>PVHT020004944.1:17051127-17152893 GCA_004024745.2 Catagonus wagneri
TCATTTGCAGCAACATGGATGGAATTAGAGACCCTCATACTGAGTGAAGCAAGTCAGAAGGAGAAAGACAGATGTCATATGAAATCTCTTATAACTGGAGAATAAAACACTACACAAATGAACATCTCAACAGAAAAGAAAATCACGAACTTGGGGAACAGACTTGTGGTTGCCAAGGGGGCGGGGGAGGGGTGGGGGACGGGTGGGAGGGAGTGGGGATAACTACTGCTTTAATGATGGAATAGCAAGGAGCTCCAACTGTAATGCACGGGGAACTATATCTAATTACATGTGACAAATCCAAATATGTACATGTAATCGGGTCACCACATGGTGCAGTTGGAAAATCTGACAGAAATCTGTAAACCAGCTATAATGCAAAAATAAAAAAAGAAAAAAGAAAAAAAAAAGAAATGAAATGATTCTGAATGTTAAGAAGAGAGTATAAAGATCTGAAATAAAACAATATATACAAAGACTACTAGCCTAGATTTATGAACCATTTTAGGCTATTGAATGAGAGATTTAATTTTGTCTTTTGTTAAAACAGTCTCTGTCAATTTAAAATTAATGGGCAGAGATCTTGCTTCTCACGTTGTTTCCCAACATTGATGTAAATGCTAATCCAATAATTGTTATGCATGTTAGTAATATGATGAACTGGAAGACTTGGAAATCAACTTATATGAACAAGGCAGTGGAAGATCTAAAATTTATATGTGAGGAAAAATACATAGAAGAACATGATATGGAAGATATTAAATGTATGCATGGCTCATTCCCACATTCCAAAATTCATTACATGCAATGGGTATGATTTCTGAACAAGGAAACCTAACATCGTCTCTAACAAATGTAACCCACTTGGACCAGAAGAAGACTTAAGAAGAAATATAGTAACATTATAGTCAAATTCTGACATGACTCTATTCCTCCTCTTTCCTTTCCAGATTTAGTCATGGTCAAAATTGAGCAGCATTGCTGTAATTCCAGTCAAAATAAGATCTGTATTAGAGCTTTATTAGATAATAAAACATAAAAATTCTCAACTTCATGGTTACAGAAAAACGCAAATAAAATCACAGAAAAGCAAAGATTAAAAGTCTTGACAATGTCAAGTTCAGGCTGGTGTGTAGAATATTGGAACACTCATAGAATGCTTGAGGAAGTATAAATTGGCCCAATGTGGATGACAAGGAAGCCTCTTTTAACAGTGAATATATGAACCCAGTCATTTTAATTCCAGTTATATGTCTCATATAAATGGGTTCATATGTTCAGCTAAGGATATATAAGAATATTCATAGAAGTACTATTTGTAATAGTCCTAAGCTGGAAACTACCCAAATGCTAGTCAACTGTAAAGGGAATAAATGTATGCATTTATATTCATCCAACAAATGATACAAAGCAACAAGAATGAGTGAGCTGTAAATATGAACAAGAAATCAAGTGATTTTCAGAAGCTTAATGCTCAGTTAATAAGTTAGAGACAAATAGTACTCATTGTATACTGATTCTATATATATGTGGAATACACACATACATGTATATAAGACTTGGAAATCTCAAGAGCAAAACATACAAATGTTTACCATTGCTGATGTAATAAGTGGAATCATCCACGTCTGATGGAGTTTCTGGGGCTACCGGTAAACATGTATAATATGTGGAGTGTTCCATGGGTTAAATTCTATGTGAAAATTCATCAAGCACTACTTACAGTTTATTCACTTTTCAATATGTATGTTATTCACCAACTGTATTAGTCTTCTAAGGCTGCCATAACAATACACCACAGACTGGGTACCTTAAACAACAGAAATTTGTTTTCTCACCGTGCTGGGAGCTGGAAGTCCAAGAGCAAAGTAGCAACAAGTTTGGTTTCTCCTAAGGCCTCCCTCTTAGGCTTCTTAATGGCTACCTTCCTCTACCCTCAAAAGGATATTTCTTGCTATGCACTCCTTGGTATGTCTTCTTCTCATAAGGATACCAGTTCTATTGGAGTAGGGCCCGAATTTATGATCTTTAACTTTTATTACCTATTTAAAGGCTATGTCTCCAAACACAGTCACAACATGGCTTAAGGCTGTTGGAGGGTACATAATTCAGTTCACAAATAAAATAATAAATAATAATCAAAAGTTCATAAAAAGGAGAAAAATAAGAAAAATAGCATTTACCATTGGAAGAAGACCTTATGTGATGATCAACTTCCCTCACACTTTTCATTTGCTTTTCTTGCATTTTCCTTACACATCATGGCATAAAATCTTTAATACTCCTCTCCTTTTTTCACATGTATGTATACATTAACTGTATTGTGCTTCTACCTTGAACCAGCAGACCTGGCATTACTACTCATGTTTCTGATGGGAGGAGTTGGAAATATTTATCCTGCAAACTTTAGGCAAAACTTTGTAATAAATTTTCCCATTGTTTGGCCTTTTAAAAAATAAAACTGCATTAAAAATATATCAAATCTCATCTTTTCAACCAAATTCAAATGTAAATTAAATTTGGAATCTAAATTACCAATGTATTAGTCTAATTAATGAATAATTGCTATAAAATTAATTACTAAGTAATTGAGCTGTCAGAAATTTTATTAAGCCTGAGATTTTAAAGGTCAAATAAGAACACAACAATTAAAGCTTAAGACTTTTCAACAATTAAATGTTATAAATATGTATTGTACATAGAAGTGTTTACTCTGAGATAATTTATCAATATTGTACATTCTCCAATTTAGTTGTTGAATAATACACAGAAGGCAGTGTCTGATCTAGGATTATACAGCTTGCTCTTAGAACTCAGCAAGCAATTTTAGAAATTTTATATATCCGAGGTAACAACTTTGAAGTTGGATGAATTGTAATCCTTGAATAAAATCAGTGTAACACCCAAGATTTTCAATACAAATCATATACAATACATTTCAAAAGTATACCAAAAATAAAGAGATGAAATATGCAGTAACTAATCCATAGCCCCAGGTGTATATGAACAGCCGGCTTATTTTTACTACTCATAAGCTTTTGAATTTAACTGTCTGTTTTCTGCATTTCAACATGTGGTGCTTATAACATCCTTAATAAAACCACAGGGCTGTCATAAATACAAGCCTCTAGTTACATCATATTAAACACAGAAATAAACACATCAAATACCCTCAACTATTCAAGGTATAAAATGATTTTCAAATGATATATATTGAAAAATAATATTTAAAATATCTGTGTCAATGTTCATTTCCAAGAAAATTCTATACCTCTTCTTTTACGTAGTGTTTAAAAATGGAACAAATATGAACGTAGTATATGAAAAAGTGTTATATTTATTTTAAACCACACATATAATGTATGAAACTCACCTGATCCTGTAGCATATCTGTTTGCTTTTTTGCATTATAGCAAATAGGTCAACTTACAGATTCTATTATAAGCCTATTGCACATGCTTATGTCTACTGAAATAAATTTAAAGGACTATAAACTATTTCATCAATGAATATTACATAAATAGGTGTTAATGTTATACAAAAAGGTGATTATTATATATGTAATTTTATATATGTCTGAAGGCTGATATAAAAATAAGGTATATTTCATACTTATAGATTTAAATAAAAAATTAATTATAACATGCTTTTAAAAAATCCTAATTCCTTCCAGGTTTGTAAAATATGAATTCACTGCGAATTCACTAAGGTCACAAAAAAATATGAATTCACTAAACTAATGTAAATGTTTATTTTGTAACATAATAAAATTGGGGGACATTTTATGTAAAACTAGAGTTGCCACAGTCTTAATAGTATAGAACATTCAGCCCACTATGGCCTATGGGCCAAATCTGACCTATTAACTGGTTTCGTAAATAAGTTTCTTTTGAAAACTGACCCACCTATTCATTAACTTTTATTTTCTGTTGGTAATTTCTCTTTATAATACCTGAGTTAAGTAGTTGTAACAGAGATTATATGGCTAGCAAAATAAAAATATTTACTCTCTGGCTCTTTACCAGAAAATTTTGCCAAACCTCCATATTTACTGATATATGGAGGATTATGTATATCTGCAGAACAGATAGCCTCTTGATAGACAAGAAAGAGAATAGCAATAGAAACTTGCAGGCCTTTTGCAACAATCAGAACAGGCACTATGTGAAAGCACCCTGGTGTCAATATTAGCACATGTTTAGATATTCAAGAGTTGTTTATCAAAAATTTCACTAAAATTTATTTACTAATATATGCTGAATGCATATTAAATGTAAATTAGTCAGTACTTATATACATATGAAGAATTCTTTCTGAGTTTCATTATCTTATTACTTAAATTACACCAATACTTTACCTCATACTTACAGTAATACTAATAAAAAATAATAAGTTTGAGAATGCTCTTAGAAATTACACTTTATTTGCACATCCGACCCTGGTCATACCTCTTGTTTTTAAATCCAGAACCCTACTACTTCCTAACTGTAAGATTTTATTCAGCTTAATACCTTTCAGATTCTGGAAGATTCAGTGATGAATATATGTGACTGTCCATGAAGTAGTGTGAAGAAGTTGGATTATGGATGTATTTTGAAGGTACAGTCAACACAGTTTCCTGACTAATAGCAGACAGAGTGTGATATAATTTCCACAAGTAGTTTTTTTTTTTCTGAAAAATTCAGAGAATAGAGTTGCTCTTTGACAGACCTGAAAAGAGACTACGTGTTAATCCCTTGTTTATCACTTTGCAAAGATTTTCTCCCATTCTGTGGGATTATTTTTTCAGTTTTTTATAGTGTCCTTTGCTGTGCAAAAATCTTTTACATTTAAGTAGGTCCTATTTCTTCATTTTTGTTTTTATTTTCATTAATCTAGGAGGTGGATCCAAAAAGATACTGCTCTAATTTATGTCAAAGTGTTTTTGCCTATGTTTTCCTCAGTCTTATGTTTAAGTCTTTAATCCATGTTGAGTTTATTTTTGTGTATGGTGCTAAAGAGTGTTATTATTTCATTCTTTTACATGTAGCTGTTAATTTTTTCCCAGCACTGCTTATTGAAATGACTCTCTTTACTTCATTGTATATACTTGCCTCCTTTGTTATAGATCAGTTGATTACAGAGGTGTGATTTTATTACTGGGCTTTTAATGTCATTCTACAGATCTATATTTCTGTTTGGTGCCAGTGCCATACTGCTTTAATTATGGTGTTTTTTTAGTATAGGCTGATGTCGAGGATCCTGATTCCTCCATCTCAGTTTTTCTTTCTCAAGATTGCTTTGGCTTTTGGGGGTTTTGTGTTTCCACATAAATTTTATTTTATTGTTCTATGAAAAATACCATTAGTAATTTGACAGTGATTGCATTGAATCTGTAGATTGCCTTGGGTAGGATAGTCATTTTGATAATATTGATTTTTCCAATCCTAGAATATGATTTATCTTTCCATCTGTGTGTGTCATTTTTTTATTTCTTTCATCAGCATCTTATAGTTTTCAGAGTACAGGTTCTGCCTCTTTATGTAGGTTTATTCCTAGGTGTTGTATTCTCTTTGATGTAATGGTAAATGGGATTGTTTCCTTAATTTTCTTTTTTTCTGATATTTTGTTGTTAGTACAAGGGAGTGCAAGAGACTTCTGTATATTAATTTTGTATCATGCAACATTATGAACTTCACTGATGAGCTATAGCAGTTTTCTGGTAGCATCTTTAGTACTTTCTATGTATAGTATCATGTCATCTGAAAACAGTGACAGTTTTAATTCTTCTTTTTGAATTTGGATAATCCCCAAAATGTCATTTATCTCACACAGCTTTATAGCAAAAAAAAAAAAATCATTAGAAAACCTGAACATGCTTTTCTCCAAAGAAGATAGACAGCTGGCCAAAAAGTTCATGAAAAGAGGCTCATATCACTAATTATTACAGAAATGCAACCCAAAATAACAATAATGTATCATCTCATACCTGTCAGAATGGTTACCATCAAGAAGACCACAAATAATACAAGTTGGTGAATATGTGGAGAAAAGGGTAACCTTGTACATTTTTGCTGAGACTGTAAAGCTGATGCAACCACTTTGGAGAACTGTATGGAGCTTCCTTAGAAACAAAGTATAGAACTACCATATGATCTAACAATCCTACTCCTGGGTATATATCCAGAAAAAAACACAATTTGAGAAGATACATGTGCCACAGTGTTCATTGCCACAATATTTACAATAGCCAAGACTTGGAAGCAACTTAAATGACCATCAGCAGAGGTTTGGACAAAGAAGTTGTGGTAACTATACAAAATAGAACATTTCTCAGCCATAAAAAGCATGAAATAATGCCATTTGCAGCAACATGAATGAACATAAAAATTATCATACTAAGGGAAGTAAGTCAAAGACAAATATCATATAATATGAGATCATTAATATTTTGAATACAACAAAAATACAAAAGGACTTACAAAATAGAAACAGACTCAAAGATTAGAAAAAAAACTAATGGGTCCCCAAGGGGAAATGTGATAGGAAAGGATAAATTAGGAGATTGGGATTAACATATATGCACTACTATATATGGAATATATGATTAACAAGGCCTACTGTATAGCACAGAAAAATCTACTCAAAATTCTGTGATAGCCTATATGGAGAAATAATCTGAAAAAGAATGGATATATGCATATGTATAACTGTTTCACTTTGTTGTATACTTGAAACTAACACAACATTTCGAGTCCATTATACTTCTATACATTTTTTAAAGACTATGTATTGGAGATTTTAAGGAAAAGTGTCAGGAGGTCACTTTTGAATACATTAACTCTAACTTTTTAAACTTTATGTAGGCTATTTTATGTCCTAAATACATAATATGTAAAAGCATACATGCAGATGACACCTAGACTTTTCTCAAATGGATGTCTGCAATAAGTGTTTTTGAACAGGGCAGGATAAGGTGGAATGACAGAAACGTCTTTTCCTATACATTACCAAAAAAAAGCAGTGAAAATAAATGGCAGAAGCAAAATTGAACTAAATTGTTAATCTTATGATGCCTCAGTTTCCTGTATTAGAACATCAATAAAATTTGAACTATTTCCTGAGGATATCAGAATGACAGAAAAATGATTTATATTGAAATAAATTGCTTTTATTATATGTGTAGAGAAACGAGATGAATTTTTCTGAAAATGCATACATAAATTTAAATATATTTTCAAAACAGCAAGTATATGGCATTTCCTACCATAACCCTATGGTGTTATGAAGTCAATTTGATTTCCCAACTGAATGAACATTCTCACACCTTTTTACTCATGCAATGAAGAAGTGAATGGATTGTAATTTACGGTTACACTGTTTAGTTGTCATTAGGGGAAGAAATAGAGCTATATATAAAAGTGTATATTTTTTTATTTCCTTTAGACTCCATCCCAGTCACCTTCAACGAACATTAGATTCATTCCATTTTACTGTTCCTTGAACTAAATGAACAGGCTATAGAAATTTTCTTTTCAGTTGCATGAAAGACAAAACAAAACCCCTTTTAAAATAAAACTGAAATAAAAACTTTTAGGTTAAATGATGAAATTAAATGTTATCTTCAAGAACAAAAATCAAAGTGTCCTGATGCATGCTACTTGAAATGAAGGTTTATAAACTTGCAATTTTGTACCATGAATATAGTCTGGAGTAATGAAATTATCAAAGATAGTGTGTATTCATGTTCATGTTGCCAGAAATGGGAAGGACTACTTCCCAAGAAGAAATTCCCAGAAGTGTCACTGAGTCCAAACCTGTACTAATAACACAACCACAGGCCAATAAATTGAGAGTTGAGGTGCTGGGGCAAAGAATACTGACTTTGCATGGAAAGCTAGTAACTGAGAAAATGATGGACTGACATCTCACAGAACCATCTTACCTGAGTTAGAATTCAGGCTTCTTTTATAACAAAAGGGGATGGGGTGTGACTGGTTATTGCAAACTTCTTAGTGATGGCCAGATCCAGGAGGTGAGGTGATAATTTTTTGTTCTTGCATCCATCCATGTAGATCTGGGCACAATGTTCTTGTAAACCTCCAACAAGACAAATATTATTTTCTATCATAATTTTTTATTAATACAAATGTGTTATCTTTCTAAAGGTCAAGTCCAGGAAGCAGAGTCTTTAGAAATGGGCTATCATGTATATGTCAGGTTACAGGCAACATTCTTTTACAAAGGTGCAGAGCCAGCATGACTAGGCACAGGCAACAGAGAACAAAGGTTAGAGCTAAATGAATAGATCCAATATAGAGTCAGGTTTGTTATTCTCTGCTACAGAAGTCCCTCCAAACACCAAATCTCTCACCGTCTAGTAGATGGTTATTTAATAGAGTAGCATTGTAAGGTATCATCTTAAAAAAGGAACCTTTTTGTCCACTCCAAAGAATGTATACAAAATGCTATAAAATGTATATTGTTTATTTTAGGCATAAAATCTGTTCTGGAATTATGAAAATTATTTTCATCATTGATCAAAATTATGTGGATTACTAATACCTTTCTTCCATATTTAAAGTACTTTAGACCAGAAAATGAAGTAATGGAACAATAGTTTTTGTTACTATGACTTCTGCTCCAAAGTCTCAGCTGTTATTTTCACATGACCCAAGGTTGATTCTCACACCCAAGAAGACATAAACCAGTGTTTACCAAATAGATATATAATTTGATATGAAAACTTATAAATATTTTATTATATGGCAAATATTAAATCATAATAAAATGAAATATTGCTAGTAATATTTTTACTTTTCGTTACATACAGTTAGTATTTTCTTATATTACTATTAGTCCAACAGCCATTTATTTGCTTCAAATACTTCACTAATATTTCTTTAGTTTTTAATCTGCAGGCTTGACTGCTGGCCAGGATTGAATTTTTCTCTAGTTATACTAAATATTTCAAAGTTTTAAATTCTACTCATGCAAAAATATTAACTTTTAAAGGAATATCATAAATATATTGCAATAAATATTTCAAAGTTTTAAATTCTACTCCTGCAAAAATATTTAACTTTTAAAGCAATATAATAAATATATTGCAATAAATATAAAATTAATTTAAAAAATAAGTTTCAGACTTACTTGAAGATACATTTTTCACTGTTGCATCAGTTTTATTTTTACTTTTCCTAAAGAAAAAAAATTACTTTTTCTTCTCAATGATTAGCTAAGAATAATACATTACAATTTTTTGATAAAGTTAACATTATAATACACAGTGATTTTTGCAATTGAATTATGCTTATTCATTTAATTTGATATAAACATTTCACTTATTCATCTATAATAAAAATAGAACCAAATATCAGCATAACAATCCAGATATCTAAATTTCAGCATCCTAAAGTTAATCCTAATTGTCACTATTTAGAAAGTTTAATGCATTCTAATATATTAAGGATATTTTTGCTTGTTTCTTTTTTTTTCATGCATAGACAAACTTGAAATATTTTGTAATTGAAAAACATTTTGTTACTGGAAGTATTATATTCTATATATGATCTATAAGTATCAAAGTAATCTTTTTTAAAAAGTTATTGCCTTATTGAGTCTTATTCAGTATCATAAGCAACAAAATAGCAATTGTTTGTGAGGTTTTTGTTTCTGGTGGAGATGTGACTGTTCTTTTTATAGCCATTCCTGCATAGGGGAATTCCTGGACCAGGGATCAAATTGGAGCTGCAGCTGAGTTCTATGCCATAGCCACAGTAACACAGTATCCAAACCACATCTGCAACCTATACTATAATCTATGGTAATGCTGGATCCTTAATCCACTGAGGGAGGCCAGGGACCTCATCTGCATGCTCACAGAGAAAACATCGGGTCCTTAATCTGCCGAGCCACAACAGGAACTTTGACTATTTTTCTTTACTTAAAGTGCTTTCTACAGATTCAATGCAATCCCTATCAAATTACCCATGACATTCTTCACAGAACTAGAACAAACAATCCAAAAATTTATATAGAAAAACAAAAGACCCAGAATAGCCAAAGCAATCCTGAGGAACAAAAACCAAGCAGGAGGCATAACTCTCCCAGACCTCAGGCAATATTACAGGGCCACGGTAATCAAGACAGCATGGTACTCGTACCAAAACAGACATACAGACCAATGGAACAGAATAGAGACCCCAGAAATAAACCCAGACACCTATGCCCAATTGATCTTTGACAAAGGAGGCAAGAACTTCAAATGGGAAAAAGAAAGTCTTTTCAGTAAGCATTGCTGGGAAACTTGGACAGCTGCATGTAAATCAATGAAACTAGAGCACACTTTCACACCATGCACAAAAATAAACTCTAAATGGCTTAAAGACTTAAATATAAGACAAGACACTATTAAATTCCTGGAAGAAAACCTTGGCAAGACACTCTCGGACATCAATCTTACTAATGTTTTCTCAGGTCAGTCTCCCAAAGCAACAGAAATCAGAGCAAAGATCAACCAATGGGACCTAATCAAGCTGACAAGCATTTGCACAGCAAGGGAAACCAAAAAGAAAACTAAAAGACAACTTACAGAATGGGAGAAAATTTTTTCAAATGACGCAACTGACAAGGGCTTAATCTCTAAAATATATAAACAACTGATGCAGCTCAACCGCAAAAAAGCCAACAACCCCATTGAAAAATGGGCAATGGACCTGAATAGACATTTCTCCAAAGAAGATATACAGATGGCCAACAAGCACATGAAAAAATGCTCAACATCATTGATGATTAGAGAAATGCAAATCAAAACTGCCATGAGATACCACCTCACACCAGTCAGAATGGCCATCATTGACAAGTCCATAAACAACAAATGCTGGAGGGGGTGTGGAGAAAAGGGAACACTCCTGCACTGTTGGTGGGAATGTAAGCTGGTACAACCACTATGGAAGACAGTGTGGAGGTACCTTAGAAAACTCTACATAGAATTACCATATGACCCAGCAATCCCACTCTTGGGCATATATCCAGACAAAAATTTCCTTGAGAAAGACACTTGCACACACATGTTCACTGCAGCACTCTTCACAATAGCCAAGGCATGGAAACAACCCAAATGTCCATCGACAGATGACTGGATTAGGAAGATGTGGTATATATACACGATGGAATACTATTCAGCCATAAAAAAGGATAAAATAATGTCATTCGCAGCAACATGGATGGAATCAGAAACCCTCATACTGAGCGAAGCAAGTCAGAAGGAGAAAGACAGATGCCATATGAAATCTCTTATAACTGGAGAATAAAACACTACACAAATGAACATCTCAACAGAAAAGAAAATCACGAACTTGGGGAACAGACTTGTGGTTGCCAAGGGGGTGGGAGAGGAGGTGGGGAGGGGTGGGAGGGAATGGGGATAACTAGTGCTTTAATGATGGAAAAACAAGGAGATCCAACTGTATAGCACGGGGAACTATGTCTAATCACATGTGACTAATCCATATGTGTACATGTAACCGGGTCACCATACGGTGCAGGTGGAAAATCTGACAGAAATCTGTGAACCCGCTATAATGCAAAAAAATAAAAAATAAATTATAAAAAAGTGCTTTCTGATAACTGAATGGTTTAAGAAGTAACCAGTATGTAATACATAAGTAATTTCAATAATTTATTGAGCAATTAACAGTTAAAATCAATCTTAATCTCAAACATTTGTGTCATAAATTATTTGTCTGCATGATAAACTATTTCCCAGTGCTTTTTGGTGATAATCTTAGTTATTGATTTTCGTCAGCTGGAAAGCTTCCAAAGTCTAACATTTCAAAAAATATTTTTAAAAACGCTTTAAACTGTTTTTGTACTTTAATGAACCCATATACTATGAAAGAAATAGTACTTCTGTTATTGCAAATAACATAGGTAAATACTTTTCTTTTTATCGTTCTATCATTAACAACAGTATATATCACAAGTATTCTATAATTATCAGCATATAGTTTGTTGTGTCATTGTTCTTCACAAACACAAAATAACATATCAAGATAGTTCATCTTCATTTCATTGGAAACCTGAATGCTTTTTTTTGAAAAATGTAGAACCAAAATATCATGGTGCAAATACATGATTTACATTTATATATTACATATTATCTAGTTGAAAATTTAAAAATCTATTAACATTATTAATGAAAATATATGAAACTATCCTCACATATTTAACATGATTAGCTTTATATTTTTAAGCAATGGAAATATCATGATTCCATGGGAATTTTCCTTCAATACAAGGTAAATAATTGCCAATTATTCTTATATGTGCTGATAAAAATATTTTGGCTTATTTCCATTTTTCTTTCATATATTACTTTGCTTAATTTTATATATCACCTTCCCTTGTCTACAGTACCTGGTTATTCAATTAAGCACCAATCTAGTGTTGCCGTGAAGGTATTTTGTAGATGTGATTATCATCTAACATTAGTTGATTTTGGGTAAAAGATGTTGTCCACAAAAGCTGGATAAAATCTGGGTGGCCTTATCCAATCAGTGGAAAGATCTTAAAAGTAAAAACTGAGATTTCTCTGAGGAAGAGGGAAATCTGTCAATTAACTGCAGGTTCAGCTCTTGCCCTAGAATTTCCAGCCTTCTGATCTGCCCTACAGATTTGTCCATTGGCTGCCAGATCTTAAAATTCTGAGATGATTTTTATCCTATTATCCTACTGCTTAGACAGAAAGCAACTAATACACGTCTTTTACCCTGTGTTGGAAATCTTAAGACAAATTCAGTCTGTTAGCCATCATTTGTTTATGATTTGGATGGACAGGGGATATTTTCAACATGGCATGGACAGAAACAAAGTTGACAAAAGTCATAACACAGGAAGATTCATTCATGATTGTTTGAGTGCATTGGGAATAAGTGAGATAAAGCTGCAAATAATGAAAACAAAGAAAACAAAAAAACTAATATGAAGAATAATGACATATAATTTAATTTCATATCTAATTTAAAAGTTCATTTCAGTGCAATGAAGGTAGACCAGTCAAAATACTTAACAGAGAATGGAGATATTAACAGTTTTACTACCTATAAGACTGAAATACTTTTCTTATCTAATTGTTGGACCGTAATAATAGATATTATTGTAAAGAATTAGAGGTGAAAGCTACCTACCATTTATTTCCCCAATTTATTACAATATTATAGATGAGTGGTATATAATGTCAAACATTTTGTATGTTGTTTTACAATTAGACAACCAAATGAGAGGCAGAAGCATAGACTTTGGTTATTTAATTCTTCAAATTAACTAGACTGAATCTAAGATTTCTACTAATTTTGAAGTTGTATAATTAGTAAATATAGCCTTCAATCACATCTTAAAGTTAAAATGCTATTACATAATGTAACAGTTTTATTCTAATGCATTAAACCTAATATTGCTTCTCAATTTCCTGGTGATTACAGATACCCAGAGAAGGAAAAATCATTACAAACTGAAATGAATGAAATATTATGTTTTCTTTACCAATTATTTAAGCATAAGAACATATTAACAAAATATTTATTCTACAGTGACACTTTTGCTGCTTTCTTTTAGCTCAATACATTTTTTTTTTTTTTTGGTCTTTTATTTTTTGCCTTATCTAGGGCTGCAACCGCGGCATGTGGAGGTTCCCAGGCTAGGGGTCTAATAGGAGCTGTAGCCGCCGGCCTATGCCACAGCCACAGCAACGCGGGATCAGAGCCACGTCTGCAACCTACACCACAGCTCAGCCGGCAACGCCGGATCCTTAACCCCCTGAACAAGGCCAGGGATCGTACCCGCAACCTCATGGTTCCTAGTCGTATTTGTTAACCACTGAGCCACGACGGGAACGCCAAGATCAATACATTTCTTATTGCAGATATATTTTTATTGACTTGACAGCTCCACACAAGAATGTACTAAACAAAACAAGATATACTGTTGGAAATTTGTAATAAAGAATAAAAATACTGGATTTTAATAATTTTACTTTTGTATTTTGGACACACATAAAGCAATCAGATATAACTTAACAGTTAGTTATTTTAAGAAAATTCAGTTTAGTATTACAACCCTTTACATGGACTAGTTTCTATGTTCACAATATTAGTTCAATTTATAGAACACTATAAATCAACTATAATGGAAAAATATAAGTAATAAAATAAAAAAACATTATTTCAGAGTCATCATCAGCTCTCTCATTCTCAATCATGAAGTGTTATTTTTCTCTTTTTATGAAATAATTGAGAAAATACTTCTGGTGATTTTTAATAGTCATAAATAAAGCTAATATAACACATACATTGCAGTCATTGCAGTTACAGAAGTTATGTATAATATAAACATTTAGTATATTATTTATGCACATATTTCTATATCAACAAACAGGAGACAAAAAGACAATTTTTTAAAGCTCTAGAAAGCATTCTAAACTAGGAAATTGATGATTTTAAAGAGGAGGCACAAAACAATTTATCCTTTTCTTTGACATTTAGTACTTTGAAAAAACTTAGATTTCATTGTTTTTATATCCTGTCTCCAGTGCACTTTTTCCTCTAACAGTTTTAATTATGTTTTGCTTTGAGGACATTCATATGAGTTTTTCCTGTCATTGCAACTTATAAGAAAGCTATCACAAGCACCGAGTGAATTTTAGCAATATTTTGTCTTTTCTATTTTTTCAATTAATACTCCTTAAATGACCACCATATCTGAGGTCCCATACTGGGACAGCATGATGACAAATGCAGTCTTTACTTTTACGGAGTTTACATTCTTATGGAAATTTATAAGTCAGTACAACTCAAGTACTGAGAAGAATACATCATGATAAAACAATGAATTGGTGGGACTCACAGTTACCCTAGAAAAAGAGATTTAAGAAAATTCTGGCTGAAAGAAAATGTGTTTCTTAAGATTGGATACAAGTGTAAATCTGCCAATCATACCGGTGAAGAATATTCTATATAGAAGAAAGATCATGTGCTGTGAGATCTATAGTATTGTACACGGATTTTATTATTTCTGTTGCCTTAATTTCATTTATTCTTCAGCTGTGATTTTAATACATATCCAGAGTCATAATAAGTAAAATTTCAAAGTGATGATAAAGAAATCATTGTGCAAGAAGCATTCTTTGTTAATTCATTATTTATGATTTTATAACACTAAATGTGTCAATTTATTTCTGCTCATTAGAAAAATAAAAGGCTCTGGAAAGGATGGCATACTGGCTTCTTTTTTTGTATTCTTTTCTTCTTATAATTTAATTTTATTTTTATTAGAGTATAGTTGATTTACAGATAAGCAATGAGGTCCTACTCTATGGCACAGGGAACTATAGCCAATCTCTTGGGATAAAATATGATGGAAGAATATATATATATATATATATATATATATATATATATAATATATAATGACTGGGTCACTGTGCTGTACAATAGAAATTGACAAAATACTGTAAATCAACCCTACTGAGTTCTTCATTGATTTCCCATAGCAGCTTCTTTCTTCAAGGCCAGCAGACGAGCTTCTCTGAATAGTCTGCTATGACGGAGTCCTATACAATACGATGCATTTGTGGGAATGACAGCTTTTTATATTTGCTAAGTTCTACTGATTGTAAACGTCACAGTTTCCATCTTTACTCAAGGTAAGAGTGTTATACAAGCCAGTGAATCATCAGGGCCATTCCTTAATTTGTCCTTCCTTTCTTCATGTACCTAGTGAATTCTTACTTTTTCAACTTTGGAGAAAAAGCTAACTTTTGTAACCTATGAACAGTGGATCTAAGGCTATCTCACATTACAGTTTATGGTTTAAAAATATGTAAAGTTTTCATGGGTAAATGTTTTTAAGAATATAAATGATATCTCTCTATTCAGGCACAGCCTTCTTTTTAGAGTTTTCTTATTTCATCAGGTGGGCTTAATTATGCTTTTATTTTTTCTCCCTGATGGATAACTTATTAAAAGACACATGCATATAAACACACACATCACTCATGTATACATACAAACATATACACAAAGTATTCTTCTTTTGTTTTAATATCCCATGCTATTCAATAAAAGATTGAAATTAATTTATACAGGAATTTATGTATAAAAATAAATTCATACTTTTACTTCTAGCTGAAGTTCTAAGTTAGATATACTGACATCAATTTGTATATCTTCAATTCTTGCTTCACAGAAAAAATTTAAGGCATGCTTGTTGACTGAAGTACAAAGGAAACACTTAAATGAGATTTTCTCTCAAGAGTTTAAAGGATAAAATCTTTTCTGTTGTGAATATATTATATTCTTCAATGATTATAATTCTGTTTAAATAATTTTAAGTAAAATTCTCTACTCATAATTCATTTGTTTTACGTTTTGCATATATTTGGTTTTTAGTATGCTATAAAACCAGTGTTTCTCAAATTTTGATGTGTTCTTTAGACATACTTCATTAGATCTTCTGAATCAGAAATACCATGGTGTTGTCTATTGGGAAACTGACACTTTTAACAATCTACCAAGTGATTAAATGAGCAAGAATTAGAAGGATATTTTCCAAGACTTCATGCATAGGCACTGCACAAAATGTATAAATGATAAACTTTTATTATTACTTTCAATATACTGATAGGACAAAAAATATCACATTGAATACCTGGCCTGAAAAGTGGGAAAGACAACTTGATTGCGTAATCAAAATTTCCAATAAAGTACAATTCTACTTATATATAACTGTGTTAACTAAACTTTATTTTATTTGTAAGGGCAATAAAAAGGAAATAATTAAACTGTGTTACTTATACACCCCAAATACTGTTTGAAGCACTAATGTAAAAATATTTTTACTTTTTATAAGAAAATTTGTATTAATAAAATTTAGATTCATATGGAAAATGTTTTTTGTTTTTTTAATTTTAATTTTAATTTTTGCATTATACCCAGCTGTACTGTGTGGTGACAGGGTTACACATACATATATGGATTCATCACAAGTGGTTAGACATAGTTCCCAGGGCTATACAGTAGGATCTCCTTGCTTTTCCAGCCCAGAGACAAATGTTTAATTATGCTTATATACACTCCATGTCTGTAAATTATGTAAACATTAACATTATACAAGATTGAAGGTATATTCTGAATGACCTCCTGAATGAAAGATCTTCTGAAATCCTGAAATGTATTTTACAAAACTTTCAGACTGTAATATATTTTACTGTAAGTACTATATTTCCTTATGTATTGTTTGAAATAAAATATACTTGGAAATGACAAACTATCACTTTCAAGGATAAAACCTAAGGAAATTACCCTATTATAATAAAAAAGATTAAGAGAAGAAAATTTACTAAAGTTCCCTATTTACTATATAATGAAGTAGATTTTAGTAATAAAATGTACTTTTCTAGGGAGTTCCTACTGTGCTATGGGGGGTTAAGAACACAAATGCAGAGGCACAGGTTTAATGCCTGGCCTGGCACAGTGGATTAAAGGATATGGTATTGCCCCAGCTGTGATGTAGATTACAGGTGCAACTCAGATTCAGTTCCTGGCCTCAGAACTTCAGGTGGGACAATTAAAAAAAAAAAGTACTTTCTAGTAGATACATTCCTATCCATTGTAGATAATAATGTTAAAGGGGGATATATTAAAAACAACCACTATTGCTACATAGCTGATCTTTAGCTATGGTCATAAAAAAGAAACCTATAAAATATAGTGCACATATTTCAAAGTATATATTTAATATTTAAGAATTCAATATTTAATAATGAATCTACTTAGGTGGCTTAGTTTATTTTTCTCAGAAATATTGGTATTGTAGAGTTATATGTTACAAAATTAACTATGATGGAAGTCAATTCTTGAGTAATTCTTTAAATGCTAAGTTTATCTGAAATTGAGCATTTCTGAAGTTTATGCCCAAGAAGTAAGCTAAATGCCAACAGAGTGAAAAAGCAACATAGTTTTATCTTTTAATCAAATTTGTGCTTTAGTGATCAAAATAGCAATTTTCTTTGTGTGGGGGTATGTGCTGAATCTTCATATTAATATTAGAATTAGAAATAGATTTTTGAGTGTTTTTTTATAAGAACTTCAGACTTTGTCATGAAAATGTCAAAAGACATTACAGAGAAACTTTCATAAATATAGTCTATTCCTTGATAAGTACTACTCATATTTAATACATCTTCAATAAATACTAAAGAGTTGGCTTCAGTGATACTCTTGCAAAAGTGGTATGAAAATTCTCAAAATGGCATTTGGCTAAAGGCAAAAAAAAGCTGTGTTTTTACTGGTTAAAACTTTGAAATACTCTTTATCATTTAATAACAAACACTGTCTTAAATCCCTGGAGTGCCTGTCCTGCTATTGTTACTGTCCTTTTCTCTCCTTGACTACCCTCAGTCTTCCCCTGATCAGTCATTCAAAAGGTTAACATTTGTCTTGTGAGGGAACCCCTAAGAGTCTGACCCAGAACTTCAGCTCTCATTCATTCTAAATGATGAATATCAATGTGATGATTCCCTCAAAAGTCCAGCTTTGAGGCTAACCTCCTTGGTTACCCAGGGAGACCCAAGAGTGCCAAGTTCATTTCCAAGTGCTCCTCTCTCAGGGCTTGGGCGCTGGCAGCTCAGGACTGGGTAGACACTCCCTCTTTTCTTCCTTTTCCCCAGGAGCAGGTTCAAGAGCCAGTGGAGAAATGGAATCCCTGCAGACAAATACACTCATACAGTGTTTATCGTGATTAAATTCCTTGATATTTCTTGCTTGGAAAACCAAATTACTTATCATGAGATCATTTATTCTGTCACAATGTAGTCTTCTTCATTCTTGCTCTCTCTTTTTATACTTCCTCATTTTTTAATTCACTTTAGTCGGTATTCTATAATTGTTTCCTCAAATCTGCTTCTGCAATTGGATTATAGTCTTCTCTGAGATAGGTGAATTTCAAATATGACTTCAATAAAGAGTGTATCTCATATGTTTCTAGGATAAAAGTGTCAATGAACTAATTGAATAATTATGTCATTAAGAAGTGACAATAATGTCTCACTTTTAAAATTCAAGTTAAAAAAAGAAACTGCAACTAAATTATCAAACTGTTATTTTATGTGATGCTCATATTGACCAAGACGTAAACATATGGATGTAATTTTGAAATGCATCATTCATTACCAGGTTATATTTAGAGCAATTCAATAATGTGACAGGTGTTTCTCACTTTCTTTAGGTTCTAGTTGATTTCTATCAGCTAATGTGACATTCATAAAATAGAATGCAATATCAAGGGACAGACCAAGGAGAGAGGAGTGAATGTACCAGAAAAGAAGAATCTTGTTAATTAAACTGAATTTCTGTCCTCTTATGCAGAATTTAATTACAGAGTTTGAGTACCAGTTTAGAAACTTTAGCTGCTACACAAGAAAAAAATGACTATAATTATATGGGCATTTGTTGTTTTTAAAAATGATCTACTTTTTAATGATCTACATTTTCATATTTTATCTTGCTTTAAGTAGATTCCTTGTCATTGAATCTATAGTGATAGCAAATAATTGTGATCCTTTAGATTAATATTATATTCTGGGTTTTGATGTTTACCTGCGTAAAAAGCCCATTAAAATTTAGACAATTTCATTTCTTGACAAATTTAAAGTGACACAATTTACAAAAATATCTATGTGTATATTATATGTATGAATATAAACACACACATGCCTTGCTATATATGTCTCACATATACAATTCTTTTTTCCTATTTCAAATCTCTAAAACTATATGGAGGATATATCTTCATTTCATATATAGGTATTTACATAATTGTCATTAGGTGAAAATAAAATATAGAGCCAAAAGATTTGCGCTACCAAAATGTAGTTGGTACAGAGTAATTCAATGTATTTGCTAAATAAACTTTTGTATTTGTTCCTTCTGTAATAAAAACACAATCAACTGCATGATTTACAAACAATAAAGTCAATTTTTCCAAATTCTGCAGAATGGGACTCCAAGATCATGGCACCAACAGATTTGGTGTCTCATGAGGTCTTGCTTTCACATTGATAGCTGTTACCTCACAAGGTCAAGGCCAAGGGAACTCTCTCATGCCCTTTTAATAAGGGCATTAGTCTCATACATGAGAGCTTCACCGTCAGGATCTAATCACCTCCCAAAGATCTCACCCAGTTAGGGAATGGGATTTTTAACATCTGAATTTTGGGAGATACAAATATTTAAACTTTAACACTTTGTTATAGAGGTAATTTATTGATTAACATATATTTACTGAGGGCCACTTTTATTCTTGATGATATATAAGGTATATTTGGTACTTAACTTGTTTTTTTATATATAACTTAGAGTTCCTTATAATCTTAGGACCCCTACTCAGATAACTATTTAATGTGCCAAGAACTGAGTAAGTGCAAAAGCAAGTTAATATGCTTAACCTAATGGATTTATCACTCTGAGAGAAGACAAATAACAAAGAGAATTAAGTAAATTAGGTAGCATATTTAAAAACTTATATGTATTATAGGAAAATATAAAACAGAATAAGCAGAGTAGGTAGTACCAAGAGTCTGTGATTTTAAAAGTTGTCAGATGATCCTCAATGATCAGGTAAAACAAGAGCAAAAAATTGAAGGAGATGAGGCAACATATCATGGATATTCAAAGAGGAATCAGCACTCAGTATAAAGGGAGATCCTGGGGTACTAGAAAACAGGCAAAACCAGAGTAAATAGAAATTAATAATCAAGTGAAAGAATAGTATAAAAATCACATCTCAGATATAAAGTGTGCCTAAAAATATAGGCTTTATAGAATATCGTATATATTTTTATTTTGCCTTAAGTAAAATAGGAAGCTATAAAAGAAGTGATATAGGCTAATGTACTTATATAAAGGAAAACTATGGAAACTAAGTTGAGAATTGACTGTAGGGGCAAAACTCTTTTATCAGGTAGGCCAGTTAACAGGTTACTACATCTCTTTAGGCAGACAGGGATATCAGCATTTAAAAAGGAATCAGTGGTAGAAGTAGGGGAATAGATTGATTCTGATATATTTTGAACTAAGTGAGAGCCATATCTGTTGGTAGTTTGTATGTAGCATGATCATAAAGCAAGATTAAAGGTAGGTAAGTATATTTAATCACAACTATAATGACAGAGATCACAAAATAAGATGGAAAAGAAGGAAAGTAAAACAGTTTGACTGCGCTGGTTGGAAATTTAGATTTGGAAAGCAATTTTAAAGTCAATAATTTGAAGAGACATTTGGGTAAATAAGTCTGAATTTTAAGGGAGAATTGTGGACCTAAGATACATATTTGAGAGTCAGATAATTTTACCATGGGAGTGAGTAGGAATAGAGAAAAGAAGGTCAGGGACTATCTTCCTATGTTAAAGAATGAAGACAGGAAAGTGAAAAAAAAAAACTGTCAAGAGAAAAAATAGTCAAGAAATAAAATGAAAATCACTATGGAAAACAGTATGGAGGTTCCTCAGAAAACTCAATATAGAACTACTATTTGATGCAATACCCACTCCTGGGCATATATTCAAGCAAAAGTATAATTCAAAAAGGTATGTGCCCAATGTGTTTATAGTAGCACTATTCACAATAGCCAAGACATAGAACAACCTAAATGTCCATCGATAGATGGAGGGATTAAGACAATGTAGTACATATATACAAAAGAATACTACTCAATCATAAAATAGAATGAAATAATGTCATTTGCAGAAACATGTATGCAGCTAGAGGTTCTCATACTAAGTGAAGTCAGAAAGAGAAAGGCAAACAACATGTGATATCATTTATAGGTGAAATCTAAAATATGGCACAAATGAGCCTATATACAAAACAGAAACAGACCCACAGACATAGAGAACTGACTTGTGGCTGCCAAGGGGTTGGGGGCAGGGAGTAGGATTCCCTGGGACTTTGGGGTTAGTAGATGCAAACTATTAAATTTAGAGTGGATAAGCAATTAGGCCCTACTGTACAAAGAAGGAAACTATATTCAGTATTTTGGGATAGAACATGATCAAAGATAATATAAGAAAAGCAATGTATATATATTTATGACTGGGTTACTTTGTAAAGCAGAAACTGGAACAACATTATAAATCAACTATACTTTAATTGAAAAGAAGATGAGCAAAAGAGTTGGATACCTGGAAGCGTGGTAAAGAAAGTACTTCAAAAATAGAGGGAAAATATTAAATAATGTTGAGAAGGCTGATGAGATGAGGAGCAAGAATAGAACATTGGATTTAGTATGTAGAGGTCAGTTATTACTTTGAGCAGTGAATGTGGAATAAGATAGGTACAAACTGATTCCCCAGTTTAGTAGAGAATGAAAGGAGGGAAATAATAGAAGGAGAAAGTGGACAGTTTTTTCGAGGACTTGAAAAATGGTGGATCCTTCTTCCCAACTCAGTACACTTAATAGTAGGTAAAGTGAAGATTTCTTACAAGTTCAAAAAGAGAAAAGATATATAAACTTTCATTGGCTAAAATAAATTTTTGAGCTACTGAGAATTTTTAAAGCAGGTTCTAGAGAAGCATCTCACTTTAACTTCATCATGTACATATTCAAATGTTTTGTTTCCTTTCCTGGAACCTACAGTACATGAAGTCATTTCCTCTGCCTTCCATACATGCCTATTTCTCAGCCTAAATATTCCCATTGCATTCCAGAAGGACTCAGAGGAAATATTCAGATGGCCTCTGTTGTTCTCATCTTTCATGAGTTTCAGTTATACACTGGAGTCATTTCCTTCAAGAACTATATACCAAATCATCTGGAAGAACTGCCTTTTTATTGGCATTATGTCCATGAAAGGTCCATAACTAAACATCAGAATGATTTGAGATTTGATCATGTGCTTTCCTGTTTTTCTAAACAATCTCCCCATTAATAGTCTTTGAAGCAAAAAAGAAGGTGTGCATATATTCAGGGAAAGAGTAGAGTTTTTAAAAAAATCATAAAAAAATAATCATTTAAGAAATAGAGGAAGATAAGGAAAGAATAGTGCCCAAAGTAGAGTTTTGTTTAAGAATAAAAGAAACATGGTATTAATTTTTTTTCAGAAAACACAGAAGAGTTTCCACAAAGGCAAATTAATAGCCATCGAATGCTATGAATACATAAGTATACTCCATATAGTTTACTATGTAAGGTGTCATTAGCAAATACACTAAGATCATCTTTGAATGGTGGGGAGAAAAAATATGATGCAAAACATTTAATTAAGGAATAAATAAAATTAATTAGAGGAGTCAAAGAAATAGTGTTGATGGCAACTCCATGAGAGCAAGAATTATACCTACTTTTCACAGTAGATAAACCCTACTACTGTATACTCAGAACCCGAAACACAGACTGGTAAATTTTAGACATATTAAATATTTGTTAATTGAGACAGATGCAGAAAAATTTTCGAGTCCTTTTGTGTTTACTATCGTTCTTATTTAATGGCTGGACAAATTGTGCGGCACTCAGTCCCTGTCTTCTTTTAGAAATTAATAACATTTCCCTTAAGCCAATGACTTACTGTATGTTTCACAAAATAAAATGTCATTTGATGTTTGTATCTGAAAGACCACTTTGAAGATATAGCTATTTAACAAACATACTATGGCAGACTATAAATAAAGATAAATTAAAAAGAGTTACTTGAAATATTTACTGTTAACATGAATATAATTTAGCCTGAAATATTTAATTTGTAAATTTTATTTTCAATTTTCAAGAATAAAATACATAAAATAAAGTGGAACACAATACTTTTTTCCCCACCCATTCTGAAAATTTTCTCATATTTTAAACGATGCCTATTTAATATCATAATGTTCATAATTAATTTAGATAAGCTGTTAATCAAAACAGTCTGCCAATTAATATATGTTTTCTTTGTTGTTAATTAAAGTGCTATCAAGCACTAATTGCAATTACTCTAGAGAGTCCTCAATATATTTATACTAGAGTTCTAGAAGAACAAATTTGTATGAGTGGCAAAGTTTTTTAAAATGGTGTGAGTAGTATAAAACATACTGTAAACCAAAATACCTTTTCCTAAACCCTTCTGAACTTTTTGGGTAGAAACTTTTAGTCTCTTCTAGATAAGGAATGTTTAGCCATTAAAAGGAGCAAATTGCCAACATTTATAGCAACATGGATGGACTTAGAAATTATCAAGCAAAGTGAAACCAGTCAGACAATTAGACAGCAACACCCAATGCTACCACTTACATGTGGAAACTAAAAAGACACAATGAACCTCTACAGAACATACTCACAGACTTTGGAAAACCTTGGTTTTTCAAATAAGACAATCTGGGGGTTGGAGGGATGCACTGGGGGGGTTGGGATACAAAATCTGTAAAATTGACTTGTGATGATTTATGTACACCTATAATTGAAATAAAATCCATTAAGAAAAAAAAACAGCGTTTCAGTCAAGATTTTTTTCTAAATTTTATAGCTACTAAAAGAAAGCTCCTTTGATTATTTTGGAATAAAATGAAAATACTTGTATTCTAATCATTCATTTACTTTTATGAGAATATTATGTTAATTTCTGTTAGATGTATAGAGTAGCCTAATTTTTTAATTTAGGTTTTATAGTAATAGATAACACATCTTCTAAACAATATTTATATTTTCACATTAATTTTTTGAAAACCTACTTATTCACAGTAAATTATAACATTAGCTATTTCAGTTTAGACCTTATTAATTTGAAATAAACATATTTATTACACAGACGATTTTAGATTATTCTCTAATGACTTTATTTTATTCCTATCAGGGAAGACTTTTCTCTGCATTACACAGAGTAATGGAAGAGAGGAAATTCTCTGGCTGTTCACAAGTAATGTATTTACTTTTCTAAACTCTTTCAAAGCAGCTGTTGATACAGATATAGTGACATCCAAGTCTTCCAGGTAATTTTAGATTTAAAATAATACTAATTCTGGAGTTCCCATCATGGCTCAGTGGTTAAAGAATCTGACTAGCAGCCATGAGGTTGCGGGTTCGATTCCTGGCCTTGTTCAGTGGGTTAAGGATCCGGCATTGCCGTGAGCTGTGGGGTAGGTTGAAGACACGGCTTGGATCCAGCATTGCTGTGGCTGTGGTGAAGGCCGGCAGCTACAGCTCCTGTTAGACCCCTAGCCTGGGAATCTCCATATGCCGCCGGTGCAGCCCTAGATAAGACAAAAAGACAAAAAAATAATAATACTAATTCCTGGAGATGACATGATGTATCTGTGGTCCATGGGTCAGAGTGGGTTTAACGGAATCAGGAGAAAAAATGCTGTTTTTCCCTAAGTCCAATTATGTCATTCTAACACCCATATGATGTTTATTTGGTTATATTCTGGATATATTATTAAAATAAATATATTTATCAACTGCAAGAACACCCACAATGTTATCTTGGAGACAGATAATGGTTATGTTAATGGAGAAGGTCAAGTGGAAGGATTTGGAACCCCTATTCCTCACCAAAATAGTAAATAGCAAATCAATTCCAATGGTGTAACTTCAAGGGGATTACAAGAATTAGTGTCATATTAAAGGATTGTAAGTTTCAAAGATGTTGATTCTTTTCACATCCACATTTCCACTCTCCAGTACAGGGATAGATTGACTGTATTTGGGAATGACAGTGGATTGTTTTAAGATTAATCACCTACAAATAAAATTACTGTCATGATTTGACAATCAGTAGGAAATAATTAGGGTGGGAAATACTGTTATCACTAGTTCAAGGAACATAGAATATCATAACCAGGTGACTTTTATCTGGAATAAATAGAAATACACATTTCCTACCTTGGATGACTGGTGATAAAATTGCAGAATGTTTGGAGGGATAAGTACTAAAAGCAGGCTTAATCTGTAGAATATTTTTGTTCCATGTGAATTCTTTCAGTTGAGCACATTATATCTATGGATATACTTATTGATCAAGGGTGAAGATGAGGTAAGTCACCCGTAGTTCCTACCTTGTTTGACAGACTCATGAACAAAATAAGTAGAATCCTAGCAATGGATAATATGTGTTAAAAACCATAGATTCTCTAAACTGTGGCTGATCCAGATGCCACTGCTTTTCAGTACTCAAGTTGCCAGTGCCAGGAAACAACCCAAGCATCTGATATGGTTCTATAAACCAGAGTGGACATGCCAGTCATTCAATGGCAAATTGATCACACCAAAGTTTTTCCTTTGTTGAAGGAATATGTGTTCACAGGAATACTTGGGTCGTATTTCCTTATTTACTCTTATAACAATTGTCTGTTCCTACACAGCAAAATTTCCCAAATCTGAGCAGTTCTTTTCTAAGTCATGTGGCATCAGTGTGGTGAACTTCTGTTAGAATATCCATTTCCTATTTGGCTTCTTCATTCACTTGTCTGGTTATTAATTGATCCTTAGTCTCTCTCTTTCTCCCTCTCTCCATACAGTATCCATCCTCCAGATTCTATCCACATGCCTTGGGCTTTTCATAATATAACAGTTTTGGGGCCTTCTTAAAAGGTGGTATATTTCCCAAGTCAACTGTTCCACTGTTCCAGAAGCAAACACTCCAAGAATTCTAAGCACAGGCTGCAAGACTTATCAGTCCAAGACTGATTATACTGACTAATTAAGTCATTAAGAATCTCTTGATCCAAGAGAAGAAAAGGGATAGATAGCTCTTCTCAATGGCAAAATGGTATCCACATATCAGGAGGGAAGAAATTATATGAAGTCATCTTAAGGATGAAGCATTACAGTGAGTTTTGTTTGTTTGTTTCTACTAAAAATACTGAATGTTATTCACCAGCATAGCACCCCATACATCTCACAAAATAAATGAACATATTCTTTTAATTATGTACAAAATATGCAGATGTTACATTTATTGAACTATGAAATGGCATATTAAAATTACCATTTTAATGGCTATGGGATCAGAAGAATAAAATTATTCTGATAATTATGTCCCACAAGAAGGGGCATAGCACACAAACTATGTATAAATAAGATTTCTTGTGTTCCTGAGGTGTAGGTGTTCTAATAACAAGGGATGGAGATTAGAATGGTCTTACTATTACACACACTGATTCCCTTACAAAATTTGGTTTCCTATCCTGAAAATTCTAGGTTCTTCAGTTTTGGAAGAGGTAAGATTTAAAAGAGAAATGCTTTCATTAAGAGATACACAATGTTTCCTTTCACATAGAAATTGAGACTATCTCCCAAAGCTTGAGTGTCTAAGAAATAATATTGTTTCTAACAAATAAAATGAAGGAGAAAATGAAATAGAATCTAAGTAATTTTCTGGAATTCTGTACATACAGCCATGTCTATAGGAAAGTGTTAATAAAAATTAACTTTAATTCTTAAAAACTAAACCACTAAAGACATATTTGGTGAAAAAACAAAGTTTAGGTAAATTAAATAATTTTTATTTCTTTCTCTTCTCTAAACATGATTGCTATAGGCTGCTGTATATCATGACATAGTACATGGACTAAAACCAGAGAGATAATAAATATCACCTGGAGATCCTGAACTTGGGTCTGAATTCAACAAGATAGCTATTTATATACTGTTTGCTTTGAGATTTGGGTGTTTTCCTCCATTTATTTCTTTCTCTTTCTATATTTCCCTCTTCTTTCCTCTCTTCCTTCTTCTTTCCTTAATCATCTTTTGAGAGGAAATTAATTTTTCATTGGCCATATGAAGAATAGTTGAAAACATAATAGTTGAAAACATAACTAGGAACACACCTTTTGCTTTTTCTAATTGGAATTGCAATCTGTAAAAAATGGTGTATATTGATTGTGATATCTTAATTTACAGAACATAGTAGATGTTTCTACTTGTTTAGGAGTTAAGCACTTTAAGCCCCTTCTTAGGATTTGGGAATTTCACCACTGTATGAATTGTTATCAATCAGACATACTTATTTGGAGCTTTGAGTCTGACCTAGTGATGTAAGCAGAGACAAAGGAATTCAATTCAACATAGGCATCAATGGCAGCTTTATCAGTTTTTAGGAGTATCTGTAGCAATATGCCAGGTCAGGCAACTGAGGCTGGGTAATATTTGTGGTGGTGTTGGCGGTGGTGGTACAGCTGAGATAATCTATATGAACTTGTGGCAAGATGGGCCTTAGAGATTGCTTCTGTGGTATGATTTAGGTAACAATCCTTATTCCTTATCCAGTTTCTCAGCTTGTTCTTCCGGTTTTGCAGGTGAATTTATGAGGTACCCAATAATCAGTCAGTAAATTCTAATAATTAATTTAGTCATAATCCATTTCTGGTGCATGAAACTAAGACTTCTGTCTTATAAATATATATTTACAAAGCCCGACTGTTTTTAAGAATCTCTATGTGAAAGATAAGGGTAAAAATGTGTTTTAAAGATTTGTAATTTATTTAAAATTTTTTCTACATCAATATGATTGATATTTACCTCACACAAAGCATGAAATCCATAACATAACTACTCCATTAAATTTTTAAAATTACAAATTTGCCTGAGGATATTATAATTAACACCCGTTTTCTATAAAATATAAGTAAACACTCATTTCCCCATTGTGGGGAAAACAGATATTCATTGGCATATTCTGTGAAAAAAATGCAGGAGTTTTTTAGAATACCAAAAATTATTGATCTCTAGCATTATTGCAAAGAATGTAAGCCTTAGCATTATATAGGCATTGCTTTACCCTGCAGTATTGGCATTATATTTAGTCTTAAAAACATGAGACAGCCCAGAGATGTCATTTTCTTATTATTTAAGGATAACTCTATCTACAAAACACTCATACACACAAATTGATAAACATGTACATTCAGATGGTAGAGTACTTAAAATGATTCACAAGTACTCGGTATAAGTATTATTATTATATTAGTGATTTCACTCCTACAGTGAGAGAAAGTTCACTATGTTTTTAAGTTATGTGGACTGGGAATAATTATATTTTAAATACTATTTAAGCTAAAAAAAATTGGATCTTACTATAACATAAAAATTGAGTTGTAAGTGAAGATAGCTCAACAATTAAGTCTATTACTATTAATTTAATCTTAAATTAATTTTTTATATTTTCATATTTGTAGTCCAAATTATCTCAGATAATACTTTGCACTGTGGTAATCAAAACTTTATTTATAAAATAGAAACACACTCACATATTTCAAAACTAACCTTATGGTCATGATGGGGGGAAACATCAGGAGGAGGGAGGACTTAGGAGGATGGGAATAACATATATACACTACTTTATAAAATACATGATTAACAAGAACTTATTGGTTATGGATCTCCAAAGAGTGGGTATTGAAGGAAACTACTTCAATATAATAAAATCCATACATGACAAAGCCACAGATATAATTCTCCAAGGTGAAAAGCTGAAAGAATTTCTGCTAAGATCAGGAACAAGACAAGGATGTCCACCTTCACAATTTTAATTCAACATAGTTTTAGAAGTCAAGCCATAAAAATCATAGAAAACAAAAAAAATAAAGGGATCCAAACTGGGAAAGAGAAGTAAAATTATCACTATTTGCTGATGCCATTATACTACACATAGAAAATCCTAAAGATGCTACCAGAAAACTATTAGAGCTCATCAATGTATTCAGTAAACTTGCAGGATACATTAATATACAAAAATTTCTTATATTGATATATACTAACAGCAAAATATCAGAAAGAGAAAGTAAAGGAAATAATCCCATTTACCACTGCACCAAAAAGAATAAATTACTTTGGAATAAACCTACCTGATGAGGCAAAAGATCTGTATTCTGAAAACTACAAGATGCTGATGAAAGAAGTAAAAGATGAAACAGATGAAAAGATATATAGTGCTCTTGGATTGGAAGAATCAATATTGTCAAAATGACTATGCAACCCAAGGCAATTTACAGGTTCAATGCAATCCTCATCAAATTACCAGTTACATTTTTCACAAAAGTAAAGCAAAACATTTTAAAATTTTATGGAAGCAAAATCACCTTGAATAGCCAAAACAATCTTGAAAAAGAAAAATGGAACTAGAGGAAACAGGCTTCAAGATATCAGACTATTCTACAAAGCTGCACTCATGAAACAGTGTGGCTCTAGCATGAAAAGAGAAATATAGATTAGGGGAACAGGATAGAAAGCCCAGAGATAAACAAACCCACACATCTATGGTCAACAAATGTATGATAAAGGAGCCAAGAATGTACAATGGAAAAAAGTCCCTTCGATAAGCAGTTCTGGGAAAACTGAATAGCTACCTGTAAATAATGAAATTAGAATATTCTCTAATGCTATACACAAAAATAAACTCAACATGGATTAAAGACCTAAACACCAGGCTGGATACTAAAATTTCTGGAGCAAAACATAAGCAGAAATCTCCGAGGTAAGTTGTAGCAATACTTTTTTGTGTCCACCTCCTAAAGTAATGAAAAATAAAACAAAAATAAATAAATGGGACCTAATAAACTTAAAAGCTTCTGCACGGCAATGGAAACCATAAATAAATGAAGACAATCCACAGAATGGGAGAAAATCTTTGCAAATAAAGCAACTGACAAGGCATTAATCTCCAAAATATAGAGACATCTTACACAGCTTTATATCAAAAACAAAAACAACTCAGTGAAAAAATGGCCAGAAGATCCAAACAGACAGTTCTCCAAAGAAGAGAGGCAGATGGCCAAAAAGAACATAAAAAATATGCAACATCAAAATGATTAGAGAAATGCAAATCAAAACTACAATGAGGCATCACCTCACACAATTCAGAATGGCCATCATCAAAAAGTCTACTAAAAAAAATGCTGGAAAGGGTGTGGATAAAAGGGTGGTGGAAGTGTAAATTGGTAAACTACTGTGGAAAACAGTATGGAAATTCCCTAAAAAAATGAAATGTAGAACTACCATATGATCCAGTAATTCCACTCATTGGAACATATCTGAAGAAAACTGTAATGTAAAACGACAGATGCATGGCAATGTTCATTGTTGCACTATTTACGATAACCAAGACATGGAGAAAACCTAAATTCCCACCCACAGAGGAATGGGTAAATAAGATGTGGTACCTATATACACTGAAATATTACTCAGCCACAAAAAGCATGAAATAATGCCATTTGCAGCATTATTTATGTTAATTATAACATACATTGAATAAATATTTAGCATTATTTATAATATATTTTTAGATCATGGGTGGACCTAGAAATGTTCATACTCATTGAAGACAGACAAAGAAATAAACATATCACTTATAGATGGAATTTAATAAAAATTATACAAAAGTACTTATGAAACAGAAAAAAAAAACTCACAGATTTCAAAATCAAACTTAAGATTACCAAAGGACAAACACTGGGGCATAAGGGATAATTCAGCAGGATGGGATTGATATGTACACATTACTCTATATAGACTAGATGACTAATAAGGCCTTACTGTGTAGCACTGGGAGGTCTATTCAAAGTTCTGTAAGAATCTATGTGGGAAAAAAAAAGCACACACACATTTGTATGTATACATTTTTTTTTACACCACAACAACACTTTATGGTAGGGAACTATTTGGACCCCTTGATTTATCCGCGAGACAATATAATTCCCTTTTTGCCTTATATTGTCAAATTGCTTAAATGTTTTTGCTTCGTGTAATTGTTCCTCTACGGGTTTTACATTTTATGAATACTAAATTGCTAAGTTCTGCTGAAATATATGTCCACATAATTCTGTGCATTGGTAATTGATCTATGCACTACTGGAGAGCAAAATGTGTTGCTATATCTATTTGTATATTATTATCTATAACTGTATCTGTTATATCTTATTGTGTATGTATGAATCTATAAATTAATCAATCAATGGATGCTACTTTTATAAGGTTAGAGTTTCTATTTTTTTTCACTTTTGATGCTCCAGTAAAGTGACATAATATCTAACTCAGTAGTTCTCTCAATGATTAATGATGAATTATTATCTATTATTAGAATACGAAAGGAATAGCCTAGACATTTTCTTCTTTGCTAATCAATAAGAACTTCTTCATCACACAAAAGAATAGTGTGCTAAGTAAATACAATCATGTGTAATTAGGAGCATGATTATAGGTTGTTATAGATGTATATTACATATTTATTATATTTTAACTTTAATTCAGCTATTCTAGCAAAACATTGAGATAAGAATTCTTATTTCTAGCAGAACATTAAGATGAGTGTTTGAAATATTTTCTATTTTTATTTTACATAGTTGTGATTTATAGTGACATTGACATTTCAAATATGGTAGTTATTTTATCTCCACAAGGTGATTTATAGAACATGCTTTATATAAATCATATGGGGATATTATACTCTATGATATCCTATGAAATCCACACTTACTGAGTAATAACAGTATGTCAGATACTGAGTAGTCTGTAGTCTACCCACAGTAACACATTTAATCAATAAAAAACACCAGTGCACAGGAATTATTCTCTTTGTTACACATTAGGAAACTGAGGAAAAGAGAGTGAATAGCTTTTCCAAGTTAAAAAGTGTTGAATCTACATGGATGTATGACTGGGTCACCTTGCTGTATGTAGAAAATTGACAGAACACTATAAACCAGCTATAATGGAAAAAATAGAAAGCATCATTAAAAAATAAGAAATTAAAAAATAGAAATGTTAACTCTAGAATTTACAAGGAAGTTTGACTTTGGAGTTAATATTTGTAATCACTTTCCTCAAATGATGAAAGAAAACAATTCCACTGGGTAAATTAGGAAAAATGAGTTTTCATGATTTTGTCTTATCTGTTTCTAACATTTAAAAAAATCTTCAAAAGTTAAAATTGTGATGCTTTCCAGCAATCCCCAATTTTCTTTCTCCCTTTCCTTCTCCTCATCAAATATCATATGTATCACCTCAGAACAAAGGTCTTCCCTGGGTTGACCCAGTATCTTATGATAGGCAAATAGTCTGTGCTGATTTAACACAGAAGTCTGTATTTTCCAGATATAGGTGTTTTACTTATCAAGGAGAATCTTATATTAGAACTTGGAAAGAAGGATAACAGGACAAGAAACACTCAAACTGAGCCTGAAGATGAACAGGTGCAAATAATTACACAGTTAACCAATCTTTGTTTTAATTTTTTTTTTTTTTTAAGGTTGCGCCTGTAGCATACGGAAGTCCCAGCCTGGGGTGTTTAGAGATGCAGCTGCCAGCCTGTGCCATAGCCACAGCAATGGGGGATCTGAGCCATGTCTGTGACCTACAACACAGCTCACAGCAACACCAGATTCTTACCCCACTGGGAAAAGCCAAAGATCAAACCTGCTTCCTCATGGATACTAGTCAGGTGTGTAATCTGCTGAGCCACAAGGGAAACTCCCTATTTTCACAAACTTCTTAAAAAATTTTGTCATTAGTTAACATTCCAGGGCCAATAAAATATACAGATTTAATCAAATTAAACAAATCCTTGACTGTAACTCACCTATTGACTAATCAATGAACTTCAGGAAAATCTTTGTTGTACTAATAAATACACATCTGAAAGAGTTTAGTCAAGGTAAAAGACACATATTTTTGAATATTTTGAACCTTAAAAAATAAAAAGCGAAATATTTTAGAAAATGTTCAGAAGTTAACTAATAATTCATTTTTCCATGATTTGAATGCAATATCATTTTACATTATAAAATATCCCCAATGGAAAGAAATAAATTTATTTAATGAAGTGATTAAATATTTCTTATTCCTCTTGACCAACTAAAAATCATATCTAAATGCTGTCTACCATTTTTTTTTCTTTTTTCTTTCTTTTTCTTTCTTTTATGGCCACAACCACAGCATATGGAGGTTCCCAGGCTGGGGATCCAATCAGATCTGTAGCTGCCAGCCTATACCATAGCCATAGCAATACCAGATCTGAGCCACGTCTGTGACTTACACCACAGCTCATGGCGATACCAGATCCTTAACCCACTGAGCAAGGCCAGGGATCAAACCCGTATCCTAATGGATGCTAGTCAGATTGATTTCTGCTGAGCCATGATGGGAACTCCAAATATTTTTTTCTTTAGAAACACATAGTTCATACTCTCTAAGGAAATTAGGATGAGTATAAATATATAATATTACATACCATGATATTAACAGCATAATTTAATTATGTAATAGATGAGAGATAATATGTAAATAATATTATAAAACTTAGAGAGTGAATATTTCTTTTAGCAACATATTCAAATATTTTCTAGCATACTTTACTCAATGAAACCACTTCAAAACAAGTTTAAAAGGTTATTATTCAGGTCCTTTGTTAGATTTTTATTATTTATTGCTTTGCTAAGTGTCCCAGCTTTTTATGATTTTACAGCGACTTTAGCATCCACTTAATAACAATTTTATTAACTACAGACGTGTTCACACACCTTTGTTGCACATCAAAGATATGCCTAAATATATCTAGCCACTGAGAGAACTCTCTTTACAACATTCGCCAGAAGTACAAGAAGTATAAGCAAGTGATAATTTGCAATCCATTTAACAATAGGTCCTCAGAATGAGATATCCCAGGCTTATAGGATAATATGGTATGCCTCATCTATCACGACTCGTTCTGAAATGGATTTTGTGTCTGATGAGAGTTAATGAGTTTAATATGATTCTACATTTAGAAGTATATGTAATAGAGACTAAATATCAGTACTTCAGTGTTATTGCTGGGAGACAGTGAGTTGATGATTGGTGAAGGTGTTACTTATACACATAATTCTTGAATTCTTTTTCAAATTTACATAGATACAACCAAACCTAAAAGGAGGAGTGGAAATGTGGACAACAGTAAAATAACGCATACAGCAATTCTCTTTTTTATACAATTTACTAATTTCATTTGAATTGTACTGCTCACTTATCATTATTGGGGATTTTCAACAAGAATGCCTTTTGTACAACCTGCTGTCTTTTCAGGATAACAAAATTGAAATATGGCCTGATAGATGAAGACAGACAACTTTAGAAGTTAAACATAAGCTAAAATAAAAATATATAACATTTTAAACTTACCTTTCAATTAGAGAAATTCCATAGCAAATATACATTAACTTTAATGTAGACTAAATGTTAAAGAATGAGCAGAATAATTAGTTAAAATATATTTAAGTTCCTATGATTAACAACCAAATGATTGCAAATGGAATAAAAATGGAAAAGTTTTTTAAAACTGATTATATACTAGGCTGTATGACAAGTTAACAACTAAGAATTAAACTAAGTAGACTTCTTTACAAAGAAAAAATATTGAAATTCTAACAAATCCAGATATTTGATGTTATTTTTTCTCATAAAATATATTTTACACCAACACTTTCGATAATATGATTGAAAATAGCAAGATACTTAAAAACTTTATAGCTTTGTTTAGGTAAGAATTATTTTTAACCAACTAGTATTTTTACCTGCTCTGAACAAGCTAATTTTACAGATCTTCACTCCTAAACCTAGGCCCTGGGTTGTATTTAATTTGAAAGCAAGAATTTTCTTTCTACATTTTATAATTGTTTTGATATTATCAGGAAAATATGATATTCATCTATTTTAGAAACTAAAAATCTTAAATACGATCACAGTTGAATGGATTAAATTATCCTTTAAACCCCTTGTTGAAATTTTGTTTCATCCTCTATTTTATCTACTTCCTTAAGTATTTAAGAAAGACCAGTGAATGAATTTACACAAATGAGAAAAAAAAACAGACTATGACTTATAAATGTTTCTATTATAGTTGAGTAAAATCTCCAAACTTTAGGATGTAGTAAAAAAGATAAGGAAAATATCCTTAATCTTATGAACAACTGCTTGGGATCTCAGAATGTAGTTCAAGGAAGTTAGATATACTAATACTTGAAGAGGAAGTCTCTAAGGATGAGATACAAAATGTAACCATTGGTAAAGTTGAGAACAAAATAATTTCACATGTCAAGGGGTGGAATTTTGCTAAAAAAGTTAATCATAGTAAATGGGAGAATTAGCATAAAAGTAGTACAAATAATTTTATTCATCAATTATTCTGATACTCATTTATGAATATAATTATAAACTGAACATCTACTATAGTTGTGGCATCCTGTTATTCCCTAGAGATACAAATATGGATATATTAGAACAGGTCTCTCTCCTCGTGAAGATTGGAACTGTAGTAGGAAAGACCAATATATTGCAGCCTCTTCAACATACGCAAATCAGTCAACGTCATATACCACATTAACAAAAGAAAAGCCAAAAAGCACATCATCATCTCAACAGGTGAAGAAAGAGCATTTTACAAAGTCTAACATCCTTTCATGATAAAAACTCTTACCAAAGTGCATATAGAGAGATCATATCTTAACATAGTAAAAACCATTTATGATGAACCCACCACAAATACAATACTCAATGGAGAAAAACTGAAAGCCTTCCCACTGGAACAAGACAAAATGCCCACTCTCACCACTGTTATTCAACACAGTGTTGGAAGTCCTAGCCACAGTAATCAGTCAAAAGAAATAAAAGGCATCCAAATTGGAAGAGAAGAGGTAAAATTTCACTGTATGCTGAAGATGTGATACTATATATAGAAAATCCTAAGGACTCAACCCAGAAACTATTTGAACTGATCAACAAATTCAGCAAAGTAGCAGGATATAAGATTAACATTCAGAAATCACTCGCATTTTATATACTAACAATGAAATATTAGAAAAGGCATATAAAAATAAAATACCTTTTAAAGTTGCACCCCCAAAAATCAAATACTTGGGAATAAACCTGACCAAAGAGGCGAAAGACTTATATGCTGAGAGCTATAAAACATTAACTGAGGAAATTAAAGAGGATTCGAAGAAATGGAAAGATATTCCATGCTCTTGGATTGGAAAAATTAGTTCAGTGAAAATGGCCATATTACCCAAAGCAATCTACAGATTCAAAGCAATTCCTATCAAATTACCCATGATATTTTTCACAGAACTAGAATAGAAAATCCAAAAGTTTATAAGAAACCACAAACGACCCAAAATTGCCAAAGCAATCCTGAGGAGCAAAAACCAAGCAGGAGGCATACCTCTACCAGACTTTAGGCATTATTACAAAGCCACAGTAATAAAGAAAGTGTGGTACTGGTACCAAAACAGATGTACAGACACCTACAGTCAATTAATCTTCTACAAAGGAGGCAAGAATGTAAAACAGGAAAATGTCTTTTCAGTAAGTGTTGCTGGAAAAACTGGACAGCTGCATGTAAATCAATGAAGCTGGAACACATACCCAAAAATAAACTTAAAATGGCTTAAAAGCTTAAATGTAAGACAACACACCATCAAACTCCTAGAAAAGAACATAGCCAAAACATTCTCTGATATCAGCCTTACAAATATTTTCTCAGGTCAGTCTCCCAAAGCATCAGAAATAATAGTAAAAATAAACCAACGTGACTTAATCAAACTGACGAGCTTTTTTACAGCAAAGGAAACCATAAAAAAAAAAAAAAAAGACAACTAACAGAATGGGAGAATGTAATCTCTAAAATATTCAAACTACTTACACAACTCAACAGCAAAAAAGCCAACAACACAACTGAAAAATGGGCAAAAGACCTAAACAGACTTTTCTCTGAAGAAGATACACAGATGGCCAACAAGCAATGAAAAAATGCTCACCATCACTGATTATTAGAGAAATGTAAAGCAAAACTACCATGAGGTACCATCTCACACAGTCAGAATGACCATCATTATTAAGTCCACAAAGAACAAATGCTGGAGAGTGTATGGAGAAAAGGGAACCCTCCTGCACTCTTGGTGGGAATGTAATTTGATACAAGCACTATAGAAAACAGTATGGAGGCAATTTAAAATACTATATGTAGAACTACCATATGGCCCAGCAATCCCACTCTTGGGCATATATCCAGAAAAACTTTCCTTGAAAAAGACACACACACCCACATATTCATTGCAGCACTATTCACAATAGCCAAGACATGGAAAAGACCTAAATGTCCATGAGCAAATGACTGGATTAAGACGAAGTAGTATATGCACACAATGGAACACTACTCAGCCATAAGAAAGAACAAAATAAGGCCCTTTGCAGCAATATGGACAGAACTAGAGACTCTCATACTGAGTGAAGTAAGTCAGAAAGAGAAAGGCAAATACCATATGATGTCACTTATATCTGGGATCACAAATGAACCTTTCCACAGAAAATAAAATCATGGACATGGAGAACAGTCTTGTGGTTGCCAAAGGGGAGGGGGAAGAAGTGGAAGGGACTGGGAATTTGGGGTTAATAGATGCAAACTGTTGCCTTTGGAATGGATAAGCAATGAGATCCTGCTGTATAGCCTTGGGAACTATATCTAGTCACTTATGATGGAGCATGATAATGTGAGAAAAAAGAATGTATACACGTATGTGTGACTGAGTCACCTTGCTGTACAGTAGAAAATTGACGGAACACTGTAAATCAGCTATAATGGAAAACATAAAAGGCATTATAAAAAAGTTGAAGCCTCTAGACCCATTACTCACTCTGCCTTTCTTTGCATTTTTGTGGGGCTTTTTTCCCCTACAATATCCTCTTCCACAGAATATTCATTAAAAGTCATACCTACTCTTCTAATTTAGGGCATTCCATCATCATATGTCGATTAATAGAAAGTATGCCTAAACACCTAATCTCTGCTTAAAGCCATTTCTAATAGTTTGTTTCCATTTTCAGATAATGTTTTATGAATCCAATTTTAAAATCTTTCGTCTAGGACTCATATTTCATTGTTTCCAGATCCCCATTTATATTGGCAAATACTTTCTACTTGTTATTTAACAAAGGTTCTTACCTGGGAATTATACTTATCCAAGGTAAAAGTGTGGGTGTTTTAGGTTCTCAGAATAAATGGAGAGGGGTTTCACTGTTGGAATGGGGTGAGAGCTGATAAAACCAAAAGGACTGTAATATGGGAAAATCAAAATAGCAAAGATTGTTATACCCCAAATCCAAAGGAACCTCTGTGGAGAATCATATGCAAATTGTGGAGAAACATATGCATATTCTTAATGATTTCTACTGATCTTTAAAACATAATCCTTTCAAGTGCCCCACCATCTAGAAAGATTCCTTCCTCATTCTATATCACAACATCAACATATGAAGATTGTGCCCATTCTAAGGCAAGTAAATTTCTCAGATGACTTTCTACTTACTTCAGCTAAGATTGTGAGTTGTGAAGACGAATATAGCTTGAAGTTTTCTAGCATTAGGTCCATGGATCATTCTGTTACACCTTGTCACTTCTGTTAAATAAAACTTTAGGCGTTCCCATTGTGGCTCAGTGGTTAGCAAACCCAACTAGCATCCATGAAGATATAGGTTTGATTCCTGGCCTCACTCAGTGGGTTAAGGATCCAGTGTTGCCTTGAGCTGTGGTGTAGGTTGCAGACACGGCTTGGATCCTGCATTGTTGTGGCTGTGGCGTAGGCCAGCGGCTACAGCTCTGATTGGACCGCTAGCCTGGGAACCTCCATATGCTGTGCGTGCAGCCCTAAAAAGAGAAGAAGACCCCCCTCCCAAAACTTTTAAATGCTAAAGAATGCTAGGTGAGATACTCTGGTTAATGTGTCTCATTTAGTGGCTAGCTAGGAAGGTCAGATGATAGCAGGTTACCATTTAAATCTGGCAAGTTTAAGGTTGATGATGATAGTAAAACCACAGCAACTACTACTAATAAGAGAGAGACAGAGGGAGGCTGAGTGAAAGAGCACATAGGAATTGATGATACTACTTGGAGAATGATGTCAGCCTAGCTTTGTTGTTTACAAGTTCCAATTAAATAAAACAAAAACAAAAACAAACAAACAAAAAAAGCTGTGAAACAAAAAAGACTATGTGACACAGCACAGTTCTTCACATTCAGAGCTTGGAAAAGGACAGTAACCACTGAAGACCATTGACCATTGATTTGGCTTTCCTTTTACTTGGTATCAAAAAATCTTAGAGTCTCAAATCAGGTGAGTGAATGTCAAGCATGCATAAATTTCCGAAGCTAACCAGGAGTAAGAAATGCAATCAATGAACTTGTAAAGATAGTCTGATGCTCCTGCTTAAGAAACAACCCAATAATTGCTTATATGTGGAAACTAAAAAGACACAATGAACCTTCTTACAGAACAGACAATGACTCACAGACTTTGGAAAACCTTGGTTTTTCAAATAAGACAATCTGGGGGGTGGGGGGATGCACTGGGGGTTTGGGATACAAAATCTGTAAAATTGACTTGTGATGATTTATGTACACTTATAACTGAAATAAAATCCATTAAGAAAAAAAAAGAAACAACCCAAACAAAAATTGGCAGAAGACCTAAATAGAGTTCTACAAAGACCTAGACATGGCCAAAAAATATATAAAAAGATGTTCAACATTGCTAATTATTAGAGAAATGCAAATTAAAGCTACAATGAGGTATCACCTCACACCCAGTTGATGGCCATTATCAAAAGTCTACAAACAATAAATGCTGGAGAAGGTTTGAGAAAAGGGAACCCTCCTACACTGCTGGGGATGTAAATCAGTACAACCAGTATGGAAAACAGTATGGAGATTCCTCAAAAAACTAAAAGTAGAATTACCATATGATCCAGCAATCCCACTGCTGGACATCTATCTGAAGAAAACCATAATTTGAAGAGATATATGCACCCCGACGTTCGTTGAAACACTATTTACAATGGTCAAAACATGAAAGCAACCTAAATGTACTTCAACAGAAGAATGGGTAAAGAAGCTGTGATATGTATATACCGTGGAATATTACTCAGCCATAAAGTGAATGAAATAATGCCCTTTTTTCAGAACATGGATGGACCTATAGATTATCATATTAAGTGAAGTTAGACAGTGGAAGACAAGCATCATATGATATAAATTATATGTGGGATTTAAAAAAAAGAAGAAAGAAAAAGGATACAGATGGACTTCTTTGCAGAACAGAAACTGACTCACAGATTTTGAAAACAAATTTATGGTTACCAAAGGTGATCGACGGGGAAGGGGAGGGATGGACTGGGGGATTGGGAATGGCATATGCACACTCTGGTATATGGGATGACTGGACAATGGGAACCTACTCTAACTCTACCTAATATTCTGTGATAATCTATGTGGGAACAGAATCTGAAAAAGAGTGGATATGCATATATATATAACTGAATCGCTTTGTTATACAGAGGAAATTTTCATAACATTGTAAATCAACTATACTTCAATAAAACTTTAAAAAATGAAAAAAATAAGTTCCATGGAAACCAGAATCTTCATAATTTTATAAGTTGTGATCAAGTTAGGATCCTTTTCATTTGGACAATGATAAAGGTAAAAGCCAAGATACTAACAATGGTGGACATTATCCTAAGTGCCTTAAATGCAAAGATCCTCTTAAGTAGGCATCTTTTTAATGTACACTTTACAGACATGGAAACTTAGAATGGTGTTGGACAGGAAGAAATATGCTACAAGGTCCTTTTAGTCCCTAGGAATATCAAAATATTTTATTTAATTTGATAACTAAATATATATAGCAGGAGCTCCAGAAGATCATGAAGATATGAGTAGCCACAAGCATTTAGAAATTTGTGCAATCAATGGTGCCATGAAGGTCGGTTGATGACACAGTAGCAATCTTTAAAGAACTAATTTTTACAATACTATCACTGAAGAGGATCTTACCTTTTATATTTCCATTAACCCTGTTCACACCACACTTAACTTTATGCTTAACCAACTGCCTTGCAAAATAACACTGAAGGTTAGTACTATATTTTATAAGTAGGTTCATGCACAGTTAGAATGACTACAGTAAAATTACCATAATAAAAATTTATCTCACATATATACTTGAAACTTTTACAAACAAAGTGTGTGTCTGATAAGACCTAAAGAAAGCAAATCTACATAAAGCATTTTTTCTTAAATTATCTAAGGAAATATTCTCTATTTTATTTTTTGTGAAAAAAAAATATTAGGTTATGGAACAAAAGTGTATATTTATGTTACCTGTCCACTAGATATGTCCACTGAGAACCAAAACAATTTATACTCACACAGTTTACTTTCTGTCTACGTTAATGTAACTTTATTATTCCATTGTATTCTTCAACATGACATTTTTATTCCTAAAATCATTTGAAATATTTAAATTGTAAGCAACATAATTTTTTCTTCCAGAGACTTCTGAGAAAAAAAAATGAAACATTTGAAATTGTTCACTCCTTTATAAATAGCATCAAACAGCCATATTTTTGTTTGTTTGTCTGCTTGCTTTCTTGTTTGTTTTTGGAGGGGTGTTTTTTGCTTTTGGTATTTTTTTGTTAATTTAAAAGCCTTTGAACCTCTGGCTCAGAACAAAAAGGGGAGAAAAATTGTACCAAAAACATCTGTATTTGCATAAGAACACATTAACAAAATTCAGATCCAAAAATTACTTCCTTAAGACATTCCTGACTAAATTAAAGAAAAATTTGAAAAAAAATAAACTAAAGCTATCTCTCTTTTAGATCCTCTATTTCATAACCAGAAGCTAAATATTTTTATTTTAGTAGCCTCTTTCTCATTCTTTTCTCTTTCAGTTCCCTTTGTCCTAATCTTCTCTCTGAATTGCTTTCCTTCCCTCTTGCCCTGGTAGAAAGCCACCAAACTCAATTACTTCTTAACGTTAAATCACTCTTAGAATAAGGAAGGACCATTTTAAGGCCTGGCTAGTGCTGAAATGACAGGCATCAAAGACTTTTCAAAGCCTATACAAGAAAGAAATTTGCAGAGGAATATAAATTACTCATAAGGATGTATAACCTAGGGCTTTTAGATATATGACAATTAATTCAAATGTTAGCAGAAACCTCAGTTGTAAGAAATTGGATGGGAAATACAGAATGAGAAGAATCCAGAGTGACATAAAAGGACTCCAAACTGAACAGGAAATCAGAGATACTTGAGCAAAACATTTGGATCTTAAACATGGTATTTTGGAGGCTTTATCCAAAATCTTTCCCATGAAATAATTTTGTTGTGATTCAGTCCTATAAGCAAGGAAAAGTTGAATCTTTGGGGCACATTCCAAAAGCTCTTTAACACTTTTAAATAGACAACATTCAGGAGTAAATCCTAAAGTATATGCAAGCCCAATACTTTCTTTAACTTTGGTTAATGTCTTTAAGTCAGAAATACAAAATTTGATATGCAAGGGAAAAAAAAAAAAAACTGGAACTGGACATTGTCCCATTGCAAACATCTGATACTTTGTAAAACATTGGGAAAGAGCTTTAGAACAAAAACAAAATGCAATTCAGATAACTGATGGCTTTACAGATTAGAATAAAGCAAAAAAATTGAAATTCCCAACCTGTTCAGTAAACAGGGCCTCTAGATACTGTACACAAAAGGGTATTAAACTTTCCTGTGTTAGCTAAAGTAAAATAAGTTAGTGATCAATGAAGGCTGTACTAAGAATATTAAGCATTCCAAGTTCTTGCTGTTCTCTTAAACTCAAAAGAACGTTTTTTTTAATATATGTAAGGACAATCTGGAGAAAATAACATCTAAATCAGATGAGTGAGTACATCAGCGGACTTGTTAGAACGAAAATATGAGGAAAACAACTATAATCAACTATGTCAGAACTCTGGCGATTAATTGAAGACATTGAATGTGGTGAAAACCCTCTAACCAATAAAATTACCTTGTTACAAGAGCTGGCTCTGTAATTTTTAAATTTAGTCTATTCCCATACTTCTTCCCTTCCCTGCTCAGAGGTGAGGTAAACAAAATCAATATCACTACAGACAACAAAGACTAACAGTATTTGGAAAAGGGTTAAAAGCACTATAGCCAGAGTACAGACAAAGCCCTTAGGAAAACACCTTGAAGCCCTTAGGAAAATCTTTATCATAAATCAGGCCTCAATAAATTGAAATGTTTTAAACTCTTATACATTATGTGTTATGATCAGAATAAAAATAAAAATATCAACAACAGAAATAAATTTGGGTAACTCACAAATATGTGCAAATTAAAAACCACATCCTAAATAATAAAAGGGTCAAAAGAAATAACAAGAGAAATGAGGAAATGTTTTGATAACATCCCAAATTTTATGAGATGCAGCAAAAGCAGTGCTTATAGGAGAACTGATAGTTGTGTCTTTACTGAAAAAATATGTGATTTTTTTTCTTTTTTGGGCTGCACCTGAGGCATATGGAAGTTCCCAGTCTTGGGTTCAAATTGGAGCTACAGCTGTTGGCCTACACCATAGCCACCAACACGGGATCCGAGCTGCCTCTTCAACCTACACCACAGCTCAAGGCAATGCTGGAACCCTTACCCAATGAGTGAGGCCAGGGTTGGATCAAACCCACATCTTCATGGATCCTAGTCAGGTTCATTAACCACTGAGCCACAAAGGGAACACCCATAAAGACATAAAATAAAATCAACATCCTATCCCAAAAATTAGAAGATGAGGAGAAAGTTAGATCTAAACCAATAAAAAATAAATAATAAATGTTAAAGTTAAAATTATTAAAGTAGAGAATAGTAAAATATCAGAAAATTCACAGATTTTTAAAATATATGTTTGAAAGTGTCAAAAATATGAACTAAAAAAATCTTAGCTAAAAGAGAAGACATAAATTATGAAAACAGACATTACTAATGGTCTTAGAGAAATAAAATAAGGATGGCAAAATAATGCTAAGAACAATTATTTGTCAATAATTTAGATAAATTGGATGCCACCGTCAAATTCCTATATAGAGACAAACTACCAAAATTGACTCAAGAAGAAATAGATTATCTGAATAGACTTATAACATGTAAGAAGACTGAGTTAACAACTAAAAATTTTAATATTGACAAATTCTGGCACCAGATGGCTTCAGTGGTGATGATGAAATATTTCAAAATCAATTCCAAATATTCACAATTTCTTTCAAAATGTAGAAGGAGAAAAAACACTTGGCCACTCATTTTGAGACCATTATTATGCTAATCCTAAATCAGACAAACACAACAAGAAAAATGCAGAGCAATATTCTTCATGAATGTATACATAAAAATTATCAATACATTGCTAGCAGACTGAATCCATCAATAATTAAAATGGAGCACATGCTATAGACAAATGGTAATTATTCCATGTCTTCAATGTTCTTTTAACATCACAAAATTAATCAATACAATACAGTACGTTTATGAAGTGAAGGACAGAAGAAACACATGATCACCTCAATAGACATAGAATAAAACATTTTACAAAATCCAGCAACTTTTCATGACATAAGCACTTAAACTAGGAGCTGAAGGTAATTATCTCAATCTGATAAAGAACAGCTATAAATAAGCCATAACTTGCCTCAAACTTAATGGTGAAAGACTGAATGCTTTACACCCAAGGTCGGGAACAAGCAAGAGCAAAAATAGAAGGAAGTAGTAAACTATCTCTATTTGTGAATGACATATTCTTATATATAGAAAATCAAAATAAATATGCCAAAATTATTTGAACTAACAAACGAGGATAGCAATGGGACAGGGTATAAGATCAGTTAATATTTTTCATTGTATTCCTATCCACTAATAATGGAAACAATTTATTTAAGAAAACTTAATTAAGACTTTAATTAAGAAAATTTTATTTATGGTATTGTCTACAAGAATAAAATGCCAGAAATACATTTAACGAAAACATTCACGATTGATGCACTGAAGCTATAAAACATCACTAAAAGAAACTAAAAACATACTAAATCAATAAAAGAGATCCCATGTCCACGGATTAGATGATGTAACATTGTTGAAGTGATGATAGCTTAACAAGAAGAAGAATGAGCCCTCCAAATTTGTTCTTTTTAAAAGAGTTTCAGCGATTCTGGATCATTTGCATTTCTATATGAAGTTTCTATATGAAATGGTATAGGTTGCCATTTGAAAATTAAAAGCTGGGATTTTAATTTTTTATTTTTTTAAACTTTTTAGGGCCATACTTGCAGAATGTGGAAGTTCCCAGGCTGGGGGTCGAATCAGAGCTGTAGCTGCCAGCCTATACCACAGCCACAGCAACGCCAGATCCAAGTCATGTCTGTGACCATGGCTCATGACAGGGCCAGGTCTTTAAACATTGAATGAGGCCAGGGTTAGAACCCGCATCGCCATGAGTACCAGTCAGCTTCATAACCGCTGAGCCACAATGGGAACTCCCTAAAATCAGTGGGATTTTAAAAAGGAAGTGGGTACCTCTAATAACCATAATCCTCAGGATATTCCCTCTATTCCAGTCCAAACCTATTATTTCACACCTTTAAAGAGGAAACATTCCTTCTTTCTGAGCCCACAGGCACTAACTTAATTTTGAGGCTTTTACTGGGCAAATGGAATTGCTAGTGCTCTCCTAGTGGTCCTCTTGAAATTTCCAAAGACAATTTCATAAGGTAAAGGCTTTTTCCAGCACTCACTTAGCAGTACTCTTGTGCCTAAACTAAGTTCAAATTAAAGAGTTTAATGAGGTGCTAACTTCTTATGGGGGAAAAAAATCTGTTTTTAGATTTTCGAAGGTTGTGTCCATTTATGTTCCCATTGAAACATCTAAACTTAGCCAACCTAACAAAATTAGAATAAAATTGATTATAAAAATCAAAATAAAGAAACACTCAACATATCTTTGCTAGTTCATATAGTACTCCTACACTTCCTGTTAAGACACACTAAGCAATGACATGGATTTATTTGGAAGCTGAGAGCCATAAATAAATATAATAGTCATTTATTTCACTGTATTATGAAGCTGGGATTTATTTTACCTTCAGTGCCCCCTGATTCTGCATAATTTGCAGTCACAGATCTTTGTGCTCCCCCTTTTAGTGTCCATTTAGAATTAGATCAGCACAGGCAATATTTGTTTGCCTTCTCCTGGAAGAAAAAATTTAAACAGAAAAACATCTAGATTATTACATGCCAGGAGTTTAGTAAGGAAGCATACTACAGTTCACAGCCAAGACCTTAAGGAAACATTACATTTCCCTTATTCAGTATGTGTACGACCACTTGTTGTGTTTTAAAGTTAACAATAATTTTAAGATTGATTTTATATACGACTAAATAATATGGTTTAGAATGGTTATAATCTTTCCAAAGACAATTTAAATGTTTTCTTCAGTAAAACTGACTACCTAGGGCATGATTTATCCTAAGAATACAGATCTCTTACTCCTGACTGACTGCAAGCCATTTGTAATTTTCCCAGACTAATAACAAAAAGACAGGAATTCATGGAATCACCATAATACTATACAACTTAATAACATCCTTGTTAGGTGAGCCTCTTTCCTGGAAACCTACAGAGAGAAAGATGTGTGTGTATGTGTACATGTGTGTGTTTGTGTATGTGTGTGTGTGTGTGTTGAGGGCGTGGCTAAATTAGCTCTTCAGTCATCCGGTATGATCTGATATGGGTTTACATAATTATCATGAACATTTCTACCTATTTATATGAGAAAGTTTTGGACAAGCCCTAAGAGTTCTTCATTAATATCTTGGGCCAATGGCTATGTTCTTTCTGACCCCACATCACAAGCTGTATCATCTAATTTGTCTAAAGGAAATAGCCAGAGCTGACAAAGAATCAGAAGCTTCTACCAATTTGATTTTGGCATCTCCTTTCAACTTCACCATCTCTCATGCTTTCCAAAGTCTGATCATTTAAAACACATATTTCCTAGCATGTAGGCTTACATCCTATGAAATTCAGTTATTTTCTCCCTCACTCATTTCTATTCATCATCAGAATATTTTAAATCCCGCCTTTTTTTCTTTTTTAGGGCTGCACCCATGGCATATGGAAGTTCCCAGAATAGGGGTCAAATCAGATATATAGCTGCCAGCCCACAACACAACCACAGAAATGCGGGTTCTGAGTCACAGCTGTGACCTACGCCACAGCTCATGGCAAAGCTGAATCCCTAACCCACTGAGCGAGGCCAGGGATCGAACTCCCTTCCTCATGGATACTAGTCAGGTTTTCTTTCTGCTGTGCCACAGCAGGAACTCCTAAATCCTGCTACTTTTGTTTCATTACATAGAAAAGGTAAAATTCATAACTGCCTAATGTCTTGTTCATGAACTCTGTTCTTGGCAGATCTATTAAAAAAACATTTACAATGTACAGACAAAGTTTTTGGTTGACTGATTATATCTTGATATTGAAAGAGAAAATCTTCATGGGTGTACCCTCTGATAGATGTGACTTCTGAATTCACCCATAGAATATGACTTCCTGTCAAAGACAAAATCTGCCCACAAGGCAGAAATCCATGTGCACACTAGAGCTTGTCCATTAGCTGGAGATTAGAGAGCAATATATACAGTAATAATGGATCAGCTTTCAGGAGCAGACTATGATTTTGCAATGCTTTTAAAAATAAGAAATATTCCTGACCTGACCTAAAAGTAGTCAATATATGAGCTTGTAATGTTCTCTAATGCCTTCTCAAGAGATGCACATAAGGAATAACCTGGAGCCTATGGAAAGTGACATTCTTTTCATTTTGCTAAAGAGACTGCACTCATTAACATCCTAGTTATATACTCAAAGAGTAATATCTTTAAAAAACTTCAAAAGGCTATTATAATTTACCAACATTTGGTGCTAGAGTCAGAAAAATAGTTACTAGCAAAACTATGAAAGCAGATTGAAAGAGAATTACTCCAAAAATGACCACTTAGGAGCAGTGGTAGGAAAAATGGAAGCACACAACTCTACATAAAATTTTCTATTAGACCAGTGGCTATTTTATTCAATCAACTTCGGTGAGAAAACTTCACTAAAATTTCAAGGGGTATCTATGGTGTATATATCATCTATCACCAGCATAATTTTGGTAAACTGTAAAAGTAAGGGACAAAATTCAAGGGTCCCAAACTTCAGTCATTCTTTGATTACCTCTAAATGGATTACGTATCATCTGAATGGCTTTTGTATACGTGTAATTGTTTTCATATTCTCAAAATAGATTGAATCCTTACAAATGAACTGATTTGCAGAGTAGTAGCAGACTCCCAGACTTTGGAAACAAACTTATGGTTACCTGAGGGGACTCGTGGGGAGAGATTGGGGATTGACTGAGGGTTTGGGACTGGCATATATGTACTGCAGTATATGGAATAAGTGGCCAACATCGACCTACCGTATAGCACAGGAAACTCTACCCAATATTCTATGATAATCTCTAAGGGAAAAGAATCTAAAACAGGAAAGATGTGTGTATATGTATAATTGAATCACTTTTTGTACAGAAGAAATTATCACAACCTTGTAAATCAACTATACTTCAATAAAACTTTAAAAAATAAAAAATAGATTGAATCTTGTTATTACTAGAAAGTGTGACAATTACTTGACAAAAATAAATTAAACTAAAAAAATACATTAAAAAGACAATTACTCGATTTTGTCTCATCAACACAAATAATCTCATTTTGTCCCTTAAGTGCCCTTTAGTGACAGGGGTGCTCATTTTACTGTAATGTTTACAAAGCTCTGAACTTTTCAGAAAAGTAGAAAAAGCAAATGACATTCTGAAACAGAAAGTAGCCAAACTCCAACTTTCACTCATTTAAAGTATTACCATCTATTTAAAGATGAGATCAGATCCATCTTGATATCTTCAGTTCTCCATTTCTGTTATAGTAACAGGCAGGGATATGTGTTTAGATATATCATCTCCAATTCTAGACATCATGCTATTGCAAGGATATATTGCCAAAATTATAGGAGACTTAAGCAGTGCACCCAAGTGTGCCATCAATAGTTTTGAGAAGACTTTGTTGGCCTTTTTTTTAAATAAACCTTATATAATTTGGAAACATATTTTTTTTTATTTTATTTTATTTTTATGTTTTATGGCCACACCTGCAGCATATGGAAGTTCCCAGGCTAGGGGCTGAATCAGAGCTGCAGCTGCTGTCCTACACAGGACCCAAGCTTTGTCTGTGACCTACACCACAGCTCAAAGGAATGCCAGGTACTTAACTCACTGAGAGACCAGGCATCAAACCTGCTCCTTCATGGATACTAGTTTGTTTCTGCTGAGCTACAACGGGAACACCTGAAGACATATTCTTGAAACATAAAGATGTCAAAGGTGTGAAAAAAAAACATACCTCGAACTTCAATGGAAAGGGGTCCATATCTCCCAGTTAAAAAGAAATATATAGTATTCTTAAGCCATTGAAAGATAATCCCTTCCAGAGCCTTCAAGTAGAGGATTATTTGGACAACTCCAGAAGGATATGATTTTTGTAAGGAAATAGATCCCATACAGGACACTTGGATCAAATAAACAAATACAGGAGAGGTAGACAGTGTCAACCAAAATTTCAGAAATGGAGACCTGATTGAAATGAAAAGATATTTACTGGGTTTGTTGGACTTTTTCCAAAGATACAGATTCAAGAAGAACATGAACTCTGTTTCATCATCCAACTATAAAATGGGGGAGGCTTTTAAAGGCAAAACTTCCAAGGCTAGAATTAGTTATTTATGTTGTTTATCAAGAATTACAATGGGGCTGGCAAGAAGTAAGGGTACTTGTTAAGTGTGGATTGGTTGGGAGTTGAAATGTTTGCATAGTTATAAGGAGAACCTTCAAGACCCTAAGTTTACAGCTACTAGTGTTCTGAATACAGTTGGTGGTGTCCTTGGGCCTAGTACAGTTCAAAGAAAGATCAAGTTCTTAGTGGTACAGAGATATATTCAAGACCGGGTCTTCACTGGATGCTGGACTTCAGTTTTCTGTGCCTGAACTGTGATTACTCCGTTACAATTTTAATTTGTCACCAATAACTTTCACTGAAGATTATCTGAACAGAATCATGGATTATTATATTTTATCTTCATTATTTTGTTCATTTTCCTAGTTATCTTCTTTCCTTTTTCATTGGTTTAAGGCTGCCTTTAATTCTATTAACTCTCAAGCAAATCTCTATTAATATTGCTTTTATAAAGTGGATTTTTACCTCTTTATACAGTTGGGCATAAGTTGAATACTTGGCTACAACTGGCTAAGCTTGGTAAATCATGCAAGAAACTGACTATTAGATTTATGCACACACTTTTTTTTTTCTCAGAATCATTCAGCTTCCTTTAATGATAATTATTTGTAAAGAATCAGTCAGTATCCTGGTTAACTGGATTCAACCATTGCATAACTTTATAGATGGCAAACACAGCAAAAGTCAGACATCCCAAAGTCTTAAAAAACACAAAAATTTCATCTTACACAGCAAACTAGATTACTTTTTTCAATTAATATGACTTGAGGACCTTATGTGGGAATTAGCTTTTGTAACTGAACTTTTAAGAAATAGAACTTGGAAGTGAAAGAGAGAACAGATGGTGAATATTTGGAGTCTGTCTCAATTTCACAGATCTTACAAGGAAGACAAACTTCTCTTTTGCTTTAGAACTACCTAATGATCTTAGCATTGCAAGTTAATTGCCTGGCACTGAACCATTCTAAATGGGCAGTACCGTAACATTAAAATACTATTTAGCAATCCTATAGGGGTAATTTTGGCCAATAAAAATGTCCTCCAATGTCTGTTATTATATCTATGGCACAAAAGCCAGTTGGCTACTACCTGCTGACTGGACACAAACTTGGTAAACTAATTCCCTCCCCAAAGATATTCACTGACATCATCCATGGTACATTTTTTTTAACCATAAATTTACTCTAAAAAAAAAAAGATATTATGAGATAGCAATTTAAAAAGAATAGAAAATTGGGTCTTGATTTAAGAACCAACATCCTAATCATTCAGAGGGAATTTTGGAGTGTTTTATTTTTCCTTAAGATTTTCATCCACGAAGTTGAATGAGTCCCAAGGACTATCAGTTAGAGAATATCAGAGTTAGACAATGTCTTCAGAGTGTAGACCTATTCACCTGGGAGATTTTTGAAGCTGGACAAGCAGCGGTTATAGGAAAGACAATTTTGTTATAATTTTGGCTATTAAAAGAACAGAATGTTGTGTTTATAGCCATTAAATATTCACCAGGATTTTCTTATTATTATGAAAAGATCTAGGAATCAAAAAAGGAAATAAAAATTTTATAATTTTGGAGTTCCTGTTGTGGCTCAGTGCCTTAAGAACCCAACATAGGCTCGTATCCTGCATTGCTGTGGTGTAGGCTGGCCCCTACAGCTCTGATTAGACCCCTAGTGTGGGAACCTTCATACGTCATGGGTGTGGTCATAAAGAGACAAAAAAAAAAGGAAAAAAAGAAGAAGAACCCAGCATGGTGTCCATGAGGCTGTGGGATCACTCTCTGGCCTTTCCCAGTGAGTTAAAGATCCAGCATTGCCACAAGCTGCAACATAGCTATCAGATGTGGCTCAGATCTGGTTTTGCTGTGGCTGTGGCACAGGCCTGCAGCTGGATCTCTGATTTGACCCCTAGCCTGGGGACTTCCATATGCCACAGGAAAGGCTATAAAAAGAAAAAAAAGGAAAAATTTTATAATTTTGTAATTTACTTCTTATCTAGATCTACAGATTCTTCAGATTGTACATGGGGTATATTCTCCTGAGTTATTTCAGTATCCTTGACATCTGGCTGAGGAGTGGACTACAAACAGTGATGGTAATTCTCTTATGAGTTACCTGTGTTGAAATTTTCAGCTTGTGATCTTCATGTTCACAGTTGTACTAAAATATGTATATAATAAAACAGAATTTTATATATCTTAAAATTAGATATGTTATAAATATATATTATATACTAGAGATAAAGATATGATTGGCATTCAACACCACTTAGAAGCCCTAAATCAAGACAGATAAATTCCTCATTTCTGCCCTCTTATGAAACATTCTATTTTATTTTTCACTAAGTGAGACCAATAGCTTTATATAGAAAGAATAACAAAAAGGGGAAAATAACGTTAGTTGAGCATTTAATGTGATTAAAATTTTACCCTGGATATGGTAACAGACATTTGTTGTATACCTCCCAAGCACCCTTACAGCAAATCTTTTACTTTACTCATTTTATAGATGAAAAAACAAAGTTAGTCTAATGTAGAGACATGAATTTGAAGTCTTTCATCTCTTAATTTCAATGGATCTACAATTTGAATTCGTGAATAGAAAACAAATTAATGAATGTCCCACAAATGTGTTTCTATTCATAAAGGAGAAAGCAAAATTGAGAAGCCCTACAGAGAATCCCTTTTTGAAGAGAGATGGCCTATGAAAAGAAGTGCCAGAATTTGTCAGAAATGTCACCTATCTCTTAAAATGTGATACCCAAAGAGCAACACCAGGAAGCTTTCACGTGCAAATTGCTTTTTAAAAATTTTTTATAATGATTTATATTTTTTCCATTATAGCTTATTTACAGTGTTCTCTCAATTTTCTACTGCACAGCAAGATGACACATTCACACATACATGCATACATTCTTTTTTCTTACATTATCATGCTCTGTCACAAGTGACCGTAGTTCCCAATGATACACAGCAGGATCCCATTGCTTATCTATTCCAAAGGCAATAGTTTGCATCTATTAACCCAAATTCCCAGTCCATCCCACTCCCTCCCCCTACCCCTTGGCAACCACAACATTGTTCTCCATGTCCATGATTTTCTTTGCTGTGGAAAGGTTCATTTGGGCCATATATTAGATTCCAGATATAATTGAAATCATACGGTATTTGTCTTTCTCTTTCTGACTTACTTCACTTAGTATGAAAGTCTCTAGTTCCATCCATGTGGCTGCAAATGGCATTATTTTGTTCTTTTTTGTGGCTGAGTAGTAGTCCATTGTGCATATATACCACTTCATCTTAATTCAATCATCTGTCGATGGACATTTAGTTTGTTTCTATGTCTTGGCTATTGTGAATCGTGCTGCAATGAACAAGTGGGTACGTGTGTCTTTTTCAAGGAAAGTTCTTCCGAATATATGCCCAAGAGTGGGATTGCTGGGTCATGTGGTAGTTCTATGTATAGTTTTCTAAGATGCCTCCATACTGTTTTCCATAGTGCTCGTACCAATTTACATTCCAACCAGGAGTGCAGGAGGGTTCCCTTTTCTCCACACCCTCTCCAGCATTTGTTCTTTTTGGACTTACTAATGATGGCCATTCGGACTGGTGTGAGGTGGTACCTCAAGGTAGTTTTGATTTGCTTTTCTCTAATAATCAGTGATGTTGAGCATTTCTTCATGTGCTTGTTGGTCATCTGTATATCTTCTTTGGAGAAAAGTCTATTCAGGTCTTTTGCCCATTTTTCAGTTGTGTTTTTGACTTTTGTGCTGTTGAGTTGTATAAGTTGTTTGAATATTTTAGAGATTAAGCCCTTGTCAATTGCATTATTTGAAACTATTTTCTCCCATTCCATAAGCTGTCTTCTTTGTTTTTTACAAACAAACAAAATAAGTGTCCTTTGCTTGTTTTTGCTTTTATTTCTGTTGCTTTGAGGGACTGACCTGAGAAAACATTTGTAAGGTTGATATCAGAGAATGTTTTGGCTAAGTTCTCTTCTAGGAGTTTGATGGTGTCTTTGTCTTACATCTAAGTCTTTAAGCCATACAGCTTCTAAGTCCATGGATATGAATATTGAAAGATAGATGGTTAGAAAAACAGGTAGATAGATACCATTAACCAAGCAGTCATTTTTTTTCCTGCTTATCATGGCAATCTGTTGAGTACTGGGTCAAAGGAAATATTTAGCCTACACTGATAACATATTATACTAAATTTAACCATGTTCAATATTCTTAAAAAGGAAAGTAATCTGTTTTAAATATGATATTTACATATTTGATCTTTAATGATCTCATAACTTCAGATAAATTGATCCAGAACAGTGTTTATTTTTAAAAATATGATGTTATACATTAATTAATATATTGCACCTTTATTAAAGTTAAAAGTGAAAGAATAGCTCACAAAACTTAATATTGGAAGATTTAGAGGGAAAATAAAAAATCTAACCACGGACCATGAATAAATTAAATAAAGTACAAACTGATTGCCTAAAGATTAATTTTAATGAATTTTCCCCATATTAAGAATATAAGATGCAAAATTGGAAAATGAATAATTGCAATAGAAGTACATAGACATATATATAAAGACCAAATTTAAAAATGCATGACTAGGAGTTCCCATCGTGGCTCAGTGGTTAACAAATCCGACTAGGAACCATGAGGTTGCGGATTCGATCCCTGGCCTTGCTCAATGGAATAAGGGTCCGGCATTGCCGTGAGCTGTGGTGTAGGTTGCAGATGCGGCTCGGATCCCGCGTTGCTGTGGCTGTGGTGAAGGCCCGCAGCTACAGCTCCTGTTAGACCCCCTAGCCTGCGAAGCTCCATATGCCACAGGTGCGGCCCTATATAAGGCAAAAAGACAAAAAAAAAAAAAATGCATGAGTAGTTGCATATAAACTGCACATACTAAAACTATTACATACTTAAAAGTAGGATAAGATTTCTGTACTGCCTCCTAGTAGCGAATAAGCCCTTCAAATATTCCTCTAGAAGTTTTTAACCAGAGAGAATTGAGTTGATCCCAAACACTGAGTAGGGAGAGCAGCTAACGAAATGTTCTCAACAGCCAAATTTGGTCTTTCTCCAGAGTGTGATGAAGTCAGTCCTGACAAACCTTCCCTCCTTTATTGCCACCTCCTGCAAGCCCTGCAGATTCTAAGCATATGTGAAGAAAAGTTAGAGTCCTTTCCTGGCAGGTGCCAGAATCAATGCCTGGAGATGGAGATTAAACTCTTCATGGCCAGAGGACATCCAGTGAGCAATATCTTCAAAATATTGAATGATCTATGCTTATTTTATAAAATATTGATGCATTAAATATCATTCACTGAAAACTAACTTTTAAAATACTTTGTGACCTCCCTCAAAATTTACAGTTGCAAAGCAAACATAAAATAAATGTTAAAGCTTAAAACTTAGAAAAAAAATTTAAGTGGCTTTCACATGCTAAGATGTATGGCAAGAACCATGCAAACAGATGGAATAAACAGTAGGCATATAGAAACTGAAAATCATATTTTATTAGTCCAAGTAATGCCATCTGACATTCAGTTATAAAATTGGAGTAAATTATATTTTCTTGATACATCCATGTGAAATTTTTAGTAAAGTAATATAATAACATATTGAACAATGATATTTTCTTCCTGATTTAGTCAATTCTATAGCATTTTAGCTGGTTCTTACTTCTCTTCTTCAGAGATCATGTCCAGCAAAACCTTACATGGCAATCCTCTTTAAAAACACAGTGAGGAAAATAATACTAATGTGTTGGCATAAATCAACCGTACTGAGAGTTAAAGAGTGAAACTCCCATATGGTTATACAGACAATAATAAAACCATATCATCTTAGGCATCCTTTGCAATGGTTCTAATCTGATTGCAATTATTAAAAGAGAGGTCTAACCATCAAAATCATTTTTGTAATTCCTTCTGAAGATCAAAGTTGAAAACAAGAATGTCAAGAGGGCGCATATTTCCATTGCTGTGTTGATTATTCTCTTTAGATTTATTAATAGAAGCTGAATGGATGGCAAATTATATTTTAGAAGTAATTTTATTTATACAGTTCCAGTGGTAAGCTGAAAGAATTAAGTGAAAATGTTTAGGATGTAAAGTTATTTTTGAGGATTTCTTAATTCCTATTTCTAGATATAATACCACATTTCTTTTAAAAAATAATAATTCTCCTGATATTTCCAGCTTTATAAAATTCAGTTTTCAGTCTGATGTTCAAGGCTGACTAACATTCCATTTCACCTTTACTCTTCTAAACAGTTTTCAATACTATGTTCCATAAGCCCATTAGTGAAAGAACCTGGGAACATTAAAAAAAATTGAACTTGCCATACTTTTTCAGTTAATAGGGGTTATGATTATCTTAAGAAGTATATGCGTGATTAATGTTAACTGATTTCTAGCTTTATATACAATCTTATCAATCCATAAAGGATTAATTAATTCAGAAGTTGCCTCTTCTAAGAAAATTATAATATCATTCACTTCCTAACTGAACCCCACAAACCAAACTTGGGTATCATCTATACTAATTCTCTGAATTTCAATATTACTTTTATATGTTTCTTTTAAAGCACTTAAGTATTCCATTAAATATATTCATCCACATATCCAATGCCTCAATACACTACAAACTCCTTGAAATTTATACTAATTTTATTCCCAAAGTAGTATAGTACTGTATATTGCAGATTTCCAATAAAATTGCTTCTCTTACCTACTTAAACATTCAAGTAGTATTAAAATATTATTTAAAATGAGATAATTCTCAGCCACACATTTCTTACAAGTTTACATAGAGATATATTCTTTTTATTTTTTTTTTTTGCATTTTGTCATTTTAGGGCCACACCCGTGGCATGTGGAGGTTCCCAGCATAGGAGTCTAATCGGAGCTGTAGCCATTGGCCTATGCCACAGCCACAGCAACGCAGGATCCGTGCCGCCTCTGCAACCTACACCACAGCTCACGGCAACGCCGGATCGTTGACCCACTGAGCAAGGCCAGGGATCAAACCTGCAACCTCATGGTTCCTAGTCGGATTCATTAACCACTGAGCCACGACGGGAACTCTGAGATATATTCTTAATAGTATAACAGAGATCATTTTTAGCTTAAGCTACATATACTAATTCTAGGTCCATCTAAAGTATTTTATGAAAACTGCATCTTTGGGAAAGCTTTCATCAATGGGGCAGGCATTAGTGTTCTCAGAGTTAGAAAGGGAAAGAAGAAAGATTTATGAAGGATAAACGTAATCTGAGTTTATTCTCTGGTTATCTTCAGTTCTGCTAAGCCCTTTGTTAAAAAGGCTACATTCTAGCCAGTTTTATTTTTATTATTTCTTTTTTTTGGCTTTTTGTCATTTTAGGGCCACACCCACGACATATGTAGATTCCCAGGCTAGGGGTCTAACAGGAGCTGTAGCCGCCGGCCTACGCCACAGCCACAGCAACACGGGATCCGAGCCGCATCTGCAACCTACACCACAGCTCACGGCAATGCCGGATCCTTAAGCCACTGAGCGAGGCCAGGGATTGAACCCGCAACCTCATGGTTCCTAGTAGGATTTGTTAACTGCTGTGCCATGAAGAGAACTCCCAGTTACAGTTTTAAAGCACAAATCTGATCATGTCTGTCCCTAATTAAGTAACCTCGATGTGGAACAGTCAATAAAATGAAAACATATTAAAGATAATTTACATAGAACACAATGTACCTTATCTAACAAGTTTTTAGAAAGAACAAGAAAAAACAGAAGAAAACACTAAAGATAATGCAAGGTAATTTCACAGAACAAAAGATAAAATTCTATATTAAAATGGGTCAATTAGTTACACACACACAAACACACACTTTTGTGCATTCTAGCATTTCTGAACACTGAGAGAACACAAATGAACGCCCCTAATCTCCCAAATAACACACTAGAAAACAGATTACTATGAAGATAAATAATAATCAAGCTGGAATTAGACTTCCCATCAGCAACGATGATGATAAAAAGCAATAAAAAATCAGAAAAAAGATATTTAATATAGAATTATAAAATTTAGCTAAATTACTGAATAAGAATGAAGACAAAATCAAGACATTTTATGCATATAAAAAAGTCCTTAGAAAAAATTTTCACAGTCTCTTTCTTGGCATGTTATGAATGATGTTCTTTACCGAAATAAACATATCATTATGGAATTGAAGTAACAAAGGATCAAATCAGCAGAGCAGTAATGACATGGTGTTCCATGAACATCTTTCTGCTGGTCTCTTATTGAGAACTCAGTTAAAATTACATCAGAACGATGATGGAATTCCAGGAGGAAGATTTCCCAAGGAAAAGCACAGAGTCAGAATTTGAAGTAAGGTACAAAGATTTAAAAATACAACATAAAAAGAAGAAAATTGACAGTATTTTAAATAATTTTACGTAAACTACATTTACATAGTGACAATATACTGTTTTTATTTTCACATTTGACTCAATACAGAGGCTTATCAATGATAATAACACAAGGCATCACAAAAACCAGGAGCCAATTGATTTTAAAATACTTTATATAATGGAATTCAGGGTCGATCTTTGGTAGGTACACACCGTTATGTCACATACCACAGAGGAAAACACTAACAGCTAAAACACAATCTAGGATCAACAGTAAAATATGCATATTAGCATTGATAAAAAGTGAATATTTAACGATAGTTAATGTTTCTTAAGTATACTTACTATGGACCAATTCTTTTTTTTTTTTTTTGTCTTTGTGCCTTTTCTAGGGCCACACTTGTGGCATATGGAGGTTCCCAGGCTAGCGGTCTAATTGGAGATACAGTTGCCGGCCTACGCCACAGCCACAGCAACGTGGGATCCGAGCCACATCTGCAAACTACACCACAGCTCATAGCAACGCTGGATACTTAACCCACTGAGCAAGGTCAGGGATCAAACTCGCAAACTCATGGTTCCTAGTCTGATTGGTTACCCACTGAGCCATTTATTTATTTATTTATGTATTTATTTATTTATTTATTTATTTATTTTTATTATTATTTTTTTTTGATGCACGAAACTGTAGAACTCTAACAGCCAGTCTATAATTATGTTCTATTCTTATCAACTTTCCACAAGTGAGGAAACAGGCAAAATAAGGTAAAGTAAGCTAACCAATATAACTAACAGCTGTAGAAAGTTGTAAAGCAGTTATTTGAACCAGGCAATACTCTAGTTAATAAAACAAGACCAGATAGTACTATTGATACAAGAAAAAAATGTGACAGTTTTCTTTGAATTTGGAAAGGCGTTATCTTATGACACTAAGGATCCGGTATTGTCACTGAAGCAGCTTAGGTTCAGTCCTTGGCCTAGAAACTTCCAGCTGGCATGGGAATGGCCAAAAAAGAAAAGTAAAAGAAAAAAGGAAAGAAAAAAAAAACAAGTGTTTTCCTTAAATTTAGAAGGGAGATAAGATGCAAAGTTAATTGTTTATCTATTCTGCAATTTATGTTGACTAGGTATGCTGAATTGTGTTAAAATGAACTGAATTCTTATTTATTAAATAGACAGTAAATACATAATGGTAAAGTATATGAGGAGGTCCTGAGAAAGACAACAATATATAATAATTTAAAATATATTCTTCTACAGAGCAGAGGTGAGATGAATGGGGTACTTCTCATTGTAAAGCTATTTATTACAATGCTATTTATTAAATCTGGTTTTTGATATTTCTGTATCAATGCCATAAAAACTAAAATCTACACTTTTAAAATGTGAATCTCAAATTGTGTAAAATATTAAAATTCTGTAGTGGTTTCAAAACTTTTATCATTAAATCTTGTTAAGTCTCCCTCCTCCTCATTTGTTGCTACTAATCCAAATCCCTGTTGAACAAATTTCTCAATAAAGATCCATACAGCTTCTGTAAAAATTGGTTACATTTATGTCCATTTCATCATCATACTAAGTTCGACTCTGCTCCTATGTCTCCTTTCCATGGGAACTTATCACCTTAGGTCTTTAACTTCTTAAAGCTGTTTTATCACAGGTTTCTTCCCTGATTGTGTAGATTTTTATTTATCTTTAATCTTGATTTCAGTTTTCCTTCAGCTTCGAACTCATTCTCACTTTTATGTTCTTTTCCCAAGGTTGCCTTCCATGGGTGGACATAACTTGTACTATAACTTGTAATTCAGCTTGAAATACTCTTTTACACCTCAGTTGTAAGCCTGTCATAAGCAGGACCAAAGCAAAAGAATTTATGGTTCCAAATTCTAGCACTATTTTTCACTAGTGCCATCATTAACTAATTTTCCAAGAAGTAAGGAAAGTTCCTAAGAGCTAAAGATATATAGTACCTGACAATCGTATTCAGAAATACAACTGTTTATGTGTTTCAGACAGAAGGAATGTCATTCCCTTGTTCAGATGTGATCCAAAATTCACTTTATTCAAAAAGCTTAACTTTGGATAGCAACACCCAATGCTACCGCTTACATGTGGAAACTAAAAAGACACAATGAACCTTCTTACAGAACAGACAATGACTCACAGACTTTGGAAAACCTTGGTTTTTCAAATAAGACAATCTGGGGGGTGGGGGGATGCACTGGGGATTTGGGATACGAAATCTGTAAAATTGACTTGTGATGATTTATATACACCTATAATTGAAATAAAATCCATTAAGAAAAAAAAAATAAAAAAAATAAAATAAAATATCCCTCAAAAAAAAAAGCTTAACTTTAAATACCACTAAATATACTAATTGAACTTTAAGGGCATCATGGGAGCACATTAAATTCAGTTTAATAAAATTCCATCTTAAATGTCTTAAATCAGACTTAATAGAAAATATTTCATTTTGTCCAACCGAAAAGTACAATTTGGGAGTTCCTGTTGTGGCTAGGCAGTAACAAACTTACCTAGTATCCGTAAGGTCTGGAATTCGATTCCTGGACTTGCCCAGTTGGTAAGGATCTGGTGTGGCTGTGAAGCTGCGGTGTAGGTTGCCGGCATGGCTCAGATCTGGCATTGCTGTGGCTGTGGTGCAGGCAAGCAGCTACAGCTCTGATTCAACCTGTAGCCTGGGAATTTCCTTAAACCATGAGTGCAACCCAAAACAAACAAAGTATAATTTGGAAACTGTCAGTTGTCAGAGAAACGAAGTGTCTGATACGAGGACAAGTGAGGTACTTTTCTTGAAACTGAAAATGCTGTACTGGACTTCCCACTGTAACACAGTGGATTAAGAATTTGCCTGTAGCAGCCAAGGTTGCTGCAGAAGCGTGGACTCAATCCCCAGCCGAGTACAGTGGCTTAAAAGATCTAACATTACTGCAGTGGGGGGTAGGTTTTAGCTGCAGCTCAGATTTAATCCCTTACCTGGAAACTTCCATATGCTGTGCGTAAAAGAAAAAGAAAAAGAAAAAGAAAAAGAAAAAGAAAAAGAAAAAGAAAAAGAAAAAGAAAAAGAAAAAGAAAACAATGTGCAGTCATCACTCTTTACATTTTTAACCCACTAAGTTGGGTATATTGAATCCAGATACACCTGAATCTGCTTTGTGAGAGTACATGAAACATAACACTGCAAGTTCAGGGTGTAAATAAGTAGCAAATATTTCTACATTTCCTGGAGGAAAAAAAAAGAAAATCTTTACACTTTGTATTAAGTTGATATTAAGTATAAGAGAAAAGCACAAAGGAAAAGGAAAGCACTCTTTAGTTTTAAGGAAAATGCATTACATTGTAGATACTTAAAAATAAATATCTTCTTCTGTTTTGTTTCATGAAGTCTAAATAGCTCTGCTTTGGCTCCAGTGGAGAAGAAAAAATAAAAATTGTTTGTTATGCTCTCAGCTGAAGAAAATTCTTACTCATAGCTTTTGAATAAGAATAAGCCTTTCTCTTTTTATTTATGTATTTTGAAGTAAAATACAGGTTTCTTTCTAAAGGGAAAATATTGGAAAGGAAAATTTTCTTAATTTAGGAAATGTCACCAAATCTCTGTATGAATAATGAAGTATTTACAAATATTGAGAGAGATAAAATCTGAAAGTGAAAATTGAAGTATTGAGACTCATGACTTAATTCTATTATTTACTCATTAGCAGACCTTAACCCATGTCTTGAACTGTACCCAATAAGCATGTAGGATTATTATACAGTCTGACAATTCTTTTTTAAATATGAATTTTATCTTTGACACCACAATAAATATAGTGGTTGTAGTACTTACCTGCTCCTTAAAGTTTACAGTTTATAGTGTTTATAGTCTAAACACTAGAAATGGTTTATAAAATAATGTGTTTTCTAAATTGTATATAGTATAACATGAAGCCATCCATACTTTAACATCACAGAAAATTTCAGAAATTTCTTATATCCATGAATCCATCAATGATTGCAGTCTCTGGACTGGCTGATAATGGCCTATATCCCACACAATAGGAGAGTCTTTCAAAGACACTCCACATTCTTCTATAATGAATAATATTACCCATTAATATGACAGATCATTTATTTCTTATTGGCCTCATGTGATTGCATATACTGACAGCTGACAGTATAAAGCAATTTATGAAGCTTTTACTTTTTATAGTCCCCTCATAGTAATTACACATAAGTTAATATACACAATAGTATGTATTAGGATGAACAATGTAAATGGGAAGTCCTGTTTTTAGTATTAGATTTACTAAGAATTCTATATGGGACTTTGTAAGACTGATTGAACTTCCCTGTGATTCAGCTGTATAAAAGCTATAAGGGATCTTTCATACCTAGAGGTAAAACACTGCTGTAATAGAAACAAATATTTCTTCCAAACTTTTTGGTAACCTAAACTTTTGGGGGGAAACTGATTTCTATTTTAGAGAAGTTAAAATTTTTTAATTATTTTAAAAATAGAAAAATGTGGAATAAATCAAATTGTAAATGTATTCTAAACAATGAATTTACTTGTGATTGATCTGAACTTAATAAATTTTATAGTAAAACAGGAGAAATTACTGAATTCAACTTTATTGGTTTTTAGGGATTTGAGTAACACAATGGACTGCCATTGGATATGCCTTTTTTTGTTTTGTTTTGTTTTCTTTTCTTTTTCCTTTGATCGTTTTAGAGTTGTACCTATAGCATATGGAAATTGCCAGGTTTGGGGTCAAATTGGAGCTCTAGTTGCCAGCCAGGATACACCACAGCCAGAGCATCATGGTATCCCAGAGGCATCTGCACCGTATACCACAGCTCAAGGTAATGCCAGATACTTAACCCATGAGAAAGCAGGTTTGATCCCAAGGCAAGGGATCAAACCTGCTTCCTCATGGATACTAGTCGGGTTTCCACTGAGCCATAATGGGAACTCCTTGGATATGCCTTTTTAATTAAGAAAGTATAGAAATTGCATAATCTATCTTTTATAAATTGTAAATACATTTGTTTATAAATTAAATGACATAAAATAATCTTCTAAATTATACATGAATAACATTATTGTTTTATAAAGTATGATTATGACATTTTTAATGAGTGAATAAATACATAAATTATTCTATTTCCTATCTAGTGGGTATCTTTTTAGAGTTATAGCTTAACCTTTTAATTAATTAATAAGACTTGCCATATGATGTTTTTATATGACCCTTGAACTTTAAAAATCATTTTTTTCTATCACATAAAGAGAACTCTTTATTCCTTAGCATGTTAGAAGGTAAATTAATACTTTTAGGCCCTTAGCCTTCAGAATCTAAGTAAATCTCTACTCCAGATTGGAACCACAAATCATAAGGTTTCTATGTTAATACCCACTGGATGATATAGGGAAAATAATCATGTGTATATATGCACAGATACTTTACCAAGCGCATTCTAAACGTTTATGAAAATCTTTCCTTTACTCTCACTGCACCTTCTTCCACATAATTCGAAGAGGTCCATGCACAGTCTATTTTCTGGATTCATCATATATAACTGGAATAAAAATTAAAAGATTAGTAGCTATGGAGAAAAATGAATGAAGGAGAGTACCATGAAACAAGTGCTTGTGGCCCAGCTAAGCAGCATAAGGAGAAAGGAAGACTAGGAAACAAGTGATTTTAGAGTTGTATAGCCTTAAGAAGGGTTTGAGATTTTTTTTAATTGAACTGGGAAAATTTGGGAAGGATTTCCATGATATACAAATCCTTACCTTTGGAAGGAAGAAAAAATATTTTTAAGATGTTAGTGTTCCTTAATTAGTTTATATGTGAGGCTTAAAATTGTAATGATGATATGATTATAGTAGGTAGCTTTTAAGATGCCCTCAGTGTTCTACAACTCCTGATCTTGACACATTTGTGTAATTCCTTCTTTTGAGTATGGGTTAGCCTTACTGACACACTTGCAACTAGTAGAATATGATAGAAATGATATGTTGTATGCTTCTTCCAATATTAGTTACAGTCAGACTCTTGCTTCCACCTTGCACATATTCTTTAGCTGTATCTCAGTCACTTGCCGAGAGAGAAGTCAGCTGCCACGTTGGAAGGCAGCTTTGCAGAGATTCATAAGATAAAGTACCATGACCTACAAGTAACTATGTAAGTGTGCTTGGAAGAGGAATCCTATCCTTACGGTAGAACTTGCAGAAGAGACCATAGCCCAAACAGACAGAGTTCTTGAACCAGAAGCGATCAGATAAGCTGAACCAGAGAACTGATTAATATTAACTGTGATAATGTTTTGAAGCTGTTAAATTTTGATGCAATTTATTACACAGAATGGATAAATGATACAGAATTTGCTACCTGAATGTTTGGTACTGCCTAAATAAATGACTGAAATGAAGGAATTGAGGTTTGATTCAATGTGTAGTCAGATATTGGAAAAGCTGTAATTTTGAGGAGAGTATTAATGAAAACATCAAGTGCATTAAGCATACCCTAAAATTTGGACTTTCAAAATGTTATAGGTTATGGTTTACCAGGTAGTGAGAAAAATCTTATTTGAAACTGGAGGAAATGGTCTTGTTACTTAGTCATAGGAAGTCACTGTTACCTGAAGTTATATGGAATATGCTTATTGTAGGAAACTAATATCACTCATTTAGAGTGATAATGTGTGCAGCAGTGTAACCATAAACTCATTTTCTGGGATATCACTGATTTTCTATATATTTATATCAAACTAAATGTGCATAGTATATTCTATGCAAATATATTTTATATAAAAATATACATTATATATGTATGTGTGTGTATGTGTGTATATATATATATATATGTATATACACAACTCAGTTTCAATCTTTATTCTTTCACACAGCATACTCATCTGGTGTCCTTGAGGGCTATGTTCATCTTGGTTTCTCAGAGACCCCTGTGAATGAAGCATGTGCCACTGTGAATATTACTCATTACCCCGTCAGAGGTAAAAGTGTTCTGCAGGGTGTCGCAGTAGTGACTACATACTTCGGCCTTCCAGAAATTGTTTCTTCCTTTCATAACTATTAAGATAGTCAAACAAACACAAGGAATCCATGAAATACGTATCCATGGAAAGGGAGAATACCAGCAATATTTGGAAAATATTCTGAATGACAAAATTATCACCAGTATTTTTTGTTGATACAGCATGATGTTATAGGGAGGCTAAACATGAGTGCATGAAAACTTTGCAAAAGGACACTATTAAGAATATGTCTGAGGGCTAGAGAATCAACCAAGATAAATGATGGGATGAATGTAAAGAATGGCAGGAGAGATAGTCTAATGCATCTTTACAGCACACACAGGGAGTAAACGCATTGCAGCCTTTGCAAAGTCATTGGCAGCTGCTTATCTATAGTGCTTGTGATTAACAATGTGCATTACCAGAATTATCTGAATATTTTGCTTTCTCAGTAGCTTATGTGCTACTTTAAAGCCATGCCTATCTATTCCACTACCATCTTTACCCAAATTGTTTCACCACTGTTTATAAAACAATGACAACAGCAACAATAAACTAAAATATATTACATACCTTCTACATAATATAATTGAGAAAGGAGATTTTCTATAGGAACATTGTATAACCTTCTACAACTGAATCTTCTGCCCAAGTTCTTTCTGTAGTCTGAAGGAACCTTCATTTAATGACTCAAAAAAAAAATAGTTCTTGTTTTTTTCTCTTCTACAACTGGCACTACTATTATTCCTGTAATTGCCCTCTAAATGTAGTGTGTGAGCATTCACTTCTCAGTGCTCCATATGCAGAAATTGAATATCAATGTATCAACTGGAAAACTAACAATTTAGGGCACAATTGTAGAGAAGTAAAAAAATTGTACACCCTCTCTCCTTCTAGGTTCTCGGCTAAGACCGCCAAGTAATAAAAGAGACTAACATGAGAAGAACCAACACAGGTTTAATTACATGTATACATCCTCTATTCATGGGATATAACCAGGAAGATTAACTCCCTCAAATGTCACCACCTTAAAAACCATCTCTAACTAAAAGGAAAAGAAAATGCTGTGGGAGGGGGGACAGGTGACCTAGTAATGGGAGGATATCTGACAAACCATTGTGAATAAGAATTAAATGTTTATATAGATTTAAGGAGCTGCCTTCTGCATTGATAAGATTTTCTAGAAATTTGTTCATCCTCCTCTTCCTGTACAAAGAGGATCGACAAATGAAGATTTCTCTTATAAATATTCTTTTTTCTAACAAGAGTAACTTTTACTTTTGTTCTCAGAGCTTTTCCTATGTCTGCTATTTCTTAAAAATAATCAGCTCAAAATAACTGTTATGCCAAAGAAGCATATTTTGGGGTATTACATTATCCTTCATCACAAGCCAGTGATACCTGTGTTTTGGCATATTTGGTAGAACAGTTATCTACTGTGAAATTGTATGTGTATTTTATTGCATTTCATTTCTTAACTTTATCAAGTGGTAGAGCAAATTTTTAAAGGTTAAGCAGTAATGATACACATATTAGAGAGAGACCACAAACAAAAATTCTGTCGAAGATATAACGATGATGTTTAACAACTTTGGAAATCGTCTAGCTATCATTTGGCATTCCTCTTAAGCTAGTCCACTGAGTTTTCCTAAAGTAAAAAAAAAAAAAAAAAAAAAGCTAAAGTAAACTAAAACCACACGTAATGTTCCAAAATAATATTGAAGTAAAAATGAGATACTCCTTCTCTCTCTGTGAACAGAACAAAGATCCAGGCCACCCCACCGCAACCTAGGAAAAGTCATTGTTTGCCTCATTTTTCTTTCATTAGTGTTTTCGAAATGCATTATGCAAGAAAGAGACGAATTGCTTGTAATCTAATCACAAAAGAAGGTTAGAGCACCCTTCTAGAGCTCAAAGGGACAGCCTGCAGGCAGCCTTCTCTTCAGATAAGGGAAAATGCAGGACACAAAGAAAGGTAGTCGCCATTAGAAAGGCTTTTAACAAAGAGTACAAAGGAAAGAGAAAGGTATATTAGTCTTTAGAGGTAGAAATGTTGCCTTAGAAAGAGTATTATTCATCTTAAAGAATGCTAACAAAGGGAAAGATGGGAAAAGAAACAGAAAAGAAGGTCTGAATCCAGATTATCACTGTATGTGATGGCAGCTCATGCTGACTCTGATCATTTTAAGCTGCTGCTGACAAATACTGAAAAAAATTTAAGAACTGAACTTAAAAACTGTCAATTTGGAATATGATATAAATTAACAGCACATAAATATGGTTTATTGTTAATGCAAATTTTATTTCACAGAAAAAGTAAATTTTCTTAATGTCACTTCAAAAAAGTTTATTTTATTTTTTTAAGGTGAATATTACTAAATAGTGAATCATATCTTTAGTGACTTTTGATCAGTTTAATACTTTAATCCTCTGCAGGGTTCTGGGCAAAAAGCTTGCAAGTACATAACTACAAAGAGGGAAGCTCTATTCCTTGAGGGGTAAAAAGAGTAGCTTGAGGGGTTCCCACTGTGATACAGTGGGTTAAGAACCTGACTCCAGCAGATTGGGTGGCTGTAGAGAAACAGATTTGATCCCCAACTTGGCACAGTGAGTTAAAGGATCTGGAGTTTCTGCACTTACAGCTCAGGTTACAGCTGCTGCAGCTCAGATTCAATACTTGGCCCATGAAGTGCCATATGTTGTGGATACAGCCATAAAGAGAAGAAAAAGAAAAAAAAGAGTAATTGAGACTCAGGTGTCCAGAGAGCTAATGCAGACAGTACTTAGGGTATACCCCAAAGGCCAAGAACAGACTCAGTATTTCAAAACTTTAATTTCCCTAACATCCTTATGTAAGAAATGTGCTGTTGTCATGCCCCCTTTATGAAGAAACTGAAGCACAAGGAGGTTAAATAACTGGCTCCATCTTACATTAGCAAATATTGTATGTTTTCAGTTGAGTCAGTTATGATTCCGGCTCCAGAAGCTGGCCTCCAGGATGGCTGTTCTTATACCTGTTAAAAAAACAAATATGACTGAGTAAAAATTCAAAGTTCTTACTGAATCAGGCAGCAACCCACCTACGGACAGAAAAGAGCAACAAGGAGTTGTATAGAATGAAAGACTTTTATAGGTAGAAGGGAGTGGGACAAGAACGCTATACTAGCAAAGAGTGGATTGGTTATAGCAAGGTGACATTTCTTTAGAGGATTTCACCAGCCTATCAGGCAGATGACCTCACTGGTACTGAAAGACTGACTTCTTATTGACTGACTTAACTTCCATTAGTGAGAGAAGTTGAAACTGTAACTAAGTCTTGATTTAGTGACATGAGGTTTAGCATAAATGATTCCATTTTGATCCTGTTGTCTTGTTTTTAAAACACTCAGTGTACTACAGAAATACACTCCTGCTTGTCTCTACCTAACAGTGCTTGTAGAAATCTCATCACCTTTTGTTCCTATTTCCTCATGCATAAAATTTTAAGGCTGAAGTGTAGAAGAATATGCCACCCTAAAATGTAAGGATTGGTATATACTGGCATAAGGATTCCTTTGATCTGATATATATATATATATATATGTATTTGTAAAACAGAAGACACAAGAGAATCTGGAAAAAGAACAGAAGTTACCATTTTGTAAGGAAAATTGCCATTTGTAAGGATGTCTTCCTCACTGTACAAGAAAGAGAAGGATTATTATCAACGCTGTTGCACCAGAATCATACCCCTGGCTTTCCCTCAAATAGAAACAAATGATTACTATCTAAGTTTCAGGAGGAATCTGTAAAGAGAAAAAAAAAAGTACAAAACTGGTTAGAATCTATCAGATCCAAGTTGGCAGAAGATCTGACTTCCAACAGACCTTGAGTCTCCTTGTATGCTCATTGTAATACATTAGCATATGCTAAGTGACAGACCCACAAGTGCCATGGCAGTTGACAGTTGCCATGTAAACAGTTGGAAAAGCCCATACACAGACTGAAATGGAGAGTTATGTCAGTTCTAGATCCTAACTACAGCTGTTCTCAGATAATTCATGAATATTCCTCCCACTCTTTCCTAAATCCCTCCCTTTTACCGTGACCCTCCTATATATTTCATGCATCCACCTAAATTGGTTTGAGGAGTTGATTTGCAAAGTAGGTTCCATCTTATTCATCCTTTGGCCATGGAATACAGCTTGTGCTGTTCCAGTCTTAACACTAATTTCATTATTTGCTGCATGAATCCAATTGGAGAAAGAACCTCTAGGAGCCCAGCATAGCTCTGGTTGACCAGTTCTGTAATGGGATGATTCTAAATCACAAGAAACTTTCACGAATGGAGAAGGCCCAGCCTTAAATCTGTCTAATTGCCTTACCTTTTTCGCTGTCCTTTTCCTTGTCTCTATCATGTTTCTTTCTTTTTAGTTGAAGATGGTATTTAGGTAGTGGTTTGAGCCATTTCAAGGAGTTTTGCTCAGTCTTCCTGGGTGTCTCTAATGCATACAGGAAGTACACCTCTTAAACAACTTTTGCTTCTTTTTATCATTCATATTTTAATACATGGGGGTTTCCAGCACGGAATCTAGGAAAATAGAGAGACATTTTTTTTCCTCCCCTACCGATATTGTTATTTTGTTATTCTTCCTCTCCTCTCCTTGTAGCTCTTTCTTACTCTCCTTTTTCTTTACATCTTTAAAATATCCCTGGATTATTCTAAATCGCCTTTTCAACATATATCTATGTCTATATGCACATATATGTATGCACATATACATATTTGTATACATATCTTTGCCATTGTAAATAATTTGTGATATTTGTCTTATTTGTATCTATAGCACTCACCTTTTTATTTTATAATTTAGTGAAAGAAATTCTTAGTGAATAGTTACTCTTTCATCAGGGTCACCTCTACCTTTTCCTTTCTTTAACTGAATGTTTAAGAGGTTGGCTGTTTCATTGGTATAAACTTAATGGGTACAATGTTTTATTTATTGTGTCTAAATGCAGAGGTAACTTGACCTTTGTATAACTGAATCTTTTTTTAAAAAAAGAAAGTTGACATTTTAACTGCTTCTAAATGACCCAGAAAGATTCTTTGTAGCAGCACAGACTGAATATGGCTTTTCAAAGAAAAGGCAACCCTAAGCCTATGGATTGGGCACCTATGTGTGCCCCCCAGGAACAGTATGTTAAACCATGTGCATCACATAAAGAAACTCATTAAACTAACCATTTTAGAGAAAATACTTTAACGAATGTCATATTAAGACAAAGAATGAAGAGTATTATCAGCTCTTCTCTGAAAAGTGAAAGTAATTCCCCGAAAATAACAAAGATTATGAAATGATTTGCAGAACAAGGCTGCTAGTAACTGTAAAGCATTCTTTCATTCTTTTGTATAATACAAGATAAAAAAATTCCATCCATTAGGATGACTGTGAAGAGGAAAGGAAAAGAACAGAGAGGTCTAGGTATCATAAGTCATTATATCATTTTAAATTGGAAGGTAGAAGAGAAACTCATGGCAGAAGATGAGATAAGCAGAAACAATCACCCAGGAGGTCCTTGCCTTCCAGGTGACCAATTCAAATCTGACTTGAAGGGAGAACAGAAGCCAGTTTAAAGACATGGGTGTCATTGTCAAAGTGATGTATAATAATGATTATTTTAGCCCTTATGGATGGGGGTGATAAGCCTGCAGGGTAGAAGGCTAATGAGAGGAAAGATGCTGGTTCACAAGTCAAGGACCTTGGGATCAACTGGTTAGGACTGTCACAACCCTCTGAACATCAGGGAAAAATCACCTGGGGAATGTGCAAAAATCCACCTATCTGATCATTATCTCTACTACCTATAAAGCACTTTCAAATAATATTATTTGAAAACACTCACCAGTAGCTTTTCTTAAAAAGTTGCTCCTGTATGTATGGGTAATATGAACAAAGTCCAAATTTCCTTTTGGAATAAAAAGGGAATAAAGCGAAAGCATTCTTCTGTTTTGTAAGATAAAGTAGAATTTCATGGGCATCTTTGTCAGTTATAAGTACAAAGGAAGGTCACCTGTGAGAGAGGTAAAGCAGAACTGCTGTGGGTCTTGGGACCTTCCTCTCTAAAGAAACTTGCCTTAGAAATCCCGTCATGGCGCAGCGGTTAACGAATCTGGCTAGGAACCATGAGGTTGTGGGTTCAATCCCTGGCCTTGCTCAGTGGTTTAAGGATCCAACGTTGCCGTGAACTGTGGTGTAGGTGGCAGACGCGGCTGGGATCCTGTGTCGCTGTGGCTCTGGTGCAGGCCTGCGGCGACAGCTCACATTAGACCCCTAGCCTGGGAACCTCCACATGCCGTGGGTGCAGCCCTAAAAAAAAAAAAAGACAAAAATAAAAAAATAATTTGAGACTTGCCTCTATCAACTACTGGTTTTCTCCTTGTTTCGTTTGCACTTTTGCATCTTAGAAAGCCTCAGAAAAGTGGAAGACTGTAGTGCTTGGTTAGTTTACAACTAATCCACATGTAATATTGTAAAGCAGAACAGAAGTAAATTAGTTGTAAATACCGTAGGTGTTCAGAACAGATCTCCTCCCCAAGATGTACCTCTTTAGCAAGTGAATTATTTTGAGCTAAAGGCTATGGAGACCCTGGGAGCTTAAGAGAAACTATTGTCCTTCCCTTAACTACCTGGAAAAATTTAAATTGCAGATTTTCCCTCAAAAAAAGAAGTATTGCCAGAGATAAATTTTACCTAAATGTTCTCATCTGTATGATAGGGCAAATATATAACAACAAAATATCTGTACTTCTTTTTAGCCTTCTGTGAATGACCCTCCTATCCTTAGATCAAGGTGGCGTATATACCTTATTTTACATTTATGACTTGGAACTTCTCACGTTGGTGAGTTTCTTGTATGAACAGAATTAAGTATGATTTTCCTATGTTAATATGTCTTATGTCGTATTAATTATTCTACCAACCAAAAGAACCAGAAAGAAGGGAAGGTGGAATACAATTTTTTTCCCTTTCTGACAATATAAAAATCTACTTAACTATTGTGAAGTTATAAAGTAATATATACATAAAATATATCAATATAATGTGTGTCGTATATGGGCACATCATAGGCAACTGATTATACTTGGATGTTTTCTAACTGTAATTATTTTGACTGAGTACATATCTTAAAGGACAAATATTCAATTTTTTTTTCTGATTTCTTACCATTTTCACATCAAGTTTTGCTCAAAAACAAAACAACTGCAATAAAATCTTCCAAATAAACAAACAAAAAACCCAAATCTATTTTAATATAATTTTTAGCAAACATATTATTTAAAAAGCTTTATCCATTCTTATTGTGTTTAAAAAAGCTGGAAGCAATGCACTTTATTTTACTCAGGGAGATAAGGGCAAAATAATAAATAACAGGGAAAATAACAAAATACCTAACTTGTTATCTAAACTTGCCTATGACTCCTAGGCATTCCTAGCTCTCAAAATGAGTTTCAATTCTTTACAGATGCCAAGAAAAATGAGAAACTGAAAGGGTAAATTTCATAATTAGAATAAAGTGTACTAGGCAAAGAGGGAAGAGAGCAAGCAAGAGACACTGGGCAGATGTTATTAAGGTAATTGAACTTTATCAACAGTTTTTTCAGGTCACATCTGACTCCAATGAAAAAGTCTTTCTTTTCCATTATCTTTTATGTTTTTAGGAATTTTCTAGAATGAATGTAATTCAGGGAAAATTATATATTTTTCTTAATATTATATTATTTTTACAGCCATAAAATTGGATTAAAATGAGCTTTATAATTTTGTTTTGGCAATAATATCTCAACCATGATATAATAATATGTAGACTGAAATGCATTTGATGAAAGTAAGGAAAGTCAATGTAATTAATTAATTATTATTTTTTTTTTTTTTGCCTTTTTAGGGCCTCACCTGTGGCATATAGAAATTCCCAGGCTAGGGAATGAATGGGACCCGTAACTGCTGCAAACTCCACAGCCATAACAATAGCAGATCCACAACACCACAACCACAGCAATGCCAGATATGAGCTGCCTCTGTGGCCTACCCCACAGCTCATTGCAATGCTGGATCCTTAATCCTCTGAGCAAGGCCAGGGATTGAACCTGCATCCTCATGGATACTAGTCAGACTCATTTCTTCTGAGTCACGATGGGAACTCCCAGTTTAATTTATTTTTAAGTCTAAAAGAATCTTAAGAAATTTGGGAAACATGGTTAAGGATTAATGGTGATATTTATATGCATTTTAGAACGTTTTTGTTATTAAAAATGAATTTTATATATTTTTTAGGTGCTTAGCAGAAAGTAACAGAAGCCTATTATTTTCCTTAAGCTAGTTGCTTTGTTAAAGCAGTTGGAGAAACCATCCCAAAGCAGTCCCAGAGCCCAAGGCTGTTGGTAATAACCCCCTACCTCCACTCTCCACACTTCTATCCCCATCTTCCTTTCAATTACTTATTTTTCTTACAGTACCAAGAATTATCATAACAATGAATTTTATGATTTTTTTTCTGTGGGCCATTCCCAGAATAGAGAAAAGCATAAATATTAATCCAGAACCTTCCTCACCTATGCCCCATCAGAGATATTTGGTAGAAATTTATGGTAACAACAATTACCAAAATGATAGCTATCTACTAAATAGTATAAAAAGCACCGCTGGTTTGAAAAACTTTGTTTTACAGTGTTTTCATATTTCAAAATATACCATGAAATTCTACTAAAAATTCCACATTAAATTCTTAAGTTTTTGTTCTGCTAATGAGTACATAGTATTATCATATTTAAATAGTTAAATATACAAGGGCCATAAAAAAGAGAGTTTTTTGTTTTGTTTTGCTTTGCTTTTTTATTATTAAATTGACTACCATGATGCTCAATTTCCTCATGAGTTTAAGTTCTTTTTCTTTAACTTTTTTCTTTTTGGTTTGTGTTTTCTCAGTATTTTCTGTATAAAATTCAAGAATTTTTTATAAATGAAAGATTTCAACATCTTGTCTAAAGCTACACTTCCTATTTGTGACTGAACTTTTTAATCATGTATACACACACAATTGTTATAAATTCTTTAGGATTCAACCATTAATTTGTACATCTTGAATAGTCTGTTCAATTCCAAGTATTACAAATATATTCCTGAAATATTTTTCCATGTTTTCCCCTTTTCCCAAACATTATTACTCTGGTATTTATTTTGAGATACTGCATTAAATAATAACCTGATTATATAGCTTTTTCTTCTTAGGGAGGCCATCTTTCCCCCAATTTTTTTTAACCCAATATTTCCTGAGTGATTTTTAAAATCCAGGTCTCTTTTTTACTAAATTTTATATGCCATACTATAATCAGATTCTTGGATATTTGTAGTAGGCAGAAATGTCTCTATGAAAAATATCCACATTTTAATACGAGATGTGTGAATATGCTAGGTTTCATGGCAAAGGAGAATTGAAGCTATAGATGGAATTAAGTTTGCAAATAAGGTTGCTTATTATCCTGATGTTCCACTTAAAAATTGAAGAAAGAAGTGTAAGATAAGAATGTTATATCCTATTGAACTATAAGATACAAAACAGAAAATTAATCTTTAAGCTGTGGTATTTGTTACAACAGCATTAAAAAATGATATAGTACTATATTTTATTGACTTCTGGGTTGTTAAAGCCCAATCAGCACTCATTCATTCTTATTCTCACTCCCATTCAAGGGTACAGTGGAGATGTGCAAATGACATACAGATGTATAATGCGTCAGATGATAATAGCTCTGAAGAAGAATAAAACAAAATAACATGAATGTGAGTCAAGTTGTAGTTTATTAAGATATATGAAAGCCAAAAGTGTTGGTTTGAGGGGCAAGGAATCAGTATTTCAGTCAGAAACATTAAAATGTTGATGTCCATTACTTAGAGGAGAGTATTGCTTGTACATAAAACTTTTGAATTATTAGTGAGTTTAAAGCCAAACCCTAGGAACTGCCAGAGCTCTGGGTCAGTCCTTGAGTGTAAAGAAATCCTGGGGACCTCTCAGATTTAGAGTTTCACAAGAAAAGGAAGAATTGACAAAGAGAAGAAAGTAAAAACAAAGGAAGAAGGGCAACTGAGATTTTACCATTGTAAGAACAGATAATTCAGGTAAAATTGCTTTTTGACTGCTGTAAGAAATACATTCAAATTTCTTATTTTGTTGGAGTTATTGCATGGTTACAGTAATAAAAAATATAGGAACAATTCATAATTTCTCTTCTTTCTACATCGAGCCCACAAAACTCTTAGAGCATTTTGTAGGAAAAATACTATTGTTTTCAGGACCTACATATCATTAATGTAAAGGAATAATAGCATATTTTCTTTTAAAGGTATTTTTGTATATTAATGGCATGAGTGGAATACAATGTTAATGCATGTTAAAAACTCTGAATTAAGGAGCTTTTTCTTTATTTTGATAACCTACTAAAATTGCTCTTTCACCTTATATTTTAGTTCAGCTTGATGTTTTAGTTTTAATAGACTAGCAGTGATAATGTTTATATGTGAATATAAAGATAGCTAGTATTTCCAGTCACCCATGTAATATTAATATGCCTGAAGTTTTCATATGCACAGTATTTATTTAATGTTTTCAGAATCATTTCACAATATATTTTTAATGAGAATTTTTTGCTAAAATTACATATGGTTAAATTTGATAAGCATGTTCCTTACAGTCTATATTTACATGATTAAAATAGCATATTATGACCAGAATAGGAGATCCAGCCTATGATGCTCAAATTTAATTTATTTCAGTACCAACAAATTGCTCTGCATAAAATGAAATTCTGAACTTGGGGTTTAAACATCTATTTGTTATTAAGATAAATACAAGGTTGATATTATAAAGAAACTTGCAATTTTGAGAGGGTTAAAGCAGATGGCTTATCTTTTTAAAGACTGAAAATCAAGAAGGAAAAGAATGTACTTAGTTCATGATTTCCTATCGAGGGTCTTAATGATAGCATCTGTTAGTGCTAAAAAAATGGCTGAGCAGAGGAGAACAGGAAGTTACATTTGTCCAGTAAATGAGCAAAGCAGCCAGCATGCTGATTGGGACAAAGAGAGAGAAAGAAAATGAGGAAGAAATAGCGAAGCCTTGAAGCTAGCTTTAATAATAACCAGAAGCAAAGAGTAAGAGACATCTGGCATTTTGACAGAATGGATCAACTGCTCTGCAGTAACTTTTTATTTTATTTTTTTCAATATTGTTCCCTTTAATCTTTAAGGTCAACTGCTGGTTTGCCATATAGATTCTACACTTAGAGAACTGTCATGCACAGATTGTTAAAAAACAATGTGTGTTTTGTGTGTTAAACATTTATTAAAGAAATTCCTGTAAAATTTATTCTGCAAGAGGACTTTTATTTGACACTCAACAAAGTTTTATTCCATGCCACCTAGATGCCAGAAACTAGGAGCTTGTGGAAAAACAAGCAAACAAAAAAAACCCCTCAGCTTTGTGGTTGGGAAAATAATACTTCCACTCAGTCACAATATACTTAGAAATTTACAAAGCAATTTCAGTTACATTGCCTATTTAATTCTCAGGACACCCTTGTGAGTTAGGTATTATTTTGCTCTTTTCTAGGTCAAGAAAATGAAGCTCAACGATGTGCAAAAAGTCATTAGTAAGTGATGGAGATGGCTTTGAATTTAGTTTCCAAAGTTAATGCTATTCTTATACTTATTTTTGAGGAATATAGGGATTTTAAAATATAAATTTACTCATTCAGATATTCCTTACAAATTTTATCAAGAACACATAGTAATCAAGGCATTGCTAAGATTGTGAAGAGATACCAAATTGTGTGAACTATAATTCTAACATGAATTTTCTAACCTAGTGGCAGGCTAGATATTGACCTCATATTCAGATGTGAAAAGTCATTAGAAAAAAACTTGGCAGGTAAGTTTAAAATGATAACTGTGATAAATCACTCACAAAAAAGCTTTCATTTAAATCTCACTAGCTCAGAAGTCACAGAGCCTCTGGCAGAAGTTTCCTTAGCAGAACAGAACTTTTTGTGATTTAACCAAACAGGGTAGATAAGTTTTCCAGACAATACGTAAATTTGAAAAAAAATATATTTTCAAGCATCTCAAACATGACGATTACATCTGTGTTATAAAATCATTATGTGCTAACTACAAATTTGTTCTTAATAGCTTCTAAACCATAAGCTGCTAAGGAGCTCTCTGTCAGTATCCTATGAGAAAAATAACAAAAGACCATTTCTATAACCAGATTTTTAAAATTAAATCAACTTGTGTTTTCTGGGGTCAAATATGTTCTCTTTAATAAGTGAATGATATGATGTTTCTATAATCCCTAAAGAAATGAAAATATTAATCCTTTTCTTAATTCAGGTTATAGTCCTGCAGAATGAGAAAATAAAATACTTATTTTAATTTTTTAATAGAAACAAAATAATATTTTTTCTTTCTAGTAGTTTGGTAGGAATCCAGCATTGAAATAATGGCTAAAACTCACAGTTCCCTTTTTCTCTCCAGTGTGCTAACATTTAAACTGTTTATTTCAACAGTTCAAGTCTCAGTCACCACTATGTAAATGTTAGGTGGAATTCTTATTTTTATATGTATACTACAAACTAAATGCATGATAATTATTTTCCAGTTCGTAAGATTTTCACAAGAATTTATTACATTTGTATCGATATAATAAAATGAGTTAAAATTCAAATATAAAGTAAAATGGATCCTTAAAAGAATTTTAAAAACCAAATTAAGCAAATTCACATTTTTTTATAAAAATTGACTTGTTCATGACAATTACTGAGACTACATGTTCACGTGATACAGCCTATTTAATATTATTTCCTTCTCTTCTCTAACCCCATACGCTGATCCCCGTTATCCTGCCCATGTTTTTTATTCCCCAAAGCACTTGTTTTCTAATATAGTAGGTAATTCATTTCTATACCATGTTCACAGATTATAATCTGTCTGTCTTCTCCTTTCCACTAGAATGTAAACTCCTCAGCCAAGTTTTTCTTTCCTCTTAAGGGCCAAAGCAGTACTGAGTATTTGCAAAAGTCCCTCAATTCATAGTTTGGAAAGAAGAGACAAATGAATCTAGTACCATTTTAGGAGGAAATACCAGCTGTGCTTTCTTTCCATGGGTTTATTAGTAAGAAGGAAACATTGCTTTACTTCTTATGAAGCTTCATGCTGAGAATAATGCAAAAGGAGAAGTCTGAGGCTTCCAAGCTGAAAGATGCGTCAACATTTACGTAGTCATTAAACAAGCACATAGTCACATCCAGTATGCCAGATGAAATTATGTGCCTTAAATCTATAGATTTTGAAAAGCACAATTCCTGCTTTGAGGAGCTGAAAATGTAATAGGATATTCAGTTAAGAACATGACATTTGGAATAAAATGTGACTGAATCTTGACTCTCCTTTCTTCTTTTTTTTTAATGTAGCTATGAATTTGGTCAAGTTAATAAAACTAGAGTTATCTAATACTCTCCATTTTTTATATAGGAATAATGATAAAATTTATCTCATTGAGCTTTATTCAAAATTGAATGAGGAATTCCCGTCGTGGCGCAGTGGTTAACGAATCCGACTAGGAACCATGAGGTTGCGGGTTCGATCCCTGCCCTTGCTCAGTGGGTTAACGATCCGGCGTTGCCGTGAGCTGTGGTGTAGGTTGCAGACCCGGCTCGGATCCTGCGTTGCTGTGGCTGCGGCGCAGGCCAGTGGCCACAGCTCCGATTAGACCCCTAGCCTGGGAACCTCCACATGCCGCGGGTGCGGCCATAAAACCCGCGGCCATAAAATGACAAAAGGCAAAAAAAAAAAAAAAAAAAATTGAATGAGATTTGCTATATAGTATGCTGGGCATAGCATAGGTGCTTAAAAACATCAGTCAGAAGTAATGATGGTTGTCATTGTGTTGCCAAATGCATGCTTGTGTTCCTAACACAGAGTGAGGTCAAGCAAACTGAAGTGAAATGTAAGAGACTGGAGCAAAGAAAGGTTTATTTCAGGGCCAAGCAAAGAGAATGGGAAGCTTAATGCTCAAAAGACCCAATGGTTTTCATGGAAGAGATTTTTATAGGCAAAATTTGGTGTGAGGGCTGCAGGGATTGTGAATTTCTTTTGAATGGTTGGTGGTGAAGAGGTGTATTAGGAATCTTATGCTCAGTCTGCAGTTACCATCCTCTACCTGAATATGTGCTTTAGTTCCTTCAAAAAGACTCAAAGATATATTGTTATACATATCCCTTGACGAGGAACCAGGATCCTGCTTCATCACTGCATTATTGTTTCTTGGCTGCTCCTCCATTTCTTTCTGCATTCTCTCCCTTCCCTAATTAGTAACCTTTTGAATCTGCCCTTTGAAATTTAGAGACATTCTAGACACCTAAATTCTTATCGTCCAAATAAGAAACAGTTTTGATCATGAATGGATGTTGGACTTTGTCAAATGCTTTTTCTGCATCTGTTGAGATGATCATGTGGTTTTTGACTTTTCTTTTGTTAATGTGGCGTATGATGTTGATTGATTTGCATATGTTGAACCATCCTTGTGCACCTGAGATGAATCCCACCTGGTCATGGTGTATGATCTTTTTGATATGTTGTTGGCTAAAATTTTGTTGAGAATTTTTGCATCTATATTCATCAAAGATATTGGCCTATAGTTCTCTTTTTTTGTGGTGTCTTTGTCTGGTTTTGGAATTAAGGTGATGTTGGCATCATGGAATGTCTTTGGGAGTGTTCTTTCTTCTTCACCCATTTGGAAAATCTTAAGGCGTATGGGTATGAGTTCCTCTTTGTATGTTTGGTAGAATTCACCTGTGAAGCCATCTGTTCCTGGACTTTTTTTGTAGGGAGTGTTTTTATGACACACTAGATTTCATTCCTAGTCATTGGTCTGTTCAGATGATCTATTTCTTCTTGATTCAGTTTTGGCAGGCTGTAAGTCTCTAAAAAAAAGTTGTCCATTTCTTCTAGGTCGTCACATTTGTTGGCATACAATTATTCATAGTATTCTCTCAGGTTTTTTTGTATTTCTGTAATACCCATTGTGACTTCTCCCTTTTCATTTCTTATTTTGTTTATTTTGTTTTTTTCTCTCCTTTTCTTGGTGAGTCTAGCCAGAGGTTTGTCAATTTTGTTTAACTTTTCAAAGAACTGGCTCTTGGCTTTATTGATTTTTTCTATCGTTTTTTTTTTTTGAATCTCATTTTATTGATTTCCTCTCTGATCATAATGATTTCCTTCTTTCTGCTGACTTTAGAGTGTTTCTGTTATTTTTATAATTCATTTAGGTGATGGGTTAGGTTGTCTATTTGATATTTTTTTTCTTTATTGAGGAAGGCCTGTAATGCTATGAACTTCTTTCTGAGCACTGCTTTTGCATGACAAAGGCCATATATGAAAAACCCACGGCAAATATAATACTCAATGGAGAAAAGCTGAAAACCTTCCCACTAAAATCTGGAACAAGACAAGGATGCCTACTCTCTCCACTGTTATTCAACACAGTATTGGAAGTCCTAGCTACAACAATCAGACAAACAAAAGAAATAAGATTCATCCAAATAGGAAGAGAAGAAGTAAAACCGTCACTCTATGCAGATGACATGATACTATATATAGAAAACCCCAAGGACTCACCCCAAAATTACTTGAACTGATCAACAAATTCAGCAAAGTAGCAGGATATAAGGTAAACCTTCAGAAATCAATCACATTTCTATATACTAACAATTAAATATTAGAAAAAGAATACCAAAATACTTTACCTTTTAAAATTGCACCACAAAAAATCAAATACCTGGGAATAAACCTGACCAAGGAGATGAAAGACTTATATGCAGAGAACTACAAAACATTAATCAAGAAGATCAAAGAAGATACAAAGAAATGGAAAGATATTCCATGCTCATGGGCCGGAAAAATTAATATTGTAAAAATGGCGATACTACCCAAAGCAATCTACAGATTCAATGCAATCCCTATCAAATTACCCATGACATTCTTCACAGAACTAGAACAAACAATCCAAAAATTTATATGGAAAAACAAAAGACCCAGAATTGCCAGAGTAATTCTAAAGAACAAAAGCCAAACAGGTGGCATAATTCTCCCAGACTTCAGGCAATATCACAGGGCCAGAGTAATCAAGACATACGGACCAATGGAACAGAATAGAGACCCCAGAAATAAACCCAGACACCTACAGTCAACTGACCTTTGACAAAGGAGGCAAGAACATAAATTCGGAAAAAGACAGTCTTTTCAGTAAGCATTGCTGGGAAACCTGTTCAGCCACATGCAAATCAATGAAACTAGAACACACTCTCACACCATGCACAAAAACAAACTCTAAATGGCTTAAAGACTTAAATATAAGACAAGACACTATTAAACTCCTGGAAGAAAACCTTGGCAAGACACTCTCGGACATCAATCTTACTAATGTTTTCTCAGGTCAGTCTCCCAAAGCAACAGAAATCAGAGCAAAGATAAACCAATGGGACCTAATCAAGCTGACAAGCTTTTGCACAGCAAAGGAAACCAAAAAGAAAACTAAAAGACAGCTTACAGAATGGGAGAAAATTGTTTCAAATGATGCAACGGACAATGGCTTAATCTCTAAAATATACAAACAACTGATGCAGCTCAACCACAAAAAAGCCAACAACCCCACTGAAAAATGGGTAAAGCACCTGAATAGACATTTCTCCAAAGAAGATATACAGATGGCCAACAAGCACATGAAAAAATGTTCAACATCATTGATGATTAGAGAAATGCAAAATCAAAACTACCATGAGATACCACCTCACACCAGTCAGAATGGCCATCATTAACAAGTCCACAAACAGCAAATGCTGGAGGGGGTGTGAAGAAAAAGGAACTCTCCTGCACTGTTGGTGGGAATGTAAACTGGTACAACCACTACGGAAAACAGTGTGGAGGTACCTTAGAAAACTCTACATAGAACTACCATATGACCCAGCCAGTCTACTCTTGGGCATATATCCAGACAAAAATTTCCTTGAAAAAGACACTTGCACACACATGTTCACTGCAGCACTATTCACAATAGCCAAGACATGGAAACAACCAAAATGTCCATGGACAGATGATTGGATTAGGAAGATGTGGTATATATACACGATGGAATACTATTCAGCCATAAAAAAAGGATAAAATAATGTCATTCGCAGCAACATGGATGGAATTAGAGACCCTCATACTGAGTGAAGCAAGTCAGAAGGAGAAAGACAGATACCATATGATATCAGTTATATCTAGAATCTAATATAGTGCACAAATGAACCTTTCTACAGAAAAGAAAATCACGAACTTGGAGAACAGACTTGTGGTTGCCAAGGGAGTGGGGGAGGGTGTGGGAAGGTATGGGAGTCTGAGGTTAACTATTGCCTCAGGGATGGAAAAGCATGGAGATCCAGGTTTATAGCACTGGGAACTATGTATAATTACATGTGACAAATCCATATATGTACATGTAACCAGGTCACCACGCGGTGCAGTTGGAAAATTTGACAGAAATCTATAAGTCAGCTATAATGGAAAAATTAAAAAAAATTAAAAAAATAAAAAAAAGGGGACAGGAAAGGAATTTGTTCCTGGGAGGTCCTAGTGCAGTCATAGTAGAGAGGTTTATTAGAGATTCCATGGTCATAAAAAAAATCAGTTTTATTTGTTTTTAATTCTATTTATTCATATATTATCAGACTTACATGGGTCATCACTGTTATTTTCATAGGACATGGATCTGTGGTCTCCTATTAAGTGCCAAGTATCCTCACTACAATTTGAAATGTTTATTTTTCCCCTTGACGACCATTGTTCCAAGAGACCATGAACTGCACAACACTTGGATCTACCTGGCATTTCTTCTTTTGGAGAACTGATCCTCATTCATATGTGGATCTGGTAGAGCTTTTGGTCATAGAGCTCTCTTCCCAAAATCATTCAAGGAGTGAGTATTAAACTCAAGACTATCTAATGGAGTTGTTACGAAGCTCAGGTTTGACTGCTCAGAATACTTGAGAGGAAATTATTGGTAGAAAAGGAAAAGATGCTTTGCTCAGGAGATTGGCAACCTGGAGAGAAGGTGTTCAAAAACCTACTACAAAGATTCTACGTGACCATTAACAGTTTTTGTATCATTTTGCTTTGTTTTCTTTTTTAAATTACTTAATAAAATTTAGTACATTTATAAGAGTACAACAATTGTCACAACCAAATTTTATAGCATTTCCACCCCAAACCCTCACATTTTTAAAGTTAAAGTTGTTATAGTCTTTAAGTCCCCTTCAAGAGGTTAAACCCCAAAGCCTCTGGCCATGTCTCATTGTAATGACCCTTCCCTCAGCCTGAACAACCTGGTAGGGAAGGAATGTCTCCCATTCCTCACCCTGCCTCTATATAACCTGTTCCCCATGCAAATAAGGTATCCTCCCCCAAACCAATCAGAAGATCAAATATGCCCCATACAGAAATCAAACAACACTCAGCCCTTACATGCAGCTCAGGGTCTGAGGCAGGAGAAATTGAGTCTCCACTCAGGTCCATCTAGAAGGGGTCTAAAAACAATTGTAAAATGATCTGGCCCCTCTTTTAATCTGCACTCATGTGAGATCTCTCTCTCTCTCTCTCTCTGAAAATGTACTTTCATTTTAATAAATTTGTGAAATGCCAGATCACCTGCACCTACAAAACTTTGTTTTGTGTGTGGGCAAGGGTCAAGAAATAATGCAGAGGAGTCTGACATTCTAGACCATCCTCTGCCACCCAACCTGAGAGAATCATTTAGGGAAGGGGTCAGAGTAATTTTTTTTATCTTCAACTGTGTACAGACTTGTTTCTGATTGGTTGGTGGTAAGATAACAGATGAACTTATCTTTCTGCTCTGCCTGAAGTCACCATCCTCCACCTGGGTTGGGGACCTTAGTTTCTACTGAAGAACTCAAAGACACTGTAATGTATGTTCCTTGAATAAGAACCAGAATCTTGCCCCATGGTTGCATTATTTTTATTTTTGCCTTTTAGGGCTACACCGACAGCATACAGAGTTTCCCAGGCTAGGAGTCAAATCAGACCTGCAGCTGCTGGACTACACCACAGCCACAGAAAAGTCAGATCCAAGCTGTGTCTGCAACCTACAGAACAGCTCGTGGCAGAGCTGGATCCTTAACCCACTGGGTGAGGCCAGGGATAGAACCTGCATCTTCATGGATCCTAGTCATATTCATTTATGCTGAGCCATGATGGGAACTGCCTAAAATGTTGTTTTTTGACTGTTTCTCATTTCTTTCTGCTTTCCCTCCCTTTGCTGCTAAGTAACTACGTGAATCTTCCCTTTGGAACTCAGGGAAGCTCAAGGAGGCTGAATGAAGCCTATTTCCTACAAACAAGAAACAAAGGACACAGAGCAGATTTGTACCCCAGATGACCCCACAGAGTCCTGCTTTATTTCAGTGTCATACTACCTAGAGCACAGAGATTTGTTAGGATAAAGACTTGTAACTTGAGTCAGGCTAAGCAAAATCTTTTCCTGTCTTCTCTATAAGAACCAGTTAAGAAAACCTACCCATTGCTTTTGAGGCCCCGTTATTAGCAATTAACTTCACTTAAAGCTGATTCTAGTGACACCCTTAACCACAGGGAGGAACACATTTACAGCACAAAAACTTGAAACCAGGGTATAGAGAAAAACAGAACCAAGAAATTGGCAAGAAAGTCCTAATCATATTGTTTGTTCCCTTTAGTTGAATAATGCCAGAAGCCAGCCTCAGGCATCCTAGATGTATGAGGTAATCTTGAGGTGAATTTCTGCTACAGAGATTTCTTTCACAAAACTAACATTTCCTCAGCAATCACCTCTGTTCAAGGTCTTTCACTATAGTTAATGACTTTATCTCTGTCCATTCTATTTCTCTTTTGCTTTGATATCAAAAAAAAGAACACAGACACCCTGAAAATACCTTCATCTTGGATATCTTCTCCTTACAGGGTTACATTATAGAGATATTGGGGATAAATAAATTTTCCTCTACCTTCTAGATTCTTCTGGCTGTTCTAAGAATTGAATTGATATGAGGCAGATTAATATGAGAAAATTACACAACCTGTATACATAGAAGAGATTTCAAAAAAACTGAGTAACTCATCAAAACAATGCTGGTACCTCATACACCTAAGAGAAAATTTATTCCTTACACTTATTTTAGAAATGACTAGTTTAAAATTAAATAGCTTAGAGCTGAGGTAGAATAATAACTCAGATAGTTAGTATAGGAACATGGGTTTTGATGTAATCCCTGATTAATGTCCATGGTTTAAGATTTATAGAAACAAATCTAAACAAACAGGTCTTGCTTGTTGGCAGATTAACTATTAAAAATGTGGACATTAACCCCTGACCTATTCATTTGACTGTTAGCACAAAAATGTAAAGAGTGGTTGGACTTCCCATCGTGGCTCAGGGGAAATGAATCTGACTAGCATCCATGAGGATGCAGGTTTGATCCCTGGCCTCGCTCAGTGGGTTAAGGATCTGGCATGGCTGTGAGCTGTAGTATAGGTCAAAGATGTAGCTCAGATCCCACATTGCTGTTGCTGTGGTGTAGGCCAGAGGCTAAAGCTCTGATTTGACCCCTAGGCTGGGAACCTCCATATGCCATGGATATGACCCTAAAAAAAAAAAAAAAGGTAAAAAGTGGCAACTCTTAAAACCCTAGGGTAAAGAAGAGCAAAACTTATGGAGTATACCTTAACTCTAAAGTCTCTGTTGGATAAGGTCCAAATATAAATGCTGGGTAAGGCCAACAGGGAGAAGGACCAATAGCAGGATCCCATATTGGTACCCCTGTCTTTAAGATATAAAACCTCCTTAGAAGATTAGAGAAAGGGGAAACTTCCTCCCCCTCCCACTGTCTGTGTTGGGAGCTATTTGCTTTCCCATAATAAAGACCTTAGCTTGATTGCCACCTGTGTGTTTGTGAAGTTCATTCTTCAGCTCCATGAACAAGCACCTGGATTCCAGTAACAACTTTCCAGTATCAGAGTCCTTCCTTGTGCTTCTCCCTGGCTTAACTGCACCCTAAACACAATCACCTGAAAGCTACATACTAGGCACACTGAGCACAACTGGCTGTGTCAAATATTATAAGCACATGTTTTTGAGGACTTTCCTAGATTGCCCTAGTTTCTGATCAGTCTTCCCTTTATGCAAGTATTTTTATTTTAAGAAAGATTGAGAAACAATAGCCCAAAAGAACTTCCAGAGTCATGCTGTGATCTCATGACACCAACCTCGGTGACTAAATATTCCCCCAAAGAAAGAAAAATGTGTATTTACCCTCAACCCTGATTCTTAGCCAGAATCCTGTTTATCTCCTTTTTACTGCAAAACTCTCAGAAATTCTTCCCAATGGAGGATGCAGTCTTTAAGGAATTAGGCTGCTGTGGCCTCCTTTGCCTGGCAAAGCAATAAAAGCTATTTTTTTCTCCTTCACCCCAAACTCTGTCTCTTCATTTCTCTTTGGCACAGGTGGACAGAGTCTGAGCTTTGCCAACCAAAATGGCCAAAGCCTTCATCTTAAATATCATCCTCAGCTAAAGACAAAGTCACATGTTGAAAGTGGGGATATTCAGTTATGGGAGTGTGAACTGAAGTTTGGCACTTGCCATCAGCCTCTATATAGAGTAAAACATGAGCCACTGCAGTTACCAACATGCAGCACCCCCTGAGTGGAGCTCAGGGTGGAGACCAGGAGTGAGGCACTCTGTGCTCTGGGAAAACTGGAAGAACAGGCCTTCAAAGAGTCAGATATTTTTAGAAGAAGATTTTATGGGTCCAATTCTTGCATCTCCTCATATCTAGAAAAACACTAAAATCCTTCATGGTGATGTCCACTCCTTGTGACTGGTAGTAACCTTCAGGAGATCAGCAAAGCACTTTTATAAAATATGTGTATGCATTGTATAATGTGTGTTTGCTGCATGCACCTCCCCCTCACCTTTATCATATCCTGATATCCCCTTGGGTGGCATTTCAGCCTGGTGTGTAGATAAGGATAAAGAATGTCACAGTCATCTGTAAATGTAGTCACCTCCATAGGTGAGAATCCTGCATGCTGTGAAAACTAGAATACTGGCCCCAATACCTGATGTGCATATTAAATAAATGATTTCAGTGTTCCCAGTCCTCTGCTCCCTGCTCTTTGTTGAAAAAACTCCTATATATCCTAGCTCTTCCCTCACTGCCTGGGAGATGTTTCTCAGGGCCACCTGAGATGGTGTCTCAGGCTTAAGTCCTAATTTGAACCCAAATGAATCTTAACTCTCAACTTTCAGGTTGTGTACTTTTTTTAGTCAACAGGTTACCAGGAAAAACATAGTAAACATAGTAAACAGGGATGACTGTGATGAAGATTTAAGTCATTGCACCTCCACTGATGAGAGTTTCTAGATATTTGGTCATCCTCCTGGTCCAGGTACAGAGAGGGAGACACCCCCTGCATATGAAGATTTCTTTACATATGAAAATGTTTCTTGCAAAAGGGCAACTCCTCCTTGGTTTTCAGATCCCTCCCCTATCTGCTGTTTCTCAGAAAATAAGCAATTTAAAACAATTAATATGCCAAAGAGGCAAATTTCAGGGTAGCAAGATTTGCTCCCCTATAGAGACATCCACTCAACAAGCTCTTTTTCAGGAAAGTGTTGCTAAAACCCAACTTCTGTGCATTGATGCAGAATTCAATCTCAAAAAAGAGTTCTGTGTGAAGGAGAAAACAATAGGCTTATTGCTCTGCCAGGCAAAGGGGGTTACAGCAGGGTTCCTGGCTTCAGAAATTGTGTTTCCTGCCTGGGAGGATTTGGTGAGGCATTTTTTAGCAATGGTCAAGGATGAATTGCTGATAAGGGTCAGGGTGTGTTCAGGGCCTTCATTCTTTTTTCTGGCCTCAGGGGTTCACCTGATGAGCCTCTATGCTTCTCAAGATTGTCAAACTATGACCTTCTCTCTGGAGTGAAGAATCCTTCATCAAGTAGTTAACATCTTCCATTTGTTGAGAGTTTTAGTTCTGAGGAAGAGCTCAAAGATACTTTTGTGTGTATCTGTGTCTAAGAGTCCCACAGGATCCTTCTTGGTTTCACAAATTCTCAAATACGCAAGGGATAGGAGTTCAGTAAATTTAGAATATGTTTTCCTCAACCACTAGGTACTTTTAAACACAACATTTTTACGAATTATTCTGATATTTTAATTACAAGATGTGGGAGTTATTTAGAAATTATGTATAAAATGGAAAAGTTCTTTTCCAAACCTATTTTTCTGCAAATCAATTTTAAAAAGTTTTTGGATTGACCTCCCTACTCTTTTTTATTGAATAATTTTCTATTGAATATTCATTATTCAACAAGGTACTTTCAACACTTAGGCTCAAATTTAGACAATATCAACAGAAAAATGATTATTTTTATATGTTATACACATATATGCACCTATAGAGAGTAGTATATTCTTCTAAAATTTTCAGGAAATTTGTTGAAGTCTTTCTTTGATATTCAGATTCATTGTTCTGAGGAGTAATTATGTAATTGTGCTGAAATTTCTTCAGTTATAGCCTTGAGGTCATCTGTGCAGTGTGGGACCACTTAGCCTTGTGTATAATCATCTCAGATTGTAGCTTGTTGTATTTTTGTGTTCTACTCTTTTTCATGTCAGCAACCATTTCCAAACTGTGTGGTTTGTTTTCTCTCCGATTTTCTTTCTTTCCCTTGTTTTTTTTTTCCTCTGTATCATGTTTATATAATTAGAAACCAAATTACTACGCTAAATAGAATTATCTTTAAATTAAAAGTAAGTAAACTTCAAGTGAAAAACTGAGGAATAATGGTATGATTAAAGTATCTATGTTATAGTAAATTTGTAGTAAGATAATTATTTTTCATGTTAAGATTTTTTTTTAAACAGAGTTCATGGGCTGACATGTTTTACCTTTCAAGTCTCATGTAACTATATACAATCAAATATATCTAAAGATATAACTCTCTGCTTACAATTTCAGGAACTGTTTCTCTCAACATTATTACAGATTGTTGGTTGATCTCTAGTTTAATATGCTTAAGAAATGGTAAGCAGCTTTTTACAGGGATGTTTATATTTCCTCATTCTTTCAGTACTGAGATTATCAAGGATCCTATATGAGTGCTCTCCTATTTTGATTTACTTTCGGATGTTCAGAAAATCTTCAGGAGTATTAGGACAGAACTTCAATCAATAAGCTTAGGTAGAAAAAAAAAACATGGGCTCAAAGCTACACAGAACTTTTACTCAGTGCAAAATACCCTTTAAAATTGTTTTTTCTTTTTCCTTTTTACCGTTTTTTCCAAGTGTATACAAATTTGTTAAGTTCTAGTCATAGTTCTCAAAGGTAAGTTATGTGCTTAATCAGAGGCAAAGGAAAAGAAGACAGGTGGTTTAGAGCCATGGATCTACAATGACTCTAATCACTTACCGTTATATGACAGTCTGAATTCTGATACTCATGTGCAGCATTAAAAATGGAAAACAAGCACCAACAAAATCAAATATTCACCCTGCTGCAGGCATGTTGCCTGTTTGAGCCACATACTGCAGAGCTACTGGCCTCTGAGGGTTTTGAATGACTGTAATGTGTGGCTTGAAGGAAAGTACATCTAGGATGGATCTTTCCTCTCCACTGAATTACTTAGAACTGCAGATATTAAAATTCAACACAGGATTGTTTTTTTTTGGGGGGGCGGTCTTTTTAGGGCCATACTTGTAAAATACGGAGGTTCCCAGGCTAGGGGTCCAATCAGAGCTGTAGCTGCCTGCTTTGCCCACAGCCACAGCAATGCTGGATCCAAGCTCTGTCTGCAGCTTACACCACAGCTCATGGCAATACCGGATCGCTAACCCAGTGAGCAAGGCCAGGGACTGAACCTGCATCCTCATGGATGCTAGTTGGGTTCAGCAACAACTGAGCCACGATGGGAACTCCAAACAACACAGGATTTTCGTCATTCACTGATACATAGGGAATTATCTAGCTGCAATGAACTCTGAGAAATACAACATGAACTCCAAAGCACTACCTGTCCTAACAAATAATTTCATGAGAAATGCAGAAAATGAGATTCTAGAGACCAATAGAGACCATATCTTTTAATATTTATGTATTAGTAATAATAGTTCTTAAACTGATTGTAGATGTGCATATATTTTAGAGATGTACATATATCTACAATGTCTGTATTACTTAAAAATAAATATTTCAAATAAAACTGCAGTAGAATGCAAAATGGCAAATCAGAGAACATAGGTTTAATAATACAGGTAGGTTTAATAATACAGGAAGCAATATTTGAACGATTGTTTGCAAAGACAGTACACTGAAAATAAATAAAATGACAATGGTAACCGGAAAATTTGCTCTTACTGCTTCATTTCTTCTTAGATAATATTTCAAAAGTTAATATTACCTTTTTCCTGATAATATTACCATTATCAGTCTTAATATGCCATTCGTATATCCAATAACTGATGCTAATGTAACTATAAAATATTTGTTCATATCAAACACCATTGAAGTTGAGAAGTAAGAGCAATGTACCAACTTACTGCTCCATTTAGTCTACTGCTTTCCCATTCTTCCACTATTAGAGGAAGTCCTTCACATTCTCAAGAGAAAAAAATTTGATATTTTTACAAACAGACATACTTGAATGTAAGGCTATATAACACTCTCTGAAATATTTTTATAAGCCACCTTTTTCTTGTTCCCCTGTAGAACACAGGGTAAGCATATTCATACCTGTACACTTCTATGCAATTAAAGATGGCATTGTTTAATTTTCCTATCACATATTCTTCACATTCATGACCAAGATTGTTAATGATCTTTCTTTGGGAGAATACATTTAAACTAAAGAAACTCTTTTCCTCATGTTACAAAGATCAAGACGAATGCAGAAAAGGATACAGTCCAAAAACCCTTCATTGCGTTATGTAAGCTATATAACTAGTTACATACACTTAACTAGCAACCTTACACAAGATTCATATTCATCTCTTAGCAACATCCCAAATGACAGTAAGCTATGATCATTTGGGAGCATGAAAATTGAGTGTGAAACAGAATATTCAATCTCAAAGTGCCAAGATATCATGGTATCTCTATTTTACCATAGTATTCACACTACCATAGCTGTGAGCGGAAGATTAAATCAGTATTAGCTTGCAAAGGTCTGAATTAAATCTTATTCCCCCTTGACTATTTCCAAATTATATTTTCTGCCAGAGGTACAACAGTCCTTGGACAGAGCTGAAGGCAAAAGAAACCCAAAAGGGAATGACTTTATATCAGCCTACTGTGAACTGTGGACCAGTGAGTTTGGTACTTGTGTTTTATCTCAGCTCTTCTCTGCTTTGAGGATTATGTTCTTGCCACCTTCTCAGTGGATGCATAAGATTAAAAGAGCTCCTGTGAGATTTGGCTACAGTACAGTGGTTGAACTACATCAGCTGAAACATTTGTAAAACAGCATCAGTTGTAAAGTTGGAACAGCATTTGTTGGTTTTGAGTCATATTTTATAACTCAGGATAAAGAAAACATTTTATTTGATCTCCTTCTTGGTTCATACAAAGTTTAGTTATAGACACATTTATGACAAATATTGTATAGGATGTTTAATATCTTAGTAATAGCCTAAAATTTAAAATTCTTAAACATTCATTAATAATTTATTTTAGATCATAGTAATAAATTTTAAATAATACATCAATAAAAATGTCAAACCAATCTTTATTCTCTGAATTGAAAGAACTAGAAACTAATAATTTTTTCATTTTTTGCCAAATTTTTAACAAAATGCAAAGATTAACTTTTATCACTGTTAAGCCTTCCTCACTGACTAAACACGCAAAATAAATTATTCTTCAGTCTTTGTGAGAAATTTTCCAAATGAGATAAATTCAGAAATTACATTAATAAAATTGACAGAATAAAATCTAGTCCTGATATTGTAGGAGTTCCTCCTCCAAAACAATTCCATTTGTAAGTAAACCTGTTTAAATAATAGAGGACTTTCCAGATAGGATTAAACAATAAACTCGATTAGTTTTAATCGGTAATGCAAGTGAAACAGATTTTAAATTAATTAAAGCTAGTTGTAGTAAATGCCTTGTAAGATAATGGGAGATAATGGAATTTGAGTTCCCCTTTCTGGCAATAATATCACTAGGATGATCTGTTTGATAGGAGACTGGTACAAAGACTTTAAAAAGTTACTTGTATGGTTCTGATAATTAAAAGCAAATAGGTACCTAAAATAGGCTAAAGAAAGAGGTGGCTAATTCCTCATTTGTGCTTAAAAGTCACCAATTAATCTGATTGCTCTTGTCACATTTTTACTAGTGAAAGAAATAGTTTTTGTAACTAAAATATATTACACATAATACGCTATTGAACACAGGCTTACTCGTAGATGTGGTTAGGTAAAACCATACAGCTTTTGATGTGTTGTCATTTTCCTTAAAAATAAGTTATAAAGCTTTAACTCCCCTGTATTTATGAAAATAAAAAGGCATAAATATAACACAGCAGTAAGGATTATTAGGAAGACAAAAATAGTAACTGTAACATATTTATTTAACACATCCAGGTTTTCAAAATTCAAGCAAGTAGATTTTAATGTGATCAACTTCATTTTACATGTAAAAAGATGAGAATCTTAGTTTTGTGAAAAACTTTACTTCTTTCTTGTATTTTGTTAATTGGTTTATCTTCTGTCCTGCATTGCTTCTTCGACCAACTGACAAATTTCAAGGAAAAAGTTGTTAGTGATTTCATCATTTCAGTGAGTGGGTGAGATGGTGTACATAAAAATCACTTTGCTAGAGTTTTCATTGTGTTCAGTAGTTTAATAATATGACATAGTGAATGTGAGGATGTGGGTTTCATCCCTGGCCTTGCTCAGCGGGATTAAGGATCCACCACTGCCATTGCCACAAGCTGTGGCACAGATGAGCTTCGGTCCAGTGTTGATGTGGCCATGGTGTAGGCTGGCAGCTGCACCTCCAATTCGACTCCTGGCCTGGGAACTTCCATATGACACAGGGGTGGTGGTAAAAAGAAAAAAAATCACTTTCCTTAATCTAGGGATATTTCAAAATAGATATTGGAATGTATTTTTTAAGAAGCTGATAGCATTTTTTTTTTTACTAAATTTGAAAAGATGAAACACTCCTCTAGGTAGATAAGATCCGGTAATGAAATCATGTGTGAGAGGCTATTTTCTTCAGACAAGATAATTTATAGTAAATAGACAAGAATGAAATTAATTGATCTTTATAATTCACTGTAATATAATAAAACATAAAAATAAGTACACTGAAACCAGAATAAATACAACTTTTGCCACAGCCTATATAGTTCTCTGTTCCATCTTACCGGTGATTACGTGAAGATTGGACTGAAGCAGTCAAGCCCTTTCTCTGGGACAGTTTTTTCCTATCTGCATGGTGAGGTATAAAAAATTTGTTCAAAGCAAGAAATAGGAAAATAAACCTTTGCGATATCGCCCCAGAGAGATGGAACCATAATCACACACAAAAAAAAAAAGCTTATGTTGCTTATATTGTAACAAATAAAACTCCAAATTGAGTAAGAAAATACAATTAAATATAAAAACAAAATAAGTACTCTTTTGTGCAACTGTTCTTTTTACTATCTTAACTTTCCAGTTCTCCATTCCAGCATCTTGTGAAACAGGCTCTTCTTTTGGCCGTTGGTTTGGATTTTGTGAAATATCCATATATCTTTCTAATAGAATCTGGTCTACCATTCCACCAATGTTAGTCTGGTTTGGATAGATTTTTGTTTCTTGTTTCATATTGGTCACATGTTTATATGTACAAAGGGCAACAATGTAATAAAGGTTAGAAGTGCATATAAATTACTCTTCAAAAAAATTCCAACTCCTCACATATTTTGCAAACATATTCATATACTTAAATGTAATATATGTTCATTACAACATTTCTTTTAAAATATGGCATTTATTTAATTTTCCCTTATAGAAAGATGTTGTCATTGGGGCATATATTTTTTTTCTTTCCTTCCTTCTTGTAATATTTATTGAATTCCTATTAATTGATAGGTACTGTATTGAAGAAAAAGTAGTGATCATAAGTATCAAAATATCTGATTTCATTAAATTTTCATACTTAGATGGCAGAAGAAAAACATTTTTTAAAGCCTGTGTATCTAATATGTCCAATATAGACCAATGCTATGTAGGTGAATAAATCAATGAAAATAATTTTTAAAATAACGGAGAATCTGGTTTCTAATTCTGCAGACTTCTATAAGAAGTCCTTATAAGTAAAAAGCTGAAAAGACCAAAAAAATCAATAACAATTCTTGGATCTGTAAGAGAGCGGTAGGAAACAGCAACATTCTACCCCTAAATTTAGAGAAATAGGCAAATACAGAGTTTTGGCTTACTGGAGCAGAAACACGTGAGCTGAAACCACCAGGAGAACCAGAACTGAAGAAGGAAAACCTGTACTATAATTGAAAAACAGCTAAAGGCTCAGTGTGGACAACTCAGGGTTGTACAAAATGCTCTGGTGTTCCTACACAATTCAAAAAACTTAAGATCTTAACCATTCTCTTTTGTTGTAAACATAGTCATTTTTAGTAATATTTACGCTATTAGCCATATTATTTTTAAATTATAATATCATGATAATAGAACGCCACTTCTTCCTGAGCAATGAGTATAGCAGATTTTGTTTTCCAAAATGGCCACTGCAATATATTTGGTCCCTCATGCTCTTCCCTAAGTCTGTCACTCACCTTTCAAAAAAATAGATATAGTTGCTTTCCCTTGAACTGAACGGAAAGCTCATTTTCCATTGCAGTGGAAGTAACACAATGTGACTTCTGAGGCTGGATTATAAAAGGCAACTTGGATGCACCTACAGAATCTTATGATTAGTGAAATAAATCAGATAGAGAAATACTCTATGATAATCACCTACATATAGAAAATAAATAAATAAATAAATAAATAAATAAATGTATATACAAAACAGAACACAGTTATACATATAGAAAATAAAATTGTGGTTTCCAAAGGGAAGAAGGGAAGAGCAGAGATTAGAGATGTGGGATTAAGAGATATATAAATACTTCGTATAAAATAGATAAACAAGGCTATCTTTATATAGCACAGAGAATTATACCCATTATCTTCTAATAGCTTTTAATGGAATAGAATCTGTAAAAACACTGAATCACACTTCTCTGTACCTGAAACTAATATAATATTATAAAAAAATTAACTTCAATTTTAAAACATAATTAACTATTATTATTTTCTATAGGCAATGCGAATTTTAGCTAGTTCTTTTTCTCTAGAGTTGCTTAATTTGAAATCTAGTCGCCATGTTTTAAGGAAGCCCAGACCAAACAGAGAAAATGCAGGTAAGTCTTCTAGTTAACCGTACCAGCTGACAGCCAGCATCAAATATGAAACACGACAGTGAAAAAAATATTCAAATGATTCTAAATTTGTTTTCACATCTTCCAGCTGAGGCTCCAGATGTCACAGAGCAGAGAGAGTCTATCCTCACAGCCACCTGTCAGAATTCTAGGCACCAAGAATCCAAGAGTGGACTGCTTCACATCAGCAAGTTTGAAAGTAATTTGATACATTTAATCTATCAAAGGGACTCGTGATTTTGGTTCATTTCTAGAAATTTTCTCCTGCTCCTTATATTTCCTCATACTTTTTCTTTTCTATTTTTTTTTCTATTTGAAAGTTGACATAAAATTGTGTAGCATCCTTTTGTGCTAATGGTACAATACAGCTTTTCCATGTGTTAAATCTTTCCTTACAGTTAGTCTGCCTATTTAATATTCCCATATTTAAGTCTCTCAAATATGAAATATTTTATTGTAGGAAGAACTGTAAAAATGCACCCTCCTCTGAGATTCTGCATCCTAATTCTCCGAACCTATAAATATAATGTTACATCACTCCTGTGGGTTATGTTACATGACACAGTTAACCTTAAAATAGGGAGATTATGCTGGTTGTTCTAAACTAATCACATGAGCCTTAAGAAGCAGAAAACCTTTCACAGCTTATGGCAAAGGGGAGGTAGAGAGATTCAAAGAAGAAGGACTTGACACAGCTTCATTGATTTTTAAGATGGAAAAGGCCACAAGTGAACACAGGGTGACACCTTTGGACAGAGAGCAGCCTTTGGCTGATAGCCAGCAAGAAAATAGGAAGCTCACTCTTACATAGCAAAGAATTTGATTCTCTCAAATTGAAAAATTCTGGAAGTGGATTCTTACCCAGAACAGGAATGTAAATGGCCAAAACCTTGGCATTGGCCGTGCGAGATACTAAGCAAACAATCCAGTTAAGTCATTCTGGACTTTCTAACCTACAAAACTGTATATAATATACACGTATCTTTTTTTTAAAAAAGCATTTGTTACACAGCAAAATATAATTAATCCATGTGTCATATGTTCATGTTTTAGCTGTTAAATCTTCTGTATATCTATTTGAAAAATACATGTAAAAATTAAAAAAAAAAACAACTTTCCATTAATGCTTTTACTGACTTTATTCCTTGAGGCAGAGATTACAAAATATAGCCATGGGTAAAATATAGGCTACCATCTAATTTTGTATGGTCCATGAGCTGAGGGTGGTTTTCACATTTTTATATAGTTCAGAAAATATCAAAAGTAGTATAAACTATTGTAAAACATGAAAATGATATGTATTTAACAGTTCAGTGTCCACAAATAAAACTGGAAAACTGCCATACTCTCTGGTTTATGACTTTATTAATGATTTCATATACAATGGTAGGATTTCATATACAATAGTAGTGTTTTGCACCACTATCCCATATGCACTCCAGCCTCTGCAAATTTTCATCACTTTTAAAATTCAGAACTTGTTGGAAATTCTATCCACCTTTTCACTTAGAACTTAGATTCTAGTACCACCATATATCTTTCCTGAACATCTTATCCATTTGAGATTGCCAGATCAAAGTAAGTAGGTAACTGTCACTTGACAATTTATTATTACTATTACTATTATTATTATTATTATTGTCATCATCATATCTTACATCCCCAAGCAAATTACAAGTTTATGAAAATCTAAGATTATGCCCCATAATTGTTTGGAATGATCACAGTGCCGAGCAACGTGTCATATACCTGATATAGAGGAAAATAAGGCATTCAATTTAGTTGTTAAAATTGTCCTTTAATCTGCACAAACTTCTCTAAACTTGAGTCATTTGATGAGGAAATAATAATGCATTATCTGAGCTTTTTTGTTTTGTTGTGTTTATTTGAGAAGATAAAACAAACCCCCTCCCCAAATGAAAGGCCTCTCGGTCATATCAATGGTCCTGATTTTCTTCAACAACTGTAAAAATAGATTCTTATCCAACAGGAACTGGGCTGAAGAAAATTTATTTGTCAACTAACAGTTTAGATATTACCCTTCCTTTACTTCAGGTCTAGTTTGCTTACGTTATACAGGGATATAGTCTTTTGAAAGCGAGATATTAGGATCAAAGCGAATTAAAATGATAATAAACAATATGCATTGCTTTTTAGGTTAAAAAAAGATTTCTATTTAATCGAAGGCAGAAATGGTAACAAGAAGTAATACTGAACCTAAGAACCCAAGTTTGCCCTTCTCACTGTGCAACAGGCCAATAAATCCAGAGACCAGTTGTTGGCGCAGGGAATGACAACTCTAATCAGAAAGCTAGCAGACTGAGAAGATGGCAAACTAGTGTCTCAAAAATACCATCTTCTGTCCCTCTGAATTCAGGCTTCTTTTACACCAAGGAGGGGAGGGGAAGGGGACAAGGGTCATGCACTAACAGTCACTTGCTAGGGGAAGGGTCCACTGCGATGCTGACCGGTGGCTGAGCAGGAGGTCTAAAGGTGGCTCACTAACACTAACAGTTGCTGGCTTACAGAAAGAGTGATAGTTCATACTAGAATATCTTGATCACCTAAAGGAATACCACACCCCGATTCTGCTGAAACCAAAATGTTTTTCTTCTTTTATCCTCCTTAATTTTCTCCCTGGATTCAAGCTTATGACTCAATCTACAATACTAATGTAGCAAATGGTAAATGCTGTTTTGTCTCCTTTGTCAAAGTTAGGGAAAAGTCTCCAAGGATGAGAATATGAGTGCCACATGCTTGAACTTTCTGCAAAGAGGGACTGGAGCACCTGTGCGGGACTTGCTCAGAGATAGCCTATCTGGATTTTTTACCCACTGATCTCACTGCCTCTCCTCATCTCCTACCTCAACACACTTTTCTTCCCAACTTACACATAAGGGAAGCCAAGGGGTTCATTGAGAAGAAAATTTTTAAAGGAAATTTATACAAAGAGAGAACTCCCTGTGAGGATGAGTGTATTTCCTCTCCCATTTTAAGCCAGATGAGGGTATTAGCAGAAAAACACGTTGATGGAAGTAATAGGCATGATCTGTGGAAAATGGCTTCTTAACTCTGAAAACTGTCACATCAGTGCTGGGGGAAATAAAAAAAAATGTTTCAGAGCCAGTTGGAGGCCAATTGAAAAAGTGTAAAGCTTTTTCTGATTATACACTCTCCAGTCCAATACATTCAGCAATCTAGTTATTGAAGGCAGATATGGTAACAGGAAGCTGCTATATTTAGTAATCAACTTGCAGATTCCAGATGCTTTCTTTTATCTGTTGAATAACACTTTTTATGTCTCAAGAGTGATTGATCACATGGATTTCATATTTGTTCATCACTCCACAAATAAGATATGGTCACATCTTTACAGGATGTTGATTTCTGATTACACATTTGGAGCGTTAGCCTAATTCTTCATCCTTGGTAAAGAATGTGGGTGAGAAAATTTTCCTTCAGGAGCTTTCTTGTGGTGTAGCAAGTTAAGGATCTGGTGTTGTTACTGCAGCTCTGCAGCGTGATTTTGATCCCTGGCCCAGGGAACTTGGATATGCTGCAGGTGTAACCAACACAGAAGAAAAAATTTCCACCAAACCAACTCTAAATTAATAACTTGGTAAATGAAGAATGAGTTTCTTATAACTGATGATCTGGTAAGCAGTTTTTTTTTTTTATCTTTTTCATGTGTATTGGCAAAGAAATAAGTCCACCAGAAAAGCTGATTATGGGTTAAAAAAAAACATTTATGCGTTCTACTTCTTCTGACATTTTATTTTCACCATTCATGGTCAGTGTTACATAGCAACTTGTGAAAAACTAAAATAGAGTCAAAGATTTCCTGGTGTGATATAGGAAAAGTACCACTATTATTGTTGATTACATAAGAACTATTTTATTATTAAAGAAGGCTATATCTAGCTTAACACATTTACAGAACAATCAAATCAAATTGAAAGCAGATTTATGGAGAGTTGAAATCCTAAGCAGAAATTTTTTTTTCAGTTTTGTGGGTGTGTATATGTGTATATATATACTATATATATGTGTGTGTGTGTGTGTGTGTGTGTGTGTGTGTGTGTGTATATCTTCTCCAGATTCTTTGTATGTATGTATATATTTATTTATTTATCTTAGGGCTACACCCACTGCATATGGAAATTCCCAGGCTAGGAGTAGAATTGGAACTGTAGCTCCCAGCCTAAGCCACAGCCATAGCAACACAGGATCCATGCTTCACCTGTGACCTACACAACAGCTCACGGCAATGCTGGATACTTAACCCACTGAGTGAAGCCAGGGATCAAATGCTTGTCCTCATGTATACTAGTCGGGGTTGTTACCACTGTGTCACCAAGTGGTTCCTTTCTATTATAGATTATTACAAGATATTGTGTATAGTTCCTTTCTATTATAGATTATTATAAGATATTGCATATAGTACCCTGTACTATACAGAAGATCCTTGTTGTTCACCTGTTTTACATACAGTAGTATGTATATATTAATCCCAAATACACAGTATTTATGGTAGATCCTTGTTGTTCACCTATTTTAGATATTGTAGTACATATATATTAATTCCTAATTTATCTCTCCTCTGCAACCCACTTATCCGCTTGGTAACCATCAATTTTTCTGTGCCTGTGAATCTATTTCTATTTTGTAAATAAGTTCATTGCATCTTATTTTTTTAGATTCCACATTGTCGGGAGCCATGCAGGATGATCCCCGCTGAGACACGGTTCTACGGCAACATGGCTCCTCTAAACCTGCAACTGCACGAGAGATGGATCCCTGACCTCTCCGGAATGACAAGGGCGTAGTGAGGCTAATTGAATAAGATCTTTTGACCTATTAAAGCTACAGTAGAAATCTATAAAGTTTATATTTAAGTTTATCTTTATTGGTGATCCATATAGAATTTAATAGATTACAATAATGTTAGCTTGGTATGATGAAGAGAAGATAAATATAGATTTAAGG
>PVHT020004944.1:17153893-17259439 GCA_004024745.2 Catagonus wagneri
CTTAGAAACGATTGTTAACCCAAAACCTGTTAATTTGCAAACTGCTAATCCTATGACCTGTTGATCTTGTGACCCTATTGTGTTAATGCTAAAACTTGTTGAATTGTAACTCGTGATTTTGTAATGACCTGGTGGCGTGATCAGACCACCAGGAGTCAAAATGGTATATAAGAAAAACTGAGGAATAAATCAGGAGCGAGCGAAGAAGAAGCTCCTCGCCTGCTGCACACCTGACTCCTGTCATTATTCGCCGACGCCTTTCATCCTTAGGGGCACCCACTTCCCTGCTGAGGCTGGACCTCGGCACCACATACAAGTGATATCATATGATATTTGTCTTTCTCTGACTTACTTCATTTAATATGATAATCTCTAGGTCCATCCATGTTGCTGGAAATGGCATTATTTCATTCTTTTTCTTACTTTTAGAAGTGTGATGATAACATTGGGCACAGTTTCTTCAAATTATACAACTCTGTAGCTCTACTCGTATTTTTCAAAACTACATTGAATGGAGTTCCCATTGTGGCTCAGAGGGTTACGAACCCTGCTAGTATCCACCAGGATGCAGGTTCGAACATTGGCCTTGCTCACTGGGTTAAAGATCCAGCAATGCCGTGAGTTGTGGTATAGGTCACAGATGCCTCTCAAATCCTGCATTGCGGTGGCTGTGATGTAGGGTTGGCAACTGAGGCTCCAATTTAACCCCTAGCCTTGGAACTTCCATATGCCATAGGTGCAGGCCAATAGAAAGCAAAGAAAAAAGGAAAAAGAAAAGATTATATTGGAATGGACAGGGTTCCTGAGAGAAAAATATTAATGTGATAACCTTTTAGAAAAAAAAAGTACAATTTTAACAGTATGTGATATCACTATGTTACCTCAGACAGTGAGCACAGTAAATGCTTTATAGATCGTTTTTCTAATTTATAGAATTTCTCCTAAATTATGGTTCTGGCCTTCATTGGTTCTACACTTTGGCTCAAATAAAGTAGAAACTTGGAACACTTGGGATAAATTGTCTTTAGAGAGACTTTGAAAATAATCAGTAGTTTGTGTTCTTAAGAACACACTATATTTTAAAGATGATCTGGGTCATACTTAGATACGCTAAGCCAACATTCAAAATAGATTCCAATTACATTAAAATGAAGAGAGATATGTCAAGTTACTTTGGATACAGTTTTTAGAAGATTAAAAACAGTTTCTTTAAAATAAAGGGAAACATTGCTTTTGTCATAAGATGAATAAAATTGCATACAAATAGTTCTTGGAATTTCTGATATTTGTAAAATCATTTTTCATTTAATTAACATTACTTTTTTGTGCCTGCACAAATTTAATCTTATGGTAGCAGTAAGTTAATGGGATTTTATCAGTATAAAATACAATTGCTTTGTTCAGCATCCTGGCTAACACTTGTTACTTTTACTTTTTGTTGGTAATCATTCTGACAGATGTGAGGTAATAGCTCATTGTGGTTTTCCAGGATAAATAATTTTGAGCACTTTTTAATACTTTTGTTGACCACTTCTTCAGGAAAATGTCAATAAGATTCCTTAGTCTATTTTTAAATCGGGCTATTACTTTTATTATTTTTGCTACTGAGCTGGATGGCTTCCTTATTTGGAAAGTAACTCATCAAATATATGATTTCTAAGTATGTTCAGATTGCTCTTTGATTTTGTTGATGGTTTCCTTTGCCGTGCAGAAAATTTTTAAATCAAACACAGTTCCGCTTGTTTATATTACTTTTGTTGCTTGAGATTTTGGTGACAAATCTTAAAAAAAATTGCCAAGACTAATCAAAATTGGTGTTAAGGAGATCACCCCATATGTATTCTAGAAGTTTCAAAACTTACAAGTGTCAAATCTTACATTCAAGTCTTTTTGAGTTGATTTTTCTGTATTGCATAAGATGGGGTCTAGTTTCACTGTTTTGCATGTGTCTGTCCAGTTTTCTCAAAACCATTTTTTGAACTCAAAAACTTATTGATATGTTTATTTCTGGACTTTCAATTTAGTTCCAATGATCTATACGAATGTTCTTATGGTAATACCATACTGCTTTGATTATCAGAGCTTTGAAACCAGGAAGCAGGATGCCTCCAACTCTATTCTTTTATTTTCATATTGCTTTGGCTATTTGGGGTCTGTTGTAGTTACATACAAATCAGGATTTTTTTTTTTCTAATTATGTGAAAAATTAATTGGTATTTTGATAGGGATTACACTGATTCTGTAGTTTGTTTTGGGTAGTATGGCCATTTTAATGGTATTAATTCTTCCAATCCATGGATATTTTACCGTTTATAGGTGTCTTCTTCAACATTTTTCATCAATGTCTTATAGTTTTCAGTATACAGATCTTTCACCTCTTCGTTTAAGTTTATTCCCAAGTGTTTTCTTGTTTTAAAGGGTATGCTTAGTCTCTTATCCAAATATTAGAAATACAGGAAGTAGTTTTTTGAATGCTATTTTCACATAAAAAGTAGTTGAACACCTCCCTTTTTTATTCTTTATACATTTTTACATAAAATCATTTTGCCCTTTAATTGAAGTTATCTTTTAAAAACATAATAAAAAATTAATTGAATGTCCTTATTAAGATTATCAGTGTTCTGTTTTATGTTGGAAGCTTTGAAACATAGCATCAATAACAGTAACTTTTTTAGAATATTCTTTTATTTTATTTTTTTGTCTTTTGTCGTTTTAGAGTTGCACCCGCAGCATGTGGTTCCCAGGCTAGGGGTCTAATTGGAGCAGTAGCCACTGGCCTACGCCACAGCCACAGCAATGTGGGATCCGAGCCGCATCTGCAACCTACACCACACAGCTCACGGCAACGCCGGATCCTTAACCCACTGAGCAAGGCCAGGTATTGAACCTGCAACTTCACGGTTCCTATTCAGATTCGTTTCCACTGAGCCATGACTGGAACTCCAAAATATTATTTTTTTAAGATACAGTTTTAAAGTTCACTAGCATTTGGTAAAATACTTTTTCATATTAATAATGTAACGAATTGTGAATTAAAATAGAATTTAAAAGGATTTTACTTTATTTTAAAATATTTTATGTTTTAAACTTTCAGTAGAAAAAATCTGCAATCGTTTAGCCCTCATATAAATTGTCTCTTCAGGAGTTCCCTTTGTGGCTCAGTGGTTAACGAATCCGACTAGGAACCGTGAGGTTGCAGGTTCGATTGCTGGCCTTGCTCAGTGGGTTAAGGATCAGGCATTGCCGTGAGCTGTGGTGTAGGTTGCAGACGCGGCTTGGATCCTGCGTTGCTGTGGCTGTGGCGTAGGCCGGTGGCTACAGCTCCTGTTAGACCCCTAGCCTGGGAACCTCCATATGCTGTGCGTGCAGCTCTAGATAAAGGCAAAAAGACAAAAAATAAATAAATTGTCCCTTCAGAGAAAATAAAAGATATTGACATAGATTATCTTGTATCTAGTGTTTCTAACTTTCTGGTTAACCACTTATTTTTCCTCTGTGATCAGACCACACCCATTGTTGTCATTTCAAGGAAATTAAACTTATTAAAATATATTAAAATCTTTTGTCAAAATAAAATAACTAATGACAGCAAATAAATCCTGCCAAGTGCATTTTTATAATTTTTTTATTGTTATTACCACTCTCAGTAATTCTTATTCTTCTGAAGCATGCTCAGAAAGCATTCAGAAATTTCAAAACTCAGGGTAAAAATTGATAGCTGTATTTCATTTAGCTTTAAAATCATATAGTGATATAATTTAGTTTAGGATGCCAAGGAAAAATAATATGTCTAGTATAAAATGTAGTGAATTCAATTTAGCTACTAAAGGCATATGATTCACTCCTTTCATATACTTTATTTTTTTTCTGTCATATTAACCATTTTTCCTTCCAAAATACTTGAAAAACTAGATGATGGCAAAATCCATATTACTTTTATAAGTAAGATGAAATGTGACTGACTGTACTGACCAAATGACGTAATCATCTAAAAATATTCCCGGAGTAGTCCTGGTTTCCTTACCTCAGTTAAAGATGCTGGCAGAGTGAGGTAAGGCCCTGGTGAAGACAGAGAGAGTGGACAGGCTGGTGAAGGCACAACACAGTCAGTGCAGTATGCCATCCCGACCACAACCATCCCAACCACACAGCCACCATGACCACAGTTAGTGACCTTGATCTCTGGTGGCTATCTATCTGGATGGCTCCCACATAAGCCAAAGCTGGGCACAGGTCAGAGGATTAGGCTTACCCATATATAAGCCAACAGGAGCCTTTTAAGGAAATCCAGAGGCCCTGATATCTCAGCAGATTTCCTCCTTTACATCCTCAGAGTTGCTGCACACTTATAGTTGCAGAAAGGTCAAGAGGATACATCTCCAATGGGCCCAGGATTCTACCAAGAAGCTCCTAGATGCCACTCTTATCAGTGAGATCCAGTGCCACGGATTTATAGGCAAAGCCTGACAAAGTGGAGAGTGAGCATGGAAAAACAGGTGATGCCCTGCTTAAGCAACAAAGACCTCACCTGCCTCAACTTGGTTGCCCGGGTAACCCAGCGTGCACAGAAGTGATGTCTCCATGGCACAATCGAATTCCAGCATCTTTACAACATGAAGCTTGGACCCCAAAAGAGCAGACAGCTGAGAGCTGGGCTCTTCTGGAGAGGCTCTCAGAGCCAAGTTTAGGGGAAATAAACTAAATAAAGAAATGCATACATATATACATACATACATAAACAAAAAACAAATTTAATTTTCCTGATAAAGCTGGTTTCTCATGTATTTTCATAAATAGGCATCTATCTTAACTATGAAAAAACACAAAAACGCAATGTTTTTTTCTTTTTTCTTTTTTAGAACTTTTAATACTTCCAGATCCTTAAAACATGTTCATAATAGTATACTTATTACAAGTAAATTTCTAAATATTTAGTGGATTTAAGATTCAAAGTGAAATTAGATAATTCAATTAAACATAGGATTATAGCCTCTGATTTGAAATCAGTGCTTTCTATTAAGCCCCCAGACATAAATTTTGTCATTATTTGCTGTGAAATTTTTAGTTGTTCCTACATAAATCCTTGTCTTCTCTCAATTACATCTAAACTTTTTCATAAATTCATTGCTAGAATTAAAGTTTATAACTGTATCTTAAAGTCAAAAGTACTCATATTCCAGAGAAGGAAAGAAATCTGAAAGTGAAATAACTATCCATGGAGTAGGAGTATATGTCAAACTTGAATCAGCTTCTACCACTCTTTAACTCCCTCTTTCTTCTTAGTTTGATGCTGTCTGGTCAGAAATACTTAGTGACTTTTTGCAGAGAAGTTGAATAAATAAAATATGTGCTAACAGGTTATACATTCATTAGTTTAGGATGATTTTGCCACTTGATATAGGAAAAATATTTGGCTAACATTAATTTAAGACATATATTCAGCTACAGTCAGCAATTTTATGAACAACAGTCTGCCTAAAATAGTAGGCAGATAGATAAATGTAACAACATTTTGGCAAAAGAAAGAAGCTGGAAATAAATAAATGGCTTCAATACAGAAGAATGAACAGAGTTTTATATGACAATTAATTAGATCTGATGAAAAATTAATGGCTACTACACATAAGATATATCATTAAACTTTTGGAGTTGATATATTTTTTTTCCAAAATAACACTGAGGTAATTTATTTTTAACACAAAAATGAAGGTAACTTTTTATAAGATATAGTACAAATGTAAATCTGACAATTTCCTAAATTGTCATTCATAAATTTGCCTTTATGTTTATATTTTAGTCCTATGATTCAAAGAACTTTCATTGCCTTCAGTTTTATCATAAAAGATTTTAATTGCTACACTTCATAAAACATCTGAGTAAATAAAATTCTCTTCATAAAGAAATGTTTTCTGGGATGACTGTTAATTAAATATGCACAGCCTTTGCCTTCAGTCTATATTTATTAGCAATTTCTGAAACAAAGCAATATTTTTATAGTTAATAAAACCAAAAGGCTAACAAATAAAGGAATTCAGGATCACTATTTTTATACTGAGAAAATAAATTTAATATTATTTCTGCTTCCATGATTGGTATAAAAGGAAGGATTTGTATGAGCAAGATTTCTCCTGAAATGATTGGGGTGCTGTGTCTTCTTCCATGATATTTATAATTATATACAGTTGACCCTTCAACAAGAGAACTTTGAACTGCGTGGGTCCACTTATATGTGTATTATTTTCAGTAGAAGCTCTTTTTTTTCTTCCTTTTTTTTAGGACCACCCCTGTGGCATGTGGAAATTTCCAGGCTAGGGTTCAAATCAGAGTGACAGCTGCTGGCCTCCACACAGACACAGCGTTGTGGATTCTGAGCCACATCTGAGACCTACACCACAACTCATGGCAATGCTGGATCCTTAACCCAGTGAGAGAGGCCAGGGATCGAACCTGCATCTTCATAGTTCCTAGTTGGGTTTGTTAACCACTGAAACAGAAAGACTCCCAGTACAGGCTTTTTTTATCTTTGGGTTCTACATTCACAGGTTCAGAGATTGTGGATTGTGTACATTGTATATAAGGGACTTGAGCAACCATGGATTTTGTTATCTGTGGTGGGTCCTGGAATCAATCCTTTGCAGATACCTAGGAATGATTGTGTACTCTTATAAGTTAAAGGGGAAAAAAATAAAATCTAATTAACATAAAAAGGAAAAAAAAACAAAAAAAAAACAAGATGAATTAAAAGCTTATATGTAAGACCTAGAAATATAAAACTCCTAGAAGAAAACATAGAGGGAAGCTTTGTGACTTTGGTCTTAGCAATGGACACAAGCACAAAAAAAAAAAAAAATCGAAACACAGTATTTTAATGTAAACTGGAAAAAGTATTCCTTTATTTCCATTTATATTACAAAATAGAATATACCCTAGCAGGTACAATACATGTATATATGCAATTATAATAATGCATATGAGACCTATTTGCATTTACTAACCCTGAAATATTTGTAGACTTTCAGAGAGAACATTTTCACATTTCTACATAACACAGGGTTTCTGAACTAAAAAGTTACCAGCAGCAGGAGAAACTTGAGAAAGTATCACACAGCATTGTTAGCGGATTTAGAATTCCCACTTTTCTGAAGGCAAGAGGGGCATTATTATCTATGGCCAGCATATTCATGGGAAAAGATGAGATGTATTCTCTTGCATTCTGTAGCATCACAGTCACTAGAGTTTTCATCAATGGTTAATTGGTTTGAGGTATAAATGGAAGTTGAAGTATTAGGGTGCCCAGGAGATATGATGCTTATTTGATAAAGATGCAACTATGAGGATTGTCCTGTGGGCTGCTTGGATTGGTGGTATTGATGTCCTTGTATTAAGAAAATTATAGGTTACTCAGGGCATCTAGCTGACAACTTGAAGTATGCTGTGATAATCAGAGCTGCTTTTTGGCATCTTTGTTGGAGAGACTCTTTGTCTGATTTTTGCTTTTTAGGGCCATGCCCACAGCATACGAAATTTCCCGGGCTAGGGGTCAAATAGGAGCTGTAGCTGCTGGCCTTCGCCACAGCCACAGCAACGTGGGATCCAAGCCATGTCTGAGACCTACACTACAACTCACGGCAACACTGGATCTTTAAACCACTGAGCAGGGCCAGGGATCCAACGCACATCCTCATGGATACTAGCTGGATTCATAGCCCACTGAGCCATATTGGGAACTCTGAAGAGATATTTCTTGCAGTCACTTTGAAAATTATGCTGAAAATTGGGACTATAATGTGAGTTTGAGTGTGGAAGAATGACAAAGGAGAGGACATGTTCGGCCTTAACAGATCCTCTCTGTTAAAGTCAGGTCCTGAGAAAAAGAGAACCCTAAATTATGGAATGAAGAATTGTGGTTGATGACCTTAAGAAATATGAGCCCTCAAATTTCACTGATTCCTCATCACTCTTTTTTTTTCTCTTTTCTTTTCCTTTCTTTCCTTTCCTTTTCTTTTCCTTTCTTTCCTTTTCTTTCTTTTCTTTTATTTTCTTCTTTTCTTTTTTTTTTTCTTTTCTTACCTTTTCTTCCCTTCCCTTCCCTTTCCTCTTCTTCTCTTTTTAGGACCACATCTGAGGCATATGGAAGTTCCCAGGATAGGGACCAAATTGGCACTGCAGCTGCTGGCCTACGCCACAGCCACAGTAACTCTGGATCCAAGCTGCATCTGTGACTTATGCCACAGATTGCAGCAACACCGGGTCCTTGATCCATTGAGTGAGGCCAGGGATCAAACCTGAGTCTTGGGTTTTAATCCACTGAGGCACAATGGGAACTTCAACATTACTCCTTTTCTGATCTTTTTGTTACGAATATTAAAATATTTCATAAGAAATACGTATATATTTGAATTTCATCCTTTTTTGTGTCACAGAGCTCTTAAAACCCTTGGAATTTATTGAGATGAGAGTGAAAAATGTGTCTTTCGTTCAAGTAATTTTTGGAAAGAACCTAAGGATGGGGGCTGCTGCAAGTGGAGCCATCCGTGTGATTAGAAGGTTGGAAATTTAGCTTCGCCACCTGCCCTTCAGGGAGGGGTGAGGAACTAAAGAAGAAGTCTGAATATTTAAAAAGTCATGTCTATGTAATGAACCCTCATTATGGACACCTTCCAGATTGATAAACGTTTGGAGATTTGGGACAGTGACATGCTCCGAAATGTCATGGAATCTCTGTGCTCTCTTCCCATACCCTTCCCTATTCATTTCTTCTATCCAAGTTATATCCTTGTATAATGAACTGGTAATCTTATAAGTTAAGTGTTTCTGAGTTCTGTGAGCTACTTTAGCAAATTAATTGAACCTAAGGAGGGGAACCACTGAAATTTCCCATCTATGGTCTGTTGGTTGAAAGTACAGGTGACAGCCTATTCTTAAAAGTGGCAACTGGGAGTTCCCTGCATGGCTCAGTGGTTAACGAATCCGACTAAGAACCATGAGGTTGTGGGTTCTATCCCTGGCCTTGCTCAGTGGGTTAAGGATCTGGCGTTGCCATGAGCTGTGGTGTAGGATGCAGATGTGACTCGGATCCCGCGTTGCTGTGGTGAAGGCCGGCGGCTACAGCTCCTGTTAGACCCCTAGCCTGGGAACCTCCATATGCCGCGGGTGCAGCTCTACATAAAGGCAAAAGACAAAAAAAAAAAAAAAAAAAGGTGGCAACTGAAGTGTCAGGTGGTTTTTATAGGACTGAACACTTACCTGTAAGAACCAGGTAGACAGTGTTATAATTGAGCCGAATTGTAAGATACCGGCTAGTTCACAAAGAATTGCTTGGTTGTATGAGTTCAGAAACACACACATTAGAATTAGGTGCAGAATCCTACACCTAAATTCCATCTTTCTACCCAAAACATATGTCAGTATTAATGAACTGGTATAGATCTATAGCATTAGCCATTTACACGAAGTGACAACCAAGAGTATTTCCTAAAGCCATGCCCATTGAAATAGTTCCTCTTTATTGTTCTCTTTCACGGCCATCCATAGGTGGAACTGTAATGCTTTTAGCAGTTCACTTTTAGCTAAGGCTAATATTCTGCACAGGGCGTATGAAAACTGTTCTCAAGTTTTATTATTTTATTATCAACTAGGCTTAATATTGTTAAAAAATTCATACTATCCAAAGTTATCTATAGATTTGGTGCAATTCCAACTAAAGTCCAGTGAAATTTTTTTTTACAGAAATAGCATAAGCAATTATAAAATTCATGTGGAGCCACAAAATTCCCAGTTAATGAAAAGAATGCCAAGAATACACAATGGGGTAAAGACAGCTTTTTCATCAAATGATGCCAGGCTAATCGAATATTCACATATAAAAGAATGAAGAATGAATTTGGTCCCTTAATTCTTATACCATATACAAAAAAATCACTTCAAAGTGGATTAAATACTTAAAAGTTAAGAATTGAAACTATAAAACTCTTTGAAGAAAACATAGAAGTAAAGCTTTGTAAGACTGGTCTTGTCAATGATATTATGTATATGACACAAAAAACACAGTGAACAAAAGCAAAAATAGGAAATAAATATTGTGTTAAATATAAAGAAAATTTCTGCGTAGCAAAGAAAACAAGGAATAGAGTTAAAGGAGAACTAGGGAATGGGAGAAACTATTTAAAAACCATCTATCAGATAAGGGGTTGATATTCAGAATAAGTAGAGAAATCTCTCTCTTTTTTTTTTTTTTTTTGGCCTTTTGCCATTTTAGAGCTGCACCCGCGGCATGTGGAGGTTCCCAGGGTAGGGGTCTAATCGGAGCTGTAGCCACTGGCCTACGCCACAGTCACAACAACGCAGGATCCGAGTCGTGTCTGCGACCTACACCACAGCTCACTGCAACACCGGATCCTTAACCCACTGAGCAAGGCCAGGGATCGAACCCACAACCCCATGGTTCCTAGTCGGATTCGTTAACCACTGCGCCACAACAGGAACTCCAGTAAAGAACTCTTAAATACTCAAAAAACAGGAGTTCGGGTCATGGCTCAGTGGAAATGAATCTGATCAACATCCACGAGGACGCAGGTTCAATCCCTGGCCTCACTCAGTGGGTTAAAGGATCCAGCGTTGCCAAGAGCTGTGGTGTAGTTTGCAGACGCAGCTCGGATCTGGCGTTTGCTGTGGCTGTGGCATAGGCCAGCAGCTACAGCTCCTATTCAGCCCCTAGCGTGGGAACCTCCATATGCCATGGGTGCACCCTAAAAAGACAAAAAAATTAAAAAAATATATATAAACAAAACAAACAAACAAAAAAAACATTGCACAAGAGCACATCAAATAACTCAATTGAAATAAGAGATACAAATGACCAAGAGGTGTCTGAAAGTACACTCAACATCATTAATCATCAAGGAAATGCAAATGCAAAATCCAATGATAAATCACCCCTTGTTTGAAGGATGGCTATAATCATAAAGAAAACAAAACAAACCCAAAGATAATCAATGTTGGCAGCTATGTGGAGAACTGGAACCTTACACACCCTTGCAAGGAGTGTGGAACAGTGCAGTCACTATGGAAAACGCTATGGAGATTTCTCAAGAAATTAAAAAATAGAACTACTTTATGATCCAGTTATTCCATTTCTGGGTATTCATACAAAATAATTGCAATCAGGAACTAAAAGAGATATTTGCATGCCATGTTCATTGAAACATTATTCACAGTAACCAAGATGTGGAAACAACCTAAATGTCCATCAATAAATGAGTGGATAAAATGTGGTATAACCTCTAATGGAATTTTTTTTCAGCCTTTAAAAAGAAAGAAAGATTGCAATATATGATATCACGTATAAACTTAGAGGGCATTGTGCTAAAGAAATAAGCCAGTCCTAGAAAGATAGATAGTGAATGATTCCACTTATTATCAAGCATGCAAATCATTTAGACTCTATAAAGCAAAGAGATGGGAGTTCCCTTCTGGCTCAGGGAGTTAAGGATCATCATTGCCACTGCCATGGCTCTAGTTATACTTGTGGCACCAGTCTGATCCATGGCCTAGGAACTTCCATATTCCACAGGTGTGGCCAAAAAATAAAATAAAATAAAATAAAGCAGAGAGATGAATGGTGGAAGCCAGAGGCTGGGGAAAGGGGAAATGGGGAGTTGCTATTTGATGGATAAACAGTTTCAGTTATGCAGAATGAATAAGCCTACTCATATTTAGCAATATTGCATTGTACCCTTAAATCTTTCTCAAGAAGGCAGAGCTCATGTGATATGTTCTTACCACAGTGAGAGAGAGAGAGAGAGAGAGAGAGAGAGGGAGAAAGGTATAATTAGGAAAAAAACAAAACCATGAAAAAATACAGGTTGCAGGGATATTTGTGGACATACCTGGACCTGAGGCTAAACTTTACTTTGTTCTGGGCCCTACTGATAATTAGCAGCCTGAATTTATTTTCATTTATTGAATTAGAATAGTTCACTGACATATCAACTATGTTAACATTAAAATAAGAAGAGGCAGCAAATATTGTGCTTCTTTGTAGCGATTGTGGTTCAAGGTATACCAACTTGCTTTTTACCTTGCTGTAAACAACTGGACCTTTAGAAACTTGCTAATACAGTAGGTCTTTTAACTTCAAAGGGCTCATATGATATCTCTTGTCAATTATGTACCTCACTGTATCCTTTCATCAATATAACAGATCATCTCTGGATTATATTGTGATAAAGAGAAAAATACTAACATAGCTCTAGGTTAAGATGCTGTCCTTGTTCCATGAGGGAAAACTATTACTGATCCCTTTTTTTTGTTTTTTTGTCCACACCCATGGCAAGTGGAAATTCCCTGGCCTGGGATCGAACCTACACAACCGCAGGAATCCAAGCCACAGCGTTGACAATTCCTTATCCTTAACATGCTGAACCACCAGAGGATTCCAGTTACTGACCATTTTAAATAATTGTTATGGAGAGTGGTCCATCTTCTGGATCAACAGTTGTATGCCGATGCCAGAGAAAGGATTATTTGCTCCAACAGGATACCACATATGGAATGGCAACTGCAACTTGCGGTATCACCCGATTACGTATTCAATAATTTCCTAAGAGCTATCTGGTTTTTACACTCCTCTTAGAGGTGAGATTTAAAAACTATATATCTAGTAGAAAATGTCACCTCGCATCTTTTAAATATTTAATGATTACCCTAATCTTTGCAATTTGTTAATGGATGTGATTTTGCTTTAAGTTCTCTATTTTGGTTGAGTGAGACAGATCAAAGAATTTCTATTTGATACTTTCAGACATAATAAACTTTACTGTACAGATCAGAATACCAGTATAGGGCTATTTTCAGTTGTCAAAAAATAATTATTTATCCAGTTCAATGTTGCCAGGAAATGGATAGATTTTTGCTTGGTGCGTCAGCATACCCAGGAGGAATATTGCGAGATTAACTTGGACTAAAAGTGAATTTATCATTTGACCTCCCTAAATCTCTTTTCTAACCAGTAGTATTTTGGCTTTCCTGATAATGGCATCAGTTTACAGCCAGTGGCATACAATTTCCAAAACGTTTTGGCATTTTCATTTTCCAAGTGCACATTCAGCTTTGATACTATTCATAGATCCCATTGGAGGATATTGGGAGAAATATTTACAGTGGCCCAGGGTGTTTTCTCAAAGAAGACACTTTAATCATGGAATCTTGGTGTATGGTGTCAGCTTAGGTTTAAGAACTAATTGAAAGATTCAGACTCTTCTTTGTGTTGTCTAATTTCAGAATTCTGTTCACCAGAACTATTTACTGTTCTATAGATTAAGAAATAGAAGACAATCAAAATATTTAATTTTCAGTATCGCCATGGTGAATTAGTCACTACCATAGATCGTGGCTCAAAATGCTTTTTTTTTTGCTCCATTCTTGGTCTCCGTAATGGTCATTGCACACACTTTGCCTTTGATGGTGAATGTTGCTAACTGAACTTTATAGCCTTGTATCCAATAATTAACATGGAATATATGCTATCCACTTCATTGGTGTCATCCTCAACATCCAAAGACATTTATCACTGAGATGTCCAAGGATGTTTGTGCTCCACTAATCGATATATTTTTCATTTCCTTCCTGAATGTGTTTCTTGGCCCTTAGCGGATATAGCTAGCAGGGGTGGGGTGTAGTTTGTAGTTAATAAACCTGTTCAATCAATCTTAACATCATAAATTTTTGAATTTCAAGTTTTTACATTTCATCAGAAAAAGTCTTGCATGTATGCCTCATGAATAAACCGCTACTGTTTTTAGTTTATAGTTAGCTGTCAAAGAAAACAATCAGATCCACGTTAAGCTACACAAGTTAGCTTACATTAATTCCTAAATCAAGGATAGGCAACTTTCATCAATAAATATAGAGCCATCAATAAACAGAGGGCAAATAAAGATTATTTCTGGGGGAGAGAGATTACCAGCTAGTTTTCTATTTTTTATATACTTTTGTGTTTTTGTCTCAAAAATCAGATTCAGTGAGAAAAATGGTAAGATCACTTCTCCCCAAGTCTTCCAGCTTTCATCTACCCATGTTTATATGTAAGTCCATAGCTGTTGTTTTTTTTTTTTTGTTTTTGTTTTTTTTTGCCACACACATGGCCTATGAAAGTTACCAAACCAGGGGCCAAACCCATGCCACAGCAGCAACCCTAGCTGCTGCAGTATCACTACCGGATCCTTAACCAGCTATGCCAAAAGGGAACACCTATAAATTCATCCTTTCATTTCTGTACTAGAGATAAATTTATTTGCCTACTCAGAGACATCACTCAAGCAATATTCCCTTCTATCTTCATTATTTTTCTTTTGCTATATTTCAAAAAATTTTTTCATACCATTTTTTATAAAAACCCTCATGATTGCACAACTCCCTTTACAGTTATCTGACATTTATCCAAGGCTAAAAAAGATCATTTCTTCCTCTGTCTCCAACGCCCATCTTTTTTTCTTTTCCTTAATCTTATTGCAATTAAGATCTCATGCCTCCTACTCCAGGTACCTGAGAGCAGGGTTCTTTTTTCTGTTTCTGGAGCATGATATGCTACCTACAACCCAGAGATTTTGAAAATGGTCCCTTTTACCATAACCATGTTTCTTTCATTTTATTTATTACTTATACCTCATATCTTTCATGTGTTTATTATAATTCTCACTGAAGACATCTCTGGCCATCACATTTAAGTGTTAACATATTGTTCTTTCTTAAAAAGTGCTATATAATTTCCTTAATATTTATATTATATTTATATACTCATTATATAACATTATATTAAAATATAGGGCTTTATAAAATCTACTTTTTTGTTGACGTAACCCCAATGCTTATATGGCATATAAGAAATTCTTAGCAAATATTTTTGAATCAATTTTAAGCTGGTATAGTTCTAATAATGACATTTCATTAATACAAGTGGCATTTAAAAATCTATTTTGGAGTTCCCTTGTGGCACATCAAGTTAAGAGGTTAAGAAGCTGGTGTTGTCGCTGCAGTGGCTCAGGTCACGGTTGTGGTGCTGGTTCCATCCATGACCTGGGAATTTCCATATGCTGTGAGTACAGCCAATAAAAATATCTATTTTATCTGTGACCTGATGTTTTAATGTATGCCATTAGATATTACTTAGCAATTGTTTACTTTTCCAGTTTTATTCTATATTGAAATAATATACATAATTTGCTTAGCCTAGGGTCAAAAAATCCATGGAATAGTTTGCTGAAAATAGAAGTACTCTATTTAAATATCTGGACATGTTTAAGATAGTCTATTTATATATATTATTTTCTAGAAGATCCAGACTGATTTCCACTCAGAAGTGACCTCATTAGAGTATCTATATGCTTGACCTCTTTAAGATTTCATGCATAGTTCCGTGCTTTGACATATAGGATCTTTTAAAAATCTACATGATCAGTGGGATTATTTTAAAATTTAACATGTATGAAAAACATTGGATTATTCAAGAAAAAATTATGCAATTAAAAATCATAAAATTTGCTGTTATAGATTTTGTATCTTAAGATTGGTCCTCACTAATATGATCCCCCAAGAACTGTAAAAGTGTAAAAATAATTTGTGGTGCTCAATACATAATTTAGTTTAGTAATTAACAGACAATCTTAGTTTTTTATATATTAACATAATGTTTCCATCTTAAATATACACCAAAGTCTTTGAGGACAATAAAAATTAAAAGTAACTTAAAAAAGCTATTATTTTCTACATCATATGATAAAGACAACACAATAATATGATTATATACTCTTTCTTGGAGCTGTCAAAGTAAAACTCTAAATAGTAGGTAACACTTGTACAAAAATATACTGCTACTTAATTGTATTGCACAAATAGTCTGATTGTAATTCAAGTATTTTTTGAGTTTCACCTATAAGATTTCTAATAGCATCTCATATCTAGGGACTGATATTTCATATATAATAAAATATCCTGTATTAGAAGGGAAAACTATGGTTTTGTTCATTCAAAGAAATAGATATAATTGATTCTATTTCCCACTTTGTCATTTAAGTTTATGAATATGGTTTATTTTCTAACAATTTTTTGTTCCCCTGAAAATATTTTGTGCTCCAAATGTATTTTTCTTATTGGAAATTCATACTGTAAGTAGTCTCTACAACATTTAGGTATCAACTCTACTCTTGTAGTTCAAAAATCTAGTCTATTTCCATTTTATATTTTTATTATTGTACTTAGGAAACTGTCATGACTTGTATGAGTTATTATGGAATAGATATCACATACTCAAAGAGCTATGAGGGCCATTCCATGATACAAATTAGCAAAGGAAAAGTAGAAGAAATAAAAATACGAAATTGTGGTGTATTGTGTAATGTAGGGAATTGCAACTCTACTCAAGCGAACTGTTACTCTCTGGGAATATGAGTCCATTTTGCCAAATATACTGACATCTGGAGAGAAACAGAAATGCGAGTTTTTTTTTTTTCCTATGTGAAATGACTTTTTTTTTTCTTACAGTTGTAAATTTGTTTATGTTTTTGAAACACTGAATGCCAAATAGATTACAAGTAGTGTGTCAGTCTGGTTTTATTCACTGGTAAACTGTTCCATAACTTGCAAACTGTTACAGAAGAAATGAGAATGCTTGTTCCATTCTATGTCATTACTTAAGTTTGGTAAAGAAGCTACAACCACCTGCCAAGTGATAAGATCATTATCTAATAATTTTAAACAGAATGATAGGAATCGCAATGTTATCTCGATAAGATAGGGTATTCCTGTTAAGGATCTCACTATATAATGGCAGAGATTTAATTACGGTGCAGAGCTAGAAACACAAATTCACAAGGCTTGACTCTGGATTCCCACAAACGTTTAAGTAATCTTTAAGATTGCTGGAATGGTAACCTCTATTTTGACAGTTTGAAATTTTAAAAAATGCTTAGTACTTCCAAAAGAAAAATTCAAACCTAGAACTTATAATTAAACAATATTCTTTTTTTTTCTTTTGTTTTTAAATGTATGAGTTTGATAGTGTAAGATATAAAAACATATATATTTGAAAAGCCACACAATTTTTTCTTATGCTTAGTTCATTGTAGTATGTGTGTTTAGCCACATTCATTCTATGAAAGCGATGGAAATACTACTGAAAGAACTTTATTGGTGAAAATAATTTGATGATCAAATAATTATTTGAAAAATGTAGGGTTTTTTTTTTTTGGTTGTCTGTCTGTTTTTTAGTGGAGTTCACTTGTAGTGCGGCAGGTTGAGGATCCAGGATTGTCATTGAAGCAACTTGGGTTGCTTCTGTGGTGTGAGTTGGATCCATGGCCTAGGATGTGGTCAACAAAAGCAAAAAAAAAAGAAGAAAAAAAAAAGAATAAATCTATTTTTTTAAATGTAAAGATACTCTTTAGGTATTTTAAACTTTCTCTCTTTGATCTACAGTTAGTTGCTTTGATATAGCCAGAGTTTAACCTCCATTCAAAAAAAGAGGTACCGGAGTTCCCTCCTGGCACAGTGGTTAACGAATCCGACTAGGAACCATGAGGTTGTGGGTTCGATCCCTGGCCTCACTCAGTGGGTTAAGGATCTGGCTTTGCCATGAGCTGTGGTGTAGGCTGCAGACACGGCTCAGATCCTGCGTTGCTGTGGCTTTGGTGCAGGCCGGTGGCTACAGCTCCTGTTAGACCCCTAGCCTGGGAATCTTCACATGCCGCGGATGCGGCCCTAGATAAGGCAAAAAGACAAAAAGAAAAAGAAAAAAAAAGAATTAGTGGTCTTGTATTCTGACCACACTACCCACTTACACACATGAATCTGTAGTTTCAGAAATCATTATTAAAATCATTCGGAAAGAGAAAGAAAACAATTTCTCCAGGTTCTTATTCAATAGAGATGCTTTCTTAAAAGGAATGCAGGTTGGGTTGTAACTTCTGATATTTCTATCAGAAGGAACTGGATGAAAAACTTTGCCTATATTTTGAATCTGTGGGAAAAATAGACATTCTCACAATCTGTGCATTAGCTCATACATACGTGTGAACCATGGAGCAATCTTCTTCTAGTTCCCTTTCCTAATAAATAGCACCTAATCCAGGAGTTCCATTCATGCCTCAGTGGGTAACGAATCTCACTAGGAACCATGAGGTTGTGGGTTCAATCTCTGGCCCGTTTAGTGGGTTAAAAATCTGAGCTGTGGTGTAGGTCGGATATGTGGCTCGGATTCCATGTTGCTGTGGCTGTAGCGTAGGCCTGCAGCTGTAGCTCCAATTCAACCCCTAGCCTAGGAACTTCCACATGCCACAGGTGCAGATGTAAAAAGCAAAATAACAATAATAATAATAACATCTAATCCATATCCAAGTTCCATGAATTTTTCTTTCTAGATTTCTTCCTAATACAGCCAATGTATATTTTTCAATAAACCAAGAGCTGAGCAGTAAGTGGGAAATTTAACTCATCTATATTCTTGCAACAACCATCTAGTTTTTAGATGAATATAGTACACATTCAATGAATCTTCCTGTATCCCCTCCAAATTAGTCTTCATGTTCTACTAAACATTTTTTAAATGATTAGGAAGATGTGGTATATATACACAATGGAATACTATTCAGCCATAAAAAAGAATAAAATAACGTCATTTGCAGCAACATGGATGGAATTAGAGACCCTCATACTGAGTGAAGTAAGTCAGAAGGAGAAAGAAAGACTCCATATGATATCACTAATAACTGGTATCTAACATACTGCACAAATGAACATTTATGCAGAAAAGAAAATCAAGGACTTGGAGAACAGACTTGTGGTTGCCAAAATGGTGGGGGAGGGAATGGGATGGTAGGGGGGTCTGGGGTTAATAGCTGTAGATTGTTGCCTCTGGGCTGGAAAAGCAAGGAGATCCTACTATATAGCACTGGGAACTATGTCTAACCATTTGTGATGTGTAACGCTATACAGCTGGGTATAATGTAAAAAATAAAAAATAAATTAAAAAAAGGAAAAAAAGAAAATAATATGAAATTATAGAATATATTCACAGAACAAAAAAAAACACATTTTTAAATGAAATTTGACCAAGATAGCACATTAGTATTCCCTTCTTTATATTACACTATATACTAATCATGACCACATTAATACTCTAAGCAAAGTTGTTTTCTGAGCCCTGGTATACATACTTCACTTCTAATATTTCTCTACCTTTAGATATCACTTTGGTACTTCTAAGTTACCATGGCACGATTTAGAAGAAGATTTTCTTTTACCATAATATTTTCCTGTATAATTTTCATAATTTCTCAAATAATATAATGTCAGTTTTTTGTTATTTATTTTATGTGATTAGCCAGAACCTGACCAATCTCAAATTTTCAATAAGAAATTAGCAAACTCAGATCTCACAGTTTTGTGAGAGTATTTATGTACAATATTCATGCAGCCCTCAGTGTTACAGAAATTAATGGAGTAGAATGAAAAATTGTTAGTTGTGATAAAATGATTATATATGTATGCTTCTAACTACTAAAGATACATGTGGTTTTATATCACTGGGAGAATAAATGGTATTTGCTCATGTTTCTCTATAAGAACCTGGGAAGGGAGAAAGAAATGTTTGTATTTCCCAACTTTGCCAGTTCTTTTAATATGAAGTGATGAGACATAAACGATGTGGTCCTGCTCAGCAAATACTATTTAAGTTTCTTTCTCTGTGTAAAAGTAAACCCAGAGCTGAAGAGTACAGTGGGGATTTAATTTATCTATATGATAAAATAGGGAGAGATTGGAGCCACTGAGGGTTGGATAATGTAGAGGTAGATTAATCCTTTATTAAATGGCAGAGCCATGTCAGGAGCTGAAACTCTAGGAAAGAGTTTGAAGATGATTAAAGGACTACATAGTAGTTTCAGTGTTAAGAATTTTGATATTGACAAACATCTACATCCAGTATATTGCCCCCAAATCTTTAGTAAAATCTAATGTATACACTAAGTGCTTTCTGTGAGTATTGTATAAGCAAATTCAGTTAAAAGGGGTTATGTTCTTTGGCTGGCTTTGAGTAGTTAGCTCAATGAATTCAATTAAGCATTGCAATAAAACTGTCACTCAAAAGCAGCAATACAATCTCAGTGGCATACAGAAATGATTACTGACTTCTCATATATAAGCAGTAGTTATTAGCTGATTCAGACTTACTTGACTCTTTTCCACACATTTTTCATCCTTCTCTTGGATCAGTGAGTTAATTTCAGCGTATCTTTCAGGATGGCAAAAATTCAAGAGAGGAGGAAAAAGCATGCAATTATTCTTAAGGTATAGGAATGAAACTGGGGTATCATCACTTCATTCTTTTACTGGTCAAAGCAAATGAAAAGGGTCTGAAGTATATCTCCATTTTATGAAAAACTAAAAAGTCGTATGTCAAGAGGAATTGATAAAGAGACATTGCAGAGAAAGATTATACATAAATGATTCCATATTCATCTCTCCGGTCCCTATACAGAATGATATATACCATAGTTTGTTCCAAATCTTCTCCTTTGTCTCCCCTAAAATGTGCAGTGATCATGGAAGAAGCAGCAAGCTTCAGAGCAAAGTATAATAAAGGAGTCTAGACATTTTTCTCATCAAAGATAAGAGTAATCAGAAATACCACTTTAAATTACATTTGGAGGAAAGATTTGAAGTTCTTATGAGTTCATAGGCAGCACAGTCTGTATCTTGAACCAATTATTATCTAGGTAATTAACCCAGTCATGTGTGAATCTTCCCCATGCCTATTTTAAAGGGATAGTAAAGAGTATTGATATTTGAATCATTTTTTCATTAACATCACCTCATATTCAGAGGTAACAACTGAAAACCATTTGGGGATTGAGACTGCATTTTCTATCTTTACATTTCAGACAGAAAGCAAGCAACATCATTTTCTATCAACTTTTAAGAGCGTATACACTCCAGGACATCGTTCTTCATGGTGCAGCCAATAGAATAGCTTATGAGTTATTATGCAAACCAACATCAAAAAAGATATGCCTGCATGTATCAGAAGTCACAATCCTGTCTTGGGTAAGACCAGTTCTGAAAGGGTGAGGTCTCATATGTCGGGGCATTTTAGCACAGTAGAACCTATACCCAAAAGAATTTCTGCGGGTAACCTCAGAGATTTCCTGAGACTGATTCAGAATTGAATTAGTAGATGGCTTACTGTAAAGAAACAGAGATATGTGTGAAAAAAGTCAGGTGCACATAGTGAAGTGTACTTTTATGAAGTCTATGATGTCCTCCTCTAAAAGTCATCAATTGTTTTCAGTTTCAAGTATGCCAGAATGTTACCATCTTTGTAACAGCACTTAAATATGTATACAATTGTATGTTGAGTCAAGGGGACTAAAACTTCAGATTCTGAATATTTAAGCACCAAAAAGGAGATAGCAGTTCACGGATATCAATGTTATGAGTCAGGCAAGAAATAGTAGAGATGAATATTATTAAATGGAGAAGGGAAAAATAGATAGATTTAACTACCTGCTACCAAAGAAGCTCTTTAGAGTATCCTTTCAGGCAAAACATAATCTAATGAGACAGTTTTCTTTCTCTGAGTCTAGTTGGTTGAGGAAAGAAAGGTAGTCTGCAACTGTTTCTCTCGTCAAGGAGCCGCACAAAAATGCATTATGCTGGGTATCATAGCTCAGACTATGAGAGCTCATGAAGGATGACTTATCCAGATAAGTTAGTGGCCTCAATCTTAGGGTAAAGGCAGTTTATTGACCTCCAGGTAAATGTCTCTCCAAACCAGGAACTGTGTTATTTAGTATCCAAATATTTCGGAATTTTTCAGAGATATTGCTATAATTCATTTCTAATTTATTACCTTTGTGGTCTGAGAACAGACTGTATATAAGTAGAATATTTTTAAACTGAGTAGACATTTTATTTCCTCAAATATGTAGGTACACAAATATAAAATTTGGGGGCGAACTGAAGGACTCGAAACACAATCTTGAATTATGTTATTTTTATAGCTCTCCATAAATTATCAGATCGAAATAGTAGAGACTTATATAAAAGTTTGTTTTATTTTATGCAATAATCTCTACTAAAAATGTATTTTCTCTCAAAATTGTCTACCAAAGTAATACTACATATTTCCATCATTCCTCTAACCATTACCATTTAAGGGATTTTCCAAATGTCAGTTCTCAGTTAGGAGGGAAATTTCTGTGGTGGAAGATACTTCAAGAGGAATTCCTCAGATAGTGAAGTGGAAAGACCCTGAGCTCACCTTCTCTTTCAGACATACCAAAATTACAGCTATTTACAGAACAACTATTGATGTAAAAGACTGGAACCTACCAGAAAAAGATCTTCTACAACTGAAGCTATAAAGAAGGAATCACAATGATATAGGTAGGAAGGGCAGATTTGCCATATAGTCAAGACCTATAATCCCTGAATTGGTGGTCTACAAATGGGAGAATAATCACAACTTCAGAGATTCTCCCCAAGAAATGAGGGTTTTAAGCTCGACATCAGGTTCCCTAAGCTGGTGGTACTATGTCAGAAAGATGAGACCATAGAACTTTTGACTTTGAAGATCAGCAGGGCTTACTTCTGGGAGACCTAGGGCACTGTGACAAATACTCTTAAAGAGTATTTAAAGGTATAAAAAGTACTCTTAAAAAAAGTACACACAAAATCATGTATACTCTTCGACTCACGGCAGAAGCAGTAATTTTAAAGGAATCTGGGGAGACATGATCTTGATCAAGAGAATCTGAAGAATCTGCTGGAGGGGCAAGAGTCAAATACAGCTCACCCTGGGAACACAGAGGCTGGCAGTAGATATTTGGGGAAAATTCTTCTACAACATGGAAAATGGTGCCATTGTGCCATTTTGGAACCCTCCCTCTATCTTATTAGCCTAAGGATCGAGCTCCATACTGGCCCTCCAGCCTGTAGTTTCCAGACTAGCAGACATCAGAGCAAGCAACTACCCAGGTGAAGCCACAATCCCACAAACCTGAAGATAGGATCTTTAAGACCCTCTGAGCCAAAAGTTGCTCCTTGACATAGCCCTGCTCAACAAAGGGCCAAGAACCCAGCCCCACACATTGCTGTGCAAACACTAGACTTGAGAGCCCCCAAGCCCTACAACCAGAGACTCCAGAACCAGCTTAGCCCAATAGTGGGCAAGCAGCAGCCCAAGAATCTGTGGTCCTTGGCTTCATACACCACTGAGTCTGCTCGAAACTTGGACCAACCTCACTCACCAGGAGGTAGATGCCAGCCCTGGAACAACTACAGCCCTGCAGCCTGCCATGGAAAGAACTGCCCCACACACCAACAGGCCAGCATAATCCCTGGGACCAACTGGGTCCTGTTCCCACCTACAAACAGGCCAAGACAAGCTTCAGGGCATCCCAGGCCACTCAGTTATCTGTGTCGGAAATTGGCCTCACATACCACCAGAGAGATACCAGGTATGAGACCCCTAGGCGCTGCAGCCAGATCCCAGTACTGGACTCTGCCAGCCAGTGGGCCCATACTAACCCAGGACCTGTCTTTACCCACCAATGAATGAAACATGGCTCCTAGACCCAACCCCATTCAACAGTGAGCCAGCACTAGTCTTGTGTTCCCCATAGGGTTCCATATCCAGTTGCCTCCTGATCCAACACTACCAACCAGTGGCCTCCATACAGAGTAGAGTCTGGAAAACAATTGGACCAAAGGCCAGGCACACCTACAAGACCAACCTCAGTTATCAGCCTACCACAGCAGAAGAGGCCACACAACCCACATAGTGGCCACTCCTAGAACACATAGCTGTGGTGACTGGAGGGGATTATGCTATTGGGATGGATAGGATGTCACCTACAAATGCCACTTCTCCAAAGTTGGGAAACACAATCAAAGTACCAAATACACAGAAATAAAGGCAGCAAGTTAAGCAAAATGAGGCAACCAAGGCACATGCTCCAAACAAGATAAAACCCCAGGAAAACTAAGTGAAGTGTAAATAGGCAATCTCTTGAGAAAAATTAAATAGTAATGCTCCTAAGATGATCAAAGGACTTGAGAGAGAAAAGTGGTTGAGCAGTGCAAGAAGTTAGAAATATTTAACAAGAAGCTGGAGAATACAGAAACAACCAAACAAAAATGAAGAAAACAAATTTGTGAGAATTTTATTCATAAATCTATACAGTTTTTTTTTTTTTTTTTTTGCCTTTTGTCATTTTTAGGGCTGCACCCGCAGTATGTGGAGGTTCCCAGGCTGAGGGTCTAATCGGAGCTGTAGCCGCTGTCCTACGCCACAGCCACAGCAACGCAGAATCCAAGCTGTGTCTGCTACCTACACCATAGCTCACGGCAACGCCAGATCCTTATCCCACTGAGCAAGGCCAGGGATCGAACCAGCAACCTCATGGTTCCTAGTCGGATTCGTTAACCGCTGCGCCATGATGGGAACACCTATACAGCTTTATTGATAGTAATGTTTATAGAACAATTTACTCTTCACATAATAAATATTACATAAGAATGGGATACGTTTTAAGAATGAATACTGAAAAATGTAAAATTACAGATGAATGATTGCAACAAAGTATTTTATGGGTAAATACATAATTTAGAACAAATACACTTGGATAGAAAGGAAGAGGAAGTAAAATGATCTGGATTTAGTTATTAAATGTAATGAATTTCATTCAGGTGCAAAAATAAATTTTTTCAGTATTTAGTGATATTTTGTGATTTCTGTTTTTGCTGATATAAAATCCTATGTAAGTGTACTTTTTTGTTGAAAATATGATCAATTATATATATATTTATACTCTATTGAAAAAAGAGTCAAAAATTAAATTGTACATATATATATTGATACATGATCATATATCAATATATATATGTACAATTTAATTTATGACTCTTCTTTCGTCTTTTCTTAATGTGTGTCATTATGTGTTTTTACGTGAATTATATTTTCTTTACCCTGCTTAGGTACATTGTATTTTAGTATCTAAGGATTCTTTTCATCAATTCTAAGAAATTTGTAGTCATTATCTTTTGGACATTGCCTCCTTCATCTATTTTGTTTTATTGAAAACATATTAGATGTGATTTATGTATGTCCCTGCTCTTGTTTTCACTTCATTCCTTGTTAATGAAAATTGGAAATGTATTTATTTATTCACAACATGCATTGAAACAGATGTTTCTTGTATTTTTTTAATCACTTGGGAGAAGTTTTATATCATCTAGAATGGCACTTTTGCAGAGATCTGTTCAAACTTTTACTGTTTTTATATAAATTTTTGATGAGAAATTTCTGGGTATTTTGTAAAACAGATAAATATTTTACTATCTTTAAATGCTTTTTTACTTTTCTGTTTTTTTTTCCTAGTGAAAGTAATAAATGTTTCATTGAAAAATTCCAATTTTTTTTCTAAAAAAAATTCAAAAATTTTGGAAGTGAGCAGTTGTTCTAGTTTATCCATATATGAAATATTCAATCATATAGCTGGGAAATTGGAATAAAATTAAAATGGCTTAATAAGTTTATTAGTCTTACAATTAATCAAAATATTGTCCATCTACTGGTATAAAGAATATGAGTGTTTTAATATTTAATCCCTGTCCCTTTCTCATAAAGTTATGGTTAAAAGAATTTATTTAATTTAGTGTACACCTATTTATCTACCTACACGCACACACCACACCCACACACACATATATACACACAAAAGAAAATTTATGTATGATACCCCTATAAAAGTAAAGATAAAATATGCTAAGAAATACATTCTTTAATATGTACTTCTATATTATTTACTGTATATTTTAATTTTATTTAGGGCATTAAAAATTATTGCTTAAGTTGATTTACATTTCTCAATTGTATTTGCACTGCAAGAAATATTTTTGATTAATTTAATATTTAGAAAGTGGCATCTTTGTGTTATTTTCTAAGATTGTCATGACAAGGAAAATAAATAATAACTAGATTTTGCTGTAAAGTTAATAAATTAGGACAATTTTTACTACAGATACAAAGGCACAAATGATTTTATCATACACAATTACATTATAGAAATTTAATAAAAAGTTAATCTTTTTTTCTTTTCATCTGAGTGGCATCAACTTTTGCTATATTTTAAATTAAAAACAATCTAAATCCTTATTCTGAAGGAAGACCTTTAAAAAAGGACAAAATTTTCCTATATAGAGCTTTAGACCTGTCAAGAAAAGATTTTCACATTGTAACAAATCAGATAAGGAGTAGAGATTTACTAGTCTCTAGGGACCCACAGCCTTTCTCTAGGAGACTTTTAAAGGTCTTTTTTGAGTGGAAGATGTAGAAGACTAAGAAATAAAGAACTTACTGCTCATGATTCACACTAATAAAACTGTAAAGTCAGAATGCATGCACATGTTACAGATGCACCAAAGCAGCTCAGCTAACTCCTCCAAGGTGAAAGTTATGTATTTATTTCCTGAGACAGTACAGCTAGGGAGTGATAGACTGCACTGCTCCTGGGAGTAAGAATAAAGTCTTGGTTCCATATTCTGTTGGCAAAGCTTTAAGAAGAGTAAGGACTTGTGCAGGTCCCTGAGCATTCGTCTAGGAGTGTATTTCCTCACTTTGTCTATGAGTGAGTGTCTATGAGTGCTCATATGCCATTCAAACCCAAGGAGAATCTTGAGTTTTTCAGGATAGATATGAAATGAATGAAATCCCCTGTCCAACCCTCTTCACCACACCCTCATATCTCAGACACACAATCTAATAGAAGAAGCCATTTGCGCACCCCAAGGGAGAGGTTAAACAAATGTTTCCATCTCACCTAATTTTTAGCCATTTTGTTGAATCGTTAACCAAAATAATAAGCAACTATCTTCAAATATTAGGGTTAAAACAATTATATATATATGTATGTATATGTGTATATACATTATATGTATATACACATATACATACATATATATATGTATACATATACATACATATATATTTTTTTTAGTTTAACCTAATGTTTAACACATTTACCCTGAGGGAAAAAAAACCAGCATACAGAAAATGTTCATGAGTGTGCTTCAAATGAATAAAAATGATAATTATGTCTAAAAAAATACAATAGATCAGTAATTCTCAAAATCCTGACTATAGGAATATTTAGCATTTTTAAATACTTCGACATCCAAAGATACATTGTTCATTGATTTTATAGGTATTAATACCTACTGCCTTAGCAATTAAAATATTATACTCAAAAGAATGCATTTATGAAATTGTTAAAACAATACTAAGCCCACGATATTGAAAAAATTGGCAAATCAAAAATATTTGTCCCCCAGTAGAGTGAAAAATGTGGAATTGTTTCACGTTCTTCCTTTTTTTAAAATGGTATCTGACTTGATAGTAGAAATCTGAATTCTTCTTTCTTCTGCTTTTGAATTCAATCTGTTGAGGTTTGTGGTTTTGTTTGATGTTTGGAGAGATGTGGTCTTTCACAGAATGACTATCAGTATTCCAACAGTCTTTTCAGCAAATTGTGAATATTCTTTGTTAATATACCCAACTGGAAAAGTGAGGTGGTTTTTTTCTTTGCACAAAAAATAGACAAGAAGCTCTTGTTTTTATTTATGTTTTTTGAGGATTAGTTGCAAAGAAAAACATGATAACATTCTGTTTCACTAAAATCATATTCAATGTGAAACAAGATTTCAAATATTTGAAAAAAAGACAGCAGAGGTCAATGATCCCTGAGTGAATGGAGATAAGCAAGGCAACACGATTTCTGCACAAGCTTGCTGTCTGAGGAGACTTCCCAGACCCCAGCCAAAGAAAAGGGAATAAAAATAGAGTCCACTGGTCATCTGCAGTTAAGGAAACAAAATTAAGAATTGGTGGACTTAGAGACATAGAGAACAGACTTGTGTCAAGAGGGAGAGGGGAGGGTGTGGAAGGGGCCAGGAGTTTGAGACTGGTAGATGCAAACTATTACATTTAGAATGGATAAGCCCTGAGGTTCTACTGTATAGCACAGGGAACTACATATCTTTAGAATGGATAAGCAGCGAGGCCTTTCGGTACAGCACAGGAACTATACCCAATCACCTAAAAATTATATTTGTAAAAGAATCACTTAGTTCAGTTTTAAGTTTACAAATACTTCCCCCCAAAACAACAAAAAAATCCACTTAAAAATGCAATAGAAATGATGTGTATGTTTTTTACTTTACTACACAGGCTGTTAAAAGATGAATGAGAAAGCTCAATATTTCAGAAAATTAAAATTTTTACCTTTACCTCAAGGATAGCTTAAGTCAAACTCACATGTAGATTTTGCCAAGTTACTGAATCTCTTCCTTTTTCCTTGAAATTTTATCTTTAGTAAAATTTAACAAATTTTGTTGCGAATAAGAAATATCCCATCCATTCTTGTTTACTTTTAAAATTTAACTCTACCCATAATGATGGAATCTCTTGGATCTTAGAGCATTTTCACTCAACTTACAGCTAAGATAGAAAAATTTAAATAGGAGCTGTAATTGCTGTGATTTTTAGTAAAGAAACTAAAATTTAGAGTGACATTAGCATAGTCTTTTCCAAGCATTTTTCATTTGCTTCAAAGTATTATAAACAGTGTATCCATTGTATTATTTTACCCTTTTACCACAAGGACTGGGTGATTTACAGAGTGCTCCATAAGTACATTCAGTGGAGGATTATTATGGAAACTATCAGACATTAACTTTTCAAATTCACTTTTTCTCAGTTACTCGTAAATTATTTTTTTCTATTTATAGTGAGCATACATTTGTTCTGTATGTGTATATTTGAACTATTAGGAAAGGAGAGGGGTAAAAGTAATTACCTTTATTTTGAGTGGTTAATCATGTTCTGAAAACCTTTAAAGATTTAGATGCTTTACTTTTCTTCCCAGGCATTGCTTATCTGATTACATACATTTTCATCATCTTCCCAAACACATTTTAGTTATTAACTTATTTTCCTTTTTAAAAAATTGAAGTATAGTTGACATAGAATATTATATACATTGCAAAATGACCATCACAATAATTCTTCCCATCTATCACCATGCAAAGTTATTAAAATATTTTTGACTGTATTAACAATGATGAATATTTAATATCCATGACTTATTTATTTGTAAGAACTTTGTCCTTAAACTTCTTCACCTATTTTGCCCAACCCTCCACCCTCTCCCTGCTATTGACCATCGGTTTATTCTCTGTATCTATGAATCTGTTTCTGTTTTGTTTTGTTCTTCTGTTTTGTGTTTTAGATTTTGCATATAAGTTAAATCATATGGTATGTTTCTTTTTCTGTCTCACTTATTCCATTTAGCATAATACCCTCCAGACAGATCTATGTCATCCCAAATGGCAAGATTGCATTTTTAAGGCTATATAAATATATTCTACTGTATAAATATAACACATCTCTTTTATCCATCATCTAACCATGGAAACTTAAGTCATTTCCAAATCTTGACTAATGTTGCTGTAATGAACACAAGGGTGCATACCTGTGTTTTCAAATTAGTGTTTTGTGTTCTTTGGGAAAAGTACCCAGAAATAGAGTTACTGAATCTTACATAGTCCTATTTTTTTTCTTTTAATTTTGGAGGGAATCTCCATACTATTTTCCATAGTGGCTTCATGGATTTACATTTACACCAAGAGTACAAAAGGGTTTCTTGTTTCCACATCCTCGCCAATACTTGTCATTTATTGTCATAACCATTCTGTCAGATGTGAAGTGGTTAGTGATTATGAATAAAGATTTTATAAATATTTATGTTCAGATTTTTGTTCAGACATAACGTTTGAAATCAATAATCAATTTGGAAAAAAAAACTAGGAGCACAACTACTGGTTCATATGTTAAAACTATATTCAGATTTGTAAGAAACTGGAAAACAGTCCAGCAAAGTGACTATACCATTTTTTGTTCCCAGAAAGAATGAAGGAGAGTTTCTGTTTCTCTTATTTCATGTCACCACTTGGTATTGCCATATTATGGAGTTTTCACTTTTTTCATTGGTGTAGAGTGCTCTCTTGTTGTTGCAGTTTTTTTTTTTTTTTTTTTTTTTGGTCTTTTTAGGGCTGCACCTGCAGCATATGGAGGTTCCCAGGCTAGGGGTTGAATTGAAGCTACAGCTGCCGGCCTACACCACAGCCACAGCAACTCAGGATCTGAGCCGCATCTCCAACCTACACCACAGCTCACGGCAATGCCAGATCATTAACCCACTGAGCAAAGCCAGGGATCGAACCCTCAACCTCATAGTTCCTGGTCTGATTTCTGCTTCACCACGATGGAAACTCCTTGTTGTTGTAGTTTTAATTGTGCAATTTCATTAATGACGTGAAGTTGACTATTTCATTTGCTATCTATATATCTTTTTTTGTGAAGTTCTGTTCAAATAATTTCCACATTTTAAATTTGAATTATTTTTACTGTTGAGTGTTAAGTGTACCATGTACATTGTTTATACTAATTATTTTTTGAATAAAAGCTAGTTGATTTACAATGCTGGTTTCTACAAATTTTTATGTGTTTTGCAACTTTATTACTCCCGGTCAGTGTCTAGCCCTTTCAATCTCTTAACAGTATCTACAGCAGAACAGATGTTTAAAAGTTCCACTTAAATTAACTCTCAAATCAATTATTTTTCTTTCATGAGTTGTAACTTTGTTTTTTATATGTTAAACACATACTCAAACCAAAAAATCAAATAGGTTTTGCCTATTTTTTTTTCAGAGTTTTATATCATTCCTATAATGGCTATTAAGGAGAGCAATTAAAAATTGATACAAGGTTTAATTTTCCATAGGAAATAATTTTTTGCCCTATAATATTTTTTTCATCAGAAGCTAGTCTTTCAGTTGAAACTCTTATAGATAGTATTCTGGATCACTCCCATGATATCTACAGAATAAAAGATTTCTTATTATAAGAACTTAGATTATTATTTGTACCAGATTATTATTCATATAATTAATATATGTTACTAAATAATGTTGTGTGGATCTAACTTAAAAGCTTATCTTCCATGCAATAAATAGGGAAATTATGATAGAATCCTTGTTACTTAAAAAATATTATCTACCAAATGGTAAAATTTACATAAAATCACTTGTTTTTAAATGTTACCAATGGACCCATAGACACAGTAATTTTGGAAATATGTGTTCTATACTACCTATCTCAATTTTGGTTAAAAATTTTTAAGATATATTTATAACTCATATACATCTATAAATTATTTTCTGAGAAAATTCAATGACATAATGATTATTGTTTAGCATCGTCATCCTGATACTATAACATGACAAATTTTATTTTGAAAGAAATAATGAGTGAGTGATAGAAAGAAAAAATAATGCATGCCTGCAAATGATAGTCATTTTTCTGTCAGCTATTTGAACCACTATTTACGAAGGATTTTAAGGGGAAAACAATATCCATTGAGAAACACCCTTAGCTATTACTCTACTTCCCCTTCCCTGGACTTAGATGTTATTAGAATGGTGATAAAAAATTAAATTAGTAGAAAACTAAAATGAGGGAATGTGTTGGATAGGTTGTCCTCAAACTAGGAAATTTAGATAAAGCTTAATATCCAAATTGACAATCAGAAACAAGTCCAGTTACAGTGAAAGAATGAAGGAAAAATTTTCAACACCTTGAAATAACCTAAAAGGAAAACATGGTTATGAAATTACAGTGGCTGCATTAGTGCTCCATAGTTTCTTGCAATTGCAATTGAATTGAGCTGGGGTAACATTTGTGATCCAAAATGAACATGTAAACATTTTAGAATTTTATGCTGTCTGTTGTGTATTTCACAATGTAAATTTTTGAAATATTAGGAAAACCTTCTAAGTTTGGAAACTGGGAAGTCCACCATGACCAGCTCCATCTGAAAGAAAGCAAAACACATTGTTCTCAAATCAAGTTATTATGTTGTTTCCACAGGGCAAATCATCAGTGAAGGACTTGTACTGTTTCCTGCATACCCAATGTAGAATAATCCATTTAAAGTGAAAAAGGGATGTGTACAATGAAGGCTCCTTTTCCCCCAACACAAAGAGTACAGAGAGTCCTTTGCAAGAGATTCAGATTATAAAGAATGAATGAAGAGCCCTACAAAATGTATCTCAAATTCAGCTCTTTGCTTCCTTATAAATGAATATGGAAAACTTCCCATATCATTACTGCTTTCATAAGGCAATATCTGTTTGAATGGTAAGACTGAAATTGGGGTGAGAATAAAAGAACTTAGTCTCATCACCAATGCAAAGCCTTTAGATGTTGAATTCTTTCCAGTGTTGCCCAAGTATTTTCAAGATTTTTTGCACGTTCATTGATCCACCTGCAAAACTTTTTAATATCTTACTCAATATGGACACTTAAAGGATTCATTATTCTGAATGGACTAGTAAAGACTGATCTTTAAGGTTTTTATTAAAGGCTAAAAATACTGAAAAATACTATGTAATTTAGAAGAGTTAAATAATTCTTAAAAATTTTACAATTACATAAAACACAGGGAAAATTATCGCTGGCTTTTAACCCTAAATTTGACATCATTTTTTCCCCTTAGGTTTGGGTTTAGCAAGAAAGTGACCAAATCATCTGATAGTTTGTTTTTATAATTCCCGTCTTCCACATAAGAGTTAATTTATGCGTAGGACATAAGCATAGAAATTTAGAAACAAATTTGTTTGATAGTTTAAATTTGGTAGCCAGACAATGAAACAAGTTCCAAAATTCTAGTGATATATTTTATTTCACATCTTCATCTTTGACTAAGTTATATTGTAAATATCATTGGATAATCTTCATTGTGTATTTTGGACAACAGTGTATTCAACCTCATATGAGGTTGTGTATTCAACCTCATATAATTCCTACATGAGAAAAAAATATTTACTATGCCCAAAGGATCAGGCTGCTTTTTTGCTTAAAAAAATCAATTATTTCTATCTGAACTTCTTTCTGTTGTAAGTATTAAAGGAAGACTTCTCCCTCCTGTACTGGTTCAGAGGCCTGGAAATGAAATGTAGGCATTTTGCACCATTAAGTGAGACACTGAAGTTATACTGGCTCCAGGCAACTCAGAAAATAGGAGGTTTGCCTGTAGGATACATACTAATTTAGGGTTGCCTCCTGTGGCCAGTGGTTCACTCCCTCTTGGCAGAAAAATCTATGTAAAGTTCTCAGGAAAACACACTCTTTGGATTAAGGTCAGAATCCAGACTTTCACCAAAACCAGAGGTGTGATTAAATAAAAGCTGAAAAGTACATCAGACCTATATATAAAAGATATACTGAGAGGGAAAGCATTGGAATCTTGACACGTAATGATTCAGTTGCTCTTTAAAAAACATTGCTTAGCATATGTATTTGTAATAAAGTGATTTTATGAAAAATGTTACCTTACTTACCAATGTTCACATCTATCTATTAATTTAAAAAATTGAAAATGTTTCTTTCTAATATTTCTGAAAATCAATGTCATTGAACTTACAGGTCTTTCAAACGTTGGAAGAAAATCTTCATTTTCTACAGTGAAACTTTTAGAAAAACACATTAAATCAGAAATATATATTATTCATGTCATGAAAAGTGGTCAAAGACATTTGCACACACATATACTTTACATATATAAATGTTTCTATTAGCCACCCGTAGAAAAATATAATGCAGTCATGAACAGTGCATTCATTAAATTAAAAAATAAAAGTGTTAAAATACGGGGAAGAAAATACCAAATATTTATTTATAGTTAGTATCTTTTAAAGAACTCCAGTGTTTAATCTTGCTCATTTTGTTGATCACATTTTGATAGATACATTAAATATATGCATGTTGAACTTTTACTAATTTATTCTCTTTTAAAACTGTCCCATTTGGAAGAGTGATGTGCTAAGTAGCAATATCATTGCATAAGCTAATAGTGACTAATCTAAATTTTGACATTATTCCCAGAAATTCTATTTTTAGTGTTAATTCTTCCAGTAATTATGAAAATAACATAAACATATTTGTTGAAAACCCTCCAAGGTCACAGCCAAAAAGCAGGAAATAAGAAAATGAATCTTTTTATAAAATCAAAGCAACTATTTTCATTATTTTTAGGAAATGAAATAGAAATAAAAGTAGGAAAATAAGCTCACTCACAAAAATCTGTATTTCATAATGAAATTTGAAGCATTCTAGTATTGGGAAACAGATAATTTTAAAAAATAATACAAATATATTAATTTTACTGTTAATTATAATAATATAATCATAGTACAGAATTTCATTTTCAAATGCATACAATACCAGATTTAACATAAATGTATCAAAATATTAAAGAATGTAATAGCTCTCATCTATTGACATTTGAGTGATTATTGAAATCATTTTTTCAATTATCTCTTTTAATTTGCATATATATAAGGCTTCTGTAGATATTTAAAGATACATATTTATCAATTTAACTGAGATGTTGATAGATAATTACATATGTTTTCAGCAATAAATTGAAATATTTAATTTACATTGAATTAGTATTAAATAAACAGTAATATGCAGTTTAGATTATGGATATATGAAAAAAAATTTTTGTCATGAGAAACACTTAGAAATGCTATCTGAAGTAGAACATTTTTCAGACTTCCCATGATGTCTCAGTGGATTACAAACCTAACTAGTATCTATGAGGATGTTGGTTTGATCCCTGGCCTCACTCAGTGGGTTAAGGATCCAGCATTGCTGTGAACTGTAGTGTAGGTTACAGACATGGCTCAGATCCCACATTGTTGTGGCTGTGGTTTAGGCCTGCAGCTCCAATTTTACCTCTAGCCTGGGAGCTTCCATATGCCTTAGGAGCAACCCTAAAACAAACAAAAAATAAATTTTTTTTTAAAAAAGTAAAACATTTTAAAATGTAGATCAGATCTTTAAAACAAAGACACTAATGAAATTCTATTTGAGTATAATTTAAAAGGAAATCCAAAAGCCATGAGACTTTGTCACGTCATTAACATAGATACTTTATTTTTAAACATATGGAGTGTAAAAAGGCAAACCCATTTATATAAAAGAACTTCAAATGTAGATCTAGAAATGAAGAGATGGTAAATAAGATACTTCAAGGGAAATTATTAAATTGTAAAAAAAATCTAAGAAACTTATGCAGAATTTCACACAGGAGGAAAAAAATAGCAATGTGAAAGAGAAGATAGATTGTACATCTAAAACAAATATTAGGAAGAAAGGCTTGAAATAATAAACAAAATGCTGCAACTCAGCAGAAACTGACCAAGAACTCTCCAGAATTGTCAGAAGACGTGGTTTCTCAAATAAGTAACATTTTACATGTTCAAAAGATACTAAAAAAAATCTTTAGTTAAATCTCAAATTAACATCCTAACTTTTTAATGTAAGGAATTAGGAAAAGTACAAATCAAGCTCAATGTTAGTAAAAGGATAGAAATAATAAAGATTAGAGCAGAAATTAATGAAATAGAGATAAAAACAATGGAAAAAATGAAACAAAATTTGCTTCTTTGAAAAGGTAAACAAAATTGATAAGATTTTAGCCAGATTTGTCAAGAAAAAAAGACAGGGCTCAAAAAAAAATCACAATGGAAAGAGTATTTACAATGGACACCACTGAAATATAAAGGAACATAGATCACTATAAATATTTTTCTCCAATAAAATGGACAAACTAGAAAAAAGCAGATAAAATCTGGAAATACACAATCTCTTCACACTGAATTAGAAAGAAATATGAAGAGATAAATCCCCTGTGGCAAATCTGAATCAGTTAAAAAAAAATACTTCCAAAAAGCAAAAGTCTGGGACCAGAAGTCTTTTCATGGGTGAAGTCTACCAAACATTTAAAGAAAAGTTAACATCTATCCTCAGATTATTCCAAAAAATTTAAAGAACTTCTGAACTTATTTTATAAGCCATCATCACTATAATATCTAACCTAGACAGGGAAAACCACAAAATAACAAAATTACAGGCTGATATCACTAATTATTATAGATGCAAATATCCTCAACAAAATATTAGCAAACCAAATTCTACAGTACATTGAAAGGACCATGAATCTTGATAAAGTGGGAATTATCACAGGGTACAAGGAGGAGGTCAATATTCAAAAATCAATCAATGTGATACACCACTTTAAAAATTTGAATACAAAATTATATGACCATCTCTATAGATGCAGAAAAAATTTTTAACAAAATTCAACATCAATTTATGATAAAAATAAATCTCTCAACAGAGCAGGAGTAGAGGAAACATACTTCTACAGAGCAGGTGTAGGGGAAACATACTTCAATATGATAAAAGCCATATATGACAAACTTACAGACAACTTCATACTCTAGTGAAAAACTGAAAGCATTTGTCTAAGATCAGGAGCAAGACAAAGATGCCTACTCTCACCACTGTTGTTCAACATAGTAGTTGAAGTTCTAGCCACATCAATTAAAGAAGAAAAAGAAATAAAAAGGAATCTAAATAGGAAAGGAAGTAAAACATACTGTTTGCAGATGAAATGATACCATATAAAAAATCCTAAAGATACCAACAAAAAATAATTAGAAGTAATAAATGACTTCAGTAAAGTTGCAGGATAGAAATGTAAGATACAGAGATCGGTTGTGTGCCTATATACTAACTACAGACTATCAGAAAAATAAATTTCAAAATAATCTCATTTACAATTACACCAAAAATAATGAAATATTTAGGGATAAGTCTGACTAAGGAGTTAAAAGACTTGTACCCAGAAAATTATAAGATACTGATGAAAAAAATTGAAGGCAACACAATCAAGTGGAAATACATACCATGTTTATGGAATGGAAGAATTAGGTATTGTTAAAATGATTATACGTCCTAATGCAAGGTGTAGATTTAATACAATTACTGTCAAAATACACGTTGCATTTTTCACAGACCTGTAACAAATCTTTCTAAAATTTTCACGGAACCATAAATAGCCAAAGCAATCTTGAGAAAGAAGACAAAAAAACTGTAGGTATCACATTGCCTCACTTCAAACTGTACTAGCATGATACAATAATCAAAACAGCAGGGTACTGGCACAAAAGCAAGTACAGAAATCAATGGAACCGAATAGAGAGCCTAGAAATTAATCTACAATTACATAGTTAACTAATCTGACAAAGGAGTCATAAACATGATGTGGGAAAAAGGCAGCCTCTTTAATAAATGGTGTTGAGAAAACTGGACAGCTATGTACAAATGAATCAAACTGGATTACTCTCTTACACTATATACAAAAATATACTCAAAATGGATTAAATATTTAAATGTAAGACCTTAACCCATAAAACTCCTAGAAGAAAACATACTGTCAATGAAAGGAAAATGTCACCTTATGACTGGGGGAAGATATTTATGAATTTTTTATATATATATAATTTATATATATATATTTATAAATTAATATATAGACATTTACAAATTGTATATATACAAATTATATGTAATGTATATATTTAAAGATTAATATCCGTAGGCGTTCCCATCGTGTCTCAGTGGTTAAAGAATCCGACTAGGAACCATGAGGTGGTGGGTTCGATCCCTGGACTTGCTCAGTGGGTTAAGGATCCGGCATTGCTGTGAGCTGTGGTGTAGGTTGCAGACGCGGCTCGGATCCCGCTTTGCTGTGGCTGTGACAAAGGCCGGCAGCTACAGCTCCTATTAGACCCTTAGCCTGGGAACCTCCATATGCCGCGGGAGCGGCCCTAGAAAAGGCAAAAAGACAAAAAAAAAAAAATAAAAGAGAGAGATTAATATCCGTAATTTATAAAGAACTTATACAACTCAACATCAAAAACCCAAATAATCCAATTAAAAACGAGGCAGAGGACCTGAACAGACATTTTTATCAAAGGAGACATAACAGATGGCCAACAGAGGTATGTAAGGATTCTTAATGTCTCTAATAATCAGGGAAATACAAATAAAAATCACAATGAGGTAGCACGTTAACCCTCTCAGAGTGTCTATTATCAAAAAGACAAAAAATAAATATCAGCAAGAATGTGGAGAAAAGGAAACCGTCCGCCATTGTTGGTGGAAATGCAAATTGGTGCAGCCACTATGGAAATAGTATCTAGGTTCTTCAGACAATTAAAAATAGAACTATTGTGAGATCCAGCAATTCCATTTCTGTGAATTTTTCCAATGAAACCAAAAAATAATAATTTGAAAAGATTCATGTACCCCTATATTCATTGTAGCATTTTGCACAACTGCCAAGATATGATAGCAAACTAGGAGTTCATCAATCCATGAATTTATATTAAAAAAAAATGAAATCTTGCCATTTGTGACATAGATGAACTTAAAGGGTATTATGCTAAGGAAATAATTCAGACAAAGAAAGACAAAACCGTATGATTTCACTTATTTGTGGAATCTAAAAATAAAGAAAAAATGAACAAACATAACAAAGCAGAAACAGAGTCATAAATACAGCAAACAAGTAGTTGCCAGAAAGGATGGTTGTGTGGGGGATGTGTGTTATAGATGAGGGAAATTAAGAGATACAAACTTCCAGTTACAAAATAATTCATGGAGAATACAGTCAGTAATAACGGAATATCTTTGGTGGCACATAGTAACTAGACATTGTGATGACCATATGGCAATGTACAAAAAAATGAAATCATTATATTTTAAACTACAACATAGTGTAGTCAGCTATACTTCAAAAACCAAGAAACAATATGAAAAAAGAGGTCAGATATACTGGTTACCAGAAGTCATTAATATCAGACTTCCCAACAGTAAAACATGAGTAAGAAGATAATAGTAAAATGGAAGAATATAACCATTAAACTAGGAAATACACAATATAATTATTTATAACTGATGATATAAACTTGCTAAAGAACTATTACAGGTATAGTGTGTCCACCAGGAATAAAATAATGCAACATAGAAAAAGAAAAAAAAAAGCAGTGGTAAATTCCAGAAACAATTCTGAGCAACTAAATTAGTGAACATATGTATAAACTTGAGTAACTGTTAAAGGATAATAGTATCTGTTTTGTGGTTATAAGAGTCCTAAATTTTGCTGTGATTCAGCCTCATTGTACATGTATTGAATGATTTTATATTTAGTTAAATCAATAGCACATTTTAAATATTGATAGAGTTACCTATATTTAACACTAAACATTAAAAAATGAATATGGGAGTTCCCATTGTGGCTCAGCAGGTTAAGAACACAACATAGTCTGCACGAGGTGTGAGTTCGATCCTTGGCCTCACTCAGTGGGTTAATGGTTCGGTTTTGCCATGGCTGTGACATAGGCCTCATCCGTAGCTCTTATTCGACTCCTAGCCTGGGAACTTCCATATACCACAGGTGCGGCCTTAAAAAGGAAAAAAAAAAAAAAATGGGTATGGATCTGTCGAATCACAAAGAGAGAAGCAAAGGAATAATGACAACTTTACAAACCAATAGGAGAATGGAAAGAAATATGAACAGCACGTATAGCACAGAGGACTATACTCTTAATATCTTATAATAATCTATGTGGAAAAGAAACTGAAAAAGTATATATATATGTGTATAAATATATGTATATACATATCTAATTATATGTTTATAATTGAATAGATTTTTGTATACTAAAATAAAAAACATAAATTAACTATACTTCAATTTAGAAAAAGGAAAAAAGAAAGAAATACAGTAAGTAGACAATACAAAATGAAGAAATAAATCACAATGTATTAGTTATTGGAATAAATATTGAGATTAAATTCATGAGATTAAAAACAAAGGCTCTATCAAAGTTTAAAAATACAAGTATAGACTCTTTAAAAGAAATTCATAAATATAATGGCTGGAAAAACTGAAAGTATAGGGGAAAAATAGAAGGGATATCAAGATGATTTAAATAAAAATGCAGTATGTGAAGATTAACATGTAATATCATAAGTTAAAATACACTTTTAAAAATATATCATAGATAAAATACTTTTATAATGATAAATAATTTCTTATAAATATATAGACATCAATTGGAAAAAAATTCCCCAAATTACTAAAGCTGTATTTTTTTCCAGTTCTAAAAGTTGCTGCCATAGATCAAGCAGAACCAAAATAAAAATAAAAAGTATACAAATGTTGATTAATAATCAACAAAATCAGTTTGTTTGTATTTGTTTAAATGTAATAATGAAAATAAACTTTTAAAACTGAAAATACTAAATTCAAAAAATAAAACTAATATAGAAATTAAATTATGCACTGGGAGTTAAATAATTTTTACATAAAATCACAACAAAAATCACTAAATATCAAAATGTGTGATAGAATTAAGATAAGAGCTGCTGTGATTTTTCTAGAGATCAAGTCATACAAGTGCAAATAAGAAATTCAAAATCAATGCAAAGACAAATTTGAAGACAAGAAATTAAAAATATACAGTAAACCCAAAAAAGGACAAAAACAATATAAGAGAACTAAAAGGAAAAAAAATTGTATTAATAAAGACAAAGCAGTTTCCCTGAGTAGATTAGTGCAATAAGTACTCATCATTTAAGAGAAAAAAAAAAACAATTTCCAGATAACTACTAGGAATGAAATATATATATAATGGATTGTAATAAAAAGACTTTGTAGAAAACATGAATATCGTCCTATAACAGTTTTTAATAAATGGGCAATTTTCTTGGAAAATACAACAACAATGCTGATAACGTATTTTGTTGAAATTTGTACACTAACACAACTTTTCATACTGCTAGATAATGTGAAAATACAACATGAATAATTGAGTTTATTTCAGAAATGCAAAAATTATTAAATGAAATAATTATTAATATGATTAAGAAATAAACACTACGAATTACTTCAATCAATGAACAAAATGCATTTTAATAGTCTATATTTATATATTATATCTCTCATGCAACTAAGATTAGGATATCGAATTTACCAAAAACCCTAAAGTATATGCTAGTATTGTTAAATTCTTAAAATTTCTATTTAATCTCAACAAAACCCCAAAATGATTCTAATGCCCCTCCATTACAACTGGACGCTATCTTCTCAACAGAGTAATATGAAAGAGAAAATTGACACATTTTAAATTGAGTTGCATGGAATAATCCAATTAATTTTTTTATAAATTTATATTTATTTGCATTGATTTTCAAAGAGGTTTTAGAATTTAGGTCTAGAATTTATAAGAGGATACAGTAGGGCTTCTAGACACAATATGAACAAACAAAATTTAATATAATTTCTACACTACAGAAATAATAATATTGAGATTTTATGTGATCCTATTCCCAATATCTGTAATGCACACTGATTAAGTACAGAATATTCTACATTTGGGAGAAGAATTTCAATATTTTAAAGATGGCATTTTCATTCATATGGATTTAGAATAACAATGAAATTTTCTGTAAGGACCAAACAGGTATTTGATAATCTATTCTTAAGATCAATTTGAATAATTTTACCAAAGGAGCTAAGATATTTGTTGAAGAATAAAGGCAATAAGTGTGTCATGCACACGTAGACAATGACAAATATTTTTTTAGTAAAGGAAAATAGACCAAAGGAGTAGAATACAATTTATACAACACTGTAAATTAACTATAATTTTAAAAAAAAGAGAAAAAAAGAAATAGAATACAGAGGGAATAAACTTTTATGAGGTTGGTGTATTATAAAGATGTCACCACATGTCAAAGAAAGGTTAACTTTTAAAAATGGTTCCAGGAGAAATAGTTATCCAAATATATATATGTACGTGTGTGTGTGTGTGTGTGTGTGTGTATCCTTAGTATTTGGCTTGACAATGTATATATATTTAAACCACATGCCAGATAAGCAAAAAATTTTTCTAAATATCGAAAGGCAAATAATTTTTAATAGAAATAGAGGGGAATATATAATACAAAAAAATACTTCTTGGGCTACACACAGACATCATAATCAATGAAACACAATATATTATGTGCTATACAGCAATATCATTATATCTTGCTAATGTATGTATTAAATCACACATACAATCTCAAATTATTAGCTGGATGCAAAGTTTTAAAAGTAAATTTTAAGGTTTATAACTATGAGACTGGCAAAACAATGAGTTATGACACTAATTGTTGGTAATTACTGTTGAGAATGTCAACTGCTCTGTATACTTAGAAATTTTAAACTATCTCAAAATTTAACAATAGTCATCTTATAAGATCTATTAATATTACATGTAATTATACATGCTGGAAATACTCTGTCATGCAAGATATTCAAAACAGTAAGATTTGTAATGGAAAAGAAATAGAAAATGATTGTTTTTAGTATATGAAGGCATACATATATTGTTTATCCATGCATTGCTATGCCATATAATTTGTGAATCAATGAAATCTTTCTATGTATATCAGCATTAGTTGCATTTCATAATAATAATATTAATCAATGAAAGTAACTTATAAAAGTACAATATAATATATTAGAGTGGAACAGAAATTTAATAAATTTTCAACGTAATAAATAATAGTTTATAGTATGGAGAGTAATATTCATATTAAAAAGAGCACAAAAACATTAATCAGAAAGAGAAATAAACAGTTCAGAATAATAGTTACTTGTATTGGAAGGAGATATGTTCATAAATGGCCTAGTAGTTCATAACTGTGCAAATGTAAGAGAGAGGGAGAGAGAGAGGAAGGAAGGAAATAAGGGGGCATTTGTCAATTACATTTCTTTTGAGATTTCTACATATTTGAAATATTTTGCAATTGAATGAATACTTCAGTATGATTGTATAATTCCTTCAGATTGCTGTGCTCTTTGGGGGTTACCTTGTGTACTGTTCTTTTAAAATCAAAGAAAGAAAAACCCTGTAAAACCAGAAGAAAAACACTGTTCTGCAGGACCAAATGTGATGAGAGCATTAATTCCTAGATATTAAAAATTGTAATGTCAAAAAAAAAACAATTTCAAAAATCGATTTGAGACACATTACCCCCATAGTTCCAAATCATTCCCTGAAGTATTAAAATCACCTTGATATCTATTTATAAAAACTAGTTAAATAAATTAAGATCTGTCTAAATGGCTTAATACTGTACAACTACCTCTCCACAAACAACAGAAACACCTCTTCACCAACTGCTTTGTAATGATCTTCACAGTATACTGAAAAGTCAAAAAAACTAAACAGAAGAAAAGCAAGTTGCAGAATGATGTTTCACTTTTGTAACTTACAGATGCCATTTAATATTAGCTGAAAAAGAAACTAATGAAAAATAGAAATGGAACTTTATTTTATTTACATTGTATTGAAGACTGAGTTCTGGAATATTAAAAAAAAATATGAGATAGGTTGAAGTATGTAATCATCTGCTACTGAAAACCTAACTTTGCTTCCTAATTTCCTAGTGTCAATGTCTCTGGTGATATACTAAATTATAGAAGATCTGAAGTATGGAGATTTAACAACTCTCTAATTAAAACTGCAGCATTTGTGCAACAGATGAAGACTATTTCAGAATAAATTAATATCAATAAAAAACAAGAAACTAGCCTGGGTGTTTTGTGGGAAGCTGCCAGAGCAGTCATGAGGGGTAGAATAATTTGTTTCATGGCTACAGTGGCACAAAAAATATACACTGAGTACCAGTGTCAATTAGAAGCAGTTAATGAGATGTAAAAAGCAACACAAAAAGCAGGTATCTTAGGACCCTCCAACTTTTGATTAGACTGAGAGAAACTAAATTCTTTATGAAGAATAAGACAAAGTGTTAAGGCTTAATGAACAAATGCACTAAGAAAAGGGAAATACATTTAACAAATTACTTGCTTATGATCAGAATACAAAAAGTACGAAAATGTATTTATTAAGAACATTTGTCTACTTAAATGCTATCAAAAGTATTTGGGGATATTTAGCATATAGTAAACTTGTGCTTACTTACTGAAAACTCTTCACAACAATTTTCTTCTCTGAATGACTATACTATGTATAAAAAATAATTCTTAGACTTTATTAATAATATAGTAAATTATTGAATTGTTTAATTTCAAAAATACATTACCATGAATTGACTTTATCAATTTAAAAATGTTGCTTGTAGTAAAGAGATGTCTTGCAAATTAAATATGTATGTTTTAAAATCTTTTAAATTTTAGCTTCATTAATTTGCTTGGAGGTGTATTGTGTTTCCTTAATAGCATTTTATTATAAATATTTTAAATACATGCAAATAAAATCAACAATAGACAGTAGCAAAACTTTAAAAATTGCCATTGAAAATGATCACAGTAAAGCACTATAGCAAGAAATTCACCGTACTTCTTTCAAGATGTAACCGAAGGTGTGTTAGATAAATTTAAAGGATATACTGCTCTCTCATACTCTTTTACTTAAAGCTAAGATTCTTCAAATAGCACAGAATGGACTTGCTCTTTTGAAAACAGCAGGTTGAGGCACAGAATGTTCTCAGGGCAATGAAGAATTATGAATCAATCACTGAATAAAAATGAAAATCAAGAGTAAAGATCCCAGAATTTTTGAGTGATTTTTCCTTAGAAAGATTTGCTCATGAAGAGTTAGTCAAGATTCAAGTATACCGTAATTTCCAATATACCTTTGTGGAACCAGGAGGGCAAAAGTTGGAATCTGAAGACAGATCATAATCCACCATTCCCTAGTGATGTAAAACAACAAAAACTAGAAACACTTTTGTCTAGTGTGTGGGGGGGGATCTTAGTCCTGACATTGGATTTAGACCTATAATGATTACTAATGCTCCTAGCTTACTGCCATAGGTAATTAATTTCTAGAGAAAGATAAATCATTTCAAGACGTTATTTCTATAATTTTTTCTAGTGATATGTAAATTCCAGTGTGCTAGACATAAAATCATAGCCCACAATGTATTTATTAGAAAAAGAGAAATGAAAATTAATGATAGACATCCATATGTCAAGAAGTTAATCAAAGAAAAATTTAATCTTAAGAAAGTAAAAGAAAACAAAGAATAAAGTTCAGAGAATAAAATGAGAAAATGAAAACAACACAATATAAGGATCAATAGTGATAACTGATGTTATTTCATAAAATATTAATACTGAAGTTTATAAATTCATAATCCCTGGTAAGAGTAATCAAGAGAAATCTTAAGGTATATTGGAAATTACAGTATCAAACTTTCCATTCTCCTTCTTCCCCCCACCACCAAAATAGCTCTTTCTGTAAGTTACATATTTTTACTACAATTATATTGTTACATATGTTAAGAGAATAAAAGGATATGATCCTTATCATGTTGTCAATGAAATATTAGTGTCCAAAGTATGCAACTTTGCTGTCTTTACTTGCTTCCAAGATGTTATTTTGGGGTTGAAACTTCCAGAATATTGACTCTACTGTTAAAATTCACTATTTTCAAAATACAGACCATTATTTGTTTCTCTGTTTCTCCTTTCCTATAATACCTATTACCATACAAAGACCAGAATTAGATTCATTTCCAAAGAATTTGGGAGTGAAGGAAGATGTTAATTTAACAATGAAGAACATTTCATATAAATTTTCAAAATTTAAGTAAGTGATTTAAAACCAAATTCTCTTACCAATATTGTCTCAAAAATTCAAAAGCGGAGTTCCCATTGAGGCACAGTGGAAAAGAATCTGACTAGGATACATGAGGATGCAGATTTGATCTCAGGCTTGCTCGGTGGATTAAGGATCCGGTGTTGCCATGAGCTGTGGGATAGGTCATAGACAAGGCTTGGATCTGGTGTTGCTGTGGCTGCGGTGTAGGCCAAAAGCTATAGCTCCGATTCAACCCAAGGCTGTTAACCTTCATATGTCATGGGTGCGGCCCTAAAAAAAAGCCAAACAACAACAACAACCACGTTGTCTCTCCAACTTAGAAAAAAGAAAAAAATTCAAAAGAAATAAAAACTACCACTTTAATGTTTATCCTATTACAAATTATCCATAATTTTATTTTTCTTTCTCCCTACCCAAATAATACATTTCATAGCCATTTGCAAGTTTTTACGATGATATTTTTATTTATTTATTTATTTATTTAATTATTTATTTAATTGTCTTTTTAGAGCTGTAGCCAAGGCTTATCTAGGGGTCAAATCGGACCTGTAGCTGTTGGCCTATGCCACTGCCACAGCAATGCCAGATCTGAGCCATGTCTGTGATCTACACCACAGCTCATAGCAATGCCGGATCCTTAACCCACTAAATAAGACCAGGGATTGAACCTGCGTCCTCAAGGATACTAGTCAGATTTGTTTCTCCTGAGCCAAGATGGAAACTCCCTAAAACAAATCTTTTAATTTTATGCTTAATCATCATGACACTGTACTAGTAATGAGAAAAATCTTTTTTTTAAATTTAAATTTTTAAAAATACTTGACATCAGAATTTAAAAAAGTGATTTTTCTCTGAGATTCCAATGCATCCACCCTTTTAAAAAGGAGCTTCTCTTTGAAGAAAATAAATAATTATAATTTTTAGGTATTATATAAACATATTTTAATTGCTTCTTTGTTGGAAACCAGGTTATTTTAAATTATCTTTTTAAAATTTTGCAATGGCAATAGGCTTGAAGAAAAGTTGCGTAGATGGTGCAAAGAATTCCCATACACTGCACACTTTCTTTCCTTATTGTGATGATATTGCATTACTTTATAAATTGATCACAATTAAGGAACCAGTATTGATTATTATTACGGAAGGCCATACTTTATTAAGATTTCCTGAATTTTTATGTACTACCCTTTTCCTATATCAAGATCCAATCTGGATACCACATTACAACAAAGGATCATGTCTCCATAGGCTCTACCTGGCTGTCTCAGACTTTCACTGAATTTGATAATCTTGAAAATTTTGAGGAATACCGGTCAGTTTTTTATGGAATATCCCTTGGTTAGGATTCTTCGGATATTTTTCATATGATTTGACACAAACTATAGCTTTACAGAAAGAAGGCCACTGAGATAGGTGCCAATTTCCTCATATTATGTTGTATCAAGGGCGCATACAACCAACGTTATTTATGTTTTATGTGATTTATGTTTACGTTTGTGAGTTTGCATTACTAGAAAGTTACACTTTTTCCGCCTTTCTATATTGCAGTGCTTTCAGAAAAGACACTATACCAGCCACACTTAAAGAGTGGTATTTATGCTTCCAGTAGTAGAGGGTGGAGTATCTACATAAATGACTTGGAATTCTTCTGCAAAAGAGATTTCTCTTTCCCCATCATTTAGTTATTCAAAGATTTTTATATTAGTATGGACTCATGGATATTTATTTTATACTTTGGATTATAATTCAATATTTCTTTTTTTTTCAAAATATCCCAGTTTTGTGAGATCTTTTTTGAATCCTCTTTTCTTTGACTTGCTTCCTCTTATTGAGAGTTTACTTTTGTTTGCTCATTTTCTTATTTGTTTTAGCACTTTCTAACACTACAAGATATTTAAGACTATTGTACATTTTGCTTCAGAACTGTATCACTCATTTCTCCAGGGAACACTGGTCTCTTTTATTGAAGAATGATATTAAGAACAAAGATCTGTGTACAACATATAGTTTTATTTTTAATAGAATATTTTTAATTTTTATTTTGTCTTCTTGCCTTTTTCTAGGGCCGCACTCGCGGCATATGGAGGTTCCTAGGCTAGGGATCTAATTGGAGCTGTAGCCGCCGGCCTTCGCCAGAGCCACAGCAACACAGGATCCGAACCGCATCTGCAACCTACACCACAGCTCATGGCAACACCAGATCCTTAACCCACTGAGCGAGGCCATGGATTGAACCCGCAACCTCATGGTTCCTGGTCGGATTCGTTAACCACTGAGCCACAATGGGAACTCCTAACAGAATATTTTTAAAAGAATTAATTTATTTTGCCTCTAGGGATCTTGTGATTTTACTCTGCTCTGTGGATTTCTTGAGTATTTGTTAATATTCAACTGTTAATATGTATTGGCATAAACATTTGAATTGGTAAAAGAACAATTATATGTTTCATAGGTACCGCTGTGTTCACTTAAAGAAATTGTACCTTAGTTTATACTACAATGAAAAACTGAAGGGAAATTCATTCTTTTATTTCCAATAGTGTTTTAGAGCAAGTTCTTTTTCTCTTACACACATACGTATTATCACAAGATTATGAGGGATTTACATTATGTCCCCAGTTTTTCTCCCCTGATTTAATACAGAAATCTTTAGATCCTATAAGTCTAAATTCTTAAAGTATTATGATTAATGTGTTACCTTAATCAAACATTAAAAGAGAGTTCTTTAGTGTTTTATTAGCACCTGCTGATTCAGTTTTTATTAGTTTCTAATTAAACTGAAAAAAATTCTGCAAAAATATAAGGAACATAAAAACTCATAAATAAATCTTAAAAACTGGAAAAAAACTTTATATGATGCTAAAATACAAGATGGAACTCAAATATTAATTCATTGAAGAAGAGTTGAAAATAAAACATTTTTAGATAATCTCAAAATATTATTTAAAAATAAAACATGTCTATAAAATAGCTGTTCCACTGTCTCCCTCCTTACTGAAAGAAAATGTTGTGGTCATGTGAATTCTTGAGTTGACTCCACTCACGTCTTCCTTGCTAAACCTATTCTTTAATTCAGCCTATATTCATTAAGTAATGCACCAAGTAGTTTTTGACTTAGCTCAAAATATGGTTTATTTTTTTTCAAGAAGACATGACCATATTTTCCTCCCTAAAAATTTATTCTAGATGTTTTGAATATTTTGTTCTAAGTATTTCTTTAAAAGTATTTATCACAATAAAAAATTATACTGTTCACTTAATATCTTTATCTCACTACTATAATGTAAATTCTTTGAAGAAATAAAAGAGTATCTATTTATTTTATTCACTGCTATATTACCTACTCTATACATTGGGTAATATTTGATGAGTCAACAAATAAGAGAATGGACTGAAAAATGACAATCTAAATAGTATTCAAAATTTTAACCATAATTTAATCATTGCAGCAGAGACATTATAAGGCTTACTGATCTAATTAATTTGTACTAACTTACCCAAAATAGGATCTCTTTGACCACAAATTTTTTATTAGTCTACTTTTTTTAGAAATGTTTAAGCTTATTTCAAAAGTACTGGTTTCAGAACAGGCTTTGTTGGAAGAGGTGGATTTCACAATGAAATGAATTTGAATTTTAACTTATTAGTCTACAATAGAAATTTACAATTGATAGTCACAAATGTAAAGTCTAGGATTTCTTTTATTTTTTTTAGTAAGCAAACCTGTTTAACTTTGTGTATACTATGATTTTTCTAATGTATTCAAACACAAACTATTTTTCCTTTTTTAAATATGGTTTGTCATTTTATTTAAAATAGTGTATATCAGAATTTAAAGTAAGGAGTATGCATAAAATGAAGATCTTATATAGTTAAGTTCGAGATAATTTTTTCATTTCTTTCTTTTGAAATTAATGTTGTGGTTTTCAGATAGTCCTTCTGTTTGAAAACAACTTTTTATTTTCTAGTCATTGAACACAGTTATCCTTCTCAAGTCATTACATCCAGTAAAATTCAACTTAATTTAACATATTGATAAACCTATTGAGGAGGGAACAAGAAAACTATAGGGAATTTCCTCCAAGTTCAAATTGATTTATTAATCATGAGAAAACTATTTTTTCAAGTCAAAAGACAGTCTTGTTTTTTGTTTTTTGTGTTTTTTCCTCTAATGGGCTTCTGGTCTTCAATCTATAGACCCTGTCACACACACACAAAATAAATGGCCTTTTTCTTTCTTGACACGTTCTTCATAAATCATAGTAATGTTTAACCCTAGTGATATTTTCTTTTCCTAAATACCTACTCACTGGCCTTTTAAAAAAAATACATCCAAAATTTTTCCATTCATTAACATCAGATTAAGGGTGGACTTATATCACTAAATCTCTATTTGAAGACAGTATTAAATGGAAGATTCCATCTCAATTTAGCATCATCTGTGCCTCAAAATAACCTACTCCCTTTAATTTCTGTACTGTAAGATCACTCTCAGTTTTTTTTCTTGATTAAATCCTAATGATCTGGAGTTCCCGTTGTGGCACAACAGAAGCGAATCCAACTAGGAACCATGAGGTTGTGGCCTTGATCCCTGACTTCGCTCAGTGGGCTAATAAGGATCTGGTGTTGCCATGAGCTGCGGTGTAGGTTGCAGACGCAGCTCGGATCCCACCTTGCTGTGGCTGTGGTGTAGGCTGGCAGCTGTAGCTCTGATTAGACCCCTAGCCTGGGAAACTCCACATGCCACCGGTGCAGCCTAAAATTACAAAAGGCATAAAATAAAAAAATAAATCCTAATGATCCTTCAAGTTTCTTTCCTATGTATTAGTACTACTTCTTTGCTCAATATTTCCCAATATTATCTTGATTTGTAAGTAAACACTACCTTCTACCTAATTGTATATGTTCCTATCTTTATCTGAATTGATAATATCAGATTTGAATCATTCTTACATTTTTTTCTCACTAAATTATGAGTTACTTGTGTGCCAAAGCTGGGAAGATTATTTTATGACTCTATGTAAGTTATTTTACTAAGCACTTTATATAGCTTTCATTATTTGATGCAATGATGGTAAACGGTATTTACCTCCATACAGATGAGGGACAATATTAATTTGTGCAAAGTTAAACAATTGGTCACTGAATACTTCTATTTAATTATGCTACATCTGATTCAGATTACAGTTTTTACTAACTCTTACATTTTTTAAACATGTAAAGCAAAAAGCATTTAGATAGAAAATAGAGAACTGGAATTATTGAATGAAGTGAAAACAGTCTAAGAATGGATGATTCTCCTTTTTTTTCTAAAAATATAGTATTTTCTGGGACTTCGGTAGGCTTTCTCATTTTTAGACTGAAGAGGTATACAAAATATTAGAGGCTGGTATAAGAACACATATGTAGTGAGTGATCTGTGTAAGATTACAAAATTGTTACAATTGATTCAGAGTATGTTATTTGCATGCTACTTATTAAATGTTTACAGGTTATGAAACAATGGGCTATATATTTTTAGAATCCCACCTGTCAAAAACAGTTCAGGTTTATCACTAGTTCTATTAACACTAGATGCTTTTAATTATTCCATGAATAAGCTTATTTGCATAATTGTTAACAGTGGTAACACTGAACTCATAAGGTCCCAATCAAATAAAATCTTTGTTTTTTATTTGTTTTACATGAAAGACAATTATTCACTGCAAGATACACCATAAGTAGTGATAGGATGGTGCTGAACAAGTAGATACCTAGCCACTTGGAGTGTGTATCTTAATAAAACATAAATATAATAAACACATAAAAATAATGCAAGGCTAAAAAGAGTATCACAAGTTGCTAAATGTTCTTTACTGAATCTCTGATTCAGACCACGTACATAATATTATGTGAGGTAATGTCACTAAATTAAAAAAAAATCTAACTTGAAAAATAAAAGTTTATTTTCATATAAACTATCTGTTTATTGAAGGAAGCCTGGGGACTCTGATTCACATTTTGTGCATTCTGTTACCAAGATGATGGAGTTCTGCTCTTCAAAGAATGACTTTTCTCTTTGGTGGATGGAAAGAAGGGATGGGAAAGGATGGCGAACTGAAAACTGGCCATTACCGCCCATATTTTATTGCACAAAGTGTCCTGAAATGCCTAAATTTAAGCAGATTTAAAAGTAAAAATTTTAAAAATATGTAGAAACAGCCTGAGGATCCTTCTTGAAGTTACTAATTCCCACTAAAAAGATGTCAAATATTGTCATGTAAATTGAGACATATGAAGATATAGAGGGATGCTAAATGAAACTAAATTTTACTTCAGAAGAACAGAAGCTCCAGCAATTTCAGTGATGTTATTGAACTTCGGATATTTTCTGGGACACTGAGTGTTCTTGGCAAATTGTGAGAAATCCATAGGGAAAAAATAGTAGAAGAAAAATGTATAGGAGATAAAGAATGTATTCTCAAGAGAATATATGTCAGAAAACATTGCATGCTATTATTTAATTTTTCATATATTTCTGATTTTCATTTGTTTTGTTACTATTAAGTTTTGGAAAATAAAAGTTTTGTTATTGGAATACAAATAAAGCATATTAAATAAAATATCTACATGGAAGGAAATAATGAAGAATCCCATTTCCAGTGAGTAGCCAGACCCTCCATATAAGGGTGCTCCATTATCACAGAATCTAAAAACAGTAAAACAAGCAAACAGAAATCACAATGGATTCTGAAATTGATTGTAGACTCACCGGAATTAAGAATAACTTTAACCTAATTCAGAACTACATTAGAAGAAGTTTTTTATGCATATATACACAGAAAAATACCCTTCTTCCTCCTCTTACTGAGATTCATATTATTTATTATACATTTTATATTATTTATATATTTATATTATTTCCCAAGTGAGTTTAATATACATGAGGGACCTAACACCATCTGAAAGGTACAGTACTACTCTTCTTCTATTATATTACTGAGTTTTGCTTCAGTCAATTTGGTCTACTATACCTAATATCATAGAATGTGTAGCTTATAAACAACAAATTTATTTCTTACAGTTCCAGATTCTGGAAAATCCAACCAGGCAGGCAGATTCAGTGTCTATTGAGAATCCATTTCCTTGTTCAAAGACAGCCATCTTCTTGTGGTGTTCTCATAACCAAAGGGTTAAGGGATTGATTCTGGTTCTCCTTTATAAGGGTGCCCTGTCCTTTTTATGAGGTATACACCCTCATGATCTAATCACTTATCAAACTTTCTTCCTCTAAATATCATTGCATTGAGGATTTGGTCTCAACAAATCAATTTTGTGGAACAAAAACATTAGTCTGCAGCTTTCCAACTCAATCCCCCATATTCACATTCCTCTTGTACACCAAATATATTCATCACATCCCAGTAGCCCCTCAAATCATTATTTGTTCAGTATCAACTTTAAAGTCTAAGTCCAAAGTTGCATTGAACCATTGTCTAAGTCAGATATGATTCAGACTGAATAGAAAATTAACTCTAAGGCAAAAATCCTCTCCAGTGATGAACTTGTGAATTCATACGTTATGTGCTCCCCAAACAAAATGGTAGGATAGTCCTAGAAAAGACATTCCAAAAAGGAAAACGAAAGAGAAAGAAGTAATAGGTCACAGAGAAGTCTCAAACATAACAGGTGTTGACATAATGTAAGCAGAGTTTAGATATTTATCCAACAAAGATACCATTACTGGGGATGAGCAGAGAATTGCAAGTCATTGTCTACAGCCATGCCAAGCCAAATTCAAGTTCCCACATGGCAGGGGAAAGGGATCACTTTTATAGAGGGAAAATGGAATTTAGGATGTCTATTGTAAACAAAGAGGTGATGGCATTTCATTGACTGAGCCAGGGGTAGGAAAAAAATCTTCTTCCTGCTGTCTCTTCTGTACTCACAGGGCATGGGAGGTCTCACATCTGATGTCCTTATTCTATATAACTGAGGTCTATGTTTATTGTTTAAATTTCCCCCTTTTGACCTAGATCATTCTCTGCAAGCTTTGATGATCAAGAATTGTGTTTTCTAGTTTCAGCAGATTTTTATTCCTTAAGACCAGAAAGGACCTTTCCTAGGTATAGTGTCTCATGTTAGAGGTAAAGTGCACAGACTGGAAAACTACTAAGATCACATTTTTTTTTTTTTTTTTGCTTTTTAGGGCTACACCTGTGGCATGTGGACGTTCCTAGACTAGAGGTTGAATCAGAGCTACAGCTGCCAGCGCAAGCCAAAGCCACAGCAACACAGAATCCACTCTGTGTCTGAAACCTACAAAGAGCTTATGGTAATGCCGGGTCCTTAACCCACTGAGAAAGGCCAGGCATCATACCTGCAACCTCATGGTTACTAGTCAGATTGGTTTCCACTGCACCACAATGGGAAATCCTGAGGTCACATTCGAGTAACATTGAGGGGTGAAAAGAACTCCCAGGCGCATTTTATCTAAAGTATGTATGTTGCCTAGATCATAGACATTGCAGATCATCTGCATTGTACCATCATCATCAAAAGTTTGCCAGATACTTCCAACAGGCCTAGTTCAGATATCTCGGGAAAGCTATCTCACCAGAAATTGTCTGCTTCAATTTCAGGAAATGTTCACTTTTAAGTCACCAGATGATGGGCAAGACTACTTAAGAGTTTTGTGCTCTTTTCATGTGTGTCATGTGAATCCAAGAGGCTATTTCTTGGAGTTTGTTGGCACAAGAGTTGTTTAACTGTATCTGATAGGCAGCTCTTCAGTGGGTTGAAGAGATTCCTTCTAGAGGTGATTTTTGCAAGACAGATCTTATGTGCACACTCTTCAAGGGTGGAGTCTCAGTTTCCCACAAGCTTCTTGGAAGCTTCACAGGTTTTCAGACCAACCAGTGGGACTTGTCTCCATGCCAGACTCCAGGCCCGTGATGCCTAACATATGTGGCTCAAACCTATCAATCCTTAAAGAAGGATCTCTGAAGCTGTGATATTGCCTCATGTTCTGGGTTCTGCCAGGGGTGTGGATCATTTCTCTTTTATGCATATCAGACATAATGTGTCTCTTTCTTTATAACTTTGCTTGTAGAAGAACTTCCTGCTAGTCTTCAGGTAACTCTCAATATGTAATTGTGGTTTTGATGTGTTCATGAGCCCAAGGTCTTTCTACTTTGCCATCATAATCCTTTCTTGCCATCTTAATCCTTTCTCCTGTATTCTCTTTTAAAATTTATGAGAACTCTATGAGGGGGAGTATAAATATGTTTGCATCTGAGGCTCAGAGAAATTAAATTACTTTTCTTTTTTAATATAATCATATTTTTCTTATAGTTGATTTACAATGTACTACCAATTTCTGCTCTACAGCAAAGTGACACAGTCAGATAGATAGATAGATAGATAGATAGATAGATAGATAGATACATCCTTTTTCTCACAGAATTACTTTCCTGATACCATGGATGATGAATCATATGATGTCTTTTTTATTTTTTATTGTCTTTTTGCCTTATTTGGGCAGCACCCACAGCATATGGAGGTTCCCAGACTAGGGGTCTAACAGGAGCTGTAGTTGCTGGCCTTCGCCACAGCCACAGCAACGCGGGATCCGAGCCGTGTCTGCAACCTACACCACAGCTCATGGCAATGCCAGATCCTTAACCCACTGAGCAAGGCCAGGGAATGAACCCTCAACCTCATGGTTTCTAGTCGGATTTGTTAACCACTGAGCCACAACGGGAACTCCCATATGATATATTTAATGTTATTATTTTTATCATATACTCAAATTTTTTGTATTTTTCTCCTCTTTAAAATTTTTCTTAACTTGCTTTTCTAAATAACGAATTTTATTTTTCAGAGATATACTTAAAATTAGCTGGTCAAAACAATACTTTTAAAAATTTTATTCTTTGTTTCAAATTTATGTTTAAAAGAGGACAGTCAAGTGATTTATTTATTTTTTTCTTTTTTAAAAGACTATTATTATTTTTTGGATACAATATCCTCTCAAACCCCTCTGAGGATGTATACAATGGAAGCTCCTGGGCTAGGGGTTGAACTAGAGCTGGAGATGCAAGCCTGCACCTCAGCCACAGAAACACCAGATACAACCACATTTGTGACTCATGTTGCAGTTTGCAGCAACACTGGATTCTTAACTCACTGAGTGAGGCAAGGGACTGAACCCACATCCTCACTATATCAGACTATATCATGTTCTTAATCCACTGAGCCACTATGGGAACCCCATGTGAAATCTTTAAAGCATTTTTATTATTCCTGTAAATGTTTCTGTTCTCTCTGTCAGGGTAGTACTGTTTATCTTTTTTATGAAAAATTCAAAAACTATGAATTTTGACACTATTTAGAATGGCTATGCTTTGTCACCCTTCAATAATCAAACTGTGGACAAGTGTTGTTCAATTTAAAGTCTCATTCAATTCACTTATTCCTTCTAAATTATTTTAAAGAAAATCCCAGACATAATGGTATATAATTGATAGAGATTCTTCTTTTATCTATGTTTAAAATATGTGTACAATATTAATATATCAAAGTGTCATTATTGTATGTAAAGGAAAAATGATATAATGTTTTAATGTCATCAGATATATAGTCAGTAATCAAATCCCTTTGTCTCTGCATTTATTTTACAGTTGGTTGAATTCAAGAAAGAAACAAGATTTACATATTTTTGGATTGTCATAACTTGTCTCATTAATAATCATTTCTTTTCTCTCCTTCCTTCTTTATTTTTTTTGCTTTGCAATTTGTCCTTTAAAGTAAATAGTAGTAACATTACCACATTTAAGATTGTGCTTGTCCATGGTTTTATTTTAAATGCTCCTTTTCGTCTTCTATGTGCTGATACTATGATCTTGAGACTTTAACAGTTTCAGTTGGTATTTATTTATGTACCTTTAAGAGAAAGTTTGCAATATGATATTCTAACTTTATGTTATATAAATTGCCATTGTTTATTATTTCTTAGAGCTGTTATTTCATTAGGGATTGTAAAGTTAGAACTATATCATTCCCGTTTGACTTATTTGCGAGACTATCTCTTTAGGGAGAAAATTCTTTTCATTAGCTTTTGTGTTAGCTTGTAGTAAGTTTCTCACAATAAAGGAAAGTAAATGCCTGATTTTCTATCATGCCCACCTTTATCAGTATTCAAAATATCTGCTAACATTACTAGCATTATTTCAAAATGAGCAAGGAGCTTTATCTTGTTTGTTTCTGAATCATTGCAAACACTGAGACTTAGTGCGTAACAGTCCAGTCCATCACAGTTATCATTGTTATTGAAATTCTATTTTTGGCCAGTGAGAGTGTCTTCAAATTTCTTGGTACCTTTATATGTGATTGTACTGTTTTTTCCCGTTATTTTATGTTTATACTCCAGATTAATCCTCTAATTATTTTGTCTAAGTATAGATTTCCACTATTTCTACCATGACTTTTGACTATAATGGAAAATGGTATTTGGACACCATAAATAAGGCACTAGAGGTTTTCACTGCTACTGGTTACCAAAGCTTTTTTGGGGGGAGTAGATAGTCAATCTTATTGAAGAAAAAATACATCATGAGTTTGTTCTGATATTTCCTGGTCATACTTAGTATCATGGAAATTTTAATTAATAATCTTTAATTGACATATTTATTTTAAAATAAAACACATAAAGAATAGCACAGAAAAAAATGCACAGGTTCTTGCAAAGATACCTTAATGCAAATGGACAGATATAGGTTTTTATTGAAGAATAAAATATATGGCAGAAAAAATTTTGAGGAACAGATAATCAAATCATTTAAGTTGGAGTTGAAGTTGTGATATTCATGTTGAGACCTGTTTTATGTTGCACAGTTCTATAGTCATCAACATGAAGGTGATTATAAGCCTAGACATAACCTGACATAATATCCATAAGAATGTGGTTTTGATCCCTGGCCTCACTCAGTGTGTTAAGAATCCCTTGTTGCCATGAGCTGTGATGTAGGTCACAGGGGCCACTCTGATTCAAGCCCTAGTCTGAAAACTTCCATATGCCATAGGTGCAGCCTTTAGAAGCAAAAAGCTAAAATAAAATAAAATAGAAATAAACATAGACAAAAACAGGGTTAAAAAGACCCTTAGAGTTTGTAAAGTAAGAGGGAAAAAGATTTAAGTTGGGATCCTCTGAATTGTAGTTGTTCTAAGAGTTGAAAAAAGGAAGTTGAGCCAACTATCAAGATCAAAGCTGACAAAAGGGAGCCATAAATCAAGAGCTTGCAGTATAAAGGAAGCAGAAAATGTGCTATATAACTGCATAAAAATAGATTCATATGTCATAAATATGACAAAAAAGAATAAAAGAGTGCTCAGTAAATGGCCACTAAGTGATCGTCCAAGATGAACTTCAGGAGAGTTGGATTAGATAGTTGGGTTAGAAATCACATTTTTGTTGTTGGGAAAGTGAAAGGGGATCAGAAGAAATAAATAGCCGAGATAATAAATAAACAATTTTTTTTTCTGTCTCTTGTCTTTTGAGGGCCACACCCACGGCATATTAAAGTTCCCAGGCTAGGGGGTCTAATCAGAGCTATAGCTGCTGGCCTACGCCACAGCCACAGCAATGCCAGATGTGAGCCATGTCCGTGACCTAAACCACAGCTCATGGCAACTCGGATCCTTAACCCCCTGAGTGAGGTCAGGGATTGAACCCCCAAGCTCATGGTTCCTACTTGGATTTGTTTCACGTGCATCACGATGGAAACTCCAGCTATTTCCTATTTTAAAAGTGAAAAATCTGAAAGCCATTTCTTCCAAATGATATCTTTTTGAATTTTTTAAATCTTCTTTTAAAGTAGACCAAGAAATACATGGCTTGAAGAGAGACATGGTAACATTTTAACAAAATAACATATTATCATTTTTTTAATTCCTTTTTTTTTGTGGCTTTTTAGGGCCACACCCACGGCATATGGAGGTTCCCAGGCTAGGGACAGAATCAGAGCTACCGCTGCCAGCCTACACTGTAGCCATAGCAATGCAGGATCCTAGCTTCATCTACAACTTACATCACAGCTCACAGCAATGCCAGATCTTTAACCCAATGAGTGAGGCCAGGGAATCAAACCTTCAAACATACGGTTCCTAGTTGGATTCATTTACACTGTCCACAATGGGAACTCCTAAAACTCTTTTTCAATCAAGAATTTTATTTTATTCTCATGGTCCTTGTGTATTATTAAATTCTACTGTGTACTGTAAATCATCTGAGGTTTTTAAAGTTTAGAAAAGCAAACAGAAAATTATGACTTTAAAAAAAATGTTATTATGATTGATTTACAATGTTCTGTCAATTTCTGTTGTACAGCAAAGTGACTCAGAAATACATAAATATACATTCTCTTTCTCACGTTATCTCCATCATGTTCCATTATAAGTGATTAGATATATAGCTATCTGTGCCATACAGCAGGATCTCATTGCCTGTCCACTCCAAATGCAAGGGTTTTAATCTATGAAGCCCAGATTCCCAATCAATTCCACTTCCTCCCCTTCCACCTTGGCAAACATGAGTCTGTCCTCCATATCCGTGATCTTTTCTGTTTTATTGATAGATCATTTGTGCCATATTATAGACTCCACGAATAAGTGATAACACATGGTGTCTGTCTGCATCTTTGTGTCTTACTTCACTCAGTATGAGATCTATAATTCCATCCATGTTGCTGCAAATGGCATTATTTTGCCCTTTTTATGCCTGAGTAGTATTCCATTATGTATATATACCACATCTTCTTAATCCAATCATCTGTCAATGGACATTTAGGTTGTTTCCATGTCTTGACTCTTGTGAATAGTGCTGCAATGAACATACAGGTGCATGTATCTTTTCCAATGAAATTTTTGTCTGGATATTCGCCCAGGAGTGGGATTGCTAGATTATATGGTAGTTTTATATTTCATTTTCTGAGGTATTTCCATACTGTTTTCCATAGTTGTTGTACCAATTCACATTTCCACCAACAGTGTAGGAGGGTTCCCTTTTCTCCACACCCTCTCCAGAATGTATTTGTTGACTTATTGATGGCCACTCTAACTGTTGCGAGGTGGTACCTCATTAGAGTTTTGATTTGCATTTTTCTAATAATTAGTGATGAGAATTTTTCATGTGTGTATATCTTTGGTGAAATGTCTATTTAGGTCTTTTGACAATTTTTCAATTGGGTTTTTTGGTTTTTGTTATTGAGTTGTATCAGTTGTTTGCATATTTTGGAGATTAAACCTTTGCTGGTTGAGCCATTCGCAAAATTTTCTCCCATTCTGTGGGTTGTCTTTTTTATTTTTTTAATGGTTTATTTGCCTATACAGAGGTTTTGAGTTTAATTAAGTCCCCTTGGTTTATTTGTATCATTATTGTCTTTATTCTAGGAGGTAGATCAAATATGATGTTGCTGTGATTTATGTCAAAGTGAGTTCTGCCTGTGTTTTCCCTCTAGGAGTAGTGTCTGCACTTACTTTAGGTCTTTAATCCATTTTGAGTTTATTTTTGTGCTTGGTGTTAGACAATGTTCTAATGTCATTCTCCTACATGTGGTTGTCTAGTTTTTCCAGCACCGTTTATTGAAGAGACTATCTTTCCTCCATTCTATGTTCTTGCATCCTTTGTCATAGATTAATTGACCAAGGTGTTTGAGCTTATTTCTGGGCTTTCTATCCTGTTCCACTGATCTATATTTCTGTTTTTGTGCCATCACCATACCATCTTGATGATTATAGCTTTGTGGTAGAGTCTGAAGTCAGAGAGCCTGATTCCTCCAGTTGCATTTTTTTTCTTTTCAATATTGCTTTGGCTATTTGAGGTCTTTTGTGTTTGCACACAAATTTTAGAATATTTTGTTCTAGTTCTGTAAAGTATGTCATTAGTATTTTGATAGGGATTGTAATGAATCTGTAGATTGCCTTAGGTATTATTGTCATTTTGACTATATTGATTTTTCCAATCCAAGAACATAGTATATTTTTCCATCTATTAGTGTCTTTGATTTCTTTCATAGGTTTCTTATAGTTTACAGTGTACAGGTCTTTTGTCTTTTTAAATAGGTTTAGTCCCAGGTATTTTATTCTTTTTGATGCAATGGTAAATGGGAGTGTTTCCTAATTTCTCTTTCTAATCTTTCATTGTTAGTATATAAAAATGCAGTTGATTTCTGTGTGCTAATTTTATCTTGCAACTCTACCAAATTCTTTGATGAGCTCTAACAGTTTTCTCATAATATCTTTAGGATTTTCTTTGTATAGAATCATGTCATCTGCAAACAGTTGTAGTTTTCTTTTTCTTTTCAAATTTGGATTCCTTTTTTTTATTTTTCTTCTTTAATTCTCACGGCTAGGACTTTCAAGACTGTGTTGAATAACATTGGTGAAAGAGGCAGTCTGTCCTGTTCCTGATCTTAGTGGAAATGCTTTTAGTTTTTCACCATTATGTTAGCTGTGTCTTTGTCATAAATGGCATTTAATATGTTGAGGTAGTTCCCCTCTGTGCTTACTCTCTGGAGAGTTTTTATCAGGGATGTGTGTTAAATTTAGTCAAAAGCTTTTTCTGCATCTATTGAGGTGATCATATGGTTTTTACTTTTCAGCTTGTTGATGTGGTGAATCACATTGATAGATTTGTGGATATTGAAGAATCCTTGCATCCCTGGGATAAATCCTGCCTGATCATGGTGTATGATCTTTTAAATGTATTTTTGTATGTTGTTTGCTAATATTTAGTTGAGGGTTTTTGCATCTATGTTCATGAGTGATATTGACCTGTAATTTTCTTTTTTTGTGGTATCCTTGTCTGGTTTTGGTATCAGGATAATGGTGGCTTCGTAGAATGAGCTTGGGAGTGTTCCTTCCTCTGCATTTTCTGGAAAAATTTCAGAAGAAGAGTGGATAACTCTTCTCTGAATATTTGGTATAACTCAGCTGTGAAGCCCTCAGGTCCTAGATTTTTGTTTTTTGGAAGTTTTAAATCACATTTTCAGTTTCAGTACTTGTGATTGGTCCATTCACATTTTCTATTTCTTCCTGGTTCAGTCTCAGTAGATTGTACCTTTAACAGAAATCTGTCCATTTCTTCTAGGCTGTCCATTTTATTGGCATACAGTTGCTCATAGTATGCTCATGCTCCTTTGTATTTCTGCAGTATCAGTTGTGCCTTCTTTTTCATTTCTAATTTTATTGATTTTAATCCCCTCCCTTTTTTTCTTGAGAGTCTGGCTTATGGTTTGTCAATTTTTTTAATCTTTTCAAAGAACTGGCTTTTGGTTTCATTGATCTTCTCAACTGTTATCTTTGTCTCTATGTTATTAATTTCTGCTCTAAACTTTATGATTTCTTTCCTTCTACTAATTTTGGGCTTTGTTCTTCCTTCTTTAGATGTTTAGTGTATAAGGATAGGTTGTTTATTTCTATTTTTCTTCTTCCCTGAGACATGATTGTATTGCTATAAACTTCCCTCTCAGAACTACTTTTGCTGTTCCACATAGGTTTGGACTGTTGTTTCTTCATTGTCATTTGTCTCTGTGTATCATTTAATTTCCTCTTTAATCTCTTCAATGATCCACTGATTGTGTAGTAGATAACTGTTTAGCTTCCGAGAGTTTGTGCTTTTTTTTTTTTTTTTGTCTTTTTGCCTTTATCTAGAGCCGCACCCTGGCATACGGAGGTTCCCAGGCTAGGGGTCTAACAGGAGCTGTAGCTGCCAGCCTCCACCACAGCCACAGCAATGCGGGATCCGAGCCGCGTCTGCAAACTTCACCACAGCTCACGGCATCGCCCAATCCTTAACCCACTGAGCAAGGCCAGGGATCAAACCCACAATCTCGTGGTTCTTAGTCTGATTCATTAACCACTGAGCCACTAAGGGAATTCCAAGAGTTTGTGCTTTTTGCTGTTTTCTTTTCTTGTAGTTTATTTCTCATCCAATAGCATTGTGGTTGGAGAAAATGTTTCAAATAATTTAAATTTTTTTAAATTTATCCAAGCTTGATCTATGGCCCAAGATGCGATGTATCCTGGAGAATGTTCCATGTGTACTTGAAAAGAAAGTATATTCTGCTGCTTTGGGGTTAAAAGTTCTATAGGTATCAGTTAAGTCTGTTTTTTCTAGTGCATCATTTAAGACATTTAAGGTCTGTGTTTCCTTGCTGATTTTCTGTCTGGATTATCTGTCCATTATGTCAGTTTCCTCCTTTATAGTTATTAGTAGTTGCCTTGTATATTGTCCTGCTCCTATGTTGGGTGCATATATAATTAAAATTGTTATTTCTTCTTCTTGTATTGATCCTTTGATCATTATGTAATGTCCTTCTGCGTCTCTTTTGACCTCCTTTCTTTTAAAATCTATTTTGTCTGATATGGGTATTGCTACTCCTGCTTTTCTATAATTTCCATTTGCATGTAATATTTTATCCCATCCCCCCACTTTAAGTCTGTATGTGTCCTTAGATCTGGAGTGGGTCTCCTCTACACAGCAAATATATTGGTCTTGCTTTTGAATCTATTCATCTACTTTTTTCTTTTAGTTGGAGCACTTAATCCATTTATATTCAATGTAATTATGGATAAGTATGAATTTATCGTCATTTACTTAAAAAATTTTGGGCATGAGTGCTATTTCGGTTCTTTTTTCTTCCCTTCCTCTTTTTGTTGTCTTTTCCTGCAATTTTGCTGACTACGTTTAGTGTTACGCTTGGCTTGGTTTTTCTTGCTTGCTAGCTTAGATATCATATCTGTCAGTGAGTGATTTCTTTCCTGAAATTATCTTTGCCTTTACCAGTGAACTTCTTCATTTTTAATATTTTTTTTCCTAATTTTGGCATTTCCTTTTCTGCTTAGAGAAGCTCCTTTAGTAGTTGATGTAGAGCTGGTTTGGAGGTGCCGAATTCTCTTAGCTTTTGCTTGTCTGTGAAGCTTTTGATCTCTCCATCAAATCTGAATGAGAGCTTTGCTGGGTAGAGTAGTCTTGTTTCTATGTTCCTCCTCTTCATCACATCAAATATAGTTTGCCTCTCTTTTCTGGCCTGTAGAGATTTTGCTGAGAGATCAGCCGTTATCCTTATGGGAATTCCGTTATATGTTATTTGTGGTTTCCCCTTGTGGCTCTTAACTTTTTTTTTTTTGTACTTAATTTTTGTCAGTTTGATTCATATACATCTCTCTATATTTCCTCTGGGGTTTATTTTGTATGGAGTTCTCTGTGCTTCTTCCATTTGAGTGAGTGTACCCTTTCCCACATTTGGGAAATTTTTCAGTTATAATCTCTTCAAATATTTTCTATGGCTCTTTTTCTCTATCTTTCCTTTCTGGAATCCCTATAACACAAATGTTGGTACATTTAATGTTGTTCCAGGTGTCTCTTAGACTCTCCTCAGTTTTTTTATTCTTTTTTCTTTATTCTTTTCTGTAGCAGTGATTTCCACTTCTCCTTATTCTTCTCTGTAGCAGTGATTTCCACCTCCTCATTTATTCATTCTCCTACCTCCGTTAACCTATGATTGCTTCCTTCTGGATTATATTTCATTTCAACTCTTGCACTATTCATTTTGCTCTTCAAATCCTCTAGGTCTCTGTTAAACGTTTCTTTCAAGTTCTTTATCTGTGTCTCCATTCTTTTTCCAAGATCTTGGATCATCTTTACTATCATCACTCTGAATTCTTTTTCAGGTAAAGTGCCTATCTCATCATTTAGTGGTTTTTGTGTGTTTTTGACTTGTTCCTTTGTCTGAAAGCTGCTTCTTTGATGTCTCACAGTGTCTACCTTTCTGTTTATCGTCCCCCTGACAGTTGGAATGTAGTTGTTGAAGCAGGTGCCCAGTCCTGGAGTTCTCATGGGTGGTAGTGGTTCATGTGTACCTCTTTGCTGCGTAAGCTCTAGGAAACGTTCTCTGTAGATAGAGGAGCATGTTCTACAGTTCTGCCAGCACTCTCCTTGCTTGGCCACTCTAGGGATCTCTCTCTATAGATCAGGGATGGGGAGTTTCTCCCTAACTGTTTATCAACAGGGAGTGGTACCAGCAGCCCTCTCATGGGAATGTGTGCTGCCCTATCGGCACGAGCTTCTGCAGACTTTCTGGGCAGAGATGAAGTGCCTGTGTTTCTTTGTGTTTTCTCTGCTCAAGCAGGTCACTATGTTTGAAAGAAGTGGGTGCTGCCACTAGTACTTTTTCTGGTGCTGCTTTGCTTATGTGAACATCTATAGAGTGTCTGGGCAGAGCCAAATTTCCTCTGTTTCCCCTGATTGGAATGGAATGGACACGGCACCCCTCTCACAGGAATGGACACTACCTCTCTGGGTGGAGCTTAAATTCCTGTGTTTTCTCTGCTCAAGCAGATCATTGCTTTTGCAGGAAGTGGGTGCTCCTGCCAGAAGCTTTTCCGGGGCCACCCTGCTGGTCAGAGCACCTTCAGTTTGTCTGGGTGAAGCCAAACACCTGTTTTTTTCCTGATCTCTCATGGAGATGAGCACCATCACCACTGGCAGCTTTTCTGGCACAGGTTAAGCTCCCACCCACCAGCAGGACTCTGGAACTTGTGTTATTCCCCTACTTGGTTCCTCTACCTGCTCCAAGAAATCTGTAGCCCTAAGGGCAGGGTTGCTTCCCAGCCATTGCTAGACAGTCGCTTTGGCCAAGTGATTCCAAGCTGGGGCAGGCAGTGTCCTGCAGCTTGAGAAAGCAGACTTAGGGGACAAGGCTATAGTTGTGGATCCTTCCCATTCTTTCTGAACCTCCAAACATGGCATCTAGTCTCTAAGCATGACTAGGTTGTCTCCGATTAGATACTCTCCATTGTGGTCGCCCTATACTCTAGTCCCTGCAAATTGTTTCCATATGGCCAACCCCAGGTTTTTCCCCTGGTAACTGGCCCCAGCCCCCTCTTTGGGTCTGATTTTTAAGGCCAAAGTTTTAGTTCCCAATGCCTGCTGTCACCCATCTGTGGCTTCATGTTGCCCATAGCACAGACCCTTTGTGGAGGACCGTCACATTCTTAACTACTTCAGACCATTTATATAGAGTTCCTCCTCCATTTTGGGCTGGTCTCTTTGCTGGAGGGGGAGTTTCCAAGGGTTCAGGAGCTATTCCTTTTTCCAGCTCCCTCCTGGGAGTGCAGCTCTCATTTCATTTCCTTTCACTTCTTTTTGTCTTTATCTTCTTTCTGATGTCCTATCTGGTTTTGTAATGTTTTTATTATTCTACCATTAATATTGAGGTCTTTTGTCAGTTTTTCACAAATATGTCATATCCACATATAGTTGTATTTTAAATGTATTTGTGGGAGTAGATGAACCTTACGTCCTGCTACTCCACTAGGACTACGGTATTTTCCAAATTTACCTGCTTTTCTATCAGTGGAAACGGATGATGAAAATTTTCATTATTGTACGCTATCATTCATATATGCTTTCTCTTAGTCTAAAACAAAAAAATATATGGATCCATTTAAAAAAATGGTAAGATGAATTAATAAAATTGAAAATTGTATGATTTAGTTAGTAAAAATTAATTATAATAAAATATTACTTTTAGTAGTAGTTTTTAGAGAAACACAATGACACCATAGCTTCTTAGTTATATCAATTATTTCAAAAGTAAAACTTCCTGAAAATCCTCCATTGATAAATTTCTTCGGTTTTCTATCAACATTTACTTTACCTTCTAATTACTATTTGAACAGATAGGCCACAACTTTGCAGATCATTCTCGTAAGAATTATTTCTTTATTCTGTGCTAAAATAGTAGTTCTCTGAAATTTTCTTCTTTATGCATTTGCTAAGTTTGTAGTATTTTCAAAACAAGTTTTTGTTAAACCAATTTAATACCAATGTCTCCACTCCCTTCCCTCAACAGCTGGTTAATGACAGATGGTATAGGTGATTTCTCATATATTTTCTTAGAAGAAAACAAAGACAAAAAAAAAATCAGGTGTGTTAATTTGTGGGTACCACATCCAAATTTAACCAATTACATAGTCTCTTTGAAAATAACCTCACTTATATCACCTGAAGAAAGATAAATACATTTATATAAGACACTTAGAGTCCTCTGTTGATTGGTTCACTGAGTTTTTATTGTTACTTTTATTCTTAGCACTCCATGATATTTCCTTAGTTATTTTAAATATTTCAACTTTTAAAAGTTGACCAGGAGTTCCCAATGTGGCTCAGTGTTTAGTGAATCTGACTGGCATCCGTGAGGTCACAGGTTCAATCCCTGGCCTTGCTCACTGAGTTAAGGATCTAGCGTTGCCATAAGCTGTGGTGTAGGTCACTGGCACGGCTCGGATCCTGCGTTGCTGTGGCTGTGATGTAGGCCAGGGGAGTTTGCAGCTCCAACTCGACCCCTAGCCTAGGAACCTCCATATGCCATGGTTGTGTCCCTAAAAAAAAAAAAAAAAAAGCAAATAAATAAATAAAAATAAAAGTTGACCAATAATGTATTGACAGAGGGAAAAAAATGAACAAACAAGAGAAGTGCCTTGGAATTTACAATAAAACATTTATCTCCTAGTCCTGCTTGCATATATCAATAAAACTTGTGTGCTACATGCATATATATATAGATATTCATAAATACATATATATATACATATGCATACACATAAATGTGTGTGTTATAACTTGCCTATTTTTTCACATCCATACCCAAAACCTTTTTTTTTTGCTTTACTAGTTACTTTTATTTCATTGCTTATTTCCTTATTCATATGATCTTAATATTTACTGCTTTTTAAAGTCAACAATCATGCATGAAAATTTTGTGGTTATTTTGTGTGCTCTCTCTGTTCTATAAAAAATTATAACCTAGAAGTATACTTCAAGTATACTTTGCTTAATTGCACTTCTCTTTTTGTGCTTCACAGATAATTCATTTACATGTTTATGTTTTGTAGTCATGATGTGTGTGGCAAATCTTTAGTCACCATTTTTCCCAATATTATTTGCTCACTTCATGGCTCTATTTTATATTTTTCTAATTCTTGCAATATTTCAAACATTCTCATTACTATTATATCTTCGTGATGATCCTTGATAAGTGATCTCTGATGTTCTGATTGTAATTATTTGGAGGTACACAAATTGTGCCTGCATAGAGCAGAAAACTTAACTGATAAATATGTGTGTTTTGACTGCTTCACTGACCAGCCATTTTCCTGTCTTTCTCTCCTCAGCTTATGCTATTTGCTAAGACATGATATTAGTGATTACTTTTAGTCCAGAAGTGATTAAGCTTAGTGGGAATGGCATGTTGAAAACCAAGATAGTACAAAAGCTAGATCTCTTGGACCAATTAGCCAAGTTGTGAATGCAGAGGAAAAGTTCTTAAAGTAAATTTAAAAGATGCTATAGCACTGAGCAATGGAATGGTAAGAAACTGAAACAGGCTTACTGCTGATAGAAAGTTTTGGTGGTCTGGACAGAAGATCAGTCACAACATTTCTGTAAGCCAAGATTACAAGATTAGAGCAAAGCCCTAAACTCTACAGTTCTCTGAAAAGCTGAGATAAGTTAGGAAGCTGTAGGGGAAAAGTCTGAAGGTAGCAAAAGTTGATTCATGAAGTTGGAGAAAGACACCATCTCCATAACATAAAAGTACAAGTTGAAACTGCAAGTGCTGATGTAGAAGCTGCAGCAAGTGACCCAGAAGATCTAGCTAAGATAATGAATGAAGGTGGCTACACTAAACAACAGATTTTCAATTCAGAAAAAAATGGCCATGTATTAAAATAGATGCTATGTAGGACTTGCACAGCTAAAGAGCTTCAAAGCACAAACTGAAATTCTTGTTAGGGGCTAAGGCAGATGGTGGCTTTAAGTTGGAGCTAATTCTCATTAACCATTCTGAAAATATTAGGGCCCTTAAGAATTATGTTAAGTCTACTCTCCCTCTTCTCTATAAATGGAAAAACAAAGCCTGGATGACAGTACATTGGTTTACACCATGATTTACTGAGTATTTTAAGGTCAGCATGAGATGTACAGTTCACAAAAAGAGGTTTTTTTTTTCAAAATATTGTCTCTTGAAATGTAAATAACCCAAGAGTTCTGATCAAGATGTTCAATGGTATTAGATTTTTATGCTTATCAGTGCACATTGATTCTGAAGTCCATAGGTCAAGGAGTAACTTAAACTTTCAAGTTTTATTTAGGAAAAACATTTCATAAGGCTATAGCTCTCTTAGAAAATGATTCCTCTGATGGATCTTGTCACAGTAAATTGAAAACCTTCTGGAAAGAATTCAACATTCTAGTTTCATCAAAACACTTGTGGTCCTTGGGGAGACATCAAAATATTAACATCACAAAAGTTTGAAAGAAGTTGATTCCAACCGTCGTGGATGACTTTGGAGCATTCAACACTTCAATGGAGGAAGTATTGCAGATGTAATGCAAACATCAAGAGAAATAGAAATTGAACCTGTAACTGAACTGCTGTAATCTCGTGATAAAACTCAAATGGACGATCAGTTCCTCCTTATGGATTGGGAAAGCAAGTCATTTCTTGAGGTGGAAACAACTACTGGTGAAGATGATATGAAAATAGTTGAAATGACAAGTAAAAAATCAGATTATTATATAAACTTAGCCGAAAAGGTAGTGGTAGGGTTTGACAGGACTGACTAAAATTTTGAAAGAAATTTTACTGTAAATAATATGCTACCCAACAGCATTGTGTGCTATAGAGAAATCATTCATAAAAAGAAAAGTCAATTGCTGAGGCAAATTTTGTGTCTTATTTTAAGACATGGCCAGAGCCACCTCACCCTTTGGCAACCACCACCCTGATCAGTCATAAGCCATCAACATCAAGTCAAGATCCTTCACTAATAAAAGATTATGACTCACTGAAGGCTTAGGTGATGGTTAGGATTTGTACCAATAAAATATTTTTAATAAAGATATGTATATTTTTAGACGTAATGCAACTGTGACTTAATAGACCACTTCATAGCATAAATAAAACTTTCACATGCACTTATCAGATGCACTTAGAAACAAACAAACAAACAAAAAAAACCCAAAAAACTGTGATTCACATTATTGTCATGTCCACTTTATTGTGGTGGTCTAAAATTAAACCTACAATATCTCCGAGTTATGCCTGTATGATCATACTGGAAGATTCCTTAATTCCATGATATTCTAGAACAATTTAAATAGTATTAATTAGTGTGCAACCTACAATATGCTGCCTACAAGAGACTCAACTTGGAGGAAAGGACACATATGAATAGAAAACGTGGGGATGGAAAAAATATTTAATGTAAATGGAAATGACAGAAAAGCAAGAATCTCAATACTCAGATCAGATAAAATAGACTTTAAAACAAAGTTCATAAAGAAAGGCAAAGAATGGAGTTCCCATTGTGGCTCAGTGGATATGAATCTGACTAGTATACACGAGTGTGTTTAGGATCTGGCATTGCTGTGGCTGAGCTGTAGGCCAGGAGCTGCAGCTCTGATTTGACCTCTAGCCTGGGAATCACCATATGCTGAGTGTGCAGCCCTAAAAAGACAAAAGAAGAAGAAGAAGAAAGGCAAAGAAGGGCACTATTTAATGATAAAAGGAAATTTAAGAATAGGATATCATTCTTATCAATATATATGACCCTAATATTGGTGATCCCAAATACTTACAACAAACACTAACAGTCAAAAAAGGAAAAATTGATAGGAATACAACAATAGTAAGAGATTTTAACACTCACTCACATCGATGGACAAATCCTCTAGATAGAAAATAGATAAAGCAAGAGAGACCCTAAATGACACAATAGAACAGTTAGAGCTTAATTGATATTTTCAGGAAATTATTCACCCCCCAAAAAAAAACAGAATATGCATTATTTTCAAGTGCACATGGAACATTCTCAAGAATTGAGCACATAATGAGGCAAAAAATTAATCTCAGCAAATTTAAGATTATAGAAATGATTTCAAGCATCTTCTCTGACCACGATGGCATGAAGCTAGAAATCAACCACAGGGAAAGAAATGAGAAAAAACTGACTAAATGGAGACTGAAGAACATGGTACTTAAAAAAAAAAAAAAAACGAAAACAATGGGTCAAAGAGGAAATCATAAAGGTAATTAAAAAATACCTCAAGATAAATGGTAATGAACGCATAGTCATTCAAAATCCATAGGATGCTGCAAAAGCAGTTCTTAGAGTGAAGTTTTTAGCAATAGAGTCCTTCTGCAGAAAGGAAGAAAAATCTCAAATCACCAACTTAACGAATTGCCTAAAAGAATTAGAAAAGGAAGAACAACAACAACAAAAAAACCCAAAGGCAGCAAAAGGAAAGAAATCATAAAGGTCAGAGGGGAAATCTATAAGATAGAGACTCACAAAACAATAGAAAAACATCAGTAAAATCAAAAGCTTGTTCTTTGAAAGGGTAAAAAATAAAGGGACAAATCTCTCGATAGACTCACCAAGCAGAGGAGAGAAAGAACCCAAATATGAAATCAAAAAGGAGAAATCTCAGTGGACACTACATAAATACAAAAAAAAAAAATAAGGAGTTCCTGTCATGGCTGGGTGGTTAACAAATCCGACTGGGAACCATGAGGTTCTGAGTTAAATCCCTGGCCTCACTCAGTGGGTTAAGGATCTGGCATTGCTGTAAGCTGTGGTGTAGGTCACAGATGCAGCTCGGATCCCGTGTTGCTGTGGCTGTGGCGTAGACCAGTGGCTACAGCTCTGATTCAACCCCTAGCCTGGGAACTTCCATATGCTGTGGGTGTGGCCCTAGAAGAGGCAAAAAGACAAAAAAAAAAATCCTAACTATGAAATTTAAAAAAAAAGAGTCTAGTATGAAAATTTATATGCCAACAAATTTGATAACCAAGAAGTACCAAGAAGTATAACTTTCTAGAGACATACACCCCACCAAAACTGCATCAAGAAGAACTAGATCATTTGAAGACTGATAACTAAAAATTAAACTGAATATGTAATGAAAACACTCCCTACAAACAAAAGTTCAGGACCAGATGGCTTCACAGTGAATTCTACCAAACATACAAAGAAGAACTTAAGCCTATCCTTCTTAAACTTTTCCAAAAGCCCGAAGAAGTAAGAACACTTCCAAAGACATTCTATGAAGCCACAATCACCTTAACAACAAAACCAGAAAAAAGCAACTACCAAAAAGGAAAATTACAGGCCAATATCTTTGATGAATATAGCCACAAAAATTCTCAACAAAATTTTAGCCAGCTGAATCCAACAACACATAAAAAAGATCATACAATATGACCAAGTGGGATTCATTCCATTTTACAAGGATGGTTCAACACAGGCAAAACAATTGTCATACACCACATTAACAAAAGAAAGTCAAAAACCACATTATAATCTAAACAGATGGCAAAAAAAAAGCATTTGGCAAAACTAAATATCAATTTATGATCAAAGCTCTTACCAAAGTGGATATAGAGGGAACATGGCTTCATATAATAAAAGCCACTTATAACAAACCCATAGCCAATATAATACTCAGTGGAGAAAAGCTGAAAGCCTTTCTGCTAAAATCTGGAACAAGACAAGGATGCTCACTCTCACCATTTTTATTCAGCATGGTATTGGAAGTCCTAGCCACAGCCACTAGGAAAACAAAAGAAATAAAATGTATCCAAATTGGAAGAGAAACTGTCACTCTATGCAGAAGACATGCTTCTATATATAGAAAACACTAAGGATTCCACACAAAACTGCTCAAACTGAACAATGAATTCAGTGAAGTAGCAGGACACAAGGTTAACATTTAGAAATCAGACACATTTCTGTATACTAACAATGAAATATTAGAAAAGGAATATAAAAATATAATACCTTTTAATATCACACCCCCAAAATTAAATACCTAGAAATAAACCTGACCAAGAAGGTGAAAGACGTATGCTGAGAACTGTAAAACATTAATCAAGGAAATTAAAGAGAATTCAAGCAGATAGAAAGATAGTCCATGCTCCTGGATCAGAAGAATCAATTTCATTAAAATAGCCATAGTACCCCCAAAAATCGACAGATTCAATGCAATCCCTATCAAATTACCTGTAACGTTTTCCACAGAACTAGAACAAACAATCCGAAAATTTATATGGGACCATAAAATTCACAGAATTGCCAAAGCAATCCTGGGGGCCGGGGGTGGGGGGATGGGGAGAGCAGGATGAATAACTCACCCAGGCTTCAGACAATCTTACAAAGCTACAGTAATCAAGACAGTGTGGGACTGGCACAAAAACAGCCATACAGACCAATGGAAGAGAATAGAAAACCAAGAAAAAAAACAGACACCTATGGTCAATTAATCTTTGACAAAGGAGGCAACAATGTAAAATGGAAAAAGACAGGCTCTTCAGTAAGTGGTTTTGTGAAAACTGGACAGCTGTATGTAAGTCAGTGGAACTAGAACACACCCTCACACCATATACAAAAATAAACTCAAAATGCCTGAAAGAGTTAAATGTAAGACATGATATCATAAATTTCCTAGAAGAGGACATAGGCAAAACATTCTCTGACATCAACCATACAAATGCTTTCTTAGGCCAGGCTCCTGAGACAATAGAAATAAAAACAAAAATAAACCAATGGGCCTAGGTAACTCAAAGGGTTTTGCACAGCAAAGTGAACCATGGGGAAAAAAAAAAAAGAAGACAGCCTACAGAATGGGAGAAAAATTGCAAAGAATTCATCTGACAAAGGCTTAATCTCCAAAATATACAAACAATTCATACAACTTGACAGCAAAAAAACACAAAAAACCCAATTGAAAAGTGGGCAGAAGACCTAAATAGACATTCCTCCAAAGTATATAAACAAATGACCAACAGGCACATGAAAAAACATGTTCAGAATCACTAATTATTAGATAACTGCAAATCACAAGTACAATGAGATACCGCCTCACACAAGTCAGAATGACTGTTATTGATAAGTCTACAGATAACAAATGCTGCAGAGGGTGCAGAGAAAAGGAAACCCTCCTGCACTGTTGGTGGGAATGTACATTGGTATAACCATTAGAGAAAACAGTCTGGAGATACCTCAGTAAACTAAACATGGAACTACCATATAATCCAGCAGTCCCACTCCTGGGCATATATCTGAACAAAACTTTCATTCAAAAATATACATGCACACTTATATTCATTGCTACACTATTCACAATAGCTAAGACATGGAAACCACCTAAATTTCCATCGACAGAGGAGTGGGTTTAGAAGATGTCATATATATACACAAGGGAATACTACTCAGCCATAAAGGAGATTAAAATAAAGCCATTTGCAGCAACATGGATGGAACTAGAGATTTTCATACTAAAGGAAGTAAGTCAGAAAGAGAAAGAGAAATACCATATGATATCACTTATATGGGGAATATAAAATATGGCACAAATGAACCTATCTTATGAGCAAACTCATGGACATAGAGAAGAACAGTCTTGTGGTTGCCAAGGAGGAGGGGGAGGAAGTGGGATGGACTGGGATTGTGGGGTTAGTAGATGCAAACTATTACATTTTTTAAATGATTTTTGTTTTTCCATTATAGTTGGTTTACAGTGCTCTGTCAATTTCTACTGTACAGCAAAGTTACCCAGTCACACAGACACACACATATATATACTCTTTTTCTCACATTATCCTATATTACGTTCCATCATAAGTGACTAGACACAATTCCCTGTGCTCTACACCTGGGCCTCATTGCTTATCCACTACAAATGCAATAGTTTTCATCTCTTATCCCCTAACTCCCAGTCCATCTCATGTATGGGATATGGGTGATGTACATTTTTCAAGGAAAATTTTGTCCAGATATATGCCCAAGAGTGGGATTCCTGGATCATATAGTAAGTTCTATAATTTTCTGAGGTACCTCTGTATGGTTTTCCATTGTGGTTGTACCAATTTACATTCTCACCAACAGTATAGGAGGGTATCTTGTTTCTACACACCCCCTGCAGCATTTATTATTTGTTGACTTCTTAATGATGGCCATTCTAACCTGTCTGAGGTGGTACCTCATAGTAGTTTTGATTTTCTTTTCTCTAGTAATTAGCGATGTTGAGCATTTTTTCATGTGCCTGTTGGCTATCCGTATATCTTTTGGTGAAATGTCTATTCAGGTCTTTTGCCCATTTTTCAGTTGGGTTCTTGCTTTTTTTGCTATTGAGTTGTATAAGTTACATTTGAGAGATTAGGCCCTTGTCAGTTGTACCGTTTGGTGGATAAGCAATGAGGTCCTGCCGTATAGCACAAGGAACTATATCCGATCTCTTATGACAGAACATTATAGAAGAAAGTATGAGGAAAAAAACCTGTGTATGTGTATAACTGGATTGCTTTGCTGTACAGCAAAAATTGATAGAACATTATAAATCAACTATAAAAATAACTTAAATATAAATCAACTATAAAAATAACTTAAAATATAAATAATATTAACTGATATGCTTTCTGAAATACTTATAGACTTTTAAGTGCTGTTTTTTTTCTCTTTGCTTTAGTAATTTCATCAGATGCTTGTGTGTATATGTGTTTGTGTATTTGCAGGTATTGTTCACAAAGTGATTCTAACATCACTTTCTTTTCAATGGTAGATAATAGATCTATTTAATTTACTTGGTTTCATTTGATTTCATTGTTTTATATTTATGAGGAAATGTATTTTAATTAATACATAAATCGCAGAAATAATGCAATCAACCTATTCTTACTCTATTACTTGAGATAACCTAATGTTTAATTTTGTCTGTTTTATTTCTTAACAAACAATATACTACATATGCATCTTATACCTTACTCATTTTTCCATAAATAAAAAATCCTGAGGTTTTTGTTTTTATAAATTATATTGACATATTTTGAGAATTACATATATTTAAAATCATACATATATTTACATATCCATCTATCCATCTATAGTCTATCTAATCTATGTAGATATGTATAGACATAGATGGTTAGATGGCTAGATAGATATATAGATACATAGATAGATAATAGAGAGAGAGAGAGAGAGAGAGAGACAGATGATAGATAGATAGATAGATAGATAGATCCATTATATTGAAGGAGCACAACTCTCTCTACATATTTTCACATATTCTCACATATTTTCCTTCTATGATTTTCTAAATGGGTACATGGCTTTTCATGTCATAGCCTAAAAGTACACTTACATGTCACAGTAAGCACCCTCGTATTTTTTCTTCTTTATCTCTGTTTCTGTCTCTTATATATATATATACACACATATATATATATACCAACCTGTATACCACATACATACACACAACTTTGAAACACCCTGTACTGATAAAAATTGTATGTCAGTGTATAAACTATAATTTCTTGGGAAAGTCTCCTTTGATGACATGAATGGCCATAAGCTTTTTCTACAAGCAACAGTCTGTTTTTTTTAGTTATCATTACAAATACAATTGGATAATTATGTTTCAATTACTCTTGTCTTATATCCATCTTTCCCACTAGACTGTGAACCTATTATTAAATAAATGGATGAATGCATGCATGAATGATTGAATGGATGGAACTGAGCCAACTTAATTTAGGATTTCCAGTTAATGTCTATAAGCCAAAAATTTCTCATCTGAAAAATAATAAACAAAAACTAGGGTAATACTATGTATTTTACAGAACTGTGAGGATTGAAGCGCAGTAAAGTAAAAAATGTAAACATAGTAAACAAGTAAATTACTGTCTTACTGCCAGATATTAGCAGTAATCTTTTCTCTTTTTAGAAATTCTTTCAGGACCAAAAAAGAATCAAAAATTTATAATAAAAGAGAGATTAGATAATCTGAAGACTCTTTAACTGCAAAAATTTAGAAATGCTTCAGAAAATCCAATTAAATGACTACATAACTTTCAAAGAAAGAAAGAAATATTTCCAGGGGTTAAAATCAAATGAAAAATAAAAGAACACTGAATACTCTGAATAGTTAATGGTGCAGTTTGTTAATTTTTGGAATTGAGAAGCTTAACGTTTTGATGTCTCACTGGGTATAGGAATTGAAACTTTGAACATGAGAAGGTTAGAATTGATATATATACACACAAACATATATATATATATATATATGTATATATATATATACACACACACACATACATATATATATATATATATTTAAATCCATATAAGGCTTCATACTCAGCAAGGAGCTGGATAGAAAAATAATTAGTATGGAGACAATAAAGGATTTGGAAATAATTGACTAGCAGCAGGGAGGAAAGAAGAACAGTTGTCCCCGAGGGATGACAAGATACATGTTTTCTCAGAGCGTGGTCCAAAATAATGAGATCACAATCCAAAATTATAAAACACATGAATAAAAATCCTATTGTGGATTTGTGGATTAAAGTTAGCTCATATATCAAATATTTGGATTGCATACAAAAAATATTTCTTTAACAACACTAACAAAATAGAAATAATCTTGACAAGTTCATAAAAAAAATAGAGGCAAGGTACACATCAACAATAGTACTAAGTGAAATAAGTCAGACAGAGAAAGACATACGTCTGGTACATTTATACATGCAGTATAAAAAATATAACAAACTAGTGAATGTAAACAAAAGAAGCAGACGCAGATATAGAGAAGAAACTAGTAGTTACAGTTGGGGGGGACATTGGGGCAGGGTAGTAGGTAGTATAGGCTATTGGGTGCAATATAGCCAATATGTATATTTGTTCAAAGTATAGTTGATTTACAATGTTATGCCAGTTTCTGCTTTACAACAGCCAATATTTTGAAATAACTGTGAATGGAAGGTAATCATTACAAATTCTATAAAAATAAAATAAAATGCCCACCCCAAATGCTGTTTGTAAATCTTGGAACACAGGATTATCAAATGTTAAAGAAAAATTTCCCTAATCCCCAGAACCTGTCAAGATACTGTTATATTATATAGTTAAGGTAAAGTAAGGTTACAGATGGAAGGAATTAAGGAATGAATTTATTACAGCAGAAATAAATAACTAATATAGTTTGCATTCTGCCTTTACCTTCAAAGTGACTCAATATATCTTGCCCAGATATTTGTGTAGTACCTCAGTGGCCTCACACAGAACATTTGCAGGTAAGATCTTAGCAACATACAACTTCCTCTAGGAGCATAGATATGGTATCATGCAAATGATATCTTCCAAAGAGAATCATTTGAGCACTAATTCAGAATGCACAAATACTCATAAAGGGGCCCTCTAGAAGGGGATGGATAATTACCCAATACATGGTGCTTCCCCACCACCTCAATCAATTCCCTAAAATATTATTTGGTAAAACCAACACTACTTACGTCAAACATCATCAGTTAATAGCCACTGGCTACTCTCTCAGTACCCATGATGTTAGCATAAACTCAATATATCTTAGTTACTTTTTTACAGTCATAGCTGCAGCATATGGAAATTCCCAGGTTATAGGTTCGAACTGCTATACCACAGCTATACCACAGCCATAACAATGCCTGATCCAAGCTACAACTGCAACCTGCACTGCAGCTTGCAACAATGCAAGCTGAATCAGGCCAGGGATTGAACCTACATCTTTATGGACACTATGTTGGGTTCGTACACACCAAGGCACAGCAGGAACTCCTCTAGTCCTTTAGGAGTCCCAGAGGCAATATAATCCCCAGAACCTGTCAAGATATGTCTTCATTTACATTTTGTATTACTTAAAATTAGTACAGCCCATGTGGGACCTTTTCCAGCAAAAAGCTCTAAATTGAAATATAACAAGACTTTCCATTCATTCCACACAGAGGCATTTTCTTTAGAGTCTTTAGCAACATCCTCTCAAGCCTATGTTTAAAGACATGTGATGTCATCTATAAAGTGTTAAACTCCCTTTGAGTCTCAGGACCACCTATGATGTCCAGAACTGCTCAGGTGTTTCTGATAGAAGCAACTGCCCTTCTTAGACCAATTTTACTATTTTTAAAGGGACAATTTCTGGAAACATACTGAGCTTTCCTGGAAAGAATATTTGATAGGCCCTGAGTCCATGACCTGCTGTACCAAGTTCCCTATTGTGCCTTGAGTCACAGAAGCAACAATTCACATTTAGGCATGGCCTCTAATGCCTGTCTAATATGTGGTAAAGACAGCCTGGGAACTCTGGCATGCCCAATATGCAGGAAGGGTGTCTTTCTTCCTGTCTTCTGACCTTTACTAGTCCCAGGTCTGCAGGACATCACTCTTAGTACTACGATCTGAATATATTCCCCCAAAAACTTATGTGGAAACCATAATACCCAAAATGATGGTATTAGAAGGTGGTGTCTTTGAGAGGTGCTTAAGTCATTCATTGGAGTGGAGCCCTCATGAAGAAGATTTATGCCATTACAAAAGAAAGACCAGGGAGCTCACTGGCACCCCCTGTCATGTGGGGATACAGTTTGGGGTCTGCAGTCTATAAACCAGAAGAGATGTTTCACTAGAACCTGACTATGCTGGCACCCTGATCTTGAATTCCCAGCCTCAAGAACTGTGGGAAATAAATTTCTAATTATAAGCCACCCAGGCTGTGGTATTTTGTTATAGGAGTTGGAATGGAAGGATAGTTGGTTACCGGGGGAGTCACTTGGATCAACTAAGTGAATCAAAGGGAGTTTAACAGTTTATAGATGACATCACTATCATTAAACATGAAACGCTCATTGTGCAGATGCTGCTTTTCACCCCTTAACTAAGATATACCCAAATTAAAAAAAAAAAAAAAAAAGAAAGAAAGAAGGGTAGCACAATAGCCAAACATCAAGCAGACATTTTGGTAAATAATCCCTGGCCCAAAATAAGCAATACAAATACATCTACACAGATATTTTTGGCCAGATCCAGGGCAATGGCAGCAATGATGATTTGTTTTTTGTCTTGCCTCATAGATTCTCAAAATATAAATCAAAGTCATGCACATCTTTATTCCTTCTAATGAAATCGTATGAGGACTCACCAAGACATTCTCTAGTCCCTTCATAGTATTGCAAATATCATTGAAAATGACTAAGGCATTAATTTTACTGCACACAATATACGGTACTGAGCTCTTAAACAAAGTTTTCAATGTCATTGTCACCTCTTTTGCTGTTTCAGTCTACAGATCATATAGGGTGCAATACCAGCTTACATAAGTTAAAATTCAATTAAATGAAATGTGACATATTTCATTCATTAGTAGCCAGTAGAAATTAATTGTAGTAATGAACCTGAAAACGTTTTTGGTCTATGGTTGCTGACATTTATACCTCACTCCTTCTCATTCTGTTCCATAACTAAAAAAACGGATATGAAAGTTTGGTTGTTCCCTTATCTGGTCCTGGCAGGATTTTAAAGTATAAACCATGGGTGAGAGGCCTCAGCAAGTGCACACCATAAGCACCTTATGTCAGTCTTGTGTGCCTGTTTTCTCAAACCGGTTTTGGACCAGCTTGGGATGAGTTTCCTGCTCTCTGAGTAAAGTTTTTTATGTGAATAATAAAGAGTTCAGGAGTTCCTATTGTGGCTCAGTGGAAACAAATCCAACTATTATCCATGAGGATACAGGTTCAATCCCTGGCCTCACTCAGTGGGTTGGGGATCCGCAACTACTGTGAATTGTGGCATAGGATGCAGAGGTGCCTTAGATCCCACGTTGCTGTGGCTGTGGCGTAGGCCAGAAACTCCAGCTCCAACTGAACCCCTAGCTTGGGAAATTCCATATGCAACAGGAGAAGTGCTAAAAAGAAAATAAAAGTTCACACCTTCTTGGTGTCTATAAGCTTAATTCTGATCAAAGTTAAATTACACCTTTGTGTGGTGACCATAAAACACAGTGTATACAAGGATTTACCAAAAGTCAACTGAACAAAGACAAAGAATTCAAAAGGGAATTGCTAATTAACCTGTTCAAAAATGTTAGGAGAAAAAAAAAAAACTTGATAACAAATATAAATGGATATTTTAATTAATACTATAAAGGTATATTTGTATACATCATACTGGAAAAAAACGACCATTAATTGTAACACTAAACTTTGGCTAGAATGGAGATCAAAGGAAACTTGCAAATACTGTTGGTTTTATCATAGTTCAGTACTAATTTGCATTTTAGCGATGTTTAGTTAATTTGAAGAGCCATATACTATATGGTTAAGATGACTCTAAGCATTAGTTTTGCAGTATTCACTTATTTTCCTGGTATAATAATTAATAGCTCCCTATTTGATTCTAAAAATGATTTCAGTTTGGGCAATAAAATTAGTCATCCTATCTATAATCTTGTATTTTACTACTGTACATATCCTGGAGAATGCCTATACATGTGTGCAAATGTGAATCTACAAGAATGGTATTGTGACTTTTTCATAGAAAAATTATAAACATTGTCTATTTTCTTTCTATTAGAAACATAAACTCTGTTCTATTTCGGTGTTGTTTTGCCCAGTCCCTCCCCCCAAAAAATTACCAATCCTTAATTGCTTTTAGTAGTATCCATATAATATGATACTGGTTAATGATATACATGTGGAAAATTTGGGGTGGGATTTTCAGGAAACCACTCTAAAAGGGAGATCAACTGACATACATTTATGTAATACCCTTTTTGCATCCTCTTCCTTTCAAAATGATCTTAAAACCTATAGTTCAGTCTCTGTAATTCATTTAAGAGGCGAAGACCAAGAGAATCACTCAGCATTCAGTACTATTATCCAGAAGGTATAGATTCAGTACTAGCAAACAACCAACTCCGTGTATAAACATTAATTTTTATATAGGTTAATGTTACTCTATTTTTTCCTGTTATATGCAATTTAAATATACAAATATTGAGTATAACAGAAAGCATGGTATAGTCACAGAATGAATACAATGTTTAAAATGAATAAACCAGTCACAGAATGAATACAATGTTTAAAATGAATTAACAGTATGGACGTATTTTTTAAAAGTTGTGGAATGAAAAATCTAGTAATAATGTAAAAATTTTAAACATGCCAAAATGTTCTACCATATTACCTGACATATTTATGTGCGTAAAATTTGTGTAGGTGTACTTGGCAAAACTTATTACCAGAGATACTATTATTATCTGAGGATGGAAAGAGAGAAGAGAGATACTCAATGATTTTTTCCTTTTTTTTGTCTTTTAACCTTTTCTAGGGCCTCACCCGTGGCATATGGAGGTTCCCAGGGTATGGGTCTAATTGGAGCTGTAGCCTCTGGCCTATGCCACAGTCAAGGCAACGCAGGATCTGAGCCAGGACTGCAACCTACACCACAGCTCACAGCAACGCCAGATCCCTAATCCAACTGAGTGATGCCAGGGATCGAACCGCAACCTCATGGTTCCCAGTTGGACTCGTTAATCGCTGGTCCACAACAGGAAATCCCTGATGATATTTTTCAAGTGCTATTTTTTAATTTCATTAAAAATAATAGAAGTGAGGCAGTTCCCATTTTGACTCAGCAGTAATGAACCCGACTAGTATCCATGAGGATGTGGGTCCAATCCCTGGCCTCTCTCAGTGGGTTAAGTGTCCAGGGTTGAGGTATGCTCTGGTGTAGGTCGCATATGTGTCAGATCCTGCGTTGCTGTGGCTGTGGTGTAGGCCACCAGCTGCAGCTCAACTCAGTTCCTAACCTGGGAACTTCCACATGCCACAATTACAGCTCTTAAAAAAAAAAAAAAACAAAAAAAAACAAAAGTGAAACAAATATGGCAAAACATAGTTGGTTTGTCATTGCATGAGGATTAGTTATATTATTCACTGTGTTTTGGCCTTTGCCCATAATAACTGATGACAAGTGATAATTGAAAATATACACACACATATGTATATATAATGTAGGAGAGATAAAAGGGCAAAATCCTTGTTCAGTACTGTGTGATTTCTTTTGGATTCAATATCTCATTTGATATAATTAGAGAGAAAATATTATCATTTTTCAAGGTAGAGTTTTGATCAGACTATTACATTTAAATGAAGTTCAAATGAGAACCATGTATTTTATCTAAGCATAAATACAAGGAAAACTACAAGCCATTATATCATTGTTAGTTCTGAAATTATACTCATTAAATCTCAAGTATTCATATATCTTGCTCTTTCTTGGAACATTTGACCTATATAATTTTCCATGTAATAAATTCTATGATCAACGGTCTGTTTACATATTGATAATTATTCTGTTTACTTTTAAAAAGACATTTTACTTGTCAATTATCATGTATTTTTCTCCTTCAATGAAACTGTGAAATTTCCTAGGAATAGATGAAAAGCCTAAACACAAACCATGACAAAACATTTTAAGCATTTTAATTATTTCTTCTTATAGGAACAATTACATATTTTACATTAAACTCATGTCAGTAAAGTAAGTGGAAACTGAACAGGGGTTTATTATTTTACTTCATTATTAGCTAAATTTCCATGTCACTATCATGCTGGTAAATATCATCAGATTTTTCATCACTTTTCCCTAAATTAATACAAACAATAAGCTCTATTAGCATATAAAATTATGAACTACATAATCATTTGTTTCAGATTGTTCTAAATGTATCACATTTATTTGTGGAAATGTGAGCTTATATTTTTCTTATGCATTTGTGGGTTTCTACTCTTCCTTATATTCAGTATAAGTGACTCAGTGTCACTGATGTCTACCACATCTGTGACACTGAGTCACTTATACTGAATATAAGGAAGAGTAGAAAATAATATATATAATAATATATATATAAGGAATAATAATATATATAAGGAATATATATATGAGAAATAATAATATATATAAGGAATAATAATATAAGGAATAATAAAATATATAAGGAATAATAATATATATAAGGAACTCCTTATATTATATATAATTCCTTATAATACTTATAATATATATAATAATAATATAAGGAATAATAATATATGTAAGGAATAATAATATATGTAAGGAATTCCTTATATTATTTTTATAATATATAATATATATATTATATTATATTATATTATATTATATTATATATTATATTATTAAAGAATGGCATAGATGTTGAGGCCTAACATTTTTGCCCACTCTTCTATTATTTTTGCCCACTCTTCTATTATTTTCTGAATAATGATTGGTATTATTGAGGCTCTCTAGTAAGAGATTTTTTTTTCTCACTGCTTTCTAGAATTTATTTTTGACTTTTAACATTTTAACTATTATGGGTCTAGTTGAATCTCTTTCAACTTGTCCTTCTTGAAATTTGCAGAGTTTTGGGTATATGTAAATGAACATTTTTCTTCAAATTAATGGAAACTCCCAGCCATTGCCATTATGCCCTTGTATACTATTTTCTGTTAGTTTTCCTCTCATCTCTTTTTATAATATTCCTATTACTCAGATCTTGGTGGAATTAATGGTGCCCTACATTTCTCTCAGGCTCCACTGATTTTCCTTTTTCATATGCCATACTTTCTATTGGCATACCTTCATGTTCACTAATACTTTTCTGCCAGCCAAAATCTACTGTTGAAATATTTTAGAAATTTTTCATTACACTTATTGGACAGGATTTCCATTTGATTCCTTTTCATAAAGCGATATCTTTAGATATCCTCTCATTGATGTAACATTGTTTGAAATCTTATGTATATCTTTTAAACGTTTCCCTTAGTTTTTTGAACACATTTAAAATAGCTAGTTTGAAATATTTATATTCTAAGTCCACCCTCGGTCTCCTTCAAAGCCAGTTTCTATGAACTGTTCTTTTGTTCTTGTGTGTGGCTCACATTTTTGCACTTTGTTTTGTTTTTACTCATTTGTTTTCTTTGATCTCTCAATTTTTGGTTTTATAAAATTTGACTCTTAAAGAATATAATGTAGCCATTCTGGATAATGACCCCCGACTGCCTCCCTACTCTCTGTGAGAGTTATTGCCACTATTGGCTTACTCATTTTCTCTGTTTAATCAACTTGGCTCAACTTGTTCTGCCATGAAGTGTGCAGCCTCTGGTGTACTTGCTCATATTTTTTTCTCTCTTAGTTTATATCTTTCTGCTTTTCTACTAAAGTGTCACCTCTGTATTTTCATAAGCCATTTACTGATCAAAGATTGTACATAAATCCCATAGCTAGTAATTTGCTCTTACAGTTTGGGGAACTGACATTTTTTTCTCTGCATTCAGCCTGGGACTGGTTTTTTAAAGATTCCCTCATCCATTATTGATGAGAAGGAGAAGCCACGGGCATGCGTACAGTCTTCCAATCTACAGGGATGAGTATGACTTTATTTTATTATTAATATTTTTTTATTTTTAGGGATGTACTTTTGGCATATGGAAGTTCCCAGGCCTACACCACAGCCACAGCAATGACTAATCCAAGCCACATCTGCAACTGATACCACAGCTTGCGGCAAAGCCAGATCCTTAACCCACTGAGCAAAGCCAGGGATCAAGCCTGCATCCTCTTGGGCACTATGTCAGATTCTTAACCTGCTGAGCCACAACAGAACACCTGATTTCATTTTTAAGCCTAGTTTTTCCTGCTCCTTCTTCTTCTTCTTTTAATTATTTTGTATCTCTTTAGGGCTGCACCCAGAGCATATGGAAATTCCCAGGCTAGGGTTTGAATCAGAGTTGCAGCTGCTGGCCTATGCCACAGGCACAGCAATGCCATATCCCCAACCCACTGAGCAAGGCCAGGGATGGAACCCTCATCCTCAATGGATACCGGTCAGTTTTGTTACCACTGAGACACAATGGGAATTCCTAAACTAGTTTCTTATGTATTGTTACTGTGTCAGGGAAGCTAATTTTTCAGCCAGTATTTGGTCAGAAGTTCTGTTTAAGCCCCTTTGTAAGCAGCTTTTGGCAGAAAAGATCTCCTTCGCAGGAAAGAGCTATCTACAAGGGGCTGTGTCACTAACCGTAAACCAGGCCATCTCAGGTCCGAGCTTATGAATCATATCTTTTGTCCACACAATACCTTGCCTGATCTCTTGGTTGTTTCCATACATCAGAGAGGAATAAATGAAGAATAAGTAATTAACCAATGATGAGATCTCTTCTCTAGCTTCCCCCCAGTAACCTTGCGAACAAACCATGTAAATCAGATAGCCTCTAAAGAAAAACCACACCAAGAGGACAAGCCCGCCTACAGTGGGGGATGGTGATGATTCTGACACCCTATTTCAATGATTAACTGAGATTACTTCTCTTTTTCCCTTTAAAAACTTTCACAGTTGAGAAAAATCGTGGGAGATAGTTTTAGGGGGACATCGAGACCACCGTCTCCCCAAGACTGTCACCATTCTGATAAAAGAAGCTTTCCTTTTTACCACATTCACTTGTCTCAAGTAAGGATTTTGGAGTAGCAGGCGGCCAGACCTGAATGGGTCACACCTTGTGCTAGTAAAACATCTGCCTTGTGTTGATTATTCTGGGTGAAGCTTGGAGAATGGTCTCCCACCCCCCTGCCCCATGTCTGATGATCTTGTTTCCCAGTGGGTGCAGCCAAATTCACTTGCACTATCTAATTCCCAGCATTGGCTGTGACCAAAGGAGGGTTATTCCTGTCACCTTTTCTGAGTCTCTCTATTAAACTTCTGGCTGTTTCTTATCAGGGAACTGCCATCTTCCTCTTCATTGCTCTCTCAAGATTTCCATTGTTTGCAACAATGCCTTTAGAAATGGAGCTCTTTAACTTTTGTTCCAAATAGAATCAGTCACCTCAAGCAGCACTGCAAAGCTCTTTGTATTGATGGCTTGCCTTTACCCTAGAATCCCGATCCCAAAGACCCCTTGTTATCAAAGTGATATATCTGGGTTAAGGATCTTGCATTGCCTTGAGCTATGGTGTAGTTTGAAGACTTGGCTTGCATCTGCCTTTGCTGTGGCTGGCAGCTGCAGCTCTGATTTGACTCCTATCCTGGGAACTTCCATATGCCACAGGTACAGCCCTAAACACAATTAAATTATGCTCAAATAAATGTAAGATCAATTAAGGGCTATGGAAATTGCCCTAAGGAAATACAGTAAATCCAGAAGCAACATTCAATCCAAAAACTCCCAGTGAGAATAGCAAGAACATCTGTGACATGTGAGGCAGGGACTGCTCCCTCACTCCCACTCTAGCTTGATCCATAGAAGCGTTAGACAAGGTGCTCTACCTTGGGTAGGTGTGGCCAAGAATTTGGGAAGTCTTTTACATCTCAGCTCCATTCTGGTCCATGTACTAAGATTTCAACCTGAGAAGGAAGGTTTCTACCACTTTCACCACTCCTCCTCCCTACAACATGTAACAGAAACTCTACTGCGGCAGGTATAGCAATAAGGATGGAGTCTCCTGTGTCCTATCCCATCCTTTCTAATGGGGATGAAGCTTTACCCCAGCCATAGCAGATTGAGATGACTTGGGCCAACCTTGGCTTGCTTGTATGGCAGTAATGCCTACAATAGAGAGAAAATTCAAAAGGATCAGAGATAAGTAGACCACCCCCAACTAAGTACCCAATAGCATTAAATATATCACTTTGGTGATAATGATAAATAAATAAATAAATAAATAAATATGATGCATGTGTGTTATTAGTTTCTACTATTTATTGGATGAGCTTAAATATTATATTATTCCAGCAGCCACCTTCACATGTGCAACTTAAACTTGGCTAATCACCTTCTCTAATAGTATATCAATTATTTTCTTTTGTATTACCTATTTTTACTCTCAGAGCAATCGTTATATTATGACCTCTTTAATATACCACTTGATGGGATAATTTGTTTCGCACAAAGACTATGTTCATTTATTTACCACTTATCCAGAGTGAACATGCGTGTGGAATTACTATTTCTTAAGTGAATGAGTGAATAAGTGAATGAATGAATAAGTGAATGTATAATTTTACTATATATATGAATTCTGTAAATTTAAAGTGAAAATAACAAAATTTCACAATTTGAATAGTGTGGTATAATATTAATGTGGTATCACCATTTGTAAAAAAATTGTTTTGGATAGAACCATTCTGAAGATAATGAAGCTTAGGCTTCAGTGTTTTTCATTTGAAAGGCTTCCTTCAACATATATAGCATATAAGTAGATATATATATTTCATGTGAGTATATAAACTACAGTATATGAGTAAATATGTATTTAATATGAGTTAATATAATACCTAATATTAAAATGTATACATCATGTTAATTTTAAAAGGAGTTTGAATTACTCTCCCATGTCTTATTACCTGATTAAATGTACATTTTTTGCAGAATAGTGAAAACTAAAATATAATTGAAAGCACTATTTTCATTTAGACTCAAAGCATATACTGAAAGGAAGAAGATGTCCAACACTTTCAAATGCCAAATTTCTATATATGAAAAAGAAACTAAAGATTTGATAGTCAATTTCTAAAGACAAGGAATGGAGTCACGATATTCACTGATCTGTACAAATAAAAAAATTACAACAATAGATAAAGAATCAGAACACTGCCAAACTAGAAGCGAAAAAGTGGAAGGGATATGCAAATAACAGTTAAATAATACACAGTAAAGTCTGAAAAGCACTAAAGAACACTGAAAACAAAGTAGTCATTTGGTTCACTAAATATTAAACATATAGTTACTATGTGATTTAACAATTACACCACAAGGTATATTCTCAACATAAATGAAAATACATGTTCTCAGAAAAACTTATATATGAACGTTCGTAGCATTATTACTCCTTACATCCCCAAAGTGGAAATAATCCACGTTTTCATCAGTGAATGAATGAATGAATGAATAAAATGTTATATACTCATCTAATGGAATATTAGTCAGCTATAACGGTAATAAAGGTAATGTGCTGACACATGATACAACATGGCAAAACTTTGGTAATATTATGAAATATTATGTTAAAGAAATCAGAAAAAACACATAGTGTATGCTCCCATTTGTATGCAGTGTAATGAAGGGAAATTCTATAGAGAGAGAATACATTTTAACAGTTATCTAAGTGTTGAGGTGTTGGGAGTAAATTGGTAGTGACTACTAGCCAATAATGCTTTTCTTTGGAGTAGTGAAAATGCTGTTGATTGTTAAGTTTTGCAACTCTGTGAATATACTAATAAACCCTGAATTATACAGTTTCATTTTGAAGAGTTATTTAACTTTGATAAGTAGAGTGAGCTTTGATATTTTTATTGAAATATAGTTTATGTAGTCATAATGTAAAATTTGTGATAAACCAATTTGAAGCTGACAGCAAAACAGCCAATAAGGATGAGGAATTAAAAATTATTTAAGAATAATCACTACATAAGGGTAATTAAAATATCTTGAAATATCTCAGCCCACATAATGAAAACACTTGAAGAAGTTTACCCATATTTGACAAGTCTACAAGTGCGCATGACATTACCAATTAAAAGGTGAAGGGCTGAAGGAAATTTCTCTAAGCCATCAATGCTAATAAGCAATATTAACCAACCGCACTAAAGAAAAGATTGAATTTACTTTCTGTTCTCTCTGTAGAATATTATTTTACAGAATTATTGTATTCTGAAGAGAAAATTAAAAAATAGGCAACCAAAATGTCCGCATGATATAGTTATTTCAGAAAGTTAATATCTTTTGTTGTCTTCCAGGTTTCAGGATGTTTGTGGTATATATAATCTTTTCATAATTTGTAGTTTGTCAGGATTTATTTAAGCATTCACTTTCATATATAATTTAACATTGATGAATTTATGGACTATGAAATTAGGCATAATTAGAGTCCCACAGAATCTGGATATAGCCCAATGTGATGTTAGAATATTTAATCGATTTTCACATTTCACCATGTATGGTCAGGCCATGCAAGGTGGCTGTTCTCTTGCTTTCTGTGCATCCTCTGCTTGACCATTGCCTGCTTCACCTACACCCAGTGCACATGACGGACCTTCCTACAGACTTGTTCCAGGCCCCAGCTGGTGATTGTTCTTATAAAAGAGGCAGTGTGGGGCGTGCACCTTTGCTACTTTCCTTGGTAACTGATGAGCCAACTTGGCATCAGTCAATTCCCTATGCAACTGGCAATCCTCCCCTACCCCAGTCCAACTCCTGCAAAAACTGCTGCCATAACCCACCTACAGTTCAACAATGGGTTGTTGCTATAGGATCTCACTTCAGACATGTAAGATCTCCCTACTGATTAAATACTGATGTCTCTGTCGCTGACTCTGGGCTCTTCCTTCTGTCCTGAAGCTGGACAAGCACAGGGCTCATAGGCCTGCAGGCCAACAAACCGTTCTTGTAACATGCAACAGAACATGTAACAGAAAGCATGTAACATATATTTTGAAAGCCCAAAAAGGCACAGTTCCTCTATCTGTAACCAATTGCATCCCCAAACCTCATTGTCAGATCAGTTGCCCACTCTTATGGCTGGCGGTATTGAATCAAGCTGGAGGGGAGAAGCGGCAGTTCTGACAGAAATAAAGGTGTGAGGGTGATGAAGAGAATGCTCATCTTGAATTCCAGATCAGTGAAGACCTAAATCTATTGTGCGCCGAATGAAGGGATGAACATAAGGTCAAATATGACCCTGAATCTTTAAAATGCAAAGTATTTCATCTTAATAACAGAAAGTGACTGAAAATATATGGAATTGTCCCAGTATCATATTCATCTCATTATTCCTTGGAAGCAAGATGATTTCTCAATAGAATATAGTAGGTAGCTGTTACTGAAAAAAAAATTCTGTGTTTATAATTCAACAGATTAGTAGCAACAATAAGCACTTAAGAAAAATGTGAAAATTTAAGAATGTTATATTTAGCTGTACACCCATGTTTTTACTCTGGATACTCATAATAACAACAGAGTATATATGATTCAAAATGTCATTTCAATAAATAGTTTTGTATTAAATACTACAGTAAAAAAAGTGATAAAAATATAATGGCATTTTAGGGGAAGAAAAAACTTCTTTCATTTATGGCTATTAGAAAAATGTGGCTGTATTTTACATGCTTATTGTTAGATATGGCACTATAGTAAAAAATAAATAGAAAAGTGAAGTTTTAGGTATTTCGTTTAAGTATTCTTTTTATTACTATCTAATTCACAAAGCACTAACATCTTTTTTTTTTTTTTTTGCTTTTAGGGCCATACCCTTGGTATATGGAAGTTCCCAGGCTAGGGTCGAATCAGAGCTCCAGCTGCCAGCCTATGCCACAGCCACAGCAACACAGGATCTGAGCTGCATCTGCAACCAACACCACAGCAACTCCAGATCCTTAACTCACTGAGCGAGGCCAGGGATGGAACTCACATCTTCACAGAAACTACTAGTTGGGTTCGTTACTGCTGAGCCACGAGGGGAACTCCTGATAGCTTCATTCAAAACATCTTAAGAAAAATAAACTACTATGGAACACATATCTTTTGCTGTCAAACTTTAACAGAGGACATGAAATAAGATGACAACTACACAGTTGATCCAAAGATGAAAACGACATCAACAGTCTCATCTGCCAGAAAGACTTAAATCAGTCAATTGGTCAAAATACTGCCTGCATGTCTCCCCTTTAAATGGCAACACAAAAGATGGATTGTACCATTTCTACTTACGTCCTAAATATGATCCTAGAAGTTTATTTAAAAGAATCCCTGGAAATAAACAGCAAGAATTATTATTTTCTAAACATGTGCATAAGAAATGTCTCTAGGGTAGAAATAAACTGAGCAAAACCCAGTCTCCTTGAAAATAATCCTTAGCCGGAAATAGAGGGTAATTTCCTGTGACAAAAACACTTCTGCAACAAACACAAAAAAGAAAAACTGTTACGTTACTGTACTTGCTTTTATTGATTTAAAAGTTTTTAGCAAACATCTTGAACATAGTGGATTTGATTCATATATAAATTATTTCAAAAAAGATGCTTAAAAAATGAAACATAAATTTCCATTTCACCCTGAGTACTTTAAAGAAAGCTTGTGAGAAATTAGAAGAGTATAAAATACATTTTATTTTCTCCTTTTGTCAATGGCAAGCTTTATGTTTTCAAAGGTAGCTTCTTTACTTCAGAATATATGAAAAATATAAAGATCTTTCTCTAATTTGTTTTTATTAGTCACAGTAAAGCAGAAATTTAAATTAAAATGCAAAAATAAGTATGTAGGCTGTTTATATCACACAAATGCATTTGCATGGAAAAATAGAATAAAATTACCAGACTAACATTTATGCTACATGACAGATACATACACAGTGGATATCTTTTGTTTGGCAAAGTTAGGTTAGTATACATAGGTTCATGGATGTGGATCATGCTTTTACCTTAAGGATATAATTTATTTTTGTTACAAAATGTGTATACATACAGTTACTGTAATTTTCCTGACAGAATTTTGAGTTGACAAGTCTTGAACATGTATTAGAATGGGGTTACTTTTGCAATTAAGAGCTAATAGGTCTGCTGTATAGCACTGGGGACTATGTTTAGTCACTTATGATGGAGCATAATAATGTGAGAAAAAGAATGTATATATGTATGTGTGACTGGGTGACCTTGCTGTATAGTATAAAATTGACAGAACACTGTAAATCAGCTGTAATGGAAAATTTAAAAATCATTCAAAAAAAGAGCTAATAGGTAATAAATTTACATCAACTTTAAAGTTATAAATGAAATAAATTGGTGAAATTTCTTAAATGTTCAAGTATTTCATGTTGAAAAGAAATCAGGATTGGAGTTCCCATTGTGGCTCAGTGGTTAACGAATCCAACTAGGAATCATGAGGTTGCGGGTTCAATCCCTGGCCTTGCTCAGTAGGTTAAGGATCCGTCATTTCCGTGAGCTGTGGTGTAGGTTGCAGGCACAGCTCGGATCCCGCGTTGCTGTGGCTGTGGCGAAGGCCAGCAGCTACAGCTTCTGTTAGACCCCTAGCCTGGTAACCTCTATATGCCCCGAGTGCAGCCCTAGAAAATAGGCAAAAAGAAAAAAAAAAGAAATTACGACATATTTCAGAAATTATATTTCAAAGGAAAACACTTTAAAAAGCAAATCACATTTTGAAAGATACTCAATTTGAACAGTGTGATAACTGCGGAAGTTTATTTTATAAATACGTGTTTGCTTTGCAATTGTTGAATGCTTTAGAATTGTTTAAATTGCATATCATTTCAAATTTTCAATGAAAAAATTGTAGAGCTTAAAAAGGTACTCAACACAAAATTGCTAAGAAGACTAATATATGTGTTTGGAAATCATTTTATATAAGATGTTTGTTGAAACAATATAATACTATAAAATACAAGTTCATAAATCATAAGTGGGTTTCCCTCATTTGAACACATCATTATAACAAGCACTGAGATCAAAAAATGAAACTTTGTAAGGATCAGAGTATTCTCCTTCTAGTCACTACTCTCTCTCCAAGGATAAACAGTATAGTGATATATAAAAGTAATTGTAGGTTACTATGAAGGGTTTTTAAATTTCATCAATATGAAAGAGTGTGTTGTTCTTCAAATCTGGCCTCTTTAGCTCAGTTTTATTTTTGTAAAAGTCATCGTTCTATCATGTGTAGCAACAGGTTGCTCTTCCCATCATATTATAACATTTTATGGAATAAATATACAGGAACTTATTTCTTTACTGTTAATAGACACGGGTTGTTTCTAGGATGAGGCTGTTATAAAAAGTGTTATAATAAACTTTCTAGTATATGTCTTTTGGTGTGTGTATACACATTATATATATGTGTGTATATTTATATACATTATTACAAATGAATCATGGAATAATATGAGTGTGTGCATATATATACACATATGTAATTCTTTTTGATTCATATAGAATAATGAACTTTCTGAATTTTTTATTCATATGGAATAATGTAATTTTTGAATCATAGAACATAAATATTCTATGTTCTAGTGAAATTTTTCAAATTGGTTAAACCAATTTGCATCTTCATGATGAAGGAATTTGATTAACTATTAGTGATTAATGAAATTGTACTTTTTCATGTGTTTTTTAATGATTTCAGTATCCTTATCCGGAAAGTGTCAATTCATTTTTTTCCCCATGTTTATTAGATTATCCATTTGTCATTGATTTGTAAAGTTATTGTTTATTCAAAACACAGTCCTTCTTCACATAAGATACACACATCTCTGACTTGAGGCTCAACTTTTCATTCTCTAAAAGTGTCTTTTCAATGAATAAAATTTGTTTTAATGTAACAAATGATTAACCTTTATATTAATGGTTTGTGTTCTATTTGCAATTATAAAATAGTTCTATGTTCTAGACATATATTTTTATCTTCTGTTAAATCTAAAATGCATCTGGAATTAAAGTAGGGTGAGGTAAGTTTCAGGATTCATTTATTTACCAAATGGATATCCAAGCAAACCGGCATCATCTCCTTAAAAAGTTATGCTTTATCCACTGAATTATGTTTGTTTGTAAACACTCTATTGTATTCTAATGGTCATAATCTATTGTACCAACTTTTTATAGTCTTAATTATTGACATACAAATTCTTTATTAAAAAATCTTTTAGATTTTTTTTCTAAAGATTAAATTGGTTATATCTTAGCTTTCTATCTATATATCTATCTACCTGAGTTGTGAGATTACACAAAAATCTGCATCACACACATGAACACACATAAACATAAATTTACAGGTACACACAGATACACATTGCTTATTTGTTTAAATCTTTTAAAATTTTCTCAGTAATGATTTATAGATTATGTTTTTATTCTTAGATATGTGATATTTGTTGATGATACTGAAACTGGTGTCAGTATACATTTGTTTTTTTCTGGTGTAGATATGTAGATTTGATTTCTTTTTAATTTCTCACATTTTATTAAAGTACAATTTATGTCAATAAACAGCACATATTTAAGATGTAAAATTTGACATCTTAACTTATATAAATATTCACAAAAAATCACCAGAATCCCTGAACCAGTGTGTTTACCACCCACAAAACTTCTTCATATCCTTTTGTAAGTCATTCCTCCCATTTCCTCATCATGAACCTAGTCGAGTGTTGATCTGTATTCTCTGTATTCTGTATTCACAATGAGTTAGGTTGCATGTTCTAGATTTTCATGTAAGTTAAATCAAGTGCTTTTTGTCTGCACTTTTTCACTCATTTATTTGGAGATTCATCCATGTAGTTGTGTGCGTCCAGGTACCAGTAAGACTCATAATTGCTGAATATAACTTAGCAATATGGCATCGAATATTATTATGTGTAACTATTATTATACGTATACATGTCTATGGACATACGGGTCATTTTGATATTTAACTGTTATGAATAGAGCTGCTGTAAACATTTGCGTACTGGTCTGTTTGTAAACATATACTTTTTTACTTACAGGTTAAATAAGATCAACTTAAAACAGTAGCTAGAATATAAGTATTTCTTTTTGTACTAAAAATTATTTTTTCTTTAATCTATTGATATGCTTAATTACAATGATTATCAAATGTATAACACATCTATTTCCCTCAAATATGTTTCTGTTCATAGCATCCGTGTCAACTCAGAAACCTAGCACTCTGGTATAATTTTTTTATTATTAATTTTTATCTTATCACCACATACAATAGGTTAACACATTTTAAAAATAGTAAAGTATATATAACTTTTCTTTGAGTACAACCAGTAAAGGTTCACATTCAACCACTTTGAAAGTAAATTTAAAAGAAAATAATATAAAATGATTTTAGAGCTAGAGTTAAAACAAGTAATTTTAATGTATCTCCTCTCTTTTTCTTATGCATATTTTGACTAGGTGTGATCTTACAGACCATATAATTTTGTGCTTGACTTATTTAACAGATAAGCCTTTTTAAAAAATTCACATAAGAACTTATTTAGCTATCTGTCCTGAATTGAACACCTAGACAATTTCCACTTATTTTGCTATTACAAATAATGTTTTATTGAACTTTTTTGTTCAAGACACTTTCTTTTATTTACAGTTATTTTTATATGATTGATTTCCAGAAGTGGAATAACTGTTAATGGACGTGAATAAGTCTAAGGCTCTTTATACATATTATTGACTGGTTTCCCAAAAGTGATATAACCATTTATTCAGTCTCCAACAGTGTCCATTTCCCTCCGGCCTGGATAGTATTGACTCTTTTCATTTTAAACAAAGAAAAAACACACCCAAAATAAAATCTCTGTTACCTTGATATATATGTTACATTAATTCTACTTCTTATCAGTTTCCCAAATCAATCCACTCCTCTTTGTTACTACAACTAGTTTGGATTTTACATTATCTACTCTGTGCCATTTGCCTCCTAAATGGTATTTTTTCTGCCTTTATTCTAATCTTCCTTCATTCTTTTTGCCAACACCATTAAAAATGGATTTTGTAAATTAGAATTTTGTTCTGTATCTCTCAGGTGTATAACATAATCTCTCACCACCTCTGTATGCAGAATAAATACACAATAGAATCCTAACCATATGATAGAAACTAGAGAAGAGACCTTATCTCAACCAAGATATATTCCTTTCTTGGAGCTGCAGCAAAATGCTACCTCCAATCTCTTTATGAGAGTTTATGTTCTCACACTACATTTTTTGGACTATTTGTTTAATAGCTTCTCTGTACCCACATTCCCAGTCTTTCCTTCATTCATTGGAAGCTCTATAAGAACAAGGACATGTCTACCTTAATTTATTCACATATCCCTAACACTACTGTGTGACACAGACATAAATAACATAATTATGCAAGTGGACTGTGAATATCTTTTCGTGTCCCTTTCTTACCAGTTCAGTTTCTTCCCATTGAGTTTTAAAACAAATATTAATAATACATTACCAATAACTTATGACAAGCAGATAGAGTCCTGATTATATTATGCTTTGTCATTCTTATTTTCTTTGAATATGCTTTTGTCTATTCTATAATTAAGAAATCACTCCTTACAATGAAATCTTAACAGAAATTAATTCTGCTTCCTCTGTAACTCTTTTGAGACCCTGTATTTTAGAAACAATCTAGATTCTTTCCCCCTCCATACTTGTCAGTTACTCACCCTTACTGGGATTTCCTTGAGGAAAATAATTTTGTCTTATATATCCATGATTCAGCTGCTGCTGTGACATTATTTGCCCCATTAAGCAAAAGAACAAAAAAAGAAGCAACTACTTCAAGTGTTTCGTAAGGAGAGTGACTAATAAGCTTAAAAAATAGATGATGTGCCCTGTAGGAACAAAACTGGAGTGAGTTCTTATTAGATAAATGTCCTAACAGATAAAAGCCTAATTTGGATGAACCACGGGGAGGTAGTGCATTTTTTTATTTTAATAATATAAAGCTCTTATACAGAGATTGTATTCGTTTACTTTGTTAGGTTAGGGTGGGATAGGAACTTGGACCCAGGTGATTGAAAACAGACCATTTATCATTACCAAACACAGGAAGCCTGTGATCAAACAGTGAAGACACAGGTACCAGAGCAATGCGCCTCAGAGCACTTCCTTATAAGCTTTTCCCCATGTAAATAATGCGTTCACTCCTGGAACCAATCAGAAGATCAAAAGACACCCCCCATACAGAGATCAAAATGGGGGGGTGTTGGGACAGGAAATTAGTGGGCCTGTGGCAAGGGAATAAGATTCCCCAAACAGGTTCTGTGATATAGGGATAAAAGTAAAGACCCTGTTGCAGCCAGGGCCAGTCCCTATCCCAGGGCAGCAGGCTCTTTCTGGGGGTGAAAATAAAACTTGCCGCACACTTGTACTAGACTCTTTTTCTGGGGCAACCAGACAGAGCTTTTTTCAATGGTGACAATGGACCAGAATATCTCATTAAAGAGCCCAGTCAGAGTGGTCACACTACTGTGTCATTTCAAGGGAAAAGAACCAAGACTGCCTGCCTTCTTCGCTGTGTGCTGCAAGACCACTGGGTCCATCCCAGCGGTGCTGCAGCACCTCCAGGACAGAACCACCTGCTTCCATCCTTGTACTACAAAGCCCACTGACTGAGGCCCACTGGCTCTATCCATGCTACTACAGTACTTTTCAGCCTGTACCTCCAAATTCTTGTTGTATGTGGGCAAGGACCAAAAGATAGCAAGAGCAGAGAAACCTGACAACTTCACAAGATGCTGGTGAATGAGACCATGTGGCAAAATTTTTGTTCATAATAATAATTTAAAGCAACATGCTGGGAGTTCTCTTGTGGCTCAATAGGTTGACGATCTGCTGTTGGCACTGCAGCGGCTTGGGTCACTGCTGTGCTGTGGGTTCAAACCCTGGCCCAGGAATTTCCACATGCTGTGGGTGTGGCCAAAAATAACCCAAAATAAAATTACATGCTCTATTACCAATAAATGGAAATTACTTCAATATTTTGTGCTAGTATGAGCAACTCTTATTTAAAATATTAAAGCTAATATTAGCCATATAGTTAACACATATAATTGGACCCTCAATTATTGCTGAACTTCAATTAAAATTGAGGTGCTCATAAGAATTATTCTGTCACTACATCTTTACCAGACTACACTAGCATCATATTTATTATCTTAGGTAACTTATGTTAGTCTCTTCTTAGGTTTTCATATACTCTTGTTGTTAACAATTTGAATTATTTCTCTGAAAATGGTATCTCTGGTCACACTTGTTAATCAAGAAATTCAATTTAGCTATGTCTTGAAGTGCCAGGGCAGAGAGAAAGTTTTCATATTTTTATAGACAAGTGCTTATTATTTAACGGTACTTTGAAGTCTCAGGGGTGATATACACAAACCCAATCAGTAAACATTAATTATAAATTTAAAATAGCTTTTTTATTAGAATTGCAATAAAACTTATGGATTTTTTTAAACTTTGAAATATTTCCATAAGAATGTTAAAAACTGCAGAAGATGAATTTAAAATATTTTTTAAATAACGGGGAATAGGCAAATCCAGGATATGAGAAAATAGAAAAATGATGCTGCTTCCCAGCAGAGATATTGATATGCACATTAATGTGTTACTGGAATAGGATCAGAACAACAAAAGAATCAATGTGAGTCTGGTCCCATATTTAAAACATCTTTTTCCTTTACCAAGAGTGTAATACAGAAGCATGAATCAAAAACTACACTTGAACACGTATTCCTTTGTTTCATTTCTCCAGGTCTTAATCTAACATATATTGACCTCTAGTACTTTTAATCTCAGAATACTTGTTTTTCATAGTCTTAATTATTCTCAATAATAGAGAACCTTCATTTTTTAAAAGTAAAATTTTATCTTGTGGCAAAACATATGTTGAGAGAGACACATGTGGTGATTCTCATTAATCTGAAGCAAAAACTTAAAGGAAGATATTCCATTAGGATTAACTAAAAAATTCATCAATCAGTGGAAAATTTCAGGGATTCCATGTAATATTTATCTAATATTTAATAGAACAATCACCATCCATACGATATTACTTGTCTTCTTACTGCAAGAATTTCTTGGCCTATTCTGTAAGAAGGCAACTCCACAAAAAATGAACTAATCCAAGTAGACAAAAGAATTTTTTCTGAGATATTCAAATATGACAATAGATATGCCACAATTAATTAAACTATCCAATTTTAAAATTACAGATATTAAAAGAACATTTAAGTTTTTATCCTCATCAAAAGATGTGTTGAATAGTTTTGTGTATATATATATATATATATATATATATATATATATAGTTTAACTAGTCACATGAAAATACTCTTATGCTAGTTCTAAATGTATGCCAATATTTTAAAGGCTTTGGTACAGATTGGATTAAGATGGCGGAATAGAAGGACTGGAGCTCAACTTCTCTCCAAAAAACAGCAAAACTACAACCAAGTGCCAAGCAACCTTCAACCAAAAAGACTGTAAACTTCCAAAAAAGACCTGCTCCAGAAGACAAAACGGAGACCACATCAAGAGGTATGAGGGACGATTACGTGATAGAAGCAACCCCATACCTCCTGGGTGGGAAGCCGCAAACACTGGAAAATAACTGCACCACAGAGACTCAGCTACAGGACTGAGAGTTCTGAGCTTCACATCAAATCCCCACGCCTGGGGATCTGGCACAGGGAAAAAGAGCCCGTGGAGCATCTGGTATTGAAGGCCAGCAGGGCTTGTGTGTAGGAGCTCCATAAGACTGGGGGAAACAGAGACCCATTTTTGAAAGGCACACACAGACTTTCACGTGCACTGGGTCGCAGGGCAAAGCAGTCTCCATAGGAATCTGGATGGAACCTGACTTCAATTCCTGGAGGATCTCCTGGGAAAACAAGGGTGACTGTGGCTTGTTGTGGGGGAAGGGCATTGGAGGTTAAGCTCTTGGAGACATTCAGCAGCCTGCATTTCTCTGGAGGGGGACATTTCTGGGAAAATCTGGTTCCTCCCATCAGCATGGAGAAGCCCCAGGCCAAACAATAATCCAGGTGGGATCTCAGCCCCACCCATCAGAAAGCAGACTGCCTAAAGACCCCTCAGGCACACAGCCAGCCTCTAATATCATCCAGAGACAAAGCCCCACCCATCAGAGGGAGAGGAATCAATCCCACCTACCAGTGAGCAGGCACCAGTCCCTCCCATCAGGAAGCCTAGAGCAAGCCCCCTCCATACCAACTTTAGCCACAGGGGAGGCAAACACCTGAACTAAGAGAGGCTACAACTCTATTGTGGACACAAAGGTCACCACACAAAAAACCTATAAAAATGAAAAGACAGAAAACTTTAACTCAGATAAGGGAGAAAGAGAAAAACCCAGAAAAACAGCTCAGTGATGAGGAGATTATCAGCCTCCCAGAAAGAGACTTTGGACTGTTGATGCTGAAGATGATGCAAGGCATTGGAAATAGACTGGAGGCAAAGAATGATCATTTACAGGAAACACTGAGCAGAGAAATACAAGCTGTAAAAATTAAACAAGAAGAGATGCAAAATACAATAACAAATAAAAAATTCATTAGAAGCAGCCAACAGTAGAATAAGGGAGGCAGAAGAACGAATGAGTGAGCTGGAGGACAAATTAGTGGAAATCACTAATGCAGAAGAGAAAAGAGAGAAAAGATTGAAAGGAAACAAGTAGAGTCTCAGAGAACTCCGGGATAATGTTAAATGCACCAACATCCGTATTATACTGGTGCCAGATGGATAATAGAGAGAGAAGAGGACAGAAGAAATATTCGAGGAGATTATAGCTGAAAACTTTCCTAATATGGGAAAGGAACCACTTACTCAAATCCAGGAAGCGCAACGAGTACCATATAAAATAAACCCAAGGAGGAACACCCCGAGACACATATTAATCAAAATGACCAAAATTAAAGACAAAGAGAAAATATTGAAGGCAGCTAGGGAAAAGAAACAAATGACATACAAGGGAACCCTAATAAGGTTATCAGCAGATTTTTCATCTGAAACTCTACAGGCCAGAAGGGAGTGGCATGATATACTTAATGTGATGAAAGGGAAAAACTTCCAACCAAGATTACTTTATCCAGCAAGGTTCTCATTCAGATTTGAAGGAGAGATCAAAACCTTACAGATAAGCAAAATCTACGAGATTTCTGCAACACTAAACCAGCTTTACAACAAATCCTACAGGAACTTCTCTAGGCAGAAAAGAAAAGGACACAACCAGAAACAAAAACACCACAAATGACAAGGCCCACCAATAAAGGCATATATACAGTAAAGATATTAAATCATCCATGCACAATTATGCTACCAAAATCAGAAATCGTGAGAAGAGAGCACAAATGCAGGTCACTGGAGAAGCACGTGCAATTAAGAAACCAACAACTTAATACAATCTCAGTTATATATAGACTCCTATATCAAAATTCAGGGTAACCACAAACCAAAAACCTACAATTGATACACAAAGAAATAAGAAAAATCAACTCAAATACAACATTAAAGATAGCCATCTTGTGAGAGGAGACAACAAGAGAATAAGGGAAGAAAAAAAGAGCAACAAAAACCCTAAACAGTTAATACAATGGTTATAAGGACATATATATCAATAATTACCTTAAATGTTAATGGACTGAATGCCCCAAGCAAAAGACATAGACTAGCTGAATGGGTACAAAAACAAGACCCATATATATGCTGTCTTCAAGAGACCCACTTCACTTCTAGAGACACATACAAATTGAAAGTGAGAGGAGGGAAGAAAATATTCCATGCAAACAGACATCAAAAGAAAGCTCGAGTAGCAATACTCTTATTAGACAAAATAGACTTTAAAATGAAGAACATTTTAAGAGACAAGGAAGGGCACTACATAATGATCAAAGGATCAATCCAAGGAGAAGATATAACCATTTTAAATATCTATGCACCCAAAATAAGATCACCACAATATATAAGGCAACTGTTAACAACCTTAAAAGGAGAAATCAACAATAACACCATCATAGTGGGGGACTTTAACACCCCACTTATGGAAATGGACAGGTCATTCAAGCAGAAAATCAATAAGGAAACACAGGCCCTGAATGAAGCATTAGATCAGATGGACTTAATAGATATTTATAGGACATTCCATCCAAAAGCAACAGAATACACATTTTTCTCAAGTGCGCATGGAACATTCTCTAAGATTGATCACATCCTGGGTTACAAATCAAGCCTCAGTAACTAAGAAAATTGAAATCATTTCAAGCATCTTCTCTGACCACAGTGCTTTATGACTGGAAATCAACAACAAGAAAAAATGGCCAAAAATACAAATACGTGGAGACTAAACAACATGTTACTAAATAACCAATGGCTCACTGAAGACATCAAAGAGGAAATTAAAAAATACCTAGAAGCAAATGACAACAAAGACACGACACCCCAAAACCTCTGGGATGCAGCAAAAGCATTTCTAAGAGGATAGTTTAGAGCAATACAGGCCTACCTCAGGAAACAAGAAAAAGCTCAAATAAACAACCTAACTTTACATCTAATGCAGCTAGAGAGGGAAGAACTGACAAGACCTAAAGGTAATAGAAGAAAATAAATCATAAAGATCAGAGCAGAAATCAATGAAATAGAAACAAAGAAAACCATAGAAAAGATCAATGAAACTAAAAGCTGGTTCTTTGAAAAGATCAACAAAATTGATAAACCCTTAGCCAGACTTATCAAGAAAAAAAGAGAGAAGACACAAATCAATAAAATTAGAAATGAAAAAGGAGAAGTAACAACAGACATCACAGAAATAAAAAGGATCATAAGAGACTACTATATGCAACTATATGCTAATAAAATGGAAAACCTAGAAGAAATGGACAAATTCTTAGAAAAGTACAATATCCCAAGACTAAAACAAGATGAAATAGAAAGTATGAATAGACCAATCACAAGTTCTGAAATTGAAACTGTGATTAAAAATCTTCCAACAAACAAAAGTCCAGGACCAGATGGTTTCACAAGTGAATTCTATCAAACATTTAGAGAAGAGATAATGCCTATCCTTCTGAAGCTCTTACAAAAAATTGTAGAAGAAGGGACACTTCCAAACTCATTCTATGAAGCAACCATCACCCTGATACCAAAACCAGACAAAGATACCACAACAAAAGAAAATTACAGGCCAATCTCACTGATGAACATAGATGCAAAAATTCTCAACAAAATACTAGCCAACCGAATCCAACAATACATTAAAAGGATTGTACACCACAGTCAAGTGGGATTTATCCCAGGGATGCAAGGATCCTTCAATATCTGCAAATCAATCAGTGTGATACACCAAGTTAAAAAAATGAAGAATAAAAACCATATGATCCTCTCCATAGAGGCAGAAAAAGCCTTTGACAAAATCCAACACTCATTTCTGATAAAAACCCTTTAGAAATTGGGCATAGGGGGAACCTACCTCAACATAATCAAGGCCATCTATGACAAACCCAGTGCTCACATCATTCTCAATGGTGAAAAGCTGAAAGAATTCTTGCTAAGATCAGGAACAACACAGGGATGTCCACTCTCGCCACTACTATTCAACATAGTTCTGGAAGTCCTAGCTACAGCAATCAGAGAAGAAAAAGAAATAAAAGGAATCCAAACTGGGAAGGAAGAAGCAAAACTATCACTTTTTGCAGATGACATGATACTATACCTAGAGAATCCTAAAGAGTCTACCAGAAAATTGTTAGAGCTCATCAATTAATTTGGCAAAGTTGCAGGATACAAAATTAATACACAGAAATCAACTTCATTTCTATATACCAACAATGAAAGATCAGAAAGAGAAATCAGTTAAGCAACCCCATTTACCATCGCATCAAAAAGAATCAAATACCTAGGTTAGGAATAAACCTGCCTAAAGAGACAAAAGACCTGTACTCTGAAAATTATAAGGTGCTGATGAAAGAAATCAAGGATGACTTAAACAGGTGGAAAGACATACCATGCTCTTGGATTGTGAGTCAATATTATCAAAATGACAATACTACCCAAGACAATCTACACATTCAATGCAATCCCTATCAAATTACCAAGGACCTTTTTCACAGAACTAGAACAAAATAGTTTAAAGTTTGTCTGGAAACACAAAAAACACAGAATAGCAAAAGACATACTGAAAAAGAAAAATGGAGCTAGAGGAATCAGGATCCCCGATTTCAGACTCTACTACAAAGCTACAGCCATCACAACCCTATGGTACTGGCACAAAGACAGAAATATAGATCAGTGGAACAGGATAGAAACCCAGAATTAAATCCACGCATCTATAGTCAACTAATCTATGACAAAGGAGGCAAGAATATACATTGGACAAAAGACAGCCTCTTCAATAAGTGGTGCTGGGAAAACTGGACAGCTACATGTAAAAAAATGCAACTAGAACACTTCCTAACACCATGCACAAAAATAAACTCAAAATGGATTAAAGATCTAGATATAAGACCAGATACTATAAAATTCTTAGAGGAAAACATAGGCCACACGCTCTCTGACATAAATGACATCAACATCTTCTCAGATCCATGTGTCAGAGTAAGGACAATAAAGAGAGAAATAAACAAATGGGACTTAATTAAACTTCAAAGTTTCTGCACAGCAAAGGAAACTGTAAACAAACGAAAAGACAACCCACAGAATGGGAGAAAATATTTGCAAATGGTTCAACTGACAAGGGATTAACCTCCAAAATTTACAAACAGCTCCTACAGCTCAACACCAAAGAAACAAACAACCCCATCCAAAAATGGGCAGAGGATCTAGGCAGAGGATTCTCCAAAGAAGACATGCAGATGGCAAATAAACAAATGAAAAGTTGTTCAACATCGCTACTCATTAGAGAAATGCAAATCAAAACCACTATGAGGTATCACCTTACACTGGCCAGAATGACCATCATCAAAAAGTCTACGAACAATAAGTGCTGGAAAGGATGTGAAGAAAAAGGATCCCTATTACATTGGTGGTGGGAATGCAAATTGGTGCAGCCACTGTGGAAAACAGTATGGAGATTCCTCAGAAAACTCAAAATAGAATTACCATTTGATCCAGCAATCCCACTCCTGGGCATCTATCCAGCAGAAACCATGACTCGAAAAGACACATGTACTCCAGCGTTCATGGCAGCACTCTACGCAATAGCCAGGTCATGGGAACAACCCAAATGCCCATCGACAAAGGAGTGGATAGGGAAGATATGGTACATACACACAATAGAATGTTACTCAGCCATTAAAAGGAACGAATTACCAACATTTATAGCAACATGGATGGACCTAGAAATTATCACGT
>PVHT020004944.1:17259539-17392091 GCA_004024745.2 Catagonus wagneri
CTGCTTACATGTGGAAACTAAAAAGACACAATGAACCTCTTTGCAGAACAGACAATGACTCACAGACTTTGGAAAACCTTGGTTTTTCAAATAAGACAATCTGGGGGGTGGGGGGATGCACTGTGGGTTTGGGATACAAAATCTGTAAAATTGACTTGTGATGATTTATGTACACCTATAATTGAAATAAAATCCATTATGAAAAAAAAATAAAGGCTTTGGTACAAAACATAATGGGCCTTATGAAAAAATTGGCTGATTCAATTTCCCACTGTGTTGATGCAAGATGATCATTTTCTGTTATCCTTATATCGAATATTTCATTCATCAAATACTAAAAATTCAGATCTTTTAATCTTTTTGTTCTTCCATGTTTGTGGATTTTATCATGCATATGCATTCCTTAATAAATCTCTTAAGATACTACCTTAAGAAATTCTAATTAGTTTTTTTTGTTTATTTTAAATAGTTAATATTTATGTATATGTATTTATATATTTACCCTTATCATTGTTTCTTGAATGGAAGCTTGGCTTCCACCTGGGATCAATTTTTTTCTGCTGGAAATAGATATGCAATTAGACCTGCTGGAGACAAAAAAAAAAAGAAAAAAGAAAAAAGAAAAGCTTCTGTTTTATCAAAAAAATCTTTATTTTACTCTCATTTCTTTAAGTTGGGCTTGCTAAGGTGTTTTTACATGCAGTAAACTTCACCCTTTAATAGATATGTACATTCCAATGTGATTTGACAAATTTTCATAGTCATCACCACCATAGTTATGATTTAGAATCTTCTTATCAATCCAGAATGTTCCCTCATGTGCCTTTGTAGTAAGTCTCTTCTGACTATACCCAGCTTGTGGCAAACCTGGATATGATTCCTGTCCATCTAATATTTCCTTTACCAGAGCGTGACATTTGCATTCCTACAAGCAAGGTATGAAATGTTCATTGACTCTGCTTTTTCAAGCATCTTGTATTTTAGGTTTTGTTTGATGTTGTTGATCTTGTTATTGTTCTTGTTGATTTTAGCCATTCTAGTGGACATTACATGGTACGTCATTATGGATTAAAATTCTATTGATAATTGCTAAGGATTTTGACTGTCTTTTCGTGTGCTTATTTGACACACTTTTTTATTTAGTTTCTGGTGTCTGTTTAAAACTTCTGCCCAATTTTAATAAATTGGGATTTTTTTTTGTTCCTAATTGTGAGAGTTCTATGAATTCTGCATGTAGATCCTTTATCAGATAAATGTTTTGTAAGTATGTTCATCATATCAATAATTTATTTTTTCAGTCTCTTAACAATATTTTTTAAGAGCTGATTTTTTTTTTTTTTGATGAGTACCACTATATGAAGTTGTTTTTTTTTTTCTTTTACTTGTGGTACAATATTTTGTTATAAGAAATCCTTGGATTACTTAGAGTCACAGAGATTTTTCTCTTCTTTTTTTTAGGCCATTTTCATGTTTTATATGTAGGTATATAATTTATTTTATATTTTTTATGATGTAAGGTAAAAGCTGAGATTTATTTTTAATTATATTGCTCATAAGATATTCAACTGTTTTGTATCTGTTGAAAAGTCTAGACTTTCATTTATTTTATCTTAGTACATTTGTTCAAAATCAAATCAATTGAATTTATATATTTGAAACTATTTCTGAACTATTTATTCTGTTCCCTGTTCTATATGTCTACCTATCTGCCTTAATCACTGTCTCACTTTGTGTACAGTAATTTGTAACACTGAATTCTCCATCTTTGTTTTTTTCCTCCAAATTTTTAGCCTGTCTAGTCCCTTAGTTTTTACACACAAATTTTAGAATATACTTGCCAATTTCTAGTTAAAATACGAATATAATAGCTCAGAATTTTTTCTGGGTTGGCACTGTGACAATAAATCAATTTGGAAAAAGTTAACATCTTGAAGATATTGGCTTAGATCATTGTCTTCTGTTCCATGAAGCCATTTTATCTGCTTTATTTCTTTAATTTCTTTAATCAAAGTTCTGTAGCTTTCTGCACTATAAAGTTGTGCCTCTTTTTAACTTCACTGTGCTTTATTGTGCTTAGCAGATATTGCATTTAGTACAAATTAAAAGTCTGTGGCAAATATGCATCAGGCAAGTCTATCAGCACTGTTTTTCCTACAACACTTGCTATCTTCACATCTATGTGCCATGTTTTGGTAATCTCACAATGCCTCAGATTTTCCATTATTATTATAGTTGCTATGTGATCTGTAATTAGTGATCGTTGTTGTTACTATTGTAAAATTATTACAACTTGCTAAAGGCTCAGATGATGGTTAGCATTTCATAGCAATAAAATATTTTTTTCATTAAGGTAGGTATATTAGATTTTAGGCATAATGCTATAACATTTAATACACTATGGTATACTATAAACCTACCTTTTATATGTACTTGGAAATCAATAATTTAATGTGACTCCATTTAGTGAAATATTTGCTTTAGTGTGGTGATCTAGAACCTCACCTCAGTATATCCAGGGTATGCCTGTATACTGGCCATGTTTTGTTAGAACTCTAAAAAACTGTTTCAGGACTGAGTTGCCAAATTATTCTGTTGGTTGACTCTTTTTGTGTTTATTGTTACAGTTATGTCACCTGTTAATTAAAAACTCTCATGCTTAGAAATTTCATTGCATTATTCTCAGAATTTTTGACTTCTTCTTAATAATATTAACTAATACTTGTTTTGTATTTATTATATTATGTGTTGCTTTCAGTGTTCTCATTATGGCTCAGCGGTTAACAACCCAACTAGTATCCGTGAGGCTGTGGATTCAATCTCTGGCCCTGCTCAGTGGGTTAAGGATCTGGTGTTGCTGTGAGCTGTGGTATAGGTCACAGACACGGCTCAGATCCTGCGTTGCTGTGGCTGTGGTGTAGGCCAGCGGTTACAACTCCACTTTGACCCCTAGCCTGGGAAATTCCATATGCTGTGGGTACAGCCCTAAAAAGACAAAGAAAAAAAAAAAAGATGGTCGCTTTCAAAGTACTTTACTTACATATTGTCAAAGGTGACAAAAAACCTTTGAAATAAAGTTATCACCATCCTCATTTTATAGAAGGGTAAGTTGAGATTATAAACCACTTAAAGTTCTTGAAAACTGGAACTATTTTGGAAATTTATGGTGTTTTTTGACATTGTAAATAAATTTATAATAAATTACATACAAATATAATAAATTTTCCTATTCATGTAGGTTTTATGTAATTGTATAGCAATTTTTTTTTTTTTTTATTATTTAGGAGTAGTTCTAAAAAGACATGCAGGAGTTCCCATTGTGGCTCAGTGGTAAACAATCCAACCAGTATCCATGAAATCCAACTAGTATCCATGAGATGCAGGTTTGATCCCTGGCCTTGCTAGAATGGGTTAAGGACCTGGCATTGCCATGAACTATGGTATATGTCACAGACATGGCTTGGATACTGCATTGCTCTGGCTGTGGCACAGGCTGCCAGCTGCGGCTCTGATTCAACCCCTAACCTGGGTACTTCCCTATGCCACAGGTGCAGCCCTAAAATGCAAAATAAATAAATAGACATGCATATATTATCTCTAGATTGAAAAGAGAAATATTTGAATATTTGTCTCCTGATTTTTATAAGTGGGTTGAATACACGTGAAGTCAGATTTAGTCAAAACATTTAGTTTAAAAACCCTCATAAATATTCTCACTCTTTTTTAAACTTTAAAATAGTTTTCTTTGAAGTAGAATATATTCTTTTACAGCAAATTGTCTGAACTTCAAAAGTGTTATCCTTCACTTCCGGTATTTGTTTCTATTTAAATATGCACTTTGTTTTAAAATTATAAGAAAAATCACTACACTTTACAAAATGCCTAGAAAATGTTTTACACACCCATGAAGTTTCTTTTACTTGGGAAATAATAGAATTCTATTAAAATGTTAGGAAAATCTAAAAAAATATGAGATTTTCAAGGAATCACTTATACAAAATCTCTCATTATTCAATATGCCATATTTCTTGTGAGAAAAAGTACAGAAGTGAATGTTAATATTTTTAATAATATAAACAGCAACAAGAATAGAAAGTGTTTTGTCTGTTTGCAGATGACAAACTGTGCTAACACTTTTTGTACACATTTTCTATTATACAGAAGAGTTGCAATTACATGATTTTTGTTTTTCTCTTTGTTTTTGATTTATGTTTTTTTGGAGTTAAAGAGTAAGTAGAAATAACCTTTCCCTAAAAGAAGGACTTATGACCAAGCAAGTACTAATCAAATTTCAAATGTGTTGGAAAACTTATTCAGTATTTGTGGTCAAGAGGGAAAATTTTAAGTTAGGGATGTGTGTTATGATCTCAAATTCCATGTATTTTGTGAATAAATTGGGGGAAGGGGCTTGAGGAGGTGCAAATAAAATTGTCTTCTAGGAATAAACAAAGCAAAACAAAACATGTGAAGGATTTCTGAAAGGGCAAACTATGTTGTTACTCCTTTTACCATAGATGTTCTTGGTCCCTATGTGCTTCTTGGTACTATGAGCAGAAAAAAGCTCATGGTAAATACCGTTGACAGCGTGTCAAACTATGGGGCAGAAAAAAATGACTGCCAAGAAAAAAACTGCAGAATTTCAAAAAGAAAAATAATGCCAAAAAAATCATGATCATAGGAAACCAGTTACAGTAGTTTCCAACGTGTCAATGTTGAAGGTGCAAACTTATGAGACAAATAGAAAAATTACATAATAAAAATAATTCAAAAAAAGACAATTGAACAATGATGTAAAAATTAGAAATATCTTAGAACTAGAGCAATTTGAACTTTTAGATACTCCTTGTAGGGCTTTATACCAAAATCTATAATTCGCAGATGGTATAAGAGGGAATATTTATGTTTAACGGTCAAATGCTTATCCCTAAAAACATAGTAGGTAATCATTATCCAAAAATATTCTTTTTCATTTTTTGTCTTTTTAGGGCAGTACCTATGGCAGATGGAGTTTCCCAGGTTAGGGGTCAAACTGGAGCTATAGCCGCTGGCCTACACTACAGCCACAGCAACGCCAGATCTGAGCTGCATCTGTGAACTACACCACAGCTCAGAGCAACGGTGGATCCTTAACTCACTGAGAGATGCCAGGGATCATACCTGCATCCTCATAGATGCTAGTTAGATTCATTTCCACTGAACCACAGTGGGATCTCCTATGCAATAATATTCTAATGAATGAATGAATAAAAATCCACTTTTATACACTTAGAACTCTGTCCTTTAATACTCTCTTCGTTGTCTCTTCCTTGTTAAACAAATGATACTTATATTATCTCATTTAGTCTACTACCTACTTATCCATTAGCTGTCAGCTTACAAATCATGTTCTCTATAACACACCACAAACAATCCCATAAGAGTAGATGACTCTCTATGTGATTATGTACTACTCCTCACACTATATTTTTTTATTGTTCTCAGAATCTCACACTAGCCTTTGATAAAGATAACACAGCCTTGTTATTTTTTTAACTTAAGCCCGTAAATATTTTCTGGTACATAGTAGGTAACCTAAAAATAATAGCATGAACACATTAAAAATTTTGAAAAAATGAGCATGGGCAGAGCCATGGGATTTATGAGACAGGGAACCGTAAACATACATGAAACTGTTAGATATAATTGGAGCCACAAAAGCTAGCCTAATTACCTAAGGATCTGCTGGGGTAGCAATAATGTGTTCACATGTTTTAGCACAGGAGCTATGTGTATGATGGAGAGAATTTAAAGGTAACAAGTGATGAGCTAAGTATCAGAAAGAAATATATATAGCTTGTAATGGTGGAATTAGAAAGTAGAAGATTGACAGCAACTCATGGAATTTTTGAAATAAAGAAAAGGTATAACCATACACAGGTTAAGTGTTGGAGATGAAGAAAAAGGAATTGATAAAAATTATTAAATATCTACAATTAAAAATGAAAGCAAGTATGAATGAAAGAAATTTGGACTTAGTTTTTTGGCAACCCTGACTAAATAAACTATCAAAGACCACCACCGAGACAAACAAATAAAGGCTCTTTAACATCACTGCAATCCTCTTAACAACGTTCGTAACTAATTAGCATCAGATCTGTCACTGAGTATGTTTGTATGAGTAAGATGATTAAGAAGGGGAAATTTCAGTGGCTGGATTATTATATATTTATTTGCATTGAATTGAATTAATTTATTTTTTATTTTTTACAGCTCTTGAGACCTAATTGACAATATAACATTGTGTAAATCTAAGATGTTCAACATGATGCTAAGACACATGTATATTTATTGTGAATTCATTACCGCATGATCAGGTTCTGTTAACAAATCTATCACTTCATGTAATTACATTTTATTTGTGGTAAGAACTTTAAGATTTACTCTATTAGCATTTTTAAAGTATATAATTTGTCTTGTTAACCATAGCCATCAAGGTGAATATTAGATTCCCAGAACGTATTTATCTTTTGACCAACATTTCTATGTTCTACCTCCCCACTCACAGACAATGGCACAGACAATGGCACAAACAATGGCAACCACTATTCTACTTTCCATTTCTGTGAGCTTGGCTTTTATTTTAGATTTCACATGTAATTGAGATCATACAGTATTTGTCTTTCTTTGTCTGACTAATTTCATTGGCATTATGCCCTCAATGTACACCCATATTGTGGCAAATGGCAAGACTTTATTGCTTTGTTTTTTGCCTGGATAATATTCATATTCAAAAGAATAATATCAACATTTTCTTTAAGCATTCATCAGTCCCATGTCTTACCTATTGTGAATAATGCTGCAATGAACATTGGGTTGCAGATATCTCTTCAAGACAGGGATTCCATTCCATCAGATGTATACCAAGATGTGAAATTGCTGAATCATATCATAGTTTTTGTTTTACTATTTTGAGGATTCTTCATATTGCTCTCCATTTGGCTATAGCAATTTATATTCCCACCAGCAATCCATGAGGTTTCCCTTTGTTCCATCCTCCCAACATTGATATCTCTTATCTTTTTAATTATGGCCATTTTAACTGGTATGAGGTGATAACTCATTGTGATTTTGATTTGCATTTTACTGATGATTATTGACAGTGATGTTGAATATCTTTTCATGTAAGTGCTAGTCATTTGAATGACTTCTTTGTAAAAATTTCCCTTTAGGACTTCTGCCCACTTTTTAATTGGATTGATTATTTATTTATTTATTTATCATTGAAAAGGGTAAATTCTTTATATATTCTATATATTAACTCCTTATCAGATGCGGTTTGTAAATATTTTCTCCCATTTTGTAAGTTGCATTTCCATTTTTTAATTGTTTCTTTTGCTATACAGGTGCTTTTTCATTTGAAATAGCCCCACGTGTATTTTCACTTTTGTTGCATTTGCTTTTGGTATCATATTCAAAAAATTGCTGCCGATGTTAAGATTTTTCCTATATTTTCATCTAGGAGTTTTACAGTTTTGGGTATTCTTACACCTAAGTCTTTATCTATTTTAAGTCAATTTTTATGAGAGGTATAAGATAGGAGGTACAACTTCACTCTTTTGCATGTGAATATCCACTTTCGTAACACCATTTATTGAAAAGAACACCTTTTTCCCATTGGGTATTGTTGACACTCTTGTCAAACATCGGAACTGTATATTCATGGGTTTGTTTCTGGGCTCCTGATTCTATTACATTCTTCCATGTGTCTGTTTTTACACTAGTACCATACTGCTTTGATTAATATATCTTTGTATTATAGTTTGAAATCAAGAAGTGTGATGCCTCCAGCTTTTTCTTTTTTTCTCAGGATTGCTTTGCCTACTGGGAGTCTTTAGTAGCTCCACACAAATTTTAGGATTTTTTTTTATTTCTATGAAAAATGCCATTAGAATTTTGATATAGATGACATTGAATCTAGAGATGGCTCTGGGTATTATGGACAATATCATTATTAATTATTCTGATCCACAAAAATGGCATATCCTGCCATTTATTGTCTTCTTCAATTTCTTTCACTAATGTCATATAGTTTTCAATACATGGATACTTTACTTCCGTAGTTAAATTTATTCCTAAGTATGGTATTGCTTCTTGATGCTATATAAATGGGATGGTATTTTTTATTTCTACCTCATATATTTTGTTGATAGTGCACAATAGCAATGCCACTTATTTATCTATATTGAATTTATATCCTGCAACTTTACTAAATTTGTTAATTAGCTCAATTTTTTTTTGGTGGAGTCTTCAGGATTTTCCATATGTAAAATGGTGTCATCTGTGAATAGATAATTTGTATGTCCTTTTTTATTACCTAATTTCTGTGGCTAGAACTTTTAGTACTATGTTGAATACAGTGGCAAGAGTAGGCATCCTTGTATTGTTCGGAATTTACAGGAAAAGTTTTACCTTTCACTTTGAGCATGCTCTTATTCCACTGCAAAATATTATCTTTTTTTTCTTGGAAATGAGTGGTGTTCTAGTTATTTTGAAATTTGTGTCTTGCTATGGTTTTCCTAATCTGAGTAATTGCATTTCCAAATATAAAGTTCCCTGTCCTCATTTATAGTAAATGTCGAAGTCCACTGCACATAAAACTTTAAAAATTATTTTGCTATTTCTTTCCTTAAAGATTTCCCCGGTCATTTTTCATCCAATAGTACTTTTTCCATACTTACACACATCTTGTCATATACAAATGAGGGGTGGCCACTGGCACACAGAATCACAAAATCAAAGTTATTTCATTATAGCAGACACTAAATCATCCAAAAGAAAGGTTATGTACTTTTTTTCTCCTTGTTCAGGTGGTAGGTAGTGCCCCATAGAGTTTTCATAAAAAAGAATAACATATTATCTTCATGAAAAGTGGCCTTTCTTCTTTCATTCACATAGCAGGTATAAAACAAAAGGTAAATCCTATAGGATATAAACTGCTCATGTGAACCATAGAGTTTCTCATGTTCAGGATGTCTTAACTGAAATTAGAAATTAACCACATCACTCTTCAAAGCACTTAGTACAGTGCTTGCTAATGCTGTTATTTAGTTCCTAGTATTGACACAGTTTTAGAAACAGCTACTTCCAGTTTATATTGACATATTATCATCAATTATGTTTCACCATCTGTGGATCTAATTAAGTTTACCCTTAAATTTGATTTTAACAGACATCATTCACAAGGGAGACATGCTTACTAAACATGTTTCTTTTTCAGAGAGAAGAAATAGAAAATCAGTTAAAATGGCCCCAAATAATTTTAATGTTAAAAAAGTTGGGCATCAAATAATATTACTCAAGTTAGACTAATCTAAGGGTAGATTATTATTCTTGGATAAGGTAGTTGGTACAAGGACTCCAATTAGCACAAAGGGCATTCTTTTATTTTACTAAGTAGAAAGGTAGTCAAACTCATTCCCTCTCTCCTTCCCATGTTAGTGCTCACTATACAATTGGAACAAATGTTATTTTTAGATTTTTTTCACTTTTCCCCTCCTTAGAAACAATGGTAATGTCATGATTATATTTTCATATGTATTAACTTAATGCCCTTGACTAAGTAGGCTTTTGAAAATCAGTTTAGGAAAACAAGTAATGCCATAGATGATTAAATAACTTTTTTCCCCTCCACAGTTTATTTAAATGATATATGTAAAATATGCTTTTTTCACTTTTAGTGTTCATGTTATAGAAGAAATGAAATAGCATACAAACAAAATAGAATACAATATAAATAGGAAAGGGATATGATTAAACATTGGATTTCAATCATACTGGATTGTGGAAGCTGTACTTCAAGCACTGTTTATAGTAAAATATATTCCTCTTGTAAAGGGTACATTGCAAGATATTTTTGACCTAGAAAAAAAAAGCAAAATAATCCAGAAAACAGAAATGTATGAAAAATGACAAATAGAAGATTTTTACTCATTTAATTATAAAACTATTTTCCAAAAACTGAGCATAAGGCAAAAAATGAAAGCAGCAATATTCTATTTAGAAACTTTACACTGAACCATATTTTCAGGTCATTCCTGCACAGATTAATGTAAATTAAATTCCTAGACTTATTTTGGCAATAAGTGATTTGTTAGATGACAGTGAACATCCTGCAGATGGATATTCTATTTCAGCCACTAGGCTTGATTATAGTAAGAAGGTATAGTCAATCCTCAAATAAAGAAAGGCATTATCTAGTATACTCTTCTAGTATTCCTGTGGAAATTCATAGGAACATTACATCTCAAAAACAATGTTAAGAAAATCACTCCATTTTTTTAATTTTTTCAGCAGATATGCTCTCAGCAATCAGAAGGCAATATATGATTACATATAAAGAGATGTCTGTAAGTAGATATATAGAAATGACTTTAATATTAAAATAAACAAATATATAAACACTTGTGTTGAAAAAACATTATCCTCCCAAATGTCATTTGAAAATAAGGTTTATAAACCTATTCACTTGTTTTAAAGCTAACACTGTATAGCTCAGAGAAATCTACTCAAAAGTTTGTTATAACCTATTGGAAAAAAGAATACAATTCACTTTGCTGTATTCCCGAAACTAATACAACACATTGTAGATCAACTCTACTACGATAATTTCTTTAAAAAAAAAAAAAACTAATCTGGTCCCAACTCATACTGACTCATACTGTCAGAAAATATGGATCTCTACTCATTTCAATCTCATTATCATTAGAACAATTAAGAAAAGCTAAAAATGAGAGAATTTGAACTTAGTTTTATGAGTGCTTTACAGGCATTCATTTTTATTACCAATAAAGTAAATCTCTTTTTCATTTTTTATATCAGTTGATAGAAATCAAGAATTATCTATATGGAGAATATAATTCTTGTAACAAAAATAAACAAAAAACAAGTATATAAAGCATTGGGTATTTGAATTACAAAATAAAGTCATATTCCTTTTAAGCAATGGAACTGGCTTCACTAACTGTGTAGTAAGTCAACTCTCATAAAATTGCCAAACAGAAAATCTATATGAAAATGGCAACAGCGCACCAAAAATGTGAGCATTTAAAATGCTCCTGTCTAGAATCTCCGGCAAATTCATATTTCAAAACATGAACAAATAAAGCAGTGTGATCAATATTGTATTGAAGGCTCTAAATACAATTCCTAAAACCCATAATCAAGTGCTAATAGCTACACTGTAGTCAATGTACCCTGGAGCAGTATTTCTCAAAACAAAGGCCTGGTGGTTTGTCAAGGTCGTAAAAAGAGGTTGTATAAGTAGATGCAGGAGAGCTTTATCCTGTGGTTCAGAGACAAGAGATCACAGAATAAAACCATGGAATTACAGTTAATGCTGTTCATGTGTGTGTGTGTGTGTGTGTGTGTGTGTGTGATTTTTCAATAAGAATTGCTGGTCTTTATCTCCTGGGATTTCCTATATAATTTTAGTCTTATTATGTCATCTTTCACTTTGTTTTAATTGTATACCGTTATTTTAACATCTTCATAGCAGAGGAGAGGTAGCAGTGTCTGATGTATATTAAACTGTGAATGTGTAATGGTGTCCTAGTAAGAATCATGAAATCCTGGAGACTGCTGATTTAAAAGATCTGAGAATTAATTTGTGGTTTTGTTGTTGTTGTTTTTATCGGATTTTATTTTTTTATGGTTGCACCCACATTATTTGGAAATTCCGGAGCCACTGATTGAATCTAAGCCACAGCTGTGACCTACACTGAAGCTGTGGCAATGCCAGATCACTTAACACACTGCACCAGGCCAGGGATTGAACCCACACCTCTGTAGCAACCCAAGCCACTGCAATCAGATTCTTAACCCACTGCACCACAGTGGGAACGCCAGAGGATTAATTTCTTATTATAAGGAAAAAAATAAAAACAGTATATATGTTACAGAAATTTAGATTAACCTCTCTGGTAATCAGTTTGTTCAGGTATTGGCTTTGTTTGCTTTCCATCTTGTTACTCAGTTTGCAAACATAAGGTTTTTTTATATTGAGCATTTCAATTGTCACAGTTGTCGTTTACACTGCAGAATTCTGTTTGGGATTGCGAGCAAACAGAACCATTTATCCTTTCCAAAAGTTTTCATTCTTTAAAACCATGTGCACATGGCATTTAGCAAGCCCACTTCCTGTATGCCAAGCACTGGTGTACGTTCTTTGATTTATTTTATCATTGAACTCCTCATCAACCTTACGAATCAGAGGCAGTTCTGTGCTAGGAATCATGATAAAATTTAATGAATTATCTTTATTTTATACCCGAATCTACCCATATTACAGATTACAGAACAGAAACACGGTTATTTTCTTCAACTGCCACTAGTAAGTGACAGAGCCACAAGTAAAGCCTAGAAGGCTGGATACTAGAATATACATGTCAGTTATACCCTGCAATTAATTAGCCATTGGGACAGAGGAGTGGGTTGGGGAGTAGAGTTTAAGCTTTTTGCTTCCTCATGAGTAATATGTTGGTGGACATATGTCTTCCTTCTTAACTCGCTGAAAAGTGAAATTAGCTAGGTGTTGTGGGAAACCAAGTAGAAAATTCTAGAGAAAGAGATGGATCGATATTGCCAAATATAATACCTACACCCAGAAAACAGCAAAGAAATTAGCAAAACATAAATTTGAGAGATCTTAAGGGGCAGAAATCAGAGCTCTGTCAGTGCTGGGTAAATGAGACGGTGAGAAAGAAATATGGAATTCAGACTATTTAGGGAGATTTGGATGAAAACAGGGACAGTCTGACTAGCAGCTGGAGGAGTACATGAGTCATGGCAGTGAAATCTTAAGCTTGCTTTTTAAGTTTGAAAAGGACACAGGAAGAAAGTTTCATAATGAAGTATTGGGTAATCTGATGATCTCAGAATGAAGTAAGGCTATAATACTGTGTCTATAGATTTTTAAATAGGGGTTGGAAAATTATAATCCTTGTATAAATTAATATTTTCCTATTCCTATGGCATACCTGATTAACCATCTGTCTCTTTAAAAACTTAAGACTATGGTGGAATCACCAGAGAATCTTTGAATGGTCTTGCCATTCTCAAATGCTTTGTTTTACGAAGACCCAACAATTTCATTATTATTATCATTACTATTTTTTTGTTTTTTCAACTAACTTCAGAATATATATATATATATACATATATACTTTTTTGTTTAATGATTTTTATTACAACTATAGGTGTACAAAAATCATCACACTCAATTTGATTTATCATTACTATTAAAATAGCACATATTATGAGAAAAAAATAGTTCACTGTAACATGCAATGTATGTGTATATAAACATTTTGGTTGTACTGACGGAGCTTGAATGACCCTGCTTCTTTTGTTGAACAAAAGTGGTGAGTTCAAAATGAAATTTCCTGAGAATACTAATTTTCCAGGAAGAAACTAAATTGTAAATAAGACTCTAACAGCACTAGGGTTATATGTAATAAAAAGCAGAATAATAACATAGGTAAAGAAAAGCTGTAGTTTCTAGAATAAATGCTCAAAGCAGGACAGTGATGAAAAACACATTTTATTATGCTTATGCCTATGCACAGTATGGAATTTCTCTCCTCCTTTACATTCTCCTAATATTTTTAGTAAAGAGGGTTGGTGGGGCTTAATTTTACAATTTTTCGGTCCGTGGCAGAACTTGAGCAGCTACCTGTAGACTTGGTGGGGTGAGTGAAGCCCCTGAACTTGGAAAAGTCTATAGTGACTGATGGGACAGGGTGTTCCCTTCTTATTTTGAGGCTCAAAGACAAATATGAATTGCAAATATATTTCTTCATTCTCATTGTTGAAAATGAGGGGAATCATGGTTTTTAGAATGTTTACCTTAGAAAATGTGTAATTGTTAATTCATTATCTGTCTCTGAAATGAATATAAATCTTGTTAAACTTTTTTTTTTTTTTATCTTTTTAGAGCCACACCCATGGCATATAGAAGTTCCAAGGCCAGCGGCTGAATCTGAGCTGTAGCTGCCTGCCTAGACCACAGTCACAGCAATAAGGGAACTAAGCCACATATCTGCAAACTACATCACAGCTCATGGCAATGCTGGATCCTTAACCCACTGAGGGAGGTCAGGGATCAAACCCATGTCCTCATGGATACTAGTTGGGTTCATTACCACTGAGCCACGATGGGAACTCCATAAATTTTGTTAAACTCTTTTCGCCCTCTTACCAGCTTTCAGACCCAGGAATATTTTTCCTAGAGACATGGAAACGATATCCTTGATATACAAACATCAGGGAAGATAATTTCCTCCTAGAATCTATGGAAGGGTAGGACACTAACTTAGGTGGGTGCCTTGTTCCAGCTTGCAGAACTACCACTTATAGTAAAATGAGTTTATTTACTTTTAAAGTCAATTTTCCAACACACATGACCACATTAATATTAAAGTGATTTAGAATGAATTATGAATTATAAACAATGCTGTCGAGCCAGACTACTTGAAGACTAGTTATTATTTATCTTGAGAACATGGAAGTAACAAGTTCTAGCTGCTTGGCTGTATGAAGTCATGAGATTTCTTTCTGTCTTTGCAACCCTCTTAGCCAATTACCTCCAGTGTGGTAATAACCCTATTCTGGTTCAGTGGTTATTCAGTAGTAACATCTTTTTCTGTTCTTGTCTACTTTTGTGGGGAGGTTTTCTGGCTTGGGAGGAAATTTTATTTTTAATTATATTTCCCATCAGAAGATAAGGTGGGATGATATTTTGTGCAAAAGTGAAAGATAATTATTTCATGTTAGGTAAAAGCACACATTTTTGTTTTATGAAACATTGGTAGAAAGGTTAAAATATATGCTGAGTAACATAGTGGGTAGAGACAGATTTCAAGTCATCTGCCTTTTTGTTCCTAAGTAGCTTCCCTGCATCACACATTTATAAAAACATTTTGTGGGTTCCCTTACCAACTGGTTTCTGATAGGCTGGGATAATGGAAAGTATTGGAGAACAGGAGAAAGGAGGAACCAAGCATATTTCTCCCCCCATTTTTGCTCTCAGCAGCTTCTGCCTTGTCTTCACTGACTCAGCTCCCACTGAGTAGCCCCATTTCTTGAGCCCTGGTACAAAACTACCTTCCTTGGTTCCTTCAGGCTTGGAATTCATAGTATCTGCCAGATCTTGCTAACTCTTGAATTTGTCAAAATTCCCTATTTGACTTGGTGCTTATGATGTTTTTAAGTGTTACTTTCTATTTATTTATTTATTTATTTATTTATTATTTTTTGCCTTAGCTAGGGCTGCATCCGCAGCATATGGAGGTTCCCAGGCTAGGGGTCTAACAGGAGCTGTAGCCTCCGGCCTACACCACAGCCACAGCAACACGGGATCCGAGCTACGTCTGCAACCTACACCACAGCTCACGGCAGTGCCGGGTCCTTAACCCACTGAGCAAAGCCAGGGATCGAACCCGCAACCTCATGGTTCTTAGTTGGATTTTTTATCCACTGAGCCACAATGGGAACTCCTTAAATATTATTTTCTAAATGAAAATTCTGTTACCCTACCTCTTTAGGGCTCCTGTTAATCTTGAATATTTAAAGTGCTTATGAGGCTTTTGAATACTCCAGTCTTTATGTTTTTTCAGTTTAGAAGAGATGTATAAGTGTTTCTCTCATGTAAAGACTAAATTGTCCACTATCAGCATGTTATTTTAAAACAAATTAGTCTCAAATGAAATAACCACTGTGGAGATATATATACATGCACATGATAAAAACAAATCATCATATAATGGAAAACACAAGCCTCTGACTTTCCAGAAAACACACTATCTGAACATTTTCAGCCATATTAAAACTATAAGACATGTTTTAATATTATCATAGTATGAATCAATCTCTTGTTTGGGGCCACTATTTTTTCCAATCATTTAAGTAGTTCAGAAATAAATTTCCTTCCAACTAAAATATTGGTCACAAATTATTTTTTGGAATAACTTTTTAGATGTTTTGCTGTGAAAAGTTTGCAAACTGAAACTGTCTTGATATACAATCTTCAAAGGACTTCACTAGGAGAGATTTTTAAGAGGGTATTAATAAGAATTGATTATAATTACCAGTTTACTATGCATTTAGATCTGCATAAGGTTTACTACAAAAGAGTTCATCTTAATTATATGTAGCAATTCATAAATGATGGTTAGGTGATAGCATTATTTTTAAATGTCTAAATGCAGCTTACTATGAAAATATAACAAAATCTTATTAAGATAATAAAATAATTTTATATTTTGTGAATGCTTGATTTGCATTTCTCTTTATCTTGCTTTGTTGATGTTATGCTGACATATTTCCTATGTCTAAAATTGTTTTCATGGTCTGCTACACAGTATATTTAGCAGTAATTCACAATTATGATTCAAGTAATAGCTCAAAAGGCAACTAAAATACAAAATACAAAGTTATCACAGAAAAAGTGTACCAAAAATAAAGAAAGCATATACTTTGAAATTAGATAGAATCAGTTTTTAATATAAACTATAGCATTTACTAGTAACTTGGGCGTTACCATGCAAGTTAACTTTTTCCTTTGATTATCTCTTTTCTAAGAATTGCTAAAAATATTAAAAATAATGTATTTTAATAAATCACATTAAGTAATATTTTCTGCTCAGTTTCCATGCCACATATTTATTCTCAAACTTTCAAGTACAGAAATTACAGGTATAAAAGTTAGTTGATAGGAGTTCTCATTGTGGCTAAGCAGGTTAAGAATGTGACTGGCATCCATGACGATGTGGGTTTGATCTCTGGCCTTGCTCAGTGAAAGACCCGGCGTTGCCGCAAGATGCAGTGTAGCTGTGGCTTGGATCAAGCATTGTTGTGCTATGTCACAGGCCAGCAGCTGCAGCTCTGATTTGACCCCTCACCTGGGAACTTCCGTATGCTGCAGAAGCAGCCCTAGAAATGAAAAAAACAAACAAAAATCAAAAAGTTAATTGATAATACAGGTAAACAAATAGGTATGATGTTTATTGCCATGAATAAGAAAATCAAGGATTGAAACCTAAGTCTGAAAATGAGTTCCCTATTACAGATTTTTAAAAAGGCAAAAATGAGTCATCCGATATAATTTAGATTTTCAGCAACATGAGTCAACAGAAGGAATATACACACCATTTCATATTGAGAATATCAAATATATATATATATATATTTATGCTTTACACGCTTTAAAGTTCATGGTCATGGATTAGAAGAGTGTATATACATCATTATATCAAGGGCTAAATGGATTTATTATTATACCAAATACATGGTACTGTATGACGAAGTGATATAATGCCTTTAGACAGATAGGATAGGTAAAAAAAATGACCTCACAAAATTCTCCTGATGGTAGGTTTTTAACAAATAGCAGGGAAGACAACTTAAATTAATGTAATGAACAAACAGGTGAGCCACACACTCTAAAAAAAATCCTTTAATCTAGTTTCAAAAGAGATGACAATTAAGTAAAAACCTGCAGAGCATGATCGCAATTACACAAGCCCCCTGCCTTGCAAACTGTCTGAACTTAATCAGGCATGATTTCTTGCATAATAACAGAAACAAGGAATGTGTTAAGTAAGGACAGGCAAATCCCAGGGAAGAGATTGAAAAGTTGAAAGATATATCCCATATATGGTATGTTGTTATATACATAGCAACATTCTTATGGAGACAAACCAGAAAGACAGTTATGAATATGTGTATACATAGGATGAATGATACATTTCTTTATAAGAGCAACAAATAAAACAAAATCCTCTATGATATTTTCTACTGGAGATTAAAGATAATGAGCTCTGTTCACCAGGGCTGATAATCTCTCTTTGTTATTTAAGGAATGTGAATAACAAGATTTTATACAATTATTTACAAGAGTACTTATGACATAAACAGAAGTGACACGACGTTTTCTTGCCAACTTTTCTAAACAAATGCTGAACAGCAGGCCAAGAAATTTCCAATTAAGGAAAAGAACCCTCGTATTAATAAAGGACTGTTATCATCACAGTGGCAGGCACATTGGGGATACTAAAGGCCGCCTAAGTCAGTGCATCTCTTTCTTGGCCACCTCTGGAAGTCCCTTTTACAAAATAATGTAGTTTATTCCTTGTCATTTTAAATCTATAGAAAAATTTATCTTCACAACACAGTTTAAATTAATCTTAATCCTTTTACTTAAGGGCTTTATGTGATGAATTCTAAATGTGTAACCTAAGAAATACAGAAGCCCAGAAAAGGTCCATAGACATATAATATTTAATAGATGATTATCTTATCTTTACACTGTGTGCTTTTATTTAGTTCTAAAAGGTTATAATATAAAAGATGAACATAAAAGGAAAAGAGCATCCACAAATTTACAACTCTGAGATTATTATTGTTGACAATATCTGGTATTGGCTAGGTTGGAAAGGAATACAACTGTCACACTCTAATGGTAGGAATAAAAGTTGGTACAACCACATTGGAAAACTGTTTCGCAATATGTTCTCATTGAAAATAGGCATGCTGTTTGACCCTGGTATTCCACTACTGAATATATAACCGGAAGAAATTAACATATACATGCATCAAGAGACATACATAAATACATTCCTAACACTATTATTTGTGTGATTCAAAAGCTAAGAAAAATTGCTATATTTCTCTGAATTCTGTATTTTTCATCTTCATTTTTTTTTCAGTAGTGAGGTATTAGAAATAGGTGACATGTTTGTGTTGTATACTTTTTTTAAATTTAATATTAAATACTGATCACAATAGACACCATTGAAAGGGCTTTAAAAATAAATTTATACTGTAAATGACTAATAATACATATGAGTTTAATATTTTGTTACCTATAAGGTGTTCCTATGCTTTCTTTTTAAGTTATTGCAATGATAGTTGCTCTCCTATTTAAATGTGTTTTGCATTTGTTTTTTTCTCTCCTAGAGTAATAAATGCCGAAATGTTGGTCATTAGTATTTCAACACTGTTAAGAGCACTGATACATGTTGCAAAATTTCTTTCCATAGAGCTGATTTAAAATTCACTGTTTCAAAAATTAATGTGCAATCATGTCCACACTAATAAAAGTTGCCATTGCTTACATTTTTACCCACTATATTTTATCTACATACACACAAGTTGACAGTTTCAGGATACATGTAACAACATTGCTGAGTGTAATTAATTAAAATTAATTAAAATATTGTAGTTCTTTTAGTGAATCTAATATATATATATATATACACATATATGTATATTCATAAAAAACATCTTGTAGAATATATAGAACAAATTCCAAGAATATCCCTGGCTATTAACGGATATTAATACAAAAAAATAAATATGTATGAAGTACATTTTAAATAATATTTTTAAATATAAAAATGAAATTATTTCTTTTTATGTATTTCTCTCTATTTACTTGTCTGTTTTGTTACAAAAACAAAATTCAACTGAATGCATTATAAAGGTCTCATTGATTTTATTGAATGATTCATGAATTAGGCAACATCCCATCTAGCAAACAGAGAGGAGCTCCAAAAGGCTAAGGAAAGGTTTTTAAAGTCAGGACAAAGAATCGTAAACAGAAAAAGATTATTTCAGATTCATTCAGCTTCCATTTAAATTTCAAAAAACAATGTCTTATTAGGCGGATTACCTCATCTTTTTTTGAGGATGGAATAGGCCCAGGTGACAGATTACCTCATTTGTGTTGACCAGGAAATTCCTGGACTGAGCAGTATAGACTATATTTCAGAGGGAGCTGTAAGCTTTAATTTAAATCCCAGTTTGGTGGTGTGGTCTAGCATAACTGACCTCATTTTAGGCCTGTGGATTTTTTTTAAAGAGTTTTTAGAATTCAAAAATCGATATAGGCTATGTATCAATGTGACATTTTTTTTCAGTATTCCACCTTAAACACTCTGTATTCTCAGGGATGCTTTCTTTATATTTTAGTATTACTCCTTTTTTTGTTTTGTTTGTTTTTCTTTTTAATGGCCACACCTGTGGTTTCTGGAAGTTGCCAGGCTAGGGGTTGAACTTAAGCTGACGCCTGCAGGCCTACACCACAGCTATGGCAATGCTGGATATGAGCAACATCTGCAACCTACATCACAGCTTGTGGCATTGCCAGATCCTTAACCCACTGAGCAAGGTCAGGGATCGAAACTTCATCATCACAGAGACAACATCAGGTCCTTTATCTACTAAGCCACAGTGGGAACTCCTCAGTATCACTCTTTATTTGTTCTCTTTGTTTTTGCCTTCTGAAATTAATACCATAACTACTGCATCCTTTCTGTGTTTTAGAATGCCCCTTATTTTTCCCTTAAATTTCAATCTCTTTACCCTTTATTCTGTGAATGGAGTGAATTTCTTAAGGCACTTTAACATACCAAGCCATTTTTAGCAATACTGATTTTAAATATGCAGTGTCTATTGAGAGTTTTCCTTATAAATTTTCTTTATAAATCCACCAAATAATTAATAAATATTTGTTAAAGAAGTTGAACTTTTAAACATTAAACACTAAGTAACTTGAAAAGAAGAAAAAATATCTGGGATATATTAATTAATGAAAGCAATTGTATAAGGTATTTAGTATGTTGATAAGGTGAATTAAAAAAAGAACTGGTTTTAGCTGCAATATATAAAGTGGAATTTATTGATTCTGTTTTAAAAACACAAAGACATCTTAATAAATGGAAAATCTAGAACTTCTCATAGATTCAGTAAAGAATTGAAACATCATAAAATAGAAATATAAGGAGACAGGAAAATGTAGAGAATCATGGCTGAGATTAGCTTACCTGAAACAAGTCAATGGATTCTTTAACTGGTAATTTGATGAGGTGCTAGAATCCAAGCATGGACTCTCTTGAGAGTTAAAATCTCCTAAAATGTAGTCACTGGGGTCTTCTAAACTTTATAAGATTTTGCTTCTATGAACAATACCAGGTTTTCATGGTGAATATATAAAAAGATATCTTTTTGTGTTCAGGCCAGCAGAAAGAAAAAAAGAAAAAAAATTCATCATTTGGAAATATGCCTGGAGTGATGGCCATAACAAATACATCCTCTTGAAGAGAAACTACTTACTAGAGATTTATCTGTCCTGGAGTAAGGGCAGTTACCCAGTTCCAGCCCCCTTTAACATGTCCGGCTCTAGTGAAGGCAGGGGGAGGGTAAGAAAAACAATCAGAGGCCAAAGAAGCCAGGCCTATTAAAACCTAAAATTTAAATGTAAGATTAAATAATATTTTTTACTCTCAAACCACAATCATCTTATTAACAGAAATAACTAAAACAGAATGCTAGAAAGAAACAAATGAAAAACCCACTTTAACAGAGGTAAAAATGGCTTTTATGGGCTCATCAGCAAAGAGGAAAAAGCTGAGGAAAGCATCAGTGGGATAGAAGATAATGTCAGCAGAAACTTTTTAATGAACTGCAGACTTTTTTTTTTAAGAATTAAAAAAAGAACAATATCAAGGGACAATGGGCATAACATATTTTACTAAAACGGTCAGAAGGAGAAGAAACAGTTAAGTAATGAGTTGAACAATTGTCAAAATTAGCGAATTATAAAACATCAGACCCAGGAAGCTCAGAGAACACAAAGGAGGATAAATTCTATAAGCCAATACCTAGGCACCTCATAATAAATTAAAGAGAACCAAAAACAAATGATAAGCTTGAAAATAGCCAGAAATGGAAAACCAAATTACCTACTTACTGAAGAAGAAGGATAAGTATTACATTTGTTTGTCATCATAAACAACGTAAACAAGAACAGAATGGGATTATGTAATATAAAGTATTGAAGAAAAAACACAAACATAGAATTCTGTATGCAGCAAAGTTAACCTAAAGAACTTTCTCAGACAAACAAAAAATGAAGAGATCTGTAACAGGTAACTATGTCTTGCAGGAAATGTTAAATTATTTGGAGAGAAGGAAAATAAAATAGACTGGAAACAAATTAAAAATAAGAGACCTAAATAGACATTTCTCCAAAGAAGAAATATAGCCAGAAAGCACATGAAAAGATGATCACCATGCTAATTATTAGAAAAATGAAAATCGAAACCACAATGAGGTATCACCAAACACTGCTCAAAATGGCCATCATCAGAAAGTCCACAATAAATGCTAGAGAAGGTGAGGAGAAAAGGGAGACCTCCCACATTTTTGGTGGGAATGTAAATTGGTACAACTATAGAGAACAGTGTGGAGGTTCCTTAAAAATAAACTCTAAATGGAGTTACTATATGACCAGCAATCCCACTCCTGCGTGAATATCCAGAAAAGATGAAAACCCTAATTTGAAAAGATACATGCACTGCAGTGTTCACAGCAGCATTATTTACAATAGTCAAGACATGGAAACAAACAAAGTGCCTATCAACAGATGACCAGTTCAAGTAGAAGTGGTATGCACACAAACACTGGAATATTAGACACAAAAAAGAATGAAATATTGCCATTTGCAGCAGCACAGATAGGGCTAGAGATTATCATACTAAGTAAAGTAACTCAAAACTAGAAAGACAAGTATTATATGATATCACTTACATGTGAAATCTGAAATATTATATGAATGAATTCATATACAAAAAAAAAAAAAAACCTCTTGGTTACCATAGGGGAAAGGGGAAAAGGGATGGATAAATTAGAAGTATGTGTTTAGCAGATACCAACCACTATACATAAGATAGATAAACAATAAGAATTTAACCTATAACACAGGGAGCATGTTCAATATCTTAAAACAGCCTATATGGAAAATAATCTGAAAAAAATATATATACAAATAAATCAGTAAACTAACACAATATTGTAAATCAACTATGTTTCAATTAAAAAAATTTGGGAGTTCTCGTCGTGGCACAGTGGTTAACGAGTCCGACTAGGAACCATGAGGCTGTGGGTTTGATCCCTGGCCTTGCTCAGTGGGTTAATGATCCGGTGTTGCCGTGAGCTGTGGTGTAGGTTGCAGACGACGCTCGGATCCTGCGTTGCTGTGGCTGCGGCGTAGGCCAGTGGCTACAGCTCCAATTAGACCCCTAGTCTGGGAATCTCCACATGCTGCGGGTGCGGCCCTAAAATTACAAAAGGCAAAAGGCAAAAAAAAAAAAAAAAAAAAAATTGAAGTGCATCAAAGAATAAATAAATTAGGGCAAAACAAGATATCTTCCCCTTAATCTTAATTGATCAAACAGATAACTGTTTAAAGCAATAATAGCAAAAGTATATAGGTTGATTATAGCATATAATTAGGTGAAATTAATGATAGAAATATAAATGATGAAGAGAGGAAATGGGAATAATCTATTATAAAGTATTGTACTAATTGTGAAGAGGTATAGTATTATTTTAAAGTTGAGTTATATTATTTATAATTGTATATCCACAAACTATTGGGAAAAAGAAAAAAATAAAATAGGAAGTATAATTGATATCAATTTATAAGAAAAGATGACATCTTATAAGCTGGTTTAAGTTGTTTATTAATTTAAAGGAGAGAAAAAAGTACAGATAAAAATAAAATAAAGAACAAGAGAAAAAGCAAAGTTACATAGTAGATACTAATCCAAGTGTATCAATACTTACTGTGAATATGAAAACTCTAAATATATAAATTAAAATATAAAGTTTGCCAGCCTAGAATTCATAAAATAAAACAAAAGACACAATTGAATTTCCCTTAATTACAAAGATACAGATTAAAATTAAAGGAATGGAGAAAGCTATACCAAGCTAACACAAATCTGTGAAAACAAACTTTGGATCTTGGGTAACATTACCATGATAAAGAGAAACATTGTATAAAGACAGAAGAGTGTGTTCACTAGAAAAGCATAAACAATGCTCAGCATATATGTGCCTAACACTGGAAAACTAAATATGAGAATATAATTCATAGGAAAGGAGAAATTTGCAAATCCACAGTTATAGTTAGATGTTTCAACAGCCCTATGTCAAGAATTGGCAGATCAGACTGATAGGAAATCAGTAGGAATAGAGTGGAACTGAACAGATGCATCATTAAACTGCATCTAATTAACAATTCTAGAATATTTCACCAAAAAGAGCAGGATAAAAATTATTTTCAAGATCTTATGGAATATTCAACAAGATAGGCTACACTATTGTCCCCAAAACAAACAATAAATGTAAAAGAATCAAAATCAAACAGAACACGCTCTCAAGCCACAATAGAATTAACTAGATAATAATAAAAAATAAGAACTAAAAAAAATTGAAAATATTGACGTTGAAAGTAGGAGATCAATAGAGAAAATGAATGATACAAAACCTTATCTTTAAAAAGATCAATATCAGTCCCCTCTCTGGAGCAGTAGGTTAATGATCTGGCTTGTCTCTATGGAGATACCAGTTCTAACCCTGGCCCAGGTGCAGTAAGTTAAGAATACAGTGCTGCTGCAGCTGTGGCAGAAGTTACGGTTCTGGCTTGGAATTGATCTCTGGTCTGGTGACTTTCATATGCTGCAGGTTCAGCTAAAAAAGAAAAAAAAAATCAATGTCATTGATAAAAACCTAGATAGGCTAATGAAAAAAGAGAAAAAACACATATTATTAACCCAAAAATGAAAGGGGGTTATTACTACTAACCCCCGTAGACATTTAAAGGATAAGGAGGAACTATTTACAACTACAAATATGTCTACAAATATAATATCTTAGATGAATTAAATCAATTCCTAAAATACCAAAATTCCAAAACACACAGGAAGTAAATATTCTAAATATACACTTATCAAATAAGAAATTCAAACAGTAACATTAACTTTCCAAATATTGAAACACTAGCCCCAGATGGTTTTACTGGTGATATCTACCAAACTTTTAAAGAAAAAATAAGCTAATTTTCCACAATCTTTTTCAAGAAAATTGAAACAGAGGGAATTCTTAACACATTCTCTAAGGCTAGCGTAACCCAATACCAAAATCTGATGCAAAAATCATTACATAAGTTCTAGGAAATAGAATCCAACACTATATAAATAGAATTATATATCAATGACATTTGAGATTTATTTCAGGTATGCAACATCGGTCAACATTTAAAAATTAATTAGCAGACTAAAGAAGAAAATCAAATGACTTTAACAATGGTATGGGAAAAAAATCAAAATTTATCACCTGTTCATAATAAAAATTCTTAGGAAACTGCAGAAAAAGATGAAGTTCCTCAACCGGCTAAAAAAATCTACAAAATCCTCTAGCTGACATACTTAAAATGGTAAGAAATTAGATGATTTCCATCTAGGTTCAGGAACAAGGCTAGGATAACCCTCTCACCACTCTTACTCAACATAGTACTGGAAATCCTTCTTACTGCAAGCTAATACAACATGGGAAAAAAATATATACAGTTTGGAAAGGGAAAAATAGACTGCCATTATTTACAGATAATTGATTATCTATGGAGAAAATCCAAATCACTGAAAAAAATACTTGGAATAAATAAGTGATTATATCACATTTAGATTACAAGATTAAGGTGAGAAAAATAATCAATCCACATATCTGTCTGTCTGTCTATCTATCTATCTATCTATCTACCTATCTAACCATCTATCTAGCTATCTATGTGTGTGTGACTGGATCACTTTGCTGCACAGTAGAAAACTGTAAAACAACTATAATGGAAAAAAAATCATTAAAAAAATATAAGATTAAAATAGGAAAGTATTTTTTTCTCTATATACTAGCAATGAGCAACTGAATTTTTAAACTAAAACCACAATTTACTTTTGCATAAAAAAATATTAAAATAAATACTTAGGTATAAATTTAACAAACTTACCAGGATTACTTTTGAAAATTTATAAAACTCTGATGAAATAAAATGTAGATAAATGCAAAACAACGGTGTAGTCGTGTACGAGAAGTCTTAATTTGTTAAAATGTCAGTTATTTTCCAACTGATCTATTGATTTAACTTAACATTTAGGAAATGTATTTTGTGGATATTGACAAATTGGATCTAAAATTTATTTTAAAAAGCAAAAGACCTAGAATACAAAAAAATACTTAAAAAGAATAAAACTGATATATCTTGACCATGAAGGTACTATAACCAAGGCAGTGTGATATTAGCGAAAGAATAGACAACTAGGTTTGCCAAACAGAGAGTTTAGCAATAAATTAGGAGAGGCAGTTCAATGGAGTAAGAGTAGTCCTTCCTACAAATGATGTTGGAAAACCTGGCTCTCTACATACAGAGAAATTAATCTGGACACAAACTTTAAATCTTTCACAAACATTAATTCATAATGTATAATATACTTGCATGAAAATGTAAAACTGTGAAAGTTCTTAAAAGTAACATAGGCAAAAATAGATGACCTTGGGTTTGAGAATGAGTTTTTACATACAATATGCCAAAAGGATGATGTAGAAAAAAATGATGTTAGTCTTCATTAAAATTAAAACCTCTGTCCTGTGAAAAGCACTGCTAAGAGAGTAAAACAATAAGCCACAACTTGGGAGAAAATATTTGCAAAACACATATCTGATAAAGAATGTGTCTCCAAAATTGAGTCCTTTAAACACAATAACAACAACAACAATCTAATTTAAAAATGGCCAGGCACCTCAAGAGAAATCTCATCAAGGTAGACATGCAGATGACAAATAAGCCCACAGAATATGATCAACATCCTATGTAATTAAGAAACTGTAGTTGAAACATGACAGCACTACACACCTATTAGGATGGCTAAAATCCATGAATCTGAAAATGCCAAATGCAAGCAAGGATGTACAGCAAAATGAATTCTCAATCATTGCTAGCTGCAATTTAAAATTGTACAGCCATTTTAGAAGACAGCTGGCAGTTTTTTTTAGAAAGCTAAACATAGTCTTACCATATGATCCAGCAATAGCACTCATAGGTATTTATCCAATTGAGTTGAACACTTATGTCCATACAAAAACCTGCACGCTGATGTTTATTGCAGCTTCTTTCATAATTGCCTGTAATTGAAGGCAACCAAATGTCCTCCATAGGAAAATGGAAAAACTATGGTCAATCCATTCAAAAGTGTGTTTTTCAGCAATAAAAATACGACTATTGAGACATAAAAAGACAAAGCATGAAAAGTTCTTAAATGTATATTGCTAAATGAAACAAACCAGTCTGTAAGGACTGTATACTGTATGATTTCAACTATATGAAATTTTACAAAAGGCAAAATTACAGAGAAAGTGAAAATGTCATTTTGAGAGTATCAAGGGGAAGAATTAGTATGTGAAATGGGATTTTTAGGACACTGAAACTACTCTGTATAACAATATAATGGTAGATCCATGACATTATACATTTATCAAAATAAATAGAAAGCAAAATATAAAGAGTAAACCATAATGTAAATTATGGAATTTAATTGAGTAATGCATACCATTCTAATGTAAGATATCAATAATAGAGGAAACTGTGCTAAAGGATGGGTGTACAGTATTTGGAAAGTCTCTATGCTCTGCAAAATTTTCCCTAAATCTAAAACTCTTCTAAAAATAAATCATACTAATTAAAATAAGATTAAGTATATATCTAAAGTATCAGAATTTAGAGTTCCTATTGTGGCTCCATGGGTTAAGAACACAATATTTTAACTGTGAGGGTGCAGGTTTGATATCTGGCCTCACTCAGTGGGTCAAGGATCCAACATTGCTGCAAGCTGTGGCACAGGATGCAGACGCAGCTCAGTTCTGGTATATGCTGTGGTTGTGACATAGGCTTTAGCTTCAGCTCCAATTCAACCCCTAGTCTGGGAACTTCTATATGCCACAGGTGTGGCTGCACAAAAACAAAAGGAAATATCAGAATTCATGGGTCAACTGACAAAATATTCTTAGAATACTTTACAAGAAATTTATATTTTAGGTTGTTGTGTCTAACGAATAGCCTTGGGACCCAAACAGGAAGATAAGTCTTTACTGATTTCCTTTTGCTACTCTCATACAGTAAAATATATAAATAAATTGCAGTTCAAATATAATGACACTAAAATTAGGAATAATAGCAATACTCAAATGACTTCAACATTATCCAAACATGTATTACAAGTAATTCAAGCTTTGAAAAGACTTAAAAAAGACACATATGTTAGATGTTGCAATCTTACCCGTCTCTTTGAAATTTGTGTTTCCTCTTATAATCGCTCTCTGTCCCATGGTTTCAAAAGTTTTATTTTTTTCATTTATCTTAAAATCTTTTTTTCTGATTTTCTCTTTGATTTCTTCATTGACCAATTAATTTTTTAGTGGTAGGTTGTTTAGTCTCCACGTGTTAAGATTTTTCCATTTTCCTTTTGTGGTTGATTTGTAGTTTATAACATTTTGGATTGATGTATTTTCAAAGTTTTAAATTTTTTGAGACTTGTTTTGTTGCCCAGCATGTGATATATCCTGGAGAAAATTCTATGTACATTTGAAAAGAACATGTGTTCTGCTTTTGGGGGATGAAATAGTCTGTAGATATCTATTAAGTCCCCCTGATATAAGATGTCATTTAAGGGCAAAGTTTCCTTAATGACTTTTCTGTCTAGATGATATATCCATTGATATAAGCAGGTTATTAAAGTCCCCTACTATTTTTATATTACTATCAATCTATCTCTTTATATCTGGTAATAGTCATTTTATACATTTGCATTTCCCATAGTTATATACATGTTTGCAAATGTTATATCATTTTCCTAGATTAACCCTTTTATCGTTATATAATGTTTTACTTTATCTTTTATTATAGGCTGTTTTTAAAGTTTACTTTGTCTGAAATGAGTATTTGTCTGAAATAAAGTACTCCAGCTTTATTTTCACTTTGATTTGCATACAATCTTTTTCTATCCCTTTATTTTTAGTCTGTGTATATCTTTAGTCCTCAAGTGAGAGTATTGCAGGCAGCATATTGAAAGGTACTGATTATTTACCCAATCAGCCATCTTATAACTTTTGATTAGAAATTTAGTCCATTGATATTTACAGTATTTATTGATGGAGGGATACTTATACTCATTCTGTTACTTGTCTTCTGGTTGTTTTTGTACTATAATCTTGAAAAATGACTCAGTTATAAGTTTTAAAGATTCAAAAAGCTATTCTATTTAAATTATCATGTAGTCTGTGAATAAACACAATTTACTTCTTCTAATCAAATATACATGGCTTTCATTGCCTTTTATTTTGCTAGGTCAATCTTCTAAGAACATTTGTGTAAAATTTTGAGGTTCCTCTTTTAGGTGAAAGACATTCAGATTTCACAAATAAATATAGTGATAGCTCTGGGTTTTTCCTGGGTTATCTATTATTCGGTAAAGAAATTTGTTTCTAGTCTAAGTTTTCTGAAAGTTTTTATTTAGTATGAATTTTCTCTTTAGTCATATGATTTACATATATTGTAATGACTACATGGTTTTTTACTTTTGTCTGTTATTAATATCATTATATTGACTGACCTTAAAATGTTAGATCAATCTTTCATTTGTAGGAGAAACTATTGTGTCATGATTTGTTATTTTATTACTTTATATATTACTTTGTATATATACTTTATATATTGTTGGCTGTGATTTGTTTTTCTAAAAGTTTAAAATTATAGTATAATTACTTTATATATAATTTAGATATATAGGAGTTCCCATCATGGCTCAGTGGTTAATGAACCCGACTAACATCTGTGAGGATGTAGGTTCTATCCCTGGCCTCGCTCAGTGGGTTAAGGAACCAGCATTGCCATGAGCTTTGGTGTGACTTGTAGATGCAGCTCAGATCCTGTGTTGCTGTGGCTATGGTGTAGGCTGGCGGCTGTGGCTCTGATTCAGCCCCTAGCCTGAGAACCTCCATATGCCATGGGTGTGGCCCTAAAAAAAAGACAAAAAATAATTTAGATATATAGATATAAATAGACAGCTATTTTTTCCTTTAAAATAGCAATCTGCTACTTTGCATATTTTTTCAAATTCTTTCAGTGTTGACCATTAGGAGGTGTTTCAGCTGGTTCCAGTCCTTCTTTGACATGTCCCATCAATATGTTCCTGTTTTTGTGTGTGTATATGCATTATCTTCTTTGAGTATTTAGCTTTTTAATGACACCAGAGGATGAACTCATTGTGTATATTTCCTGTCTCGGGCCTAGAATAAGCTATTTCTGTAACACTGAATTCTTTCATTTTTAAGAGGTATGAAAAGCCAAGCTATGGATGTTAGCAGTGCTTGCTGCTGCTGGAGTATCATTTCTTTTAGCCTTCTCAAATGACAGGGCACAGAAATATATATGTATATACCAAACTGTGTGTATACACATACCTATAAATATTCTTTTATATAACTATCTATATAGATTAACCTGAACATGAATTCCTTCTGACATTTCAAATTCTAGCCTGTTACCAACAGACCTTTCCAAGCTCCTTTTCTTGCTTATCTGTAAATTCCCATTCTAACAGAGAGAAGCTCAGCTTTCACCATCCACCACTCAATTAAATAATGTTTCAATTCTACTATTCATCTGTAGCGGTATCAACCTTGTAAATTTGTACACCATGAAAAACATCTTTATCAACTAGCATGCAGTGCTTTTAGCCTTAAAGAGTCCATTCATGTCCAAAGTAATTTCCAGTCCTCCCCCGTACTCTCCACACATTCTTTTCAGGTTTTTTTTTTTTCCATACATTGTAATAAAATTGGATGTTCTGTTACGGGCTCCCCAATCTCCTAAGCGTTTTTAAAAATTGCACACTTTGAGATTTATTCTTTATGCTGTAATGTTCTATAGATATTTATAAAGCTATAATACTATGTATTAAACATTACAGTATCATACAAAATAGTTTCACAACCATAAAGTTCTCTTGGGCTTCATATATTAATCACCCCATCCCAGTTCCCCCTCTATTGCTGGAAAATACGAACGATCTTCCTACGGCTGTATTTTTTTTTCTTTTTCAGGTATCATATAATCGGAATTATTCACTATGCAAAGTTTTCAAACTGGGTTCTTTCACATAGCAATATTCAATTAAGGATCATTACATTTCTTTTGAGGCTTTTTGAGGCTCAAGAGCTCATTTTTCTTGTTGAATAATATTCCATTATACTACAGTTTATTTATCTACTCATTTGTTAAAGGAGATCTTGGTTGTTTCCGGTAGTTGGCAATTATAAATAAAACTGATATAAATTCTTGCATGCAGGTACTGTGCAAACATACATTTTCAGAACAATTAGATAAGTACCCTGTGGCACCTTTGCTGAATTTCATGGTAAGATTATATTTATCTTTGTAAGAAATTGCTTAAATATCTCCCAAAGTGGCTTTAGCATTTTGATTCCAACTGGCAATGAGGGTTTTGCTATTCCACATCATCAGCAGCATATGGTATTGCAAGTTTATTGGATTTTAGCCATTCTAATAGATATAAAGTGGTACCATATTGTTGTTTTAATTAGCAATCCACTGATGACAAATAATGTTGAGCAATAATTTAAACTCAGTATGTCTTCTTTGATTAGGTGTTCGTTTAACTCTTTGTCATCATCATTATTATCATTATCATTATTATTATTATTATTATTATTAGTCTTTTCAGAGCCACGCCTGTGGCACATGGAAGTTCCCAGGCAAGTGGTCGAAATGGAGCTACAGCTGCCAGAAATGAACAGTATCTACGAACACACTTCAGCTCAGTGTGACGCCAGATTCTCAACCCAATATGCAGGGCCAGGGATAAAACCCACATCCTCATAGATCCTAGTCAGGTTTGTTACTGCTGAGCCACAACAGGAACTCCACCTTTTTCATAATTATTAAATGCTTTTGTTTTTTTGCTTGTTTTATTTTTATTTTTTTTAGTTTTGCTTCTTTTTAATTAAAAAAAAAATCCTAATGGTCTTTATTTTTTCCATTGTAGTTGGTTTACAGTGTTCTGTCAGTTTTTACTATACAGCATACTGACCCAGTCACATAAATATATATATATATATATATATGTTCTTTTTCTCACATTATCCTCTATCATGTTCCAATATAAGTGACTAGATATAGTTCCCTGTGCTATACAGCAGGAGCTCATTGCGTGTCCACTCCAAATGCATATTTTTTAATATTATGAACTTAATTTGTGTTCTTTGTGCCTGGCTTCTTTCAGTTACCATTATAATTGTGATATTTATGCATGTTTTTAAATATATCTATAGTTTATTCATTTTATTGTTTCACTGTATTTTATTGATTGAATTATATTAGATTCATTCATCCATTTGAGTGTTAAAACTTGGATTGATTCCAGTTTGTGGAATTGTGAGTAATATTGCTATAAACATTCTTATACATGTCTCTTGATGCACACATGCATATCTTTATATAGTTTGAAGGTATATCTAAGATATAAGGAATATGTACACATTTAGCTTGTGCCAATAATGCCAAACTATTTTCAAAACTAGTTCTACCAATTGACTGGCCTATCAGCAGTGTATCCTGTCAAATTTTATTATGGTCAGTCTTTCTATTTCTTTTTCCATTGCTTAATGAATTTTATTACAATTATAGGTGTACAAAAATCATCACAACTCAATTTGATAGCTTGAGGGTTTGGGACGGAAATGCTTGTTTTATTTTGAGTTTTAAGAAATCTTTGCCTATTTTGGATGTAAGTAGTTCTTAAATGTATACCTACACATATTTTTCTCAGTTTCTATTTGTCTTTTTATTCCTTTAATAGTATCTTTCACTGAGCAGAAGTTTTAACTTTTTTTGGTCTTTTATTTTAGGGCTGCACCCATGGCACATGGAAGTTCCCAGTCTAGGGATCAAATCAGAGCTGCAGCTGCCAGCCTACACCAAGCCACAGCAGTACAGGGTCCAGCCACATATGCTACCTATACCACAGCTCTTGACAAGGCCAGATCCTTAACCCACTGAGCAAGTTCAGGGATTGAACCTGCATCCACATGGATACTAGTTAGGTTTGTGACCACTGAGTCATGATGAGAACTCAAGAAGTCTTAATTTTTAATAAACAGCAATTCATCACTGTTTTATATCACATATTGTCAGTAATTATGCTTTTGGTTATGTAGCTAAAAACTTACTGCCCAACTCAAGGTAATCTGATATTTTCTTATATTGTTTCTGTAGGTTTTATAATACTGAATTTAGAAATTAGGCCTATAATCCATTGTCTTTAGTTATTTTTTATAAACACTGTAACTCTTTTGCTTAAGTTATTGATCAGTTGATGGATGTATTGATTGATCTTGCATGTAGACTTTGAAGTAAAAAAAAAATATATTGCTGGAGTTCCAACTGTGGTACAATTGGGTTAACAATCCAACTGCACAGTTTAGGTGACTGCTGAGATGATGTTTTGATCCCTGACTGGTGCCATGAGTTAAAGAATCTGGTATTGCTTAGATCAGTCCTTGGCCCAGGAACTTCCATCAGTGCAACCATTAAAATAAATAATAAATAAATAAATAAGTAAATAAAAATATAAATATAGTACCATTGTTGAAATGAATATCCACTTCCGTTGAATTCCTTTGTGCGTTCTTGCAAAGATCAATTACTCTGAATGCATTGCTGGACTCTCTTATTTTATCCCATTGACCTATTAGTCTTTCTTTTGCTAATACTAAGCTGCTTTTGGCATGGTAGCTTTTTATTAACTGCTGAAGCTGGGAAGTGTGACTTCTCCAACTTTGCTCTTCTTCAACACTGTGTTAGTTATTTGGGATCTTTTGTCCTACCATTGAAATTTTAGATTGCTTTTGTGTATCTGAAGAAGAGACTGTTGATATTTTGACTGAAATTAAATTTTTATTTCAATCTGCCTAGGAGGTGAGCTGTATTTAATGTTCCTTGGAATTGTGGCAGAGGCTTAAATTCCTCCTGTGTTCTGAATTTTTTCTTCTCTTTTCTCTGGATTCCCTAACTACTCCTCTTGCTTATACAGAATCTTCAATTTATAGGTCTTTTACCCATAATACGGTTATTCTGAAGTCCCATAGATGATTGTAGTAAATTGTATGGGAAGGTGCCATATTCTATAATTTTATGATTAAATGTCAGTTTTCTAATGGCCTTGTATTTCTGAACTCCAACTTTAACAAATATTTCTCATTATTTATTTACTATTTTAGTTAAAACAGAAAGCCTTCTGTGTGTCAGAACTGGTCATTTTCTTTCACCCAGTTTAAATAAGATTCTGGTTAAGTCTTGGCTCTTGCTGATTTAGACTTCGCTCTGGAAAATGCTCTAGATTTATTATAAAATATTCTTTTTTCCCCTCCTACTACTAGAAAAAAAATTTTTTTTTTCTTAGCTCTTTACCAGGAGAACCTGGAGATGCCTGAGCAATTTATCTTCTTTGCCATGGGTGCTGAAATGAGAAGCTTAAATGTTAGATTTAAATTTCATGAGCACATTAAATAAAGTTTCTGGTAACAGAACACTAGACTCTATTGTCATCTATCCTTTGTCTTAAAAATTAAAATTCTGTTTCCACCTCTTACTTATTTTCAAATTTATATTAAAGTTATTTACTTTATTCTCCCTCACTCAGAAGTTTCAAAATTTTATGTTTATTTAATGATTTTCCCAATCTTTTTGAAATATTCCTTCACAATATAACATTTAACAAAAAGCACTGATGTGATATTTCGCAATATAAATTACAAAATCCATTAAACTAAAAATTCTATAATACTCTTCAAATGAGGGAGTTCACCCTAAATCATTAAGTAAATTTTTCAGTTTTTCAAAGCTGATTGTTTTTAATCATCACAAAAATTGATATATGAAGTTTCAACATATAAAGCCTTTTTTAATTCCTATTTATAATCTTTACTATACTGAAGTTGTTCATGAAAAAGGAGATATATAAATAGAAATAAGACATAAAGATTATTGAAGGCTCAGTGTGTGTCATGCACTTTTCCAAGGACTTTATGTATTTACATAGTTACTTGTCACAATAAACCCATGAAAAGATAAAATTTAAAGTTAGGAAATTTGTGAAACATAGAATAATGTTCCCTCAATATCATTTTTTTTAAACTAGACACTTAGTGAGGTACAAAATCTCCAATGTTTTGAAGACAGTTATGTTCATTACTTATGTCCTAACTAATGTAGTATAATAATTAGTAACGTGCTAAACTTGCTGAAAAGAAAATCATTCACCATCTCATTGTTCTTTCTAAATCTGCAGGTTGAAAAGCAGACTTTATTAAGTCTAGTTTGACTATAAAGAATAGAGAAATGTCAGAGTGAATAATAAAACAAAAAGATCCTTAATACTGTGAAAGAGCTTATTGAGCTATTGTTTTGTCTTCATATAGACTGCTCAATATTACTTTTAGTTCTAGAATTTTATGGAACTGAGAAATACCTCTCTTACTGAAATCATTGTGATTTTTTTGTATATTTATTACCATATCTTAGCTTATGCCTTAATATATTGCTTTAGTTTACCCAGTTATTGAGAGAGGTAGGGAAAAAAAAATCAAAATATGGAACTTTAACAGAAAAAACTGTAGTTCATAATCAGTACATGGTATTTTCTAAAGTAGTGATTAAGAAAATAATAATTCTTCCCATACTTTTACAGGATTCTGGTTCATTTCAACTCCATTTTGCATGCCCACACAAGCTTCTAAACTGATCTTAAAATTAGTTTCTAAAAAACTTGATGTCGAAATTATAAGAGTTGGGGAAAAACATATTTCTTGTAAATTTAGAAATTCCTAAAACGTTTCATTTGTGGGTATAAGTCAATTTCACTTTTAATCATATTTTTGATTGTGTGACACTTTTCATTACTCAGGGTGCAGAAGAGATTTGTGGTTTTCTCACAATGGAAAAACTCCTTATTCAAACCAATTTACATTCTACAGATATGGAAACTTAGCAGGTGCAAGAAATGATTCTGTTTAAATCGACATTGTTCCTAGCATGGGCAACATGAAAAATGATTTTTGAATTTAGGATAAAACAATCCCTTTGAAAGAAATGAAACTCTACAAATATATAACAAATGAGTTTACTAAATAAGCCAAAGTAAAACAGAACCTAGGATAATGTTTTAATAGTTTTAAATTGAAGTTAATCTTTTTTTATTTCACATCCTTCTGACTATGAACAAAATCATAATTTGTGTAAAGAATATTGTGAATACTGTTTAATGAAATGAATATTATAAATCAAATAAATATATTCTTTAAACTTTTTTCAATAATATGAAACATTTTGTCTGCTAGTCAGTAGGAGAAGATATTTGCAAATTATACATTTGATAAGGGGTTAATATCCATAAAATATATAAAGAACTCAACTCAACATCAAAAAGTAAACAACATGATTAAAGAATGTGCAGAGAACCTGTACAGGCATTTTTCCAAAGAAGACATGCAGATGGTCAAAATGCACTTGAAAAAATGCTCAACATCAGTACTTACAGGGGAAATGCAAATCAAACCACAGGGAGGATGAGCTATTGTGGTGCAAGGGATTGGTGGTATCTCTGAAGTACTGGGACATAGGTTTGACCCCCAGCCTGGCACAGTGGATTAAGGATGCAGCATTGCCACAGCTACATCATAGGTCATAACTGCAGCTTGCATCTGATCCCTGGCCTGGAAACTCCATATGCCATGGAAGAGCCAAAATATTAAAAAAAATAATAAGAAGAATGAGATAGCACATCACATTCGTCAGAATGGTTGTTATCTAAAAGACAGCAAATAAAGTGTTGCATTATGGAGGTTCCCCAAAAATTAAAAATAGAGGTAACATATGTAATCCAGTAATTCTGCTCCAAGGTATTTATCTGAAGAAAATGAGAACAGTAATTTGAAAAGATATATGTATCCCAATATTTATGGTACCATTATTTACAGTAGCCAAGATATGGAAGTAAACTTTGTGTCTATCAACAGAATGGAAAAAGGAGAATAAAAATATATGGATGTGTGCATACATATATATACATATATATGTATATATATTTATAATGGAATATTACTCAGTCATAAAAATGAATAAGATTTAGTCATTTGTGACAACATGGATAAACCTAGAGAGTAATATGCATAGTAAAATAAGTCAGATGGAAAAAGTCAAAAACTTTGCTTTCAGTTATATGTTAAATCAAAGAATGAAACAAATGAGTAAATACAACATAACAGAAATAGACACAGATATGGAAAACAAACTGATGACGGCCATTCAGAAGAGTGTTGGGGAGAAGGGCAAAATAAATGAGAAAGATTAAAAAGTAAAAATTACTAAGTATAAAATAGATGTTACAGGAGTTTCCACTGTGGCACAGTAGAAACGAATCCAAGCAGCATCCATGAGGATGCAGTTTCAATCCCTGGCCTTGCTCAGTGGGTCAGTGATCTGTCATTGCCATGAGCTGTGATGTGGGTCACAGATACATCTTGGACCGTATGTTGCTGTGGCTGTGGTACAGACCAGCAGCTGAAGCTCCGATTCTACCCCTATCCTGGGAACTTCCATATGCCGCCAGTATGGCCATAAAAAGCAAAAAAAAAAACAAAAAAAACATTACAAGGATGTAATTTATAGCATAGAGAATACATTCAATATTTTATAGTAGCTTTGTATTGAATATAGTCTTTAAAAATATCAAATTACTATGTTGTATACCTGAAGCTAATATAACATGTAAGTCAAATATACCTCAATTAAAAAATCATATTAGAACTTTATGTTGTAAATGTGTTATATTATCATTAAACTTATAGTCATTTGGAATTGAAAACACTTATTAAGTACTGTATTTTAGTTGTAGGTCACTTGGTTTGGGGATGTTCCTTTTTTTTGAGAATTTTTTATATGTAGAATATTTCTGTGTGCGAAGATCATACAAATGATTTTACTGTAGTATATTTAAAATGTATTCAGCCTCAATAATAAAAGTCAAGGGAGTTCCTGTGGTGGCTGAGCGGTTAGCAAACCCAAATAGTAGTATCCATGAGGATGCAGGTTCGATTCCTGGCCTTGTTCAGAGTGGGTTAAGGATCTGGCGTTGCCGTGAGCTGTGGTGTAGGTCGCAGATGTGGCTTGGATCCTGCATTGCTGTGGCTATGGTGTATGCAGGTGGCTACAGTTCCAACTGGACGCCTAGCCTGGGAACCTTCCTGTGCCACAGGTGTGGCCCCGAAAAACAAAAAGACAAAAAAAATAAATAAATAGCCAAAGTCCAAATGAAATTACTTTAAACAATATCAAAATTCTGGAAATCAGAAAGTTCCATTATAATTAATACAGGGATCGACATTATTTTCCAAATTCCAATTTATTTTTATTTTTTTTCAAATTCTCAGCATAATTTTTTCTATGTAACTCTCTCATGATCTGAACAGAACTACTGCATTGCTAGGCATCGCATGTAAATCTGAAAACATCAATTCAGAAGAGGAGTACATCGTATAATGCAAAAAAATACCAATCTCGAGAATATTCTCAATATAGTTCACATTATTAATATTGCCCAAATTGCTGCATATATTTTTTTGCATATTTTTTCACATCCAGGTGGATCTGACTTCATAATTAGACTAGAAAAATTCTAATTCCACCCTTGAGTTGGAGCCTAGGTTACACATATCTTAAATCCAAAAAAGTTAGCATATCTGAACAAAATTTGGATTTTGTTAAGAGAGAAGGGCAAAAAAAAGTGTTAATGATCCATTGAAATTATTTTCAACAACTGCATATTGAATAAAATGAAAAACTTGGAAAAGACAGGAATGCTACACAATGTAATAAAATTCCATGTAGAAAAAAAGGCTGGAAAATAAGTAATGTCAGAAAAAACAAATTAGTTACTTTGAAATAATTAGGGGTTAGTGTTAATTCATTTGATGTAATACAGGTTCGCTTTAATAAATCAGTTGACACCGTGTCTCAAAAAATTACTAAGAAATTAATTGAAATTGGCTTGGATATGAACACTGTCACTTGGACTGAAACTGACTAACAGACCATAAACAAAAATTAATGATAAATGGCATGTAGGAAGTGCTTTCAACTTAGAAGAATTAACATCTTTATAAATACCATGAAAATGTAAACATTTTTATTCTAAGTAAATAACAATTAAATTTTTCCAAAGAAATTACAAGCGCAAATAAATTAATTCAGAGGGTTTTAACATTGTTTTTATTGCTCACTTCTTTCCCGGGTGTTTAGACTTGTGATAAGAAAGAACCTAATGAAAGATTGCACGCCAGCTTTTTCTTTTTTCCCCAAAAAATGCTGGAACTGTGACTGTGCCTTCAAGAAATTTATTTTGTGGTATTTATGGTTTAAAAGACATTTCCTGTAAAAAGACTTTTCTGGTGTGAGTCAAAGTGTAAGCGTCTTTGAACAAAGAAATTATTGAAACCTATCAATTTTTCTTTCTTGAAGTTTTCTTATACGTACTTTTCTATTTTGTAAGGTGATTCTATTGCATAATATTATGTCTGTGCAGAATGTATGAACTTTATAATTTATTTAACTAGCCTGACCAAAATCACTTAGAAAACCTAAATGAAAGACAGTCTCTGCATTTATGGCAATTGTAGACAACTGAGGAAAGTTCTTGGAAAATTCTCAACTTATTTATTTAACAGTTTCTTACATAGTACTTACACTTTGCCTGGCGTTGTTCTAAGTTATTTACAATACCTCATGTGGATAAAATAATAATTATAATGATATTTAATAATAAATTGTATCTTTCTCATTTGGAACAATTCAAAATTTTCATATTTTCCCCAGTCTCTCCCTAAACTGTGTTAAAGAGCCTGTTTCCATAGTCAGTCACAATATTGCTAGACAAAATAGTGAATCCTTGTTGACAAAATACATCATGAAACCACCATGCTGGCCTGACAACTTCAGGACTTTTATATGTTAGGAAGAAAATTTATTTTCTTTAAGCCATTATTTAGCTAACTGGCTATATGTAAGACAAGGTATCACTAAATATATGTATTTTTAGAAATAAATGTGTTTCAAACACACAATACACATACACATATACACACATGTACAACCATTCACACAAGGTCTAATGAACCCCAGCTTCAAATATTAAAAAATAAATTGATTTCCATAGCAAAGAAAAATATTGATAGAACAAAAATGCCACCAACTGAACAGAGGAGATATTTGCAAATTATATATTCAATGAAGGGTTAACATCCAAGTATACAATTTATACATACAACTCAGCATTAAAAAGGTAAACAATTTGATTGAAAACTGGGCAGAGGACCTGAATAGCTGCTTTTGCAAAGAAGACATACAGGCATATGACAAGATGCTCAAAATTACTAATCACTAATAGTTAGGAAAATACAAGTCAATCTTACAAGGAGATGTCATCTCTGACCTGTCAGAATGGCCTCTATCAAAAAGACAACAAATAACATCTTCATAAGCATATGGAGAAAAGGGAACACACGCACTGTTGGCAGAAATGTAATTAGGTGCAGCCATTATTGGAAATAATATGAAAGTTCCTCAAAAAATTAAAAATAGAACTACCATACTTTCCAGATACTTTTTTCTTCCAGTTTTTTAAGGTATAATTGACATATAGCACTGTATTAGTTTAAAGTTTACAGAATCATGATTTGACTTACCTACATCAAGAACCAATTATCACAAGTTCATTACAAGGAAAAAAATCTTAGATTTTGAACAGATTAAAAAAGATATAGCTACAAGTCTACTTAAAAAATGATTTGAAATTGAAATATATGTTGAATGTCTTCCATCCTCAAAGCCGCTTCATGGTTTAAACAATGTGGATACTAAACCAAGACAGCTGAATTACTTCTCTGCACAAGTTAATAGAGAAGGACAAAGAAAGACCCATTCTGGATGAGTCAGGTCCATTTGGGAGCTTTTCCACTGACTTAATATATGTTTTGTTTGTAATTAATAAATCTTAACTTTGCCATGAGTCACACATAAAAGAGGTTGGCAATGTGGTCTTTTAGCCTGTGATCCATTTTTTAGCTAGAAATCAGAGTTCTCTCTCTAGGGGAGAATGAGATGATGGATGTTTTCTTAGGCAATTAATAACCTCTGAAACCATATATATTAGGCTAAAATGAAAAGCTAATAATCATGTTAAAAAATACATTTTCTTAAAATATAAACAAGATCACGTTCAATTTAGAATGTCACAGTCACGTTCAATTTAAGAAAGGCTAAAAGAGGGGTAACACACATGCCACATTCATAAAACAAAAATCACATTTTTATACTCTCAAAATACTCATTCATGCCTCGATCATGACCAATGTGATGGTATACCACCTATAAATACCAAATTTCCTCCTCTCTAATAATGTTGTTTTTTAAAAGTAACATAAATTGTGAATAGGCAGTTGATACTAACTTGAAGGATTTGATTGACACATGAATTCCCCAAAGCCATGAATAGCAGGCTTTGTACACTGTAAACTAGACTCTGCAGGGAGACTTCCATACAAATACTGTAAGCCTAAATACCTCAATTTTCTACCAGTTTGAGCAGATCCTCTGATACTGCATCATTATCACCTTACTCTTGACAAAGAACAGTAAGTGTAGGACTATTATTTGGAGATATGGAAATGTTTCAACTTCATGTTTCCAAATGTTTTAAGTAAACTTTTCAAATTTGTTGTGACTAGAAACTTTGCCACTAGAAGCCAAACTTCTTAAATGTTAAAATTTAATTCTCCGTTTCTTTCACACACACACACACAGAGAAATCGAATTTAATTTGTAGTAAACAAAAATTTTTGAACAATAATTTAATTTCTTCTCCCATTTTAATGTGATTTATTAGCAGAACTACTGCCATGGGTATATTCATGTGATAGATATTGAATAACAATTTAAAAATAAGGAAAAATATCTAGTTGTCATCCTGGTGAAGAAAATAGAAAAAATTAAAAGTAAAAAAGCTTTATGTAGTTGTTTTTGGTTGGTGTGCGTATGTTCTTTATTTTGCTTTGAATGTCTTTCCTTTATTCCAAAATGATTTTGTCTATACTTGGAGAATTAGCATAAATACAAAATATGAAAAATGTTAATAAAATAAATAGCTATTACATTAACTACAATACATTTTCTCAGTGTGAATTGGGATTTAATACATATTTATTTATATATGAGTTATATATGTAATCGTTATATTATAAATTAAGTATACATATATATTTCAGATTTATATATTTAACATATTTATTTATATATATTATATATGTAGTTATTTAAATCATCTAATTAACCCTACAAGTATATGAAGTAGATATTATTATTCTAATTTGTGTTTATTCTCTTAATTTAAAAATAGGTTTAACTACAAAATTTACAATAGTGAAGACATGGAAACAGTGCAGGTTACCATCAACAGAAGACAGAATGATATATATATATATATATATATATATACACATATATATACAGACAGACTATATTATATATTTTATATATATATGATGAAATATTATTCAGCCCTGAAAAAAATGAAACATTGCCATTTGCAGCAACATGGATGGACCCAGAGAGATTATCATACTGAATAAATTATGTCAGATAAAGACAAGTAGTATATACTATCTCTTGTGTATGAAAGATAAATAATATCAACAAATCTATATGCAAGACAGAAATTAACTCATAGACATAAAACAAATAAAACAAAGGGAAGCAGATGAGGGAAGATTAGTAGCATGGGATTAACAGATACAAACTACTGTACATAAAATAGATAAGCAACACAGGTTTACTATGTTGCACAGGGAACTATATTCAGTATCTTATAAGAACCTACAATGAAATATAACTTGAAAAAAAAACCTGAATCGCTATGCTGTAAATTGAAACTAACACAATATTATAAATCAACTGTACTTCAATAAAGAAATAAATAAATAAAAGGGAAAAAATGAGTTTAACCAGGCTATAACCAACCCAAGTTACAATTAATATTAAAGAGAAGGTCTTATATTTTGTCAATGGCCCTTTTGACTTCAGAGCCCATACTCTCAGTCAATTATTATATAGCACACAGGACATTATGTGTGCTAGATTATGTCAGGAGCACAGAAGAAATTTATGCTGTATCAAGTATCAAGGATTTCAGCTCCAAATACTAGAGAATTACATGCTTGTTGGAATGGTTGTACAAGTGAAGGTGGAGGAAGTAATTGGTAGAAAGTAACGAGTTTTATTAAAGGAAGTCGCATCTCATCCTTAGAATTTTCAGCAGTCCACTTTCCACATCATAGAGAGAAACAAATTTTCTTTTATACCATGTGAATTACACGCATATACATACAGATCAGTATGATTTAAGGCTAACTGAGCTTATATTTCAAACTCACAGAAGTGTCATAAAAGTTTTATTTTCTTGAAAATATTTTTCTAACAGCACAGGCATTTATTTCACAAAGTACTGAAATAATTCATAGTAAACATACTCTATCACTCCTTTATGTGCTCCTTTTCTCTGCACAGCAGTTATTAAAATATGGCTATTTTTGAGGTTAAGTAACTCAAAGCTGATTTTTTCCAAAATTCCTGTCGAGGCTGACTTAAACTTTATATGATGAGTATATATTCAGATTTGATCAAATATGACATTTTAAAAACATAACCCTTAGGAGTTCCCATCTTGGCTCAGGGGTAATGAACAAGACTAAAATCCATGAGGACGTTGGTTCAATCCCTGGCCTCGCTTAGTAGATTAGGAATCTGGAGTTGCCTGAGCTGTGGTGTAGGTTGCAGATGTGACTCGAATCTGACATTGCTGTGCATGTGGTGTAGGCTGGTGGCTACAGTTCTGATTCAACCCTAGCCTGGGAACTACCATATGCTGCAGGTGCATCCCTAAAAAGACAAATAAATATTTTTTTTTAAAAATAATAAAAATAAACCCTTTTGCTCATAAGGATATACCTCTGAAATTAGATAATTGACATGAAAAATATAATACTTTTGACAATTCTCACTCTCATTATTTAATATTGCTGTCTAAATTTTCTAAGTTAGGAACACATGACCTAAAAATGTTGGTTCAATTACTCTGATGAAACAGAGGCAGAATATCACATCAGTTACAGTGAACATCAAATGAATGAACAAGAATTTTATGGAAGTAAAAATTATGTTTCAAATAAATATTGCACTAAATCAATATGTATAAATTTACAAACTCTTGACAAATGTGATCCTGACAATGAAAAGACTCAAGATATCTACTGGAAGATTAAATATAATACTATTAGATGAACGTAAGAAGATATTAATAAAAGCATATAAATAAATATATATGATGGATACTAATGAATCATATCTAAAATTGTATTCTTCTGATGAATGTTATTGATGGGAAACTGTGAATGTTATTTTCTGATAGCATTTTTAGTCCAAATTAACTCTGATAAAGCATACTATTTGTCATGTCTCCTGGAAGTACATGTATGTTGTTGAAAATATTAATTGATTTGGAATAAAAGAGAATGTCATATGCATTTGTACAACTGTGCCCTGTTTCTTTTAATAATTTAAATGTTCTCTTCCTTTTGTAACTACCAACTTTTCTATCATCTGTGGTCCAGCAGGCCAAATCACTTATTAGTAAGAAGGTTACAAGGACAATTTCCACTTTATATCACCTTCATTCAAAATCACAATTGAAAGGATTCACATGAAAACCAAAAATATATTATCAAAAATATGTTTTTTAGTAATTTGCTGAAGAAAATCAAATTTATTCAGACTAAGGTACTATATTTACTTTATTATTTATACATAGGAAAATTGTTATGATTCATAACAATAATATAATTCTGATATTAATCCACTCATATAAATACAGCAGTGATAAAATTGAGATTATTGAAGAGCGGTGTTTTATACTATATGTATCAGGGTATTGAAAACTTTTAGCTGCCTTTTAATTTTTAGTTAATAGGATTTAAGAATGTTCCAAATTATTATTTTTTTCCATTTAGATGAATAATGAAAACTGAAGAGAATACCTCTATGCATAGTGGAAAAAATTCAGCAGATTTGTAGGACATTATTATAATAGAGTTGTTTATTAATTAATTCTATATATGCCCTTACTTTTCATGGATATTCTATAGACAAACATTTTTGTAGTGGTTAAATAATTTCCATAAATATTTAATGTAGAATATTATTTTAAAATTTGGAGCTTACTAGTTGACAGAAGTGTCAGAGTCATAAGAGTTTGCAATAATGACAGCCCAGGTATGACCGCAACTGATTGGTTAAGAGCAAAATAGAAAATGACTATTAGTATGTGAGCATTGAACTAGAAATGTTCAGTTATAGATTGTGCCTGATTGTTCATTCTAAAAGCAGTTTGCTCGTAGTTCCCGTCACGATGCCGCAGAAATGAATCCGACTAGGAACCATGAGGCTGCAGGTTCGACCCCTGGCCTCGATCAGTGGGTTAAGGATCTGGCACTGCTGTGAGCTGTGGTGTAGGTCACAGATGCGGCTCATTGTAGGCTGGCAGCTGTAGCTCCGATTGGACCCCCAGCCTGGGAACCTCCATATGCCGCTGGTGCGGCCCTAAGAAGACAAAAGACCAAAAAAATAAATTAAAATAAAAAAAATAAAAGCATCTTGCTCTATGAAAGGCTTTCTTCATAGTCTGTGGATGAGTCCTTCAGTTGCAGCTTCTGGTAACATTTGTTTTGAAATCCTATCTTACACTGTTATTAATAAATATATACCAAGGTTGATGTAGGTCTGGCTGAATTTATAATCTTGATTACTTGAAATCATTTCACCAATTGTTCCAACATAAATTCATAAATTATTTACTGTCTTTAAAGTCAATATTGTTTTTCCTTCCTGTGTACTTTTAACATTATTTTACACTACACATGGTAGTATTTGAGAATCTTAAACATGGCACATTGTACATGTAGTTTTGTTAGGTGATTGTTTTACTGATGTTTTCTTTCCTTCAAAAAAAATCACATGATATCCGCAGCTGTTTTTTTAATTTTGCACCTTTTTAATACTTTTTAAAATAAGCTTGTGTTTATTTGATACGGAATAGTCAAATATGATATTCAAATTAAATGTTGTCTTTGTTTAAAGACGTATAAATCACTTAACTTATTAATGACAAAACACTAATTAACTATTTGGTTTCCAATTAGTAGAGCTAAGCTTTAAATAAATTATCTAAGAAAACTTGGCAAATTTTGCCCAGATGCTCTCATACGTGCTGCATAAATTATTATTCATACTTGATACTCAAGCCCTAATCAATCAAAATCAAACACATGTAATATATTTTGAATGAATAATGCCCTTTTAATTAAAGGAATATAGGATAAAATGCCCTATTAAGTAAAGGAATATAGGATATATATATACATATATATGTAAATATATATAGAATAATATATATATGGAATAATTAAAGGAATATAGGATATATATATATATATATATATATATACTTTTGAAACAAGTTTTTGGAGCTATAACTGAGTAAAGGATTTTGCAGGAATACTACTTCATCTCTAAATTGTGTTAAAAATACTTGTATAAACACATCCATTTTAAAAAATGTATAACAATCATAAATTTGTGGATTAGTATCAACTATACCAATAATCCCTGCTGACTTTCAATGAAGATGTCTGATACCTTAAATTGAAAGAATATGGTTGAAATGAAAGAAAATGAGGTAAATTTAAAATAATTTGGATTTGATACAATGGCATAGCATGGTTTAGGACAGAAACTTTAGAATAAGACTTCAGCGTTGAAAATGATACTGTAATTTTGCTAAGAAAATGTGGATACATTCCTTGAAAGACAAAAATTCCAAGGTTTTAGTCAAGAGTGATGCTTATCTATTAAGAAAAAATTAATTTACAATTAAGCTTTTCCCACAAAGAAAACCACAGTCAGATAACTTCACTGGAAAAAAAATCTGTCAAATATTTGGAAAAGAAATAATAGTAATTCTCCTTAAACCTACCCAGATAATTTCAGAGACAGAGAAACTGGGATAGAGAGGGAGGGAGATATTTATTATAGAAAATGGCTCACGTGATTGCAATAAAGTCCTGTGGTCTACCATCTGCAAGCTAGAGAACCAGGAAAGCTGGTGGTTTAATTCAGTCTGAGGCCAAACGTCTGGGAATGGGGCCACTAGTGCATGTCCTGAACTTTAAAAGCCTGATATGCAAGAGTTCCAAAGTCTGAAGGCAAGTGAAAATGGATGACTTGACTCAAGAAGAGAGAATTTACGACTCTTTGCCTTTCTGTTCTGTTCAAGCCCCTAACAGATCAAAGGATGTCAGCTGATACTGGTGAGAATGAATACTTTTACTCAATCTACTGAATCAAATACTAAAATTCTTTTCAGAAACACTCCCACAGAACATCCAGAAATAATGTTTTATCTGCTCTGGGTAACCCTTAGGCCAGTTAGGTTTACAAATAAAATTAACCATCACACGGACATTTCATTCAATTAAGTCAATATTACCCTGATAACTGAAACCAAATAAGACATTATAAGACAACAAAACTAAAAATCAGGAGTTCCCATCGTGGCTCAGTGGTTAACGAATCCGACTAGGAACCATGAGGTTGCGGGTTCGATCCCTGGTATCGCTCAGTGGTTTAAGGATCCAGTGTTGCCGTGAGCTGTGGTGTAGGTTGCAGATGCGGCTCTGATCCCGCGTTGCTGTGGCTGTGGCACAGGCCAATGGCTACAGCTCCGATTAGACCCCTAGACTGGGAACATCCATATGCTGCCAGTGTGGCCCTAAAATGACGAAAGACAAAAAAGAAAAAAAAAACTAAAATCAGCATATTTTAGAATTGTAGATGCAAAAAATTCTTAACAGAATCATAGCAAGTTGTGTTCAACAATGCAAAATGAAACACAAAAATCAAAGACATCTTGCTTGAGGTTTATTTCATGAATACAAGATTATTATTATATTAGCAAATAAACTATTTCAACTTATTAATGTTAAGGTTATTAACTTATCATATTAATAGACTTGAACATCAGCCCAACTCATCTGAAAAAATATTTGAAAAACTTTAGTGTCCACACTTGATAGTAGTTCCTAGCAAGTTAGAAACAGTAGAGAATTTCTTTAGCATACTAGAGGGCAACACAGAAACTTAAGTCAATATCACACTTATTGGAGAAAGACTGAATATGAGTCCATGCGTTGACAAGACAGAAACTGGATGGAAATAAAAATCAGAAGAACTCACACACGAAAATTATTTAAAAAATATAATAACGTAGTTCAAATCAATGATATACAGTAAAATACAATAATTGCCAAGATTGAAGCTTTAATAAATTCTTTTTGTTAAAGTGTAAATATCATGCTTCTAAGTTTGATAAATGTCTATTCCACACTGTGATCAAAATTGCCAGTTTTGCCTCAATATGATTTTTCCCTTTTTACATAGTAACAGAATTTTAGCCTCTTCTGGCAGTTGAGCTAAAGATTGCAGCCACTTTTGTAGCAAGAAATGACCTTGTAGCTAATTTCTGGCTAATGAGTATTAGGTTTTCAATATACGTATTAATTAATGTCCTGAATTTACATGCAAAGTTTCTGAAGTAGAGCAGATCATTATTTACTTATAAGCAAATAATATCCATGTGGTTTCTTTACACACTCTTTACCCTTGAATGGGCATGATGAGAATAAATACCCTACACATATATAAGATGTGTGTGTTTTTGGCTAGGGTCACTCTAAAAAGTGAATTCGGGGTATTTGTATAGAGGAACAAATACCTATTGCTCTTTCCCTTCTGAGAGAATCATCTTGGAAACTCAATGGAAAGAATCCTCACTTGAATACCTGGAGGTAAATTAACTTCTCTAGAGAGTTTACAAACCTGTGATGTCTCCATGATTGTTAGCCTCAAACCCCTTGAAATATAAACAAATGCATATGGAGTTAAGTAAATCTCTCTGATGTCTTCCGTATCTATATAGTTGTAAATTAAAATGTTAAGTCTTGATCTTTCAGTCCAGGTCTCAAGTTTAAGGAATATTTGCTCAGAAACCTCTCATTGCAGAAATACAAAATACATTCTCATAATTCCACATGTGGAAGCTAAGTCATAGTTTCAAAATTTTGTGTTACGGCATTGTGAAAAGAGTGTGTCCTGCAGTTAGACTTTTGCCCTTTCTGGTTAGCAAGATCTGCACGTGATGCCTGGCATGGTGCCAGCCTTGTAGACAATAGCATAAAAGCTTCACAATGAAAATGGCAGAATAGCAAGTTTGAATGAATCTGGCCACTGTTCTGATTTTCTTTTTATGCATAACTAATTACCCCAAAACTTGGCAGGTAAAACCAGCATCTCTTTTATTACATCTTATAATTTCATGGTTCAGTGACATGAACAGCTTTGCTGGCAAATTCTTAGGCTCTACATGATCTTGACTAGCCTTGTATGGCTGGACTTGTATGGAGGATCCAAAAATGCCTTCACTTAAATGACTGACATCTTGGCAGAGAGGCCAGGAAAGCTGAGTCCAAGTTCTTTTTTTCACGTAGGCTCAGTATCTCTCCACATATTCTTTCTAGCAGGTAATTAAACCTCTTGCACAGAGGATGTAAGCTCAAGCAGCAAGCCTTTCAAGACACAGAAAATGGAACCTGTTAGAATATTAAGATCAGGACAAGGAAACTGGAAGAATGTTCTGCCATATTCTATTGGTGAAAGCAGTTACAGAGTCCACTCAGATTGAAGGGGAAGCCAGTGTGAATATTTTATTTCATGGGAGAGGTATCAAAGAGTGATACCATCTTTAACCTGCTACCATCTTTGTCATTGAGAAACGTCCGTACTTACTAGCATGAAAATGATTTTTACGTTAGGCAGAAATAATATTTTATATTCTAAGTAGCTACAGTTACATGTAACGTCTTTTTTATAATGGATCTTTTGCTGGGATAGGATCTCTTTGATGTATTCTTCTTAATATTACCTAACTGTATCAAATTCAGAGCTGGACTGTCTTAATTAAATTTTATATATTCATTCTCCTATCTCTGATTCAGATCAATTTGCTTAGTCATTTTGTACATCATTTTTCTCAAAAAACTCTTTTCCCCCTCAAAATCCATATGCAAACACATACACCCACATATATATATATGTACATATACGTATACATGTAGAACTTTTCATAGGTTGGACATTTTACTCTGAATATAACATAAAGAGGTGATTTTATTGTCTCCAGTTTCCTCATAATGATAATGATAAAGCCTTGTTATTGGTAATGGTCTCAGCGTTATTAATGCTATTATATTAATATCAATGATGAAATAAATTGATAAAAATTTAATATATGTGTCAGTGCCTAAGATATCTGATCAGAGTGAGTTTTAAACAAACTTTTCCAAAAGTGTCAGTAAGTGGTATTTTTCTTTTTCTTTTTTCCCCCTAGGTTAATGCCTAGCATCTAATTCTTCATGTTGTGTTTGGTTCTTGCACAATCTTATGCATATAAACTGTTAAGACATACAGGAATATCTCTTATATGGTGAAGAACAAATGTTTTACATTGACAGAAAGCTAAAGATAGGAAAGGGTGACATTTACAGACATTCTCAGATCCATTCCTATTGCAGGAACGAAGAACTGAGGTATCACGGTGATGTAGAAAAGGTGTATTTGATGTCATTTGAAAAGAAACTCATAACAGGTAGAAGAATAAACCATAGTTCAGGAGAAAGGTACAGAGAGAAAAGGGGTGACAAGTTCGTTGCAGCATTTGAAAGAAGTAATCATTTCTTTCGATTGCCTGACATTCCTGAGGAGAATATTGTACATACAATTTTATGCTCGTATCTGGAGCATCTATTTTTATGATAAAGACACTTTTCAAGCAATCAGAACTTTGATACTTAAAAAACTGGTGTGTTTTAATAAAAGCAATTCACTAAGATAGAAGGAAAGTTTAACTTATCCTTTATAAATTTGTTTTAAAACTAAGTTCCAGAAATTTCAGCAATTTTTGAAACATAGCTGAATGTGGGGAAAGAATCTTGATAAGGCAATAATAACTGTTGGTTGGCCCTTAAGCAGTTATTTGTATCTTCAAAATATTCTGTCAGGAACAAACGTACAGGTTAAAACTTGAGGCATTGAATTGATGTAACAAGTCTAAGACCACCAAATATTTAAACGTAAATTTTAATCAAACATTCTGAAATCCAAATATTTAAATATAAACTATTATTGAAAAAAGTATGCTATTGCTGGGTATAGAGAATGAGCTATTAAAGTCAGTGACCTAAGACTGGACAGCTTAGGTCCAGTTTTAAAAGAAAATAAAGTGATAAAAACTGCATTTCCTTATACATATATAAGTACATACATAAAAGTATATACATATGTGTGCGTGTGTGTGTGTGTTATGCCTGGGTCACTTTGCTGTATGGCAGAAATTGACACAACATTATAAATCAACAATACTTCAATAAAAAATAATTTTAAGTGTGTCTCTCTAAGATACACTGTTTGTATTTGTTTTATGGGTGAGCAAGGTTAGGATCAGGTTTATTTATTACACTTTGCTTTTACTTTGTTTACGAGGGGTAAAAATAATTGTTTACAAATGTGATAGAAACAGATACTATAGAGCCTTAAACAGTAAACAAATTGTTAATGGTTAAAAAATTGATTTGGTATATTCAAGCTTTTAACTTCCTTTTTTACTCTAAAATTCTGTAGTACTTGTCATTTAAATTTTTTTTTCTGGTTTTTTTTTTTTTTGCTAGACCGATGGCATTTGGAAGTTCGTGGGCCAGGGACTGAATCTGGGCCACAGCTGTGACCTATGTCACAGCTGAGGCAACTCTGGATCCTGAACCCACTATACCACAGTGAGAGCTCCTGAAATCATTTCATTAGGAACATCCTGAAACATAAAACAGAGACAATGATAAAATGAACCATCATGCATACATAACACAGATTTAAAAATTAATCATGCTTTTTAAAAATTTTTTTTTCTTTTCACTGAAGTTATTTTAAAACAAACCCAAGATATCATGACGTTTCATCTCTAAATACTTCAATATAAAACTCTGAAAAATAGGGACATTTTCTTATATAACTGCAATATTATTATTATTATTATTATAGTGAAATAAATTTATAATCATTCTCCTGCATCAGCTAATTAGTGGCTATATTAAAATTTCTGTAATTGCCCCCAAAGTGTCTTCTATAGCTCAGTTGTTTTGATGGTGATATAAACAAGGTAAATTAGTTGTTCCATATCTTAAATAACTTTTTTCTTTTTTTCATTGCTGTAAAAATTCCTGTTATCTTCCTGGTTTCTGTTTGGGTCTATAATTTTCATTTTCTTTTCTCTTTTTCTCATTTTTAAAATTGCACTACAATTCAGAAAGCTTAAAATTAACCTTTTTGAAGTGTGCAATTCAGAGCTTTTTAGTATATTCATAAAGATGTACAACTATCATGACTGTCTCGATCCAGAACATTTTTGTCACCACAAGAAGAAACTCTATATCAATCACTTCCTAATTCCCACCCACCTCTCCCTACACCTGGCAACCATTAATGTACGTTTTCTTTCTATGTATCTGTTTACTATGGGCATTTCATTTGTATGCAATGATTCAGTATGTAGCCGTTGGTGTTGACTTTTTCACATAGGATAATGTTCTCAAGGATCATCCATGTCGTATTATGTAGCAGTATTTTACTCTTTTATGACTGAATATTATTCCGTTTTATGGATACACCACATTTTCTTTCAACCAGCCGTCCACTCTTGGACATTTGGGTTGTGTCTATGTTTTGCCTTTTATGAATAATGTTGATATTAACAGTCACTGTCAGGTTTTTGTATGGACATATGTTTGCACTTCTCTTGGGAATATACTTAAAACTGTTAAGTCATGACACTCAAAACACAAGCAGAATGTAAACTGGCACAGCCATTATGGAAAATGGTAGGAAGGACCCTCAGAAATTTTAAAATAGACCTACCATGTGAATCATATGAGTCAGCATTTCCATTTCTGGGTATTTATTCAAAAGAATTGAAGTCAGGATCTTAAAAATATATCTGCACTCCCATGTTAATTGCAATGCTAATCACAATAGTCAAGATCTTGGATCTTTGGAAGCAAGTATCTTTGGAAAGAAGAAAATTCTGTCACTTGTCACAATATGGATGGACCTGGAGGACATTATACTAAATTGAAACAAGTCATAAATAGAAAGAAAAATACGGTATGATCTCATGTATATGCAGAATCTAAAACATGTCTAACTCATAGAAGCAGAAAATAGAACAATGGTTTCCATAGGCTGGGAGGTAGGGGAAATGGGGATATGCTGGTCAAAAATATAAACTTTCAGGTATAAAACAGTAAGTTTTGGATCTAAAGTATCATGGTGACTATAATTAATAAAAGGGCATTTTCTACTTGAAATTTGATAAAAGAGTAGATCTTAAGTGTTCTCATCACAAAACAGATACTCAGACACAAATGGTAACTGTATGAGGTGATAAATATGGTAATGACTTGATTGTGGTTATCATTTAAAAATGCATATGTGTATTAAGTCACATGTTGTACACTTTAAATGAGCATCATTTTATTTGGCAATTATACCTCAATAAAGCTGGAAAATTTTGAAAATAAAGTAAATTAAGTTACCAAGTCATATGGTAATTCTGTGCTTATCATTTTTAGGAACTGAATAAAAACATTTTCCAAGGTGGCTGCATCATCTTACATTTCCAACAGCAACATACAATGGTTTCCATATCTCTATATCCTTGCTAGCAATTTTTGTTGTCTTCTCTTTTTTAAAAAAATCTTAGTAACTTTAAGGTAGTTATGTCAGAAATAACTTTGATTTGCATTTTCCTATTGAGACATGATGTTGAATCTTTTTGTATGCTTATTGCTGATGTGTATCTTCTTTGGAGAAAGTTTACTTTATGCTTACTTATTAATGTTATGTAATTTTTATTTAAATATTCATTTAAATGTTTAAGTAACCCAATATTTGAGTTAATTTTTCTTTTTTGTTTTTATGTTATATGATAATAATTCCTTATAAGATAAATGTTTTGTAAACATTTATGCTATTCTGTGGATTTCTGTTTCATTTTCTCCATGGGGTTCTTGGAAATAAAATAATTACGAGCAAGTCACATTTATTTATTTTCTTTTATTGCATGGACTTTTGTTGTGACCCAATGTAAAGTTGTAAAGATTCATACCTATCTTTCTCCCAAAGAATTTTATAGTTTTAACTTATATTTTGGTCTTTGATTCACTTTGAATTAATTTCTATATGTAGAGGGAGGAAAGACACAATCTCATTATATTTCTTATAGAGAAAGAATTGTCTCAGCACAACCTGGGGAAAGTGTATCCTTTATCATGTTGAAATGCTTTGGAATTCTGTCAAAAACCACCTGACTATAAACTTAAACATTTATTTCCAGACTCTCAGTTCTACTTCACTGATATATTTGTCCCAGTGCTACACTGCCTTTAATACTATAATCCCATACTAGGTTTTGAAATTGGAAACCATGGGTCCTACAGCTTTTTTCTTCCTTTTCAAAACTGTGTAACTCCTCCATCTAAACATTGCTGGAGGTGAATGCCACACATTTTGGTAAGCTGTCTTTTTATTTTCATTCATCTCAGAGTATATTCCAACTAACTTCCTTTTAGATTTCTTTTTTAACTCACTGATAATTTAGAAATATGTTTAATGTCCACATAATTGTAAATTTCCCAAATAGCTTTTAAATTTATTGAGATTTAGATCATGGCTTAGTATATGGTATAAGCTCTTCTGGAGTATTTCATTTGAGAAGAATGTGCATTTTTGAGTTTTGGCATAGTATGTCACATAGATGTCTTTTAGGTTTAGTTTGGCTTGTAATTTGTTCAACTCTTCTATTTATTTTTGTTAATTCAATTGTTATAAAAATTATTGAAACAGGGATATTGATGTCTCCAACTAATGGAACTTAGATGTCAGTACTTCTTTTTAGTCCCCATGCATCATATAGTTACATGTTAAAAAAAAATGTTTGGAACAGTTCTATTAAAGAGCATGGTTCTTGCACTCATGCTGTTGAAAGAACTGTTTAATCATAGTTTAAGGTATAATTAGTAAAATTGAGAGTAGAATTTATATGCTTTGATAACAACTTAAGAGGATAATTTAATGTCTGTTGGCCATAATATGGGTTTTTATTCTTTCATTTTATTTTTATTTTTTATTATTCCTTTTTATTTTACAAAAGTAACGGTTTGTGATAAACCTGAAAAATGTTTTCTTGTTCATAAACAATTTTAAAAGAATTGAGCATTAGCATTTTCAGCAACGATATCTTAGAATTTTATTTAAATATTAGGAAATATATCCTTTTTTTCTCTATTTTTTTTTTTTTTTTTTTTTTTTTTTTGCCATACCTTCGACATGTTGAAGTTCCTGAGTCAGGGATAGAAGCTGCATCACAGCAGTGACCTTAGCTGTTGCAGTGACAATGCTGGATCTTCAACCCACTGAGCCACTCCCAAGATATCTTTCTCTTTCCACCACCCCTGCCAGCCTAGGCAAAAGCTCAGATCTCTGTCATTCTAACTATGTGGACAGATAGATTCCTAGGTAAGATAACTTTAGTTCAGAAACTTTCACCTTCGTGTGTGTATTCAGTCCTACATCTCAATTCTAAACTTCATAAGCAAAGACAATGGACACGTAAAGAGAGTATGTTTCTAGGAGTTCCCATTGTGGCTCAGTGGTAACAAATGCAGATAGTAACTATGGGGATGTGGGTTCGATCCCTGGCAATGCTCAGTGGGTTAAGTATACGGCATTGCCATGGGCTGTGGGGCAGGTCACAGACAAGGCTCAGAAACCAAATTGCTGTGGCTGTGGGGTAGGCTGGCAGCTGCATCTCTGATTTGGCTCCTAGCCTGGGAACTTTCATATGCCACATGTGTGGCCCTGAAAAGAAAAAGAAAAAAAAAAAAAAGGGAATATGCCTCTAGATTCATGGGTCGAGGAGGTGAAGAAATAGAAAATTTTTCTATAAAGCTAAGATGGTGATAAAATGGCAAAAGTTACCTGTTTGTGTTTATATCTATCTCATTAGCTCATGAGTTTTATGAAGTTTTTGAACATGTTATAAGCGTTTTAGGAGCAGTCAATGGAGATGGAATAAATAAATATTAGAGCAGAAGATGACAGCCAAAAGAGCTGGAAAATGGTAGAAATTAGCTGTCAGGTAGATGGGTCAATCCTGAGCAGCAGAAAGGAAAAAAAAATACAGTAAGAATACTGTGATGATGTTAGGCATAGATATGCATATGCGTTGGCATGTGTATGTATGCATGGTCACTCATATTGTTTGCTCATGTAGCATATGAAATTTATTGCTCTTGAATATATTATTCTAATGATGTTGAGATTGGAGAGACAGTTTGTTCAACAGCATTATCTTCTAAGCCCTGCAGACAAAATTATAATAGCATAAGAAGCTACTTAATAGGTGGATGAAATGTTCATTCATGTGAAGTCAATCAATTATTTCAACCCATTTGTACTTATAATTTTTCATTCATGAAAAGCTGCTTTTGATTACTGAAATAATTCATTGTGTGCAGGAATGAACATTTTAATTTAATAATTGTCTAATGTCCCATAAGATTTATTCCTAAAACATCATCTAAATCTTTAAACGTTTTGACGTGTAAAAAGAAAAATGCAAATTAATTTCCCATTTCTATTTAAATGTGTAAAGTGTAGCCATACTTTTTATTTTATATTTCCTCCTTTTTTGGTACAAATTATAAACTGCATTTATTACCATTTCCAAAATAATTTATTAATAAAATATATTATTAAAATAATTCTCATAAATATTTAAGCAGCACATTGCATATACTTTTCCAAATTCTTTCACAAGTAAAAAATATATTTTCTTACAAATTTCCAAAATGTACTCTATATATAGATTTATACAAAATCAAAAAATCTCCCCTGAAATTATTTTATTTAGTGCACCTGCATTATTATAGTTTGTCACTTTACACATTCCACAGAAGAAATGAAAAAAAAATTATACTGAATTTTCTATGGTAATTTACTGGGATGCTAACCACAAATGTAGCATCCTAAATACAGTGTAGAGAAAGTAATGATCAGCTTGATATATTCTTACTGATACTTTGTTACCTGCCACCATTTTGGAAGCAATTTATATCTCTTATAAAATCTAAGTAGAGGGAGGACACTTTTACAATCTCAGTATCATTAAGACTATCATTTAAATGTCTTCTCTTTTTCTTCTAAACTTGCTATCATCCATCAACATAACAACATAATATAACACAGAAGGAGAATCATTAGGAAAAACAGGAAAAAATAAAAAAAGGAGGAAAGCTAGAGGGATGCTAACCTATTGGTGACTATCTTTATAGAATAATGACTTGAATAGATTTTTTTTTTGCCAGAAGTTCATAACATCTCAAGTTTTAATAATTTGTTTCCTCTAGTAAAATACCTGAATCTGTTCAATTAATATATGTTAACATGCAAGATTTCCAGCCCAGTATGTTCAGAGTCCAATTATCAAAGACAGAAAACAGTGTAATGCAAATATGTCATCCAAGAAGAAATGTGATCTTTCTCTAATATATCAACAAAAAATGATGGATGACAGAGTAGAGATAAATAAATATATGATATAAGCGAATGAGTGCTTTTATCCAGAAAATGCATTTATGAAAATGAAATGAAAAAGGTCAAATAAGGTTTTGAGTCACATCCATGATAATAGTACTAAAGAAAAAGAGTTTACCTACATCTCAAATCAAACTAATCCTCAAGTCATTTGTACCACATTTGAATGTTTGGTTAATATACTTCTGCAACACTTACACACCACCAATTTCAGGATGCAGATAAATTTAAAAATGTAAATTTTCATCCGATCTTTTTAAATTGAAGTATAGTTGATTCAATATATGTTAGTTTTAAGCATACAGCAAATTGATTGTTACACATATGTATTCTTTTTCATATTCTTTCCATTATAGGTTATTGCAAGATATTGAATACAGTCCCTGTGCTATACAGTTGGTGTCTGTTGTTTATCTAGTTTATATATAGTAGTGTGTTTTTGTTATTCCTGAATTTATCCCTCCCTCCTCTTTCCCCCTTTGGTAACCATAAATTTGTTTTTGAAGTCTGTGAGTATATTTCTATCCTGTAAGTGAGTTCATTTGTATCATTTTTTTAATTCCACATATAAGTGTTATCATGTAGTATTTGTCTTTGTCTCATCTTTTTAAAAAACGTGAGCTCAAATTCATATAACATAAGAATAACTAGTTCAGAGTGAACATTCAATATCATTTTATACATTTCCAATGTGTAATTTTGCAGTTCAGTGTTGTTTAGGGTTTCTCATAAGTGTATTCAATCATGTTGAGGCATTACCCTCTTTTAAGTTTCTAGATATTTTTTAGATTGTACCAAATGATTTTTTTTTCTGCATTAACTGGGATGGTTTTAGTTTTTTCCCCTTTCCAAACATTTACTTCTTTTTCAAATTTCTTTCCATTATTTATTTTTATCCTATAGCTTTTAAAGTCTATTGAGTATTATTTTGTGGCCTAATGTATGGTGTCTCCTGGAGAATGTTTCTTGGAAACTTTAGAAGAATGTGTATTCTATTGTGATTGGGTGAAATATGCTATGTAGGTTTGTTGCATCTAGTTGGTTCACAGTTGTGTTAGTTTGCTGGGAGGCTTAACCAACCCAAACTTATTGATTCATAGATTTAGAAGTTAGAATTTCAAGATTAAGATGTTAGCAGGATTTTCCTTTTCTGAAGGCTGTGAGAAAGAATCAGTTCAGTGCCTCTCCTTTATCTTCTTGTTGTTTGATGGCAATCTTTGGTGATTCTGGGCTCGGGGGAACATCACTCTAATCTTTGTCTACATGTTGATGTGGTGTTTTTCTTGTATGTGTATCTGTGTCCAAATTCCTTTTTATGAAGTCACGTGACATCATATTGAACTTGGGGCTCAACCTGCTCCAGCATAAACTCATTTAGCTTAACTAACTCCTTCTGCGATAGTACTGTTTCCAAGTCAAGTCACATTCTGAGGTACTGGAAATTTGAACTTTCACATATGAATTTCGGAAGGGACACAGTCAACCCAAAACAATAAGATTGTCCCAGTCCTCAATTATCTTACTGCCAAGTGTTGGGGTTGCTCATCAGCTAATTGAGTAGTTCTGCAGTTGAGGTGTCCTTTAGGGTTTTGGCCAGCTTTCTTCAAGGAATTTGAACCAGTTTGTAGAATCTGTAGCAGATTATCAAGTTCTATGCACTAGTTATGGTGACCCATATTCCTTTTCCCTAACCCTGTTTCTCCCCAGACTATTCGCTTGTGCTGATCCACTCAGTGAGCTGTGTAGGACAGGAGGTGGACCTCTCGGGCCATATAGCACGAGGCTGAGGAAGCTGAGATCTCACTTTGCTCTCACTTTATACTGTGGGAGAAATCACAGGCTACGAGGTATCTCTTGGCAGTGAGCAATGCTGCCTTGGGTAATGGGTGACCTATGTATGGAAAACTATTCTTATCTTCTTCAATATATCTTTTCTCTTATTTTTTTCTCCACTGGAGTACTGGTACCTCTCAGCCAGAGTCCTGGGTTCCTACAATAGTATTCTCATCTCTAAGTTGGGGATTTGAGGGCTATGACATGCTTTTTCATCTTACTGATGAGATTATTAAATTTCTTTCAGAAAATTTTTTTCTCTTTCTTTTCATAGCCACTCCAGCAGCATACGGAATTTCCCAGACCAAGGGCCCAGTCAGAGCTGTAGCTGAGGCCTAAGCCGCAGCAGAGCAATGCCAAATCCAAGCCACATCTGCAGCCTACATCGTGGCTTGTGGGCAACACTGGATCCTTAACCCACTGAGTGAGGCCAGGGTTTGAACTCGCATCCTCATAGGACACCATGTTGGGTTCAATGGGAACTTCTCAGCAGTGTTTTTTTTTAGTTTTCTTTATACAAGCCTTAAAGCTCCATCATTAAATTTAATCTTACTCTTGTTACCCTTTGGATGTTATTGTGAATGTTATCATTTACTTAATTTTATTTATTTCAACTTTATTTATTGTGGGTACATTCAAATACAACTCATTTTTATGTTGATCTTGTACTTTGCAACTTTAATTTGCTTTTTTTTAGCTCTAGTATTTTTCTTGTGCATTCTTTAGGATATTCTATGTAGAGAGTCATGTCGTTGGTGAATAGATATAGTTCTACTTATTTCTTTACTTTTAATTTAGTTTAATTTTAATTTTTTGTCTTTTTAGGGTCTCACCTGTAGAATACGGAAGTTACCAGGCTAGGGGTTGAATAGGAGCTGTAGCTGCCTGCCTATGCCATAGCCACAGCAATGCCAGATTTGAGCCACATCCTTGACCTACACCACAGCTTTTGGCAACACCAGATCCTTAATCCACTGAGCAAGGCCAGGGAACAAATCGGTGTCCTCATGGATGCCAGTCAGATTTGTTTCCACTGAGCCATGATGGGAACTCCCTATTTCTTGCTTTTTTTAGATGTTTTTTATTTCCTTTTCTTGATGAATTGTTCCAGCTGAACTTTCAGTACAAGATTGAACAGCAGAGGTGGAAATGAATATTTTAATCTTGTCCCTGATTTTCAGGAAAAAGCATTCATTCATTCACAATTGAGCATAATGTTAGCCATGTCTTTTCACGAGTGCTCTTTGTCATGCTGAAGAAGTTCTCTTCTATTTCTAGTTTTCTAATTTTTGTCAGGAAATACTGTTGGGTTTCATCAAATTTCTTTTCTGCAATTTAGATTGTCGTATGTATTTTCCTTTCATTCTATCTATGTGCTGTATTTATGGATTATATTCTTATTTTGATCCTTTTAATATGCTGTTAAATTTATTTTGACATATTTTGTTAATGTTTTTTATGTCTATATTCATAAAGGATTTAGTTTGTAAATATATTTTCTTGTGATTTTTCTGTCTTTTTTTCCTTTTTCCTAGGGCCACACTTGCAGCATACAGGAGTTCCCAGGCTAGGAGTCGTATCAGAGCTGCAGCTGCTGGCCTACACCACAGCCACAGCAATGAGGGATCCTTAACCCACTGAGTGAGGCCAGGGATCAAACCCACGTCCTCATGGATTCTACTCAGGTTTGTTTCCGCTGATCTTGAAGAATGAGTTAGAAAGCGTTCCCTTCTTTTCATTTTTGAATTAGTTTGAGAAGGACTGTCATTAATTAATCTTAAGTTTTTGACAGCATTTTCTAGTGAAGACATGTTCCTGGAATATTTTTGGTTTAATGTATTTATGTCTTCAACTTATTTAATTTTAATCAGGTGCTGAGATTTTCTTCTTCTTAGCATTTTTCCTAAAACTACACTTGGTTTCAAAATCATTCTAATAATCATAGCCATCCGGTTTGAAAGAACAGGAGAGGCTGATGATAGCATTAAGCCCAAAGGGCTTAAAACGTAATGGGAAGCAGGATCAAATTCTGCTCATTGATATGCCATAAATAACTGAGAATGATCAACAGACTTGGATCACTCTACCTCTCCATTCTTTGCCAGTGGATTCCTGATGCTAGGTTACTTCAACACTGACAAGGAATAAATTCAGAAAAAACTTCACCATAGGAAGACATTAGAAACCAGCTATATCTTTAGGTTTAAACTGGAGTCCACTTATGTGCTGTGTTTTTGGTAAACATACATCAGAAACAATGCTTCCTCGTATTTACATGAATTCTAAACTTACAAAACATTTGGCATACATTAATTATTTTATTTTATTTTTTTTATATTCATGTGAATTAATGGAGACAGATACCAAATTAATTTTATGGAGCAGATAACTAATCCTCTGATGTAGTAAATGTAATATACATGAGTGCACTCATTACACGTGGAGAGTGAAATCTAAGCTTGCTCTTCCAACTCCTGCTTCTTTTTCTTTAATATATATTCTGGCAGTATGTGTCACAGTCTGTTAAAGTAAGTTTGTCTCCGAGTTTTCAGTATGTAATGTGAGACAAATCAAGTTAAATATATCATATTGTTTGTCACATTGATTATATTGTAATGTGTCAAATAATTTCATGTTTGAAAATATTTTAAAAAAACTTTAATATATGATGTTATTTAAGTCATCTGAATGTGTGTACTAAAATAAAATCAGACATTTTATATAATATTTCTGGAATTCCTTCTGTTCTGGAGAAAAAAATTTTTTCAAAGAGGGCATTTTAACAAAAACAATATAATTTCACAAAGAACATAAGAATAAAAAGTTCTCGATATCAAACATCAGTTTTATATCAAACATCAGTTCATTTTAAGAAAGCTATCATAATCTGCGTATTTCAAAGAGTAAAATGAAAAATTGCACAAGATCTTTCTAGAATTTTCAAAAGTAAACTTTTGAAACAAATTATTTTAGAAGATTTGAGATGATTGATCTATTTAGAATAACTGTCCAAAGTTATCTCAAAATGTCTTTAAGATTAGTTTTATTACTTTATTACTTTATGTATTAAAATTGTATTAACACATAATCAACATATAATATATTAGTTTCATGTGTGCTATGTAATGACAATATTTGCATACATTAGGAAATGATCACTTCAATAAGTTTTAATTAACATATTATCACACATAGATACAAAATTGTTTTATCTTATGATAAGAACTTCTAAATTCTACTTTCTAAAATATTTTAAAGGAACACGAAATTAGAACTACAATCTGGGCAGAAGAAATATCGGTGGAATTATAAACTATCATGTTTACATATGAGAACTTACCATTGAATTTTTTCTACCTAAATTGTGTTTCTTGGCTAACTCAGGAAATTTCAGTTGCAAGTGAAAGTAAAAATATGATAAGATATAGTCTATATTTTTTCCTTTAATCAACTTAAATATATAATTCATATAAATGTATTTTATCTAACCAGTTTTCTGTACATATGAATCTGAGTAAAATGTTAGTTTCAGTCATTTTTACTGTAATATCAAAAACATTTTGATAAGCAGAGTTTACTATAACCATAAATCCGAGGTGAATCTCAATGACACATAAAAAACTTAGAAAATAAATTTCTTAGAGGTCTTGAAAATTTCAAAACGCAGTATCTTGAGATTACTTGATAATGTTTACTATTTTTTTTTTTTTTGCCTTTTGTCATTTTATGGCCGCGGGTTTATGGCCGCACCCGCAGCATGTGGAGGTTCCCAGGCTAGGGGTCTAATCGGAGCTGTGGCCACTGGCCTGTGCCGCAGCCACAGCAACGCAGGATCCGAGCCGCGTCTGCAACCTACACCACAGCTCACGGCAACTGAGCAAGGGCAGGGATCGAACCCGCAACCTCATGGTTCCTAGTCGGATTCGTTAACCACTGCACCATGATGGGAACTCCAACTATTAAATATTCTGTTATTTTTGCCCATGAATTAAACCATTTTTCCTTTACTTTTATGTATAAATATAAATACTCATATTAAATGTCATGCCCTTTATCGTATGGCCATTTAATCTCATTTTCTGATCAAAGAACTAACTCAAAAATATATAATAAAGAATAGAATTCCAATATGCAAATACTATCTAAAGTCTCTTATGTTGACTGTTTTTTCATAACTCATGTATTATTTATATATTATGATTATTTTTATTAATTTATGTTTAACTAAACACTGTAAATGCAACATCAAGGAAAAAGCATTTTAAGAATATTCACAACATTCAAAATGTATATGTTTTCAAAGATTCCCTACGTATTTTCAAAAAAGAGTAAAGTTAAAGAAAATTAGCATTTATTGATCTACCACTGTTTTCCAGGCACTTGCCTAAAACTGAACATTTTTCATGTGATTTTTTTAATAAACCGCATGAAATAAATACTGCTATTTCCATTTTATAAAATCAAAAGCACCATCTCTAAGATAAGAAACTTCCTGAAGATAAAGGGAGGTAGAAAATTAAAAATATAAACACATAACTGTCTCATTTCCCATTTTGTTCTTCCCCAACTACTCTATAAAATACAAGCATTCCCATACATCTAAAATGTCTACTTAGGTTGTCTGAGAAATTAAGCAGTTTACCATTTGCTCATCATTTGTTGATTTTTTAATATTTGAAAATAGTATATATTTAATTTTTTTATTATAGTGGATTTACAATGTTCTGCCAACCTCTCTTGTACAACAGTCATACAAATGCATACATTATTTTCCTCACATTATACTCTATCATGTTCTACCACAAGTGATTCAGTATAAGGCCCCTTTCTACAAATCAGTATATCATTGCTTATCCACTCCAAATGCAAGAGTTTGCATCTACTAACCCCCAACTCCCAGTACTTCCCACTCCCTCCTCCTTCCCTCTGGCAACCACAAGTCTGTTCTCCGTGTCCATGAGTCCTTTTCTTTTCTGTAGTTATGTTCATTTCTGCCATATATTAAATTCCAGATATAACTGGTATTTGTCTTTCTGTTTCTAACTTACTTGACTTATGAGAGTCTTTAGTTCCATCCATGTGCTGCAAATGGAATTCTTTTGTTCTTTTTTATGGCTGAGTAGTATTCCACTGTGTATATGTACCACTTCTTCTTAAGACATTCAACTGTTGATGGGCATTTAGGTTGTTTCCATGTCTTAGCTATCGTGAATGATGCTGCAGTGAATATAGGGGTGCATGTATCTTTTTAAATGAAAGTTTTGTCTGGATATATGCCCAAGAGTGAGATTGTTGGATCATATGGTAGATCTATATTCCATTTTCTGATGTACTTCCATTCTGTTTTCCATAGTGGTTTTACCAATTTACATTCCCAGCAACAGTGCAGGGGTGGTTCCCTTTTCTGCACACCCTTTCCAGCATTTGTTATTTGTAAACTTACTAATGATGGCCATTCTGATCAGTGTGAAGTGATCATCTCAATAGATGCAGAAAAGGCATTTAGACAAAATCCAACATCCATTTGTGATAAAGACTCTTACCAAAGTATGTATAGAGGGAACATACCTTAACATAATACAAACTGTTTATGACAAACCCATAGTCAATATCATACTCAACGAAGAAAACCTGAAAGCCTTCCCACTAAGATCTGGAGCAAGACAAAGATGCCCACTCTCACAACTTTTATTCAACATAGTATTGGAAGTCCTAGTCACAGCAATCAAACAAAACAAATAAAAGGTATCCAAATTGGAAGAGAAGAGGTAAAATTTTCAATGTATGTAGATTGCATGATATTATATATAGAAAACACTAAGCACTCCACACAAAAACTACTCGAACTGAACAATGAATTCAGAAAAGTAGAAGGATACAAGATTAACATTCAGAAATCTGTTCTATATACTAACAATGAAATACTATAAAAGGAATATAAAAATGCAATTACTTTTAAAATAGTACCAAAAAAGATTTAAATACCTAGGAATAAACCTGACCAAGGAGGTGAAAGATTTTTATGCTGCAAATTACAAAAAAATTAATTAAATGTTAATTTCAAAGTATTCAAAGAAATGGAGAGATATTCCATTCTCCTGTATTAGAATAATTAATATCATTAAAATGGTCATATTACCCAAAGCAATCTAGAGATCAATGCAATCCCTAACAAATTACCAGTGACATTTTTCACAGCACTGGAACGAACAATCCAAAAATTTATAAGGAAGTATAAAAAACCCAGAATTGCCAAAGCAATCCCAAGGAATGAAAAATGAAAAAAATGAAAAAATCTGGAAGCATAACTCTCCCAGACTTCAGACAATATTACAAAGCTATATTAATCAAGACAGTGTGGTACTGGTATCAAAACAGACATACAGACAAATGGAACATAATAGAGACCCCGGAAATAAAACCAGGTATTTATGGTCAACTGATCTTCAACAAAGGAGGCAAGAATATAAAATGGGAAAAAGACAGACTCTTCAGCAAGTGGTACTGGGAGAACTAGACAGCTGCATGTAAATCAGTGTAACTGGAACCATCCTCACACCATGCACAAAAATAAACTCAAAATGTCTTAAATACTTAAATGTACGAGAAGACACCATAAAACTCCTAGAAGAGAACACAGGGAAAACATTCTCCGTCATCAACCTTACAATGTTTTCTTAAGTCATCTCCCAAAGCAACAAAAATAAAATAAAAAAAAAGAACAGGATCTAATAAAACTTAAAAGTTTTGCACAGCAAAGGAAACCATTAAAAAAAAGAAGACGAAGAAAGACACCATATGTAATAGGAGAAACCAACAATGGTTTAATCTCCAAATTTTACAAAAAACCCATACAACTCAATAGCAAAAACAAACAAACAAAAAAAAAGCACTCAACACTCAATTGAAAAAATGGGAAAATGATGGGCAGAAAACCTGAATAGCCATCTCTCCAAAGAAAACATGTGGATGGTCAACAGGCACATGAAAAAATGCTCAACATAACTAATTATTACATAAATGGAAATAGTGTGTTCAAATTTTGTGTCACATCTTTAAGACTCAAATTGCCCACTAATTTAAATTGCACTTTCCACAAATATGACCAAGTTAGCAAATTACTCCTTCATTTGAATTTATTTATAATTCCTTAATTAACATAATAAGTTCTAGAATAGTTTTATTTGAAATCTTGGATGCTAAAATACTTTGGCTCAGCAAGGCAGTTTGCCTCAATTTTTGTTATAATTTTATTTTTCTAGATTGGAAGCTTTGAAATTCTTGCCATGTCAAATATCATGTTCCATCTATCAGAATGATATATGAAATTAGAGAGATGGCATTAGCGTTGTCTGATGTTGACAATTTTTTTCTGTTTAAATGTGCAGCATTTTATTTTCAGAAAGAATTCATTTTCTATTTCTTTTAGCATTATCTTTTGGAAGGCAGTTATCATGTTTGATCTACATTGTTCATTATTTAAGATTTTTGCTGGTATTGTTTTGACACCTATTGCAAGGATCTTACAAAACTGAAAACATTTTACTGTATCTCATATTCTAATTTAATTTCATGTTGTCATATTTCATCTTACATGGAGGAGTTTTCACTAGTGGCTTTAAATATAGCAGAGTTGAAAATGAAAATATTTTAAAATTGGTTTATCTTATATTATACTATATCATCCTTCTGAGTTTTAAAATCATGTACATCTAGAGTCTAATAAAATGTTTTTCTAATATGTCACACTCAGAGTGTATGCATTTTAATGTACAAAACAAACAATTGTGTTGTTATTGTTGAGAGAAATTCGGTTTAATAGAAAATGCATTTCCATCATCAGGGACCTAATTATCTACTCATGTATGAAGAGAAAGTTACAGAATCAATACAGATACACTGTTGCTAAACAAAGCCTTGATTTTTGAAATCTGGTGCAAAGGAGGAGAGCTGGGATTTACTCTGTATGAGAAATCTATGACTCCTGCCTTTTTATTTTAGATTTCTGGGACTTTGCATCACTGAATTTGATGAAAAGTATGCCCTTTTTTGCCAAGCAGTAGCAAATTTGTAACATATCCTCTGTACCTTTTTTTTTGTCTGTTAAAAATTAAGGCATAAATTGCATATAGTGAATTGCACAGATCTAAAGATTTATCTTTTATAGCAAATAAAGTGCGTATACTCTTCTAAACCACCACCATACAAAAATACAGAATATTTTTCACCAGAGTTAATACTTGCTCAAATGATAATTAACCACTACTGTAAAGACTCGGACTTTTTTTTTTCTTTTTATGGCCACACTTGCAGCATATAGAAGTTCACAGGCTAGGGATCAAATTGGAGCTGCAGCTGCTTTCCTACACCACAGTCACAACGATGCAGGATCCGACCCATGACTTCGACCTACACCACAGCTCATGGCAACCCTGGATCATTAGTCCACTGAGTGAGGCCAGGGATCAAACCTACATCCTCATGGATACTAGTTGAATTTGTTACCACGGGGCCACAACAGGGACTCCCTCAGGCAGAATTTTAAATAATAGAAATGCAATTAGAAAAACTGTTAGAAAATATGATTAACAAAATTATAAAACATTAATTCTGTACATTATTAATTTTCCTCTTTTATGTGTTCTCCATGATATAACACTGGAAATGCAAATAACTCTTATAAAACTTGTATGAGTTGTAATATGTCCTGATTAATGGACGGTAGATATCCAGGATTTTTTCTCCTTTGAATGTATGTGCGGATGTTTTTGGAGATAAAATTTCAGAATCATTTTATCTGATAGAGTCTACATTATTTTTAAAACTGGTGCTGAAATATATTTATTTCTCATGTTGACCTTAAAACTGACTTTTTAGCATCCTTATAAGATCTGATAAATGCACTTTTCATTATTTCTTTCTTCTGTTTTTCTTGCCAGGCAATTCTCCTTTTAGCAAATTATATTTAAAATAATTTGTAAAACTATAAATTTTATATTTAAAAAGTGACCAAACATGCTAAATGAAAAATCAATCCCAGTTCCAGTCACAGTTACTGAGTTATTTTCTTCCCTCTCTGAGAAAACATTTACTCATCATGAATTTTGATAGATCCCCTGAGTTTTAAGATGTTGATGCTATTTTTTAATTCAATTGTAGTAAATTTGAAAAACAATATAGTGTATAACCATTTCATCTTTAATATTTACCACACATTAATGTAGTCAGTACCTGTATCCTCAAGATTCTTCCTGGATCTGACATTGTACCTTGCTTCAATAAGCAACACAAATAATTTTAAATAAAATATTTTAAACATAGCTATAGTATTGAAAATTCCTTTTGTGTAGGAAAGCCACCTTATCAAATAAAACTATAATATTCAAGAGCAATACTACTTTTGTTTCATCTTTATTAGACTTAGAGCTAGCGATCTTAAATTAGACACAAAATAGTTATGAATATACTACCACTGTTCTTGGTTGTCTGTGGTGTAAGAGCACTGACCCTAACTATTTGATGTACATTCCCATTCCTTGTCTCTTTGGATTAAAAAAAAATGGCAAAAAGACTTAGTGACGCAAATAAAGTGTTTATTGAAAGAAGACAGGTATGGAGAAAACATAGGAGGGCTCCATCTGTGGGAAGGGTGCAGAGACAAAACAGAGAAGAGCAAGAGAGAAAAAAAAAGGACATGTGATCTGAGAGTGGTTTGAATCACTCGCATGCTGGCTTTCCTGGGCTTTCTTGGGCCAATCATCTTGCTTTTTCTGGCCATTAGTCCATATTCGGCCTGATTAAGGATCCTCTCCTGTATGTGCATCTTTTAGCAAAGATGGATTCTCGTGCAAGGGCTTCTGGGAAGTTGACAGGATGTATCATGGACTGGTGCCTCTCCCTTCTCTGACTGCTGAGGAACCTTTCTGTGCATGTATAATTCTGTAGGTCTCATTGACCTCAAGAATGAGAAATAATGTGAGCTCTGTCTTTTATCCAAGCAGGATGCAGCTACTCCTTGCTCCTGCCGTAATCTTTTTCTTGAAGTATCTTTCCACAGGGGACAGATTCCAATTATTCAGCCTGGGACCCATCCATCTCCTGCCTCACCAGATTCAATTGTATATTAACTAATGATGATTTATTTTAAATCTTAGTGGAGATTATGTTTATAATTAATTACATCATTTCTCTTGGGCAATGCATTATGTTTCTTTTCTTTCTATCTAGAAAACTTCATCTTTGGTTGGTAAATACAAACATAAATTTTAATTTTCATCACTCCCTGTTGTTGAAAACAAGATAATCCCAATTGGAGTTGTTTATTCTTACTCTCACATCACCAATTCGAGATTCAACCTAATTTTAGTTTGGGGTCTCACAGAAATACTCTTAAATCATTCAGTCACCTGATCAGCTTGAGAAGGGTCATCTCTATGACAGATCCCAACTATCACTTAAAAGAAGTCACCTTGCCATAACAAGCCAAATTCTTTGCCTAGTGTAACTTCTTTTTTCCTTCCCTTGCCTATAAAATTATTTTATTCTCTACAGCCTCTGGAGCATTTTTCTGTTTGTTAGATCGAGTGCTGCCCAATTCATGAATCATTGAAAAAAGCCAAGAAGATATGTAAGATTTACTCAGCTAAATTTTTGTTTCTTTAGCACCACTCTCTTTACTTTGTCTTACACTTTAAATACCAATATTTGAGCAACAGAAAGTAAGAGACAAAACCCACAAATCAAGCTAAGATGCAAGAGGGAAGTATTTTTCTGAGAAGGTCAGAAAATCAAGTATGCTCTACTCACAGAACCAAGGAAGTATTTGATGTGAGGCTTACAGTGTTGTTGATAACGCCTCCTCTCTTTGGGGTATTACCTGCTGGTATTTCAGTTCAGTATCAATCAACACTTTTAAGAGATCTAAAGACTAAGAATGGAGCATTGTGCTAGAATTATTCACTTTTCTTCATTCATTCATATCTTAAGCTTTCAATATCTGCTGTGCACCTGTCATATTCTAATGTCTGAGCTTATCTTTGTTATCTGTCTTTGAAAAACTTCAGTGTAGAAGTGGGGGATAGTGTCAGCACAATGCAGTGTGTGCTACATTACAGTTATAGACAGGGATGTACAGCAGCAAGGTAGAACATGGGAAAAAATCAGTCAGACTGTACCAGCCAATCCTTAGAAAGAGAAATACTAGTTAAATATTGAGACAACTAAGAGTTCAGAGGAAGAAAAGGGAGAGGGAGTTTCTCCGCTTCTGTGCTTCTTAAAGATGTGAAGAAACTCCATTTCTTATATTTCTTATCACAGAAAACTAATCTAATTAAATAAATGACATGGTTTTAAAAAAGATAAATTATCTCTCTTAACCAAGTTTTCTGAATATTCATGTCATATTCTTATTGGAATACAATATATCACACAACGGTACTGTTTTCTGTGACTCTTGTCAGATAAATCTGCTCTGATGAAGTATTAGAGAATTTCCTTACATTTTTCTCTTTCCCTAGATCAATGAGTTTAAAGCACATTAAGGGCCCAACTGATAAAATAGAAATGCAGATGAACGTTATCAAGATATCACCTGAAAATGCTTTCTTTGAAATCTTAGTGGAATTTGGTGATTTCGATTACACTCATGTACTGGAAAAATCTCTTTCAGTCTTCTGCTTTGATAAATATTCCCATGTGTGTTATTTCTTATTTTTGCTTTCACTCATTTTCCAACTTTAATTATAAACATGAGCACTCCACATAGTATTTACAATCCCACATCTTCACTCCACGTATTAAAATCATTCTTTCATATTTTCAATCATGTCATTACCTTCTACTCTTCTTGTCATTTGAAATCATTTCAAACTTGTAGAATAGTTGTACCAGATATACAAAGAATATTCAGAACACTTTTACCCCAGAAACAACAATTGTTAACATATTATTTTCCCTCTCTCCCATTCCACCTCTCTCTCTCTCTCTCTTCTTCCACGCTTCACAGTGTGGACATAGAATGAGTTCTAGGAATGGAATATATATATTAAATATGATGCTTTACTACACCTATATACTGCATACACTGCATTCTCTCACAACCAGGGATCCTCTACAAAGCTCATTTAAGTTTGTGTCCCAACACACAAAGTCTTTTTCTCCCTGTCCTAGGGTCTTTTTCAAATTAAAAAAATAAGAAGAAAAAAATGGCCAAAATAAGTGGAAATGATAGTGTCCAGGGTTGAACTGTATTTGTTTACTTGGATTTTGTTTGTATTTTGAAGCAATTTTATTGAGATAAATACCGTATTTTCATATCACACTATAGAATTAAATTAATTACACTGTGAAAATTAAAACTATACTGTCTTATACTTACCTCCATGATTACCTTTACTGGTACTCTATATTTTATGTGGATTTGAATTGAGTGTGGTACTACTTTGTTTCATCCTGAAAAACTTCTACCATATTTTTGTGATTAAAAAAAATGCCAGCAATAGATTTTCTCTTTTTATTTAAGAAGGTCTTTTATTTTGCCTTTATTACTGAAACAGAGATTTACACTATACAAAAGTATTGGTAAAGAGTGGGTTTTTGTTTGTTTGTTGTTGTTTTTTTACTTGTACATTTCAGGACATCCCGCCTCCATTTTATCCCTCCCCCCCTTTTTTTGTGCGAGATGTAAGCTGCTAATTATTGGTGTTTGCTCTGATGAGTTCTTTTTCTCTTGTTGGATGATGTTTTTACTTTGTCTTTCAAAATTTTTCTTATGATTAGTCTAGATATGTATCTCTTCCCTTTAGCTTGCTTAGAATTTGCTGAGATTCTTACATGTGGATTAACATTTTTCATAAAATTTTGGAAGCTTTCAATCATTATTTATATTTAATTTTCTTTTTCTTATCTCTTTCTTTCCTCTACTCCTGGTAAGTCAATGTGCCAATTGGTTTCTCACATATCTCTGAGGTTCTCTCTTCTTTTTTCGTTTGTGCCTTTTTTTTTTTTTTAAGTGTCACACATATGGAAGTTTCCAGCTAGATGTTGAAACAGAGATGTAGCTGCTGACCTATGCCAGCCACAGAAATGTGGGATCCCCACAACCACAGCGATGTGGTATCTGAGCTCTGTCCATGACCTACACCACTGTTTACTGAAATGCCAGATCCTTAATCCACTGAGCGAAGTCAGGGATTGAACCTGTGTCCTCATGGATATTAGTTAGATTCCTTTCCACTAAGCCACAAAGGGAACTCCAAGGCTCTCTTTACTAGTATTTAGTATAATGTTCTTTGTTATTCAGGTTGTAAAATCTCTGTTGGCCCCACTCCATATTTGCTGATTCTTTCTCCTGCTAGCACACATCATCTCTTGAGCACCTCTAGTGAATTTTCATTTTGGTTATTGAACTTTTCCATTCCAGAATTTCCATTTGGTTCTCTTTCATGTTTTTTGTTTCTTTATTGACATTCTTTACTTGATGAGACACTGTTATCCTACCTTGCTATACTTTGGTACACGTAGTTTCTTTTGGTTCTTTGAATGTATATACAGCAGTGAAGATGACTTGTATGCTAAAATCAAGATTCAGGCTTTCTCAAAGACAGTTTCTGAACATGCTTCTGTCCCTGTTTATGAGTCACACTCTCCTGTTTCTTTGAATTTCTCATATTTCTTTTTTGAAAATGAACACGTTACTTAATATGTAGAAGTATTCTCTATATATCCCACTGACTTTGTGGCTTATTCTTGTTGTGGTTTGTGTGCTTATTTATTTATTTATATTTTTTTAGTAATTTGACTGGACTATTTTTTTTTTTTTTGTCTTTTTAGGCCCACATGTGTGGCATATGGAATTTCCGAGTCTAGGTGTCAAATTGGAGCTGCAGCTGCTGGCCGTAGCCACAGCAACACAGGATTCAAGCCATGTTTGCACACTACACCACAGCTCAGGGCAATGCTAGATCCTTAACTCACTAAGCATGGCCAGGGATAGAACCTTCATCCTCATGGATGCTAGTTGGGTTTGTTACCACTGCAACACCACCTTAACTCCTTGGCTGGACTATTTTAATCATTCATATTTCCTCCATAGTGCAAAGTCTCTGATGTTGCTTACAAGTGGCATGGCCTTGGACATGTGCACAGCTACTCTAATAGAAGTGTTTTTTTTACAGAGATCTTTTGGACTGTGCCTTTCACTGCTCTTTCTGTTAAGGTGTCAGCTTAATTTGCTATTACAACCAGTTGTTTGCTTCTACTAATTGCTCACCACTTGTATATATTTTGTTGTTGTATATTTTTTGGCAATGCCCTAGATAATAGATCGCTTTACAATACATTGCTAAAATATGAGTATTATATTTTATATATGCTACATTATACATAATAATATAACATAATGTATATTATTACATATTTGTGATGCAATCAAATGCAGGGTCTTTCCCAAGGATAATATTTGAGGCCTATATTTGAGGTTTGCTTCAATCTCAGAAGGGATCTTCTAATAGCTTTTTTTCCTGTTCTCTCTGTTAAATTTCTAGATGTTCTGTGGTTTGGATTGCTGTTTTCATGCAGCTACCAGCCTCTCTCAGTTGCTTATTACCAACACAACTCTTGCCTTCAACAATGCTCATACTCTTGAATTTCCCTAAAGAAGTTTCTTTTTTTTTTCCCCAACAAGAGAGTTATAGAATTACTTGTCCTTTTATTGGCTTCTCCCCATGGAAAAGATTTCTTTACTAATCTCAAGACTTAGGAGTAGGGTCTTCCTCTCTTGGAGTGATACTCTTACTTTAAAATTGAGGTCCAGGGAGTTCCCGTTGTGGCACAGCAGTTAACAAATCTGACTAGGAACCATGAGGTTGCGGGTTCGATCCCTGGCATCACTCAGTGGGTTAACGATCTGGTGTTGCCATGAGCTGTGGTGTAGGTGGCAGATGCAGCTCAGATATGGCATTGCTGTGGCTCTGGTGTAGGCTGGCAGCTACAGCTCTGATTAGACCCCTAAGCTGGGAACCTCCACATGCCATCCATGGGTGTGGCCCTAAAATGAAAAGACAAAAATAAAATAAAATTGAGGTCGAGATTAATATCTGGGTTCCTAGGATTGCTCCATCCAGCATGGAACCTCTCTTCCACCAGAAAGCTGAAGCAAGGGTGGAGTTCTTGTTGTGGTACAGCAGAAACAGATATGACTAGAACCCATGAGGATGCAGGTCTGATCCCTGGCCTTGCGCAGTGGGTGGGACATCCAGCATTGCCATGAGCTGTGGTGTAGATCACAGATACATCTCTTATCCTGTGTTGCTGTGGCCATTCTGGAGGCCAGCAGCTGTAACTCTGATTTGACCCCTAGCCTGGGTAATTACATATGCCTAGAGTGTGGCCTTTAAAATTAAATCAAAAAAAAAAAAAAAAAAAAGCTTAAGCAGGGGTAACCAGGATCCACTATTTTCAGTTTGCTCTCCTTGAGAAAGAACTTCTGCCCTACAGTTTTAGGCTGGTTGGAGACATGGAGCTCAAGCTCTACCAGTCACTCTTCTTAGAATAGACCTGAATGGTGAATAAAGTCCTGTGTTCTTGTGCTATATGGGTTTCTACAAAAGAATTTAGGGCATGGGGAGTAAGTGGATCTTGAGTCAAATGGCATAGAGTTTCACTGTTTTTACCAAAAAGTAGTAGAATTTCTGCAATAAAAATTTCTCCATTTACTTACCCTTTTGTCTATTATTTATAATCCATTACCTTAGGCATATGACCCTTAGGATAATGCTCAGGAATTTTAAATTTTTTTAAGAAATAATTTTTTAAATAAATTATGTTGTCTTGTTGAAGTGGTGCCTATACCACCATTCTGGAAACAACATAAAAATTTTTATAAAGTTGATCATTGTGTGCTTCATGAGCAAATAAAGCAAAAAAAACTGAAGGATTTGAGGAAACTGGTCCAACAAATATTTTGAGAAATAACAGTCTAAGTTGAGGGATAGAAAGCACTAACTTCCAAAAGTAATACCATTTTTGTTATGTTTACAAAATAGAAAGGACTCCTGCATAGATGGAAAGGAGTGACCAATAAATACATATTTAGCTTTCTGTGATGAAGGTAAAGTGAATGCAACAATGTCCAACCTCTAGCTTTGTACCAATGTTTTCCAAATCTATTTATGCTAAATATATCACTTTAAAATTACTTCCATTACTTCAACCTTGGTATGTCTAAAACTAACATCATCTTTTAAAATTAGCTATATTAATTGATTTAATATAGAGCAAACACAAGTAAAAATCAGGCTTCTTTTTGTCATATGTCCTAGTCTATTCTAATTTTTTCAATCCCTCAACTCACTTTATACTTATAAACTTTTACAATGATCATCTATTATTTCTCTTTCAGGTAAAGTGACAAATTTACTAGATTAATTGAACTCCCCATAAAGTCAATATTAGTGTTAATATTATTTATAAGATTGTTAGATGTTAAGATTACTCTAACCAGAAGTGTGGTTTCTGTAGTCTCTGTAATGGCCAACAGATGGGACTATTAAGTTTATAACAGATTTATATTGTTATCTGTAAGTCTCTCCTCTTAAATTAATCATATATAGGCTCTAAGAACATAGTATACTTTGAAAAATGGTTATTCCTGTGCTACAGATAGAGGCACTTCTTCATTCTTCAAGAAGACATAATATAACTGCTTTAATGGAGCCAAGAAATAAATTGTGAGATAATAATAGCATTTAATCCAACCTTACAGTTTTACAAATGAGATGAAACTAAATTGTAGCATTTGATATCATCAACAATTTCAAACCCCTATTTCTCTACACTCTCTGAAATGAAAAGTCACTGAGGCATAAAATCTGTACTACCATGATGTATAAACCATAATTACATTAACATATATTTGAAATGTTTACATTAAATCCATTAAAAGGACTAGCTTGAGAATTGTCCTGTCTTTTTCCTATTAAGTTTTAATATCCCAGTTAAGAGTAATGGGCAACTTTAGCTTATGCCCTTCAATACTAAATAAATAAGATATCAAAATCTATGTATATCTCTTTAGCTTGAGTTCAGATCAATATACACTTTGGGTCCAGGACACATCTTTTTACTCATACTATCATAGTGCTCTTCCTTTAAAAAAAAAAATTAAAATGAATCTCTTTCCCTCTATAGCCTCTTCTTTCTTTGCTGCTTAATTCACTTCCTTGGACTAATTTTCCCTGGGCTTCATTCCAAAATCCCCTTTCCCACTGCCAATAATCTGATTTGCTATCACTGTTCATCACTGTTTTATAACACTAAAACATTTACTATGTATTCACTCCTTCAGAACAATTAGGCTTCCCATGTGGATTCACAACTAAAATTCTCGTCTATGGTTTATTTACATACAGTCATCAACTGATTGACAGTGGACTCCCTAACAACACACAATGCTGGCCCAGAATAAACTGACCCACAAGTCATTACAGTAAATAGGAGACAGACATGTAAATATATTACCCTTTTTATTTTGTTTTGTTTTATTTTATTTCCTCTTCTAATATTCAAAGGGTCAGCTAAGCTAACACGCTTCCTAAGGGACCTTATAGAAGCATTTGGAAAACATTTGACTTTAGGCAGTTTAGTCAGAAAATATCATATTCAAACATATTTTAATTAATTTTAAAAGTCACAATTTTGAACACTGACAGCATCATTTTCTTCTAATATTCAATTTATTTTAATTTCATAATATTGTGAGTAAATTGCTCCTATTCTGCTAAACCACTGAGCTCTAACATATGACAGGGCATAAAAAGCTATGTAAATAGTATTCCCTATCATTTTGAAATAAATGGTTACACAGAAAGTTTTTCAAGAAGAAAGACATAATATTTTATGAAAGCAATGTAAATTAATTCAAATTGGTCTACTATTTGCGCAAAAGTGAATAAAATGTAGGTCAATTAAGGATACATTTCTTTCTATTCTATCATCTAACTATCTATCATCTACTTGTTTGCCTATCTTTCTATTCTATTTTCTCATGTTCCTGGCCTAAATATTAAAATTATACTTAAAATAATAGTGACTATTACTGACTTATTCTGTACTTAGGTTTGTCTTTATGTTGTGAGACAATGAAATCCTATTTTCTTAATAGATACTAAACACCTTCTTTCAGTAAAATGATTTATTAAAAGAAATGTAGACATGAATCTAAGAATAGATATATTACTAATGCTGATTTTTTTATATTAACTCTATTTTCTTTATACTTAACTGCTATCATCTTTTTAATAATGAATATATTCAACAGGAAAACTATTGCTCAACATAAATTAGTGCAAAATTTCTGTTAGTCATAAGTCTTGAATATACTTTCAAAGAGAGTTAATTTGATTTTTTAAGTTTAAATTGTCTTAGGTGGTGTATAGCTCGTTTTACATATCAATAATCCATGCTTAACTTTTAAATTTTCTTATTATTTCATTGGCATGAGCTTGAAATAACAATTTACTTATTAGATAGATATATAAATTATATTTTTATTTTATCATAAAATGTTGCACATGTGGAGTTCTCGTTGTGGCTCAGCAGGTTAAGAAACTGACATAGTGTCCCTGAGAATGTGGGTTCAATCCCTGGCTCATTCAGTTTATTAAGAATCTGATGTTGCCACAAGCTGCGGAGTAGGTCATAAGATGAGATCCTGCATTATTGTGACTGTGGCGTATGTTAGCAGTTACAGTTCTTTTTTTTTTTTTTTTTTTGTCTTTTTGCCTTTTCTAGGGTCGCACCCGCGGCATATGGAGGTTCCCAGGCTAGGGGTCTAATCGGAGCTGTAGCTGCCAGTCTGTGCCACAGCCACAGCAACACGGGATCCAAGCCGCGTCTGCAACCTACACCACAGCAACACTGGGTCCTTAACCCAGTAAGTAAGGCTAGGGATCGAACCCACAACTTCGTGGTTCCTAGTCAGATTCGTTAACCACTGAGCCAAGACAGTTCTGATTCGACCCACCCCCCGCCCTGTCCCCGGCCTGGGAACTTCCATATGCCACGAGATGGCTGTAAAAGAAAAAAAAAAATGTTGCGTTTAATTGTTCTTTTTCACATGCTACATAGATAATGTCAACTGCAGGTTGGAATCTTGCAATGAGAGAATGAAACAGAAAAAGGAATATAGACTCCTGGGATGGGAGGGCACAACCATGGCATGGAGCAGTTCTCAGACCAGGAATTGAACTCATGACACAACTGTGACACACATCACAGCAATGACAATGTCAGATTCTTAACTGGATAGGCCATGAGGGAACTCTCAGAATATAGACCCTTCCTATGTTTTATACCTAGTATTTCTATTATTATGTATGCTTTTCTATTATGTATAACATATAGGTATTTTATTTGTCATTTTCTAAAAAGATACAAGCCCTAAAACGTTATTCATCTAAAAAGAGAGATACATAAAACAGAGTGGATCGAATGGATAGGGAAAATCCACACCTATAATTGGATATATCCTAATTTTGTCTTTGTGAGTAACAGGAAAAGTTGAGAGAAAATCAAAATGATATGGATGATCTGTACACTACTGTCAAATGACTTAAACACTTCAATAAGGGCATCAGCAGAATACATATTCTTCTTATGCACATGTGTGACATAAGAAGATAAACCATGAAAATACTTCACCAAGTGTAAGATAATTATAATCATGTAAAAATATACCCTGGCCACAAAAAAAATTAAACTATGACTCAATCATCAAAGGTATCTCTAAATCTCAGAAAAATTCCTAAATTCCCGAGTCAAGAAGACATAAAAAAAACTGAAATGAATAAAAATAAAACAATTATTTTTACGTTGCAGTTACAGTTGTTCTTAGATGGAAATTCACAGAATTAACTGCTTGTAAGAAATAAAAGTTCTTAAAGCAATAATTTAAACTTAAACCTTAGAAAGTAGAAAAACAAGATGAAAACAATTTAAGCAGATAGACGGTAATTGCTAATATAAATTCAAAGATCAATGAAACTTAAATTGTCAAAATATTAGATAAAGCCATAAAACAAATTATATTTCTTTTGGACTAATAGAATTGATAGCCAGAGTAGTAATAAACAAGAGAGAAATCACAAATCATTAATATTAAGGATGAAAAGGTGACATTTATATATATTATAGACATTAGTATAATTTTAAGGGAATGCTATGAGAATAAAAAGGGAATATTATGAACAGCTTTATGACCATCTATTTCATAAGATAAATAAAACTGATTAATTTCTTGGGAGACAATAAAAATGCTCACTCAAAAAATGCGTATCCTTCATGGTCTATATCTATTAAAATACTGAATACAAAAGCAAATACACTTCTACAAATTAAACTCTAGTCCCAGATCATATTACTGTTGAATTTTACAAAATACTGAAAGGAGAAATAAATCTACTCTGCAATCTCTTCCTGTAGAAGGGGAGACATCCTTACCAATTAATTTTCTAAGACCAAAATCACCTTGCACCAAATCCAGGCAAAGGCATAGCAGAAAAGAAAACTACAGAGTAATATTATTCATGAACACAGATTTTTAAATCCTTAAAAAATATTAGCAAATTTTAATCAATAATTAACGAAAGGTAATTCATCATTACCAGTTACGCTTTATTTCAATAAAATGGTTAATACAACATTTGAACACCAGACCATATATCAATAGTCTGAAAACAGAGAATTCATTCAATCTTATTAATAGCTTAAAAAAAAGGAATTTGGCAAAATATTGAGTGTATGCATAAAAAATGCTCTTAGCATACTAGGACAACTAAGAAACTCAGTAAAGAACAGCTAAAGAAACTGGCTAAGATAATATTTAAGAGAAAGAAAAATTTTTAAAAGTCTGATACAGCTTTTCATCTAAAATAAGGAAGCTGTGTATATTCTCATCACTTACATTCAACATTATAATGTAAGTCATAGGTACTATAGTAAGGAAAGAAAATGTAATAAAAGTACTATAGTAATGAAAGAAAATGTAATAAAAAAGTCAAACAGAGAGGATCATGGCCCAAAATTGAGGGTGAAAACAATAACTTTGTTAAAAAAAAACACTTTAAACATATACAATTTTATTTGTCAGTTATGCATCAATAAATATGCAAAAAATAAACGTTCATATAAGAAACTAATAACATAATTTACTTTGAAATACCACAGCGCATCAATAACTTGCACAATGCTTTCAGAGCAATAAAAGCAAAAGAACACATTAATGGCTGCAGATACACAACTGCAGGAAAATACCACATCACATTCTTCCTCTTCAAAAAGCAGCATGAAAATTTGCGCACACACACACAAAAGAGAGAGAGAGAGAAGAAAACCATAGACTTCTTTAAGAAACATAGGAGAGTATGTTTGTGATTCTGGGTTAGACAAATATTTCTTTGGCACAAACACTTAACCATAAAAATTGTGGGGTTTTTTTTCATCATCATAAAAACGCTTGCTTATTGAAGAATCCTATGAAAATGTAAAGACATCTTACAAGTATTTGAAAGCACATATCTGTTAAAGGATTTTTACAATTCAATGGTAAGTAAGGAGACAGACAACTCAAGTAAAGATAAGGGTTTAAGGAATTCCTGTCGTGGCTCAGTGGTTAAAGAACCCAACTAGTATCCAGGAGGACTCAGATTTGATCCCTGGCCTTGCTCAGTGGCTTAAGGATCCAGTGTTGCCATGAGCTGTGGTGTAGGTCACAGAGGCTTCTCAGATCCCGAGTTGCTGTGGCTGTGGTATAGGCCGGCAGCACAGCTCTGATTCGACCCCCTAGCCTGGAAACTTCCATATGCTGAGGGTGCAGCCCTAAAAAGACAAAAGACAAAAAAATTTTTTAAAAATAAAAAAAAAATTTAAATAAGCACATGAAATTATGCTCAGTGTCTACAGCTCTTACTGAAAGGCAAATTGAAACCGTGAGATATCACTAGGCATTCTAATACGGGGGGACGGAGATAATAAATGAAAGATATCTAGATAGATAATAGATAATAGCTAGCTAGCTAGATATGGCTGGATAGATAAGTAATAACAACCCTGACAATATCAATAGGTAGCTAACAGGATGCAAAGCAACTGGATCTTTCAAATATTTTCAGTTGTAATTCATATTGGTACACCCTCTTTGCCAAATGGTTTGGCATTTATTTCCAAAATTAAAAACACACTTTTGATGCAACCCAGTGACCCTACTCCTAGATATTTACACAAAAGAAATGATAAAATATATCCTATATGTGCCTGTATATGAATGTGTATAGCAGCTTTCTTCATGATTACCAAACTCTGGAAATAATCACTAATACTCAACAACTGGAATACTGTATATATGGTGGTACCACATGGTGGTTCAACATATGGCTGAACATATAGAAGAAAAAATAGCGCTCAGCATGAACTGCTGGTACAACACACCCCACCCCACCCTCAAGAAAAAAAGAAAATAGACTTCAGAAGTTTGTGTGTTGAAGAACTTGAAATGAGAATGGCATTCTATCTGATTCTATTTATATGAGTCTTGAAATGTCAAAACAATAAGAATGGAAGCCAAATTAGTCTGAGGGATTAACTGTGTCTAAGGGAGGGAGAAGGATATTGACTGAAAAAACACAAAATTTTTTTTGAGTTTGTAGTAATATTCTATATCCTGATGTTACCTTATACTGCATACATTTGCCCAAACTCACCAAACCATATACCTAAAAGGACTGACTATTTTTATATGTAAATGACATATTAATAAACTTGGAAAATAAAATTAAAAGTTACAGGATATAAAGACTAAAAAAACAGTTAATCTTTTTAACAGGTAAAAGTTAAAAAAAGTTATGGAGATTACTGGGGCATATAGATTGTTTCCCGTTTTTTGAAGGGTACCTCTGTTAATCTGTGTTCATGCCTACATCACAGAACTCAGTCTTTTCTGGGAGACATGGCTCAGGCCTTCTAGAAAGTTTGGTCACTAGGGAAAAAAATCAATTCATTTTATGATAATCTCTTATGGTAACTAGAATCCTCACAAGATCACAAGCTGCTGAAACTTAACAGGTTTCCCTTGATGGCATTTATATTGGTGAGAAGACAGAGGGAATAAGAAGGATGTACTGGGAATACATTACTACTAGCAGTTCCATCTCTGAACACACGCAGAAATATCAGGTGGTTTATTATTGCTACTCCACTTTTTTTCTTTTTTTTGTGGTTGTTTTTTTTTTGTGTGTGTGTGTGGTTGTTTTTGTTTTATTTGTGTGTGTGTAGTAGTTTTTGTTTTTTGTTTGTTTGTTTTTTAATTTCATGGCCACACCCATGGCATTTAGAAGTTGCTGGGCCAGGGACTGAATCTGAGCCACAGCTGTGACATATACCCCGGCTGCAGCAACAGCAACACTGGATCCTTTAATCACTACACCAGGCCTGGGCCCAAACCCACACCCCTCTGTGACCTGAGTCAGCTAGAGTCAGATTCTTAGCCCACTGCACCACAGCAGGAATTCCTATTCCACGAAATTTGATAGTGATGATTCTGTAACTCAAGTAGTAAATTCATGCCTTGTCTGTTATAAATAGAACTCTTCAAAACCGTTTTAATGAAAGTTTTTCTTCATATTTTAGGGATTTTCTTCCATATGCTCTTAAACATAGGGAAGATAATAAAATTTGAAATTCGTTTGGAATGAGCAGTTAATTGTTCTATTGTGAAATACAGATGAAAATCAAAATTTATATTCGAGCAAAGGGAATCCTACTTTTAAAATGTTTTGCATTTTTCTGAATATTAATATATAATTATCCCCTTATTTTAGATATTCATATCAGTACAAAACAATTGGTTCTTACTCTGTTTTCCTCCTTTTTTTCCTTTCCCACATTAAATTGTATTGATTTCTTTGAAATAATGAAGTCTCAAATAAGCACAACACTTACTCCTAAACAGTGTACTTCCATATTCTGTATGAAAATAAATTAAAAGAAGTATATAATTGATAAGTGAGATTGAGAGACCAGCACAGAGTATCAAAGTAATAAGTGAATATTTTAAGTAAGTTTTTTTTCTTAGTAGTTTTAATGAAAGTATTAAGCTCTTACACTTTGTTCAGATTTCAGAAAGATCTACCATTTAAAGGAAATCTATAATTTATAGACTAGATGTACTCTAAGACCTGTTTATAACTACTTATGGGAACTCTGAAACATATTTTTCCCATATGAATAATGTTTTTTTTTTTTTTTTTTTGTAATGGGTGCACCCAGGGCTCATGGAATTTCCCAGGTCAGGGATCAAATCCAAGCCACAGCTGCAACGTACACCACAGATGTGGCAACTCTGGATCCTTAACCCACTGCACCACATAGGAACTCCTGAACAATGGCATCTTACAATGATTAATTTCCTTAGCCAGTCTTTCACGTTCCATTACCTTAATGTAGGTAAAATATCTCATTTTAAATTTAAAAGTATTAAAAAAAAAACCCTATAGCTGCTATAGGCTTTTTCCAGGTCAAAATGATCTGAAAATCAGCTACTCAAAGACTTCCAATTAAACTGACTAGAAGCACTCCTACATTTGGAGTGAGGTGGGTTTGGTCACTATTGGCTGTACCTGCTTGAATTTCTGAATCAAAATATGCTTGGAGTTCCTGTTGAGAATCTGACTAGTATCCATGAGGATGTGGATTTGATCCTTGGCCTCTTTCAGTGGTTTAAGTATCTGGTGTTGCGTGAGCTGTGGTATAGGTCACAGGTGTGGCTCAGATCTGTTGTTGCTCTGACTGTGGTGTAGACTAGCAGCTGCAGCTTCGATTTGACCCCTAGTCTAGGAACTTCCATATGCCGCAAGTGTGGCCCTAAAAAAAAAAAAAAATGGAGATTCTCTTTAGGACTGCCAGACTCAGAATCAGATCTGACAAGTAAAGAACTTGGAAGTTGTTACTGTACTTACAATAAAAAAAACAAGCTTTACAAACTGGAAATCTGTGACTTTTCTGAGACTCATCTGATAACTGATATAGCTGGACAAACCGCTATACTGCAATTTTAAAAAACAGTCACATTCAGGAAGATACTGATCCTCAGATTTTATTACCTGCAGCAGAAACTGTAAGAATAACTAGGATAGTTAGGATACTCACTGAAATAGTAATTTTACAGTGTTGCTGCAGGTTGAGTGAAGACTGGTATGAGAACTGGGAATTCCTGGGGTCCACTGTCATAAGTGGATTTTATATAAGGATACCCAGTAGTTTCTCAGGAGGAAGGATCTGAGAAAAATTCCTCTGTGGCCTTGGCCAGGGTGAAGGGGAAGTTATTATTCTGGAAAATCACTCAGACTCTTCTTCCTATAAAAGTTGTGATCTTGAGGGGGAATGTTCCACAGAGGAAAATTCTGACATTTTACACCACTAAAAAAGAATTCTTCCCCTTTTTCATCTTCTTATCTTACCAAAGGCAGAAAATTTCAACGGAAAATAAGGCTCCAGAAAGTAGATGTGAATGATGCCGGTAGGAAAGGAAATAGAGATCAAGGGATAAAAATCTATACCCTTGGAAGAGGTATAGAAACACTTGTGAAAACTCACACTCCCACAAAATCGTCCAAGAAAAGACTAGGACTATATCATGGTATTATAAAATACTCTCTCCTTTACCTCTGAAACCATACCATGAGCCTCCAGGATTATAACTATAATTGTAGTTAAAAGAAATGTCAGGCACAGACTCTCTCTAAAGATTTGTACAAAGGGAAGCCTTAAAGTATGAGACAACCATAAGGACAAGAAAAGAATTTGATGTCCATCATACTTAGGCCTGTAACGTATGCTAATGTATAGCACTACTCTTAGCCAGATTAACCTGAATCCTCATGCTAAAACTGGTTTACTTAAGTCCTTAATACTTTACATAACATATAAGCTTCAATGAATAAAAAATACAGGGCATGCTAAGAGGCAACGGAAAATTTCTGAAAAAGTAAAGCAACTACCAAAGCCAGACTTAGATATGACATGTGCAGGAATTATCAAATAAGAGAATTAAAATCACTTGGGTAAAGGCTCAAAAAGGAAAAAGTAAATATGCCTGCTTATGTAGATAATGTAACAGATGAAAACATCAATAAGGAAGCTAAGGAAATTCTAGAAATTAAAAATACAGAACTGAACAATGCCTTAATACCTTGGATAGTTTCATTAATAGTTTCTCATAGCTGAAGAAAGAATCGATGAACTTGAAGACAGGTTAATAGAAATTTCCCAAACTGAAATACAGAAATATGAATAAAAAATAAAAATAAAAAATAAGGAAAGAAAATGTATAAAGTGTCCAAGAACTGTAAGATGATAATTCAAAAGGCAAAACTGACACATAACTGGAACACCAGAAAAGAAAAAAGAAAAATGTAGAATAAATAATATAACCAGTATTAGTAATTAGTAACTAAGTAATTACTAAATTAATTATGGACACTAAAAAATAAATTCAAGAATCTGAGAGAAATGCAAGAAAGTTTTCATAAAGGAAAAAACAAAATAACACAACTAGGCATATAATATTCAAACTGCTGGGGAAAATAGAAAATATTGAAGGAAGGTAAAGAAAAATAGGATACTCATTTAGAGAGAAGTAAGAATAAAAATTTCAGCAGGCTTCTCATCAAAAACCAGGCAAAAAGAGTGTGGTAAACAGAAAAAAAAAAAACACCACCACCTAGAAATCTACATCCAATCTATAACCTGTGAAATTTACTTTCAAAAGTGAAGGGGAAATAAAGACAGAAAAAAATGACAGAAGCAGACTTGCTCTGTTAGAAGTGTTAAAAAGAGTTATTCAGGAAGAAATATATACATATGAACATACGCGCACACACACACACACACACACACACACATATGTAACTTGGAACTGCATAAAGAAAATGGTTGCTAAAGTTATAAATGAAAACAAAATAAAGTCTTTTTTATTGTTGATATAAAAGACAATTGCTTGTTTAAAGCAATTTAGTAACTACGTATCAGGAATGTAAAATCTATGGAAAATTGATAGAAATTTCATAAGGTATGGGAGGAACTGCAGATAAATTCTTAAAAGTAATTGAGGAGGTTGGCTCCTGGTTCAAAACTAATGTGTGATGTTTCAGGCCTGATTATAGACAATTATAAAAGATTTACCTTTCCTTTCTTACAGTCCAAGGCTGCCCTCCTTACATTGGACTTGGTGCACACTTGGTGCCTTGCAGTCTCTGAAGGCTTGTAGCAATTCTGAGGCCCCTTAAGTCATACTCTTCATACATAGGCATTCATAGTTCCAGTACCTACATTTCCAGGTCTCTTTATCTGAGACCTTGGGCGGAAGTCCTCTTTAGATTCCTCTGCCAAGACCTCCTTGTTGGGAAGATAAAAAGACTGGAAACCATGAAGACATTTTTCTGTATTCTGACTCAGTATCCAGAACGTTCCACTCCTAACCCCTTCCTCCAGCCCTCCCCAACCTAAAGGTATTTAAAAGTTCTAGAGCCTTCTGTTTAGGCTCTCAGCAGTGAGCCAACACCCACTTCTGCCCTGCTTCATGGTGGAAAATGGTACAGGGGAGTTGCCTTTGCTTGGTTTTAGCATCTTGCTTATTTCCCTTTGTAGTAAAAGATTAAACTCGTCACTGTTTCATTTGCTGCCTTGTTGCTTTAATTGGCTCCACTGACATCAGGTAGCTCAGTTTTCTTTCATCCAGCTCAGCTGAGCTCCTGACAGTAACTGCATCACATTCACACAAAAAAAGTGTTACAGTGAAATTTAGTGGTGCACATACATTATTTAAACACATCTGATAAATTTTAGGACAACCACTAAAATGGTTTTAAGAAAAATGGATAAATAATACACAAAGAGAAAACATAAAATAGAATAAAAAAAAAGTCGGAGAATTTGAAACCTCTCTGTTATAAATTGATAGATTAAGCCGTAGAAAATCAGTAAGGATAGAACTGACCTGAACAAGACTATCAATTAATTTGATCAAAATAACTGGATAGAATTCTCCACCCAACAACAGACAACACATCCTCTCAAGCACACATGAAAGATTTGCAGCATCAGACCACATTCAGGCCACAAAACAAAACCAATCTGGCAGCTTGGTAAGAAAGCCTGAATGGGCCTAACTTTGGCACTCTTGGGAAATTCAGACCACAGAAGCCCAGTTGGCATGTAGCAAACCTGCCCCACAATTGCATACTCTGCGCACTGCACATACCAAGCCGGTTTTCCTTTCCTGACTTTTCAAACCATTTTGGGACCTCCTTCGAAGTCAGCCCTGTTCTCCCTAGGAAATCTTAGTGTGTGAGTAATACCTTCTTGCTGCATGTGCAGTGTCATCTATGTTCAAATTCTATGTATGTTTGTGTGTGTTGGTGTGAATTACACACACTTAGGGTCAATGTAGAATGTGACATAACCACCCGAATAGGTAATACAATATATGACCATAAAGAATTTAGCACTCAGTTTGGTTTAAAGTAAAATACAATGAAATACTTTGTATTGTAGTAAACATCCCTTTAAAAGAAAGAGATTTCTCTTTAGATATATTTAATTTAGCCAAGCTTGTAGATGGTTTAAGTATAGACAATTCTTTCCAACTAATTGAATCTTTTGAGATACCATTGACTTGCTCATCCCACCTTGAGGCCATTTTTTTTTTTCCTACCCCTTACTGTTTCCCATCTATATAAGAAAATCTGTCTGCAGATCTGAAAATAAAAATCTTTCTCACCCAACATAGATTCCTTTGAAAACCTAATAGGAAAGCAACTGGAAAAAGAAACAGGGGTTCTTCTTTACTTTTCTCTCATCCTCCCTGTTTGATATCTTTCCCTCATGACTTGGATTTGTTTTGGTCTTGGTTTGTGATCACAGGCTAATTTCTGCTGCTCAGTTCACCCAGATGGAAAATATAGCTACCTATGAGGGTAACAGCACATTTTTTAGACATCCCTTTTTCAAGGTTTGATGGTTTCTATAGCCCTAGGACTAAACTTTCTGGAACAGCAGGCAGTCAGTATCTTCACTGATTGATAAGGAATAAAAGTACTGCCTGAACTCTGTCTTGACATCATGTCCCTATTTAATAACTGTATGCCCTAACAACTTCTAGTAATATCATAAAGAACAAAATCCCACAAAAAATCACTTTGGGGAGGAGAATATACTTATGCAGAAGTTTGTAGGCAGTACAGCATTTATGTATTCTGTACATCTCGGGTTCTGTGTGCATGCTACAGTTCATTTATCTTGTCGTCACAAAGTTAGATCCTTGGGGTACTAGTTTTTGATTAATACCTTAAGAGTTTCCTTTTACATGAACTGAATGTATGTATGAGTGTATCTAATAGTACATCCATTATTTTGCTCACATGTTTGCAAATAAAGTAAAACATAAATCATTTTGCTACAAAAATCATTTAAAATTTAATTTAGAAGTAGGGATATTCATTTAGGGGAAATGTATATTAATTTCTTTTTTAATTTATTAGAGTACAGCTGATTTAAAGTGTTATGTCAATTTCAGCTATAAAGCATAGTGACCTATATATATACACTCTTTTTCTCAGACTATCTTCCATGGTGTTCTAACCAAAAGATTGGACATATGTCCCTGTGCTGTACAGTAAGATCCACTGCTTGCCCATTCTAAATGTAGTAGTTTGCATCTACCAACCCCAAACTTCTCATACATCTCACTTCCTCCCCTTCCCCTTGACAACCACGAGTCTGCTCTCCATTATCAGAGACCAGTTTTGCAACTAATATACTAAATTTTTCTGCCAGTAGAAGTAGGTCTATACCCTTTCAATGAAAGACAATTCACTGATGGTGGGGAAAGCTTTACAATTTAACTGTGCAGTCGCACTCACATCAAAGGAAGCACTTTAGTACCTTTACTCTCATCAGCCCCTGTCCCGTGTTACAACATCTCCACCTTGAACAAATGCAGAAAAAGAAGCATCAGTGTTATCCAGGGTTACCTGATATCTGTATTGTGAAATAATACTTTGAAATATCTTTCATATTTTATCTTTATGGATAGTTACTACCTTAACTGAAATTGGTATAAATGCAACTTGTAAAGTAGAACATGTTATCTTCCTCAGGTAGTTAGCTGAATTCATGTATTGTCTTTTCCATTTTTCCATCATGTTTCAGACAATTTGACTTTTTTTCCTCTGGGATCTTAGAATATTGTATTGTGATTTGCGTGCTGAATGCATTAACTAGCAGGGGGTAGACACAATGATATGATTCCTTGATGCAATGCTCTCTTTATGTTTTACTTCTAAGGCTTCATTTTTCACTCAGGAAGATCTTCATATTCATGGGAACAGCCGGAGAAGGTTTCTATATAAAGTGAAACTTCATAAGAAATATTAGCTCTTTTAACATTGGTCAGTTATTTAATGATTGAAAGGAACTTGGTCAAATGTGAAAGAGTTTGCTCAAGATTTCACATGAGGACAATGAAAAAACTTAGACTAGATAATAGTTCTGCTGATATACTCTATCCATGCCTCTTCTCCTATATGTGCTACTTTGATCATTTTATTTGCATTTATGTGGCACAGAAAATCTACATTCATATGGTATAGTATTTTACATACTGCAATTAAATGATAATTTTATTAGACTTCCTCCCCTTATAAGTTGCACTTCTACTAAAGGAAAAAAAAAAAGAGATAACATGCCATTCATTTTAAAATCTCTAGTGCCTAGCACATGATTACAATTCTCAAGCGTCATTCAATAAATATTTGGTGATCTTAATGAAAGTGTTACATTAATGCCAGTTACGTAATGTGGGTATTGAAATGACATAAATGAAATAATTTAATTAAATGCAACATGTAGTCAGAGTGTATTAATCTGGAGTCACACAAAAATATTGTGTTTTAAAGCCTGCCCTTTCTGTTCCTCCCACTACTTGGCATGTTAGTTTTACTCCAATAATATCATTATTAAAGAACTGTAACATAGTGTTTACCTTGCAGACATGTAGGAAACAACCAGTGAATGGTATCTCTGGTAAAACTCTATTCATAAATAAAATGCTTGGATAAAAGTTTTCCCATAGTTCAATTCCCAGAATTACATCTAGTTTAAAAATCTAAACGGAGGGATATAAGAGTTTACTTCAGTAGAAACAGCATTGTTTATCTTTGAGCTGCAGACTCAGAAAATTGGCTATATATCGGGCTGAACATCTGAATTCAATATGGTGTCAGGGACACTTTAAGGTGGATAGTAAGAAAAGGAGTTTGGATGTATAGCCACAGCTGATATCTTAGCTCTAAAACTTTCTACTTTTGGCATCAACATATGTCAGTCTTTCAAGATGTTCTTAAATGGAGATAATTATAAATGTACGAAAGTAACTATAATTTTGGAAAAATGAATTTTAAATGCATAGCTAGATATTTTACTACAGTGAATTTATTTGCAATTGATTTTCAATTGCTTTAATATAACGTAATAAATTTACTTTTATCTTGTTAACTCATAAATTTATATTCATTTTTAAATTTATGTGCATATTCATTTTTAAGTTTATGGCAGTAGGATATAGAAAGATACATAATAGTTTTCTTGTGGCACAGAGTGTTGAGGAACCGGCATCATCACTGCTGTGGCACACATTTGATCTCCGACTCCAGAATTTCCACATGCCATGGACATGGCCAAAAAGAAAAAAAAAAAAAAATATATATATATATATATATATGTATATATATGTGTGTCTATATATATAGACACACACATATACATATTCTTCAGAATTATTATTATTTTAAAGGACTCTTAAAAATAGATTTTATGTTCACAGCAAAAAATGAGAGGGAATTGCAGAGATTTCCCACATATCCACTGTCCCCACAAATGTATAGACCCCGATACCAACTTCCCTCACCAGAATGCTGCATTTATTAACAATTGATAAGGTGACACCAAAATCCATAGTTTATATTAGGTTTCATTCTTGATGTTGTTCATTCTGTAGGTTTGGACCAAGGTATAATGACATGCATTCATCATTATAATATCATACATAGTATTTTCACAGCCCTAACTGCCATCTGTGCTTGGCCTACTCGTCCCTTCTCACTCCCCCACTCCTGGCAAGCACTGATCTTTTTTGGTTCTCATAGTTCTTCCTTTACAGAATGTCGTATAGAATGTAGTCTTTTTATATTGGCTTATTTAGATTAGTAATATGCATTTAAGTTTCCTTGATTTTTTATGGCTTGCTCTCTCATTTGACTTTAGTACCAGTAATATCCCATTGTCTATATGTATCACAATTTAATTATACAGTCATCCCTTGAATACCTTTCTTGTTTCTAAGTTGTGGCAATCATAAATAAAACTGTTGTAAACATCCATATGTAGGTTTTATGTGGACATCAGTCTTCACATTCTTTGGGTAAATACCAAAGAGCACAATTGCTGAGTCATATGGTAAGAGCATGTTTATTTTTGTAGGAAACTGCCAAACTGTCTTCCAAAAAGGCTGTACCATTTTCCATTCCTGTCAGCAATGAATGAGAGTTCCTGTTTCTCCACATCCTCCCCAGCATTTTGTGTTGTCAGTGTTCCAGACTTTAGCCATTTTAATAAGTATTTTTTAATTTATGTGTCCCCAATCACATATGATGTGATGTCATATTCTCAGTTGATATCTCTATATCTTCCTTGGTGAGATGTTTCTTAAGACCTTTGGGTCATTATATTTAATTTTTGTAATTTGAAAGTAGCATGACCACATGTAGTTGTTTTTTGTTTGCTTTTGCTTTGTTTCTCTTTTTTGCCCTGGCATTTCCATCATGTACACATTATAGCTTTTATTATTGTCCCATGGTACTTTGATATTTGGCATTCAGTATTTACATTCTTTTCTCTCCAGCTTGGGAAATTTCTATTGAGATATCCCTAAGCTCTGACATTCTTAGATTCTTTCTTCAGCCATGTCTAATGTACTGATAATCAAAGGCATTTCTCATTTTTGTCACAGTGATCTTTATGTCTAACTTTTCTTTTTGGTTCATTCTTAAGATTTCTATCTCTCTATTTACCTTTCTCATCTGTTCCTGTATGATATCTATTTTATCCATAAAAGCCCTTAGCATATTAATCATAGTTGTCTTAAATTCTTCTTCTGATAATTTCAACATCCTTTCTGTGTCTGATTCTGATTTGCTCTGGCTTCTCAGGTCGTGTTTTTCACCTTTTGGTATACCTTGTAATTTTTCTTGATAGCTGGACAGGATGACTATGTAAAGGGAACTGCTATAAACTGGGCTTGACTTATGTGGTGGTGAGATGTAGGGGGAGGGAAAGCATTTCTTGTCCTATGATTTGGGCTCAGTCTTTTAATGAGCCTATGCCTCTGGACTGTGAACTTCGCAAGTGTTTTAAATTTTTTTCTGCTCCCCTAAGATACAGAAATAGAGAGGTGGACTACCATGGACTTGGTTTTGTCTCTTCTCCCAGTCAGTTAGATCTGATATCACCCCAGCAAGTGAGGTTCTGCTGAACTAGTTTCTGCTGAGGGAAGGCTTTGTTTAAAAGAACAGAATGCCCTGGTGTATTTCAAAATGGTTCCTTTCCCCTCCTTCTGCTTGAAGTAGGAGGGGATTTTTCTCTGATATCAACAGTAGGAAATAGATGGAGCTGCAGGAGGTAAACCTAACATTTTGACCCCCCCAAAACTGGTTCCCCAAGAAATTTCAACTCTCAAAGTTGTCCACATTGAGCCTTTAGCAATTTGCCAGTTTCAGTTCTGGTTTTGCTACTTGGGTACTAGTTCCCATGGCAGTTTCTACTCATGCCTCTGCTTTGGTAAGTTGTTACTCTCTTCGTTTGTCAGTCTGTTCTGTCTTGGGAGCAGGGATTTGCCTTGTGTTCTCACCTCTCTTGGTGATTCTAGAAGAACTGAAGATTTTTCAGTCTGTGCAGCTTTTTCTTTATCTTGGGACAAAGTGGTGGCTCCCATATTTCGTACCTGCAGAACCAGAAACACCTAAATTACTATGTATTTAGTGAGTGATCATTGCAATTTTACTGTGTGCCAGATATCTACCAGAAGGGGATTTGACACAAATAAGACAGACAGAATTTCTTATCTAGGTGCATATTATTTACTAATGGGCAATGAAAAAGACCTCTGATATTAACTGGTTCAATTTTAGATCTAAAAAGGTAAGCAACATTTGTTAAAGATAATCAAAACTTGATCTTGCCATGGAAGAATACCTTATTTCTATATGGCTGAAATTCTGGTATTTGCTTAATTTAATTGATCTCATAACAACGTTGCTGTAAAAAATTATCATGGTGTACTAGACTGAGATACTGAAAAGAAAATAGGTAGAGCAGCTTTCTTATAGGCAACTAAGTATAAGGCAAATAGAATTTAAATTACAAAGCCTCTAGATTTTTGGATGTAAATCAGTGCTATTATTTGCATGTTTATGTCTTATCAAAATTCATATGCTAAATTATTTGTCTTTTTTTCTTTTTAGTTTCACCTGCAACATATAAATTTCCCAGGCTAGGGGTCAGATCCAAACTGCATCTGCAACCCGCACCTTGGCAATGCTGGATCCTTAATCACTGAACAAGGCAAGGGATCGAATCCACATCCTTACAGAGACCATGCTGGGTTCTTAACCTGCTGAGCCACAATGGGAATTCCCATTTGTTGAAATCTTAACTTCCACAGGTGATAGTAAGTAGGTAGACCATTTGGAAGGTGCTTAAGTCATGATGGTAGGACCATGATGAGTGGGATTAGTGCCTTATAGGAGGAGTAGTGGAGAGATCCCTGTCCCCTGCCACCACGTGAAGACACAACAGTGTCATCGGGGTGACATCTGGCACCCTATCTCAGACTTCTAGCCTCCAGAATTGTAAGAAATAAATATCTATATTGTGCAATTTCCCTAGTGTGTAGGTCTTGTTACAGCACCCTGAATGAACTGACAGTATATTACCTGAATAAAATTCAGTAAATTGTTTTAATAGTGCAATGCTTTTCAGGCTAGCATATAAATATAAATCCTGAGACTCTAAATCACTTGTTTATCAGTCTTAAAGGGAAGTTAGGGATTAACAGAAAGATTATGAAATAAATGTAATTCTTACTACATTTTTACCTGCCATTCAGACTTTTTGCCTCACCTCAAAGTATTAAGTTAAAATTGTGTGTCCACTTACTATAATATATTGGATATTAATACTGAATCCACTATGCAGTTTATGTGGTTCAGTCAATACACTTTTGTTGAGTGCTCAGAAGACAGAAAAATCACCTAAAGGTAGTAGAAATAACCTTCAAATTTTACTTTCTCAAGAATGGGGATTTTGTGGTGTATATGTTATAGGAATCCAGTGTTAAGAAAAATTGCTCGGATTTCCTGTCGTGGCGCAGCGGAGAAGAATCTGACTAGGAACCATGAGGTTGCGGGTTCAAACCCTGGCCCTGCTCAGTGGGTTAAGGATCTGGCATTGCCGTGAGCTGTGCGTTGCCTTGAGCTGTGGTGTAGGTCACAGGCACGGCTCAGATCTGGCATTGCTGTGGCTCTGGCATAGACTCGTGGCTACAACTCTGATTAGACCCCTAGCCTGGGGACCTCCATATGCCGTGGGTGCAGCCATAAAAGGACAAAAATACCAAAAAAAAAAGGAAAATAAAAAATGCTCAAATGCCAGGTATTTTAATTTTGAAAACAAATTTATTTTCATCTTAGTACATGTTACAAGAAGAAAGATTAGGAAGGAGGGAGGAAAGGAAGGAAGGAGGGAAGGAGGGAAAGAAGGAAGAAAGGAAGGAAAGAAGGAAGGAAGGGAGGAAGAGACAAAGCACTGTGGCAGCAGATTACATTACAGTATAGAAATATGGAAATAAATTAAAAGAGTAAAAAGGGAGGTGCCTGCAGTGTAACAGACATAAAGCCAGAAAGTCTGGATCCAAACCCTAATCTAGAATTGATTGTGTTTGACTTTGGCCAATGCTATTTATTTCCCTAAACTTCAAAGTCCTCATTTGAAATGTTGAATGATTATGCAGTCCACGGAACTTCTGTAAAGGTGAAAAGTAAGGAGATACTTGGAAAAGCCATTGGTGTGTTGGGTAACAGATTTGAGGTTCTCTAAATGCTTGATCATTTCTTTCTTCGTCAAACAGTTAGTGACAATCAAAGGAACAGTAACTTGAAAAAATGAAAAGGATGACAAGAGCAAAGAAATATAGAAATGAAGAGAAAAGATAAAAATCCTACATTACTCTATTGCTTTTGACAACTAAAGTTAATGAACCTAACAGAATATGATAGCTCAACTGATGGAAGTGACTGTGCCCTGGGTAAGATACTTCCTAGAATCCCTTATGTACAGGAGTTCTTCTTCAGCATAGACATGTCTCTTGTGTCTCAATAATATTAATATAATAATCATCTAAGTAACTCTGCATAGCCATTATGGAGGATATCACATCGTTTACTTAATTTTATTTATATTAAGAAAGAATAATTAAAGAGACAAAAATAATAATTAAAAATATTGATCTTGTGATATACCTTTCAATTCTGGGGCTTTGAAGAAAGCGGTTTTAATATTTTGGTAAATGCAGATCTTTACCAGACTTCTACACTGATCCACCCCCCTGTCAGTGATAATATGGGGACAAGTTACCTAGTTATCCATGGGATTAGAGATGCCAGATTGAAAAGTATGTAGTTTTATATTGCCTCTGCTAATTTTTTTTAATAATCTAAACAATAAAAGCCCAAGGACCTATAAATAAATTTCATGTTTCTAACTTTAGGAGAACAAACTAGTCAGTTGAAGAGACCAAGGGACCCCTAATTTCTCCCAATTAAATCTCACACAATACAGCTTTGGGAATGTTTGTTATCCATTTAAATAACCATAAAGAGGGATATTTGGAGGCATAAATATCCATAAAGAGGGATATTTCATTTGGAGGCTTACAGTTCAGAATGTAAGCTGAAGTTAAAGTACATATAGAAGGTTATCATATTTGTGTTTCTCTCCTCAAATTATATACATTTTTTAACTGGCAGTTTTTTAACCTGCCAATTTCAGTAGTTACAAATTACGGTACATTGTTATTATGCAAATATTTGATTATATACTGTCAATCATGTTATATTTAATCACATATAAAATCTGAATAAAATAGTTCCTCTCTTATATGCCATGGTATTTACTTAGGATCATTATTTTTAAGTGAGAGATAAGGAAAAGAAGGAAGATGAAGAAAGCAGGAGAGAGGGGGAGAGGGAAGAAGGAAGGAGAGAGCTTCTTGAATAGAACTAAAATTGATCTTCTTTGTCCCATCTATTTCTACTTCCTCAGAGCTCATATTTATGTCGACATAGTGTGTGGCATTCCCATACTTAAACATATTTTACTGAGAATGCTTAAATTCCTGTCAAACAGAATATTTCTAAGCATATGGCTCGTCTTCTCCTTAAGTCCTTTGCTGTAAATATTTCTGGGAATTTCTGAATATCTGAGGAAGGTAAGTTCATTTTCTGTTATTCAATGAGTTTTGGAAGAGTTAACAAATTTCACATAATGTGTTGTTTGGGCAAGCTGTGGACCCAGAACAACAACAACAAAAGAAATCTGATAGCTACTTTCCCAGTTAATCCAGAAGGCATTATTGCTGTAAAACAGAGAAGACTGTATTAAAAGGAATAAAAGTACTTATATGAAGCATCCCCTTATGCATTAGTGTTAATTCAAAAGGAAGGACTGCATCTTGTAAAGAATAATGCATTGACATAGGAATCAGGTATCTTGACTTATTCTCTCAAATCTGTCATTAGATAGCAATCTTGACATTGACAAGTCAGTTAATTCTTTCATTCTGTTTCTTTATCTGTACTGTAATAGACTGGATATGTATTTTTATAAGTCTTTTACAGCTTGAAAATCATATCATTCTAAATAATTAGGCTGTATTGTCCTTTATCAATTGCAAAGGAATAAAAAGCACAAAGAAGTATTGATTATACTTCATCTGTGCATAGTCCAGAAAAATCACTAATATCACTTTGTATTTGGTATTGGATTTTTTTTTGTATTGCACTTTGAGACCTGAAGAAGTCTATTTATAGAATCAGGATTATGGAAATCTCTCAACTTGTGGCATTCAATCTTGTATTTTACATGTAATATTTAAAAAAAAAAGGGATGGCAAAGAGTTTGCATTGCTTTTGTCAACACTTAACATTAAATATATCAAAAAGTATTAGCCATGATATTTGTTTGTTTGCATAATGTAGTCCCAAATACATACAGTTACTGTGATTCTAACTACATGTAATGTTTGATATAAGCCCCTTTATTGTCAAAATTGGAATCCAAGACAATCTTTAAAGGTACAGTTTTGACTTTGCCCTGTTACATCTTGGCATTCTGTTATTTGCGAAACCATTAAGTGAATTCACGTTTCTTCACTTAGTACCCAAAAACTTAAGTCTTTATTTCAGAGAAAAGTTTAGACCATTAAGTCACACTGTAACTCAGAATAGAATAAACAAAGAAAAAGCAAAATTGTAAAATCTCTATCTTTATGACTGAAATATATACAATAATGTTTAATCTGATATAATAGCATGATTAGAGAATTACCAAACAATTCTGAAGAGATAGTTTTCTAATTAAATAATTTAATGTTTATTTAGAGAATACATAAAACATCAAAATACACATTTATCAAATAATTTGTTTAGCTGTGTTCACCATTGAGTGATGTGATAAAAACTGTTTGAACTGTAAATTGTTCAAAGACATTTCTTTCAAACATGGTTATATATCTGGGGACCTCATTTTTTGGGAACACAATTCTGTACATTCTAGAGAGCCACAGTTCTCTAGTGACAGAGTTTTTACTGTTAATCAAACACACCTCCTCAGCATTAGAGGGAGATTCTAGTTCTCTGTACTCTTCATGGATGGATCCTGTGGCAGGAAAAAAAAAAAACGTTTGGGCTAGACCAGCTTTTTCTGAAGCATACTTGAATTCTACAGATAATCAGAGTCGAGGAAGTATAGCCACGAAAGGATACTGTATTCCTTCTCACTTGAAGAACAAAAAAATTACTGAACATAATAGTTCAGAATAGAATTCTAATAAAGATAAGGACACACACAGCAGTTTTGAGTTTCATACTGATTCAAGAGGAAAGTTTAGTTCTTCGGTGACTGTAAAAGTGATCAAAGGGGGAGGTTTGATGACTCTGACGAGAGTGGCTATGACAATACTCGCTTCCATAGTGACCACATGTGGCTTTGGAAAATTTGAACATGGTGGAAATAGTCACTTATGTGACAAAAAGATAAATATGTTCAGTAAAATCATTTCCACCAAGTGAATGCTTGCTATGGGATTTTTTTTTTCTGGAAATAACATGAGGATTAACTTGGAGAAATATGACATCACAATTGAGACAACAGGAAACAGCTGCTCCTACATCTTGAAAATTTCGTTGACCTTGAGATGGGAGAACTTCTTATGTTTGTTATACTCACTTGGCTCCAGTGAAGAAGGATGATATTCTTTTTATGAAAGAGAAAAGACATGTGATGTCTTATACCCAAACAGAGTCTCTAAAAACTGCAGCTTTTCTTTTGCTGATCTTGAATCAGATTTACTCAGATGGTCCAGGAGAGACTTTGATGGTCATGAAGGAAAAGAGAAGATATGGGTCGACTATATCCAATCTTCTTGGTATTAGCACAAACAAGATAAAATTGGCAGTACTGATACATAAGGAATCAGAAAAATTTCATAATGGTCTAGAGCTTACATCATCCACGGTGATGCTGATATTAGTTAGTGGATTTGATACTTAGGATATGAATGGCCTTTGTTAGTTTCTGCTGCTCGAGGCCTGGCAGACCTAATGGAAAGAGAAAATATGTGATTAGAGTTCCACACTTGGTGGTGGATAAAGTGCATCTGATGTGGACATGGGATTTGAACTTAGATTTATAGAATATTTGAACAAGATAATATGCCGCCAAAGAGAGTTTGGTCATATTGTGATGTTTTTTGCTACTTTCCCTAAGGAAATGCATTTGTTGCTTATAATTACTTGGATGGATATATATTTTTGGCTATGGGAATATTGACTCCACCTCAGAGAACACCACATGGGGTCAGACAAGCACTCATTTCTGCTTGACTTATCTGCTAAATGCAACAGGAATGAATTCATTGACTTTAATGTTTGTGGAGAACAAAATGGGTGCAGATTCTCTGGAGGAGTTTTTACACCACGAAGGATTTCCTTGTACTAGTGTCTGTGGAGAATGAGCTCAGAGAGATGACGAAGAAGCATTTACCTGTTCTGCTCAGGGGAAAAAAAAAAAAAAACACACACATTTCTTGACTGGAACAGTAGCAGCCAGAGGACTGGACATTTCAAACATGAGCTTAACAATTTTGACTTGCAAAATGATACTGAACAAAATGTACACTGCATTGACTGTACAGGATGTGTAGGGATCCTTGGACTTGCCACCTTTTTCTTTAACCAGAGAAACTTATTAACTCTTCCCAAGGGTTTGTTGCATCTTCTTGTGGAGGCTAAATAAGAAGTGCCATCTTAGTTTAAAAATATGGCATATCAACACCACTGCAGGTGTAGCAGTCATGGACATCATGGACATTCTAAGAATAGCGAATTTTGTGGAGGATTTGCACCAGAGGTTACTGACAGTAGTGTTGCCAGAAATTCCAGCTTCAGGGGCAGGGGAGGCAGCCACAGCAGCTGCAGAAAATTTGGTGGTTATGCCTGTGGAAGCTTTTACAACAGTGGTGGGTATAGAGGAAATTATAATGACTAGGGAATTGAGTGGTGGGACAGCTGAGTCTTCTTGGCAGTAGATCATCCTGCTAAACAAGCTAATATGAAAACCACATGTAATCTTGCAAGATTATAAACTATATAGTCTCAAAACCTTGTAGCAAATTACCAAATGTGATAATCCATTGTTTTTTGTTGTTGTTGCTTGTGTTGTTTTATTTTTTAAGTGAATTTGGCATCAAAGAAGAGATAAAAAGAATAATCTACAGTTTTGTTCAGAAGATAGTTTGAAGACTTCCATTGCTGTGGTTTGGATTAACTCCCCTCCCACCTACTCCCATCCCAAATTGCATTCATAATTTCGTGACTACAAATCATTTGTTTGCTAATGTAATGTGCTTTTAACTTTAGACAGTTTTTAAATTTCGATGTCCTGTTGACTCAGTAGTGCTCAGATATCGATTGTTTTGATAAAATAAATTCATTGAACTACAGCTATTTTTTATAGATCAATGCATTTTAAACCTAAGCACACATTTACACACAAACTCTGTTCACTATTTAAGTATTTAAAGAGTAGACTGACTTCATTATAGTAAATGTCTCTCTTACAGATATTTGACTTCCCATATATGTCATTATAGATTAATGGCAGATATATGTTTTCCTGATTAAAATACTGGAATGATCACGCCATCCTTTCTCCTTAATATAAAAATGTGCTTTGCCTTATGACTGTAAGGAGACCTGATTCTAATGAACCAAATGTCAGACATATGGGGGATACGGAAAATTACCAAAGAGACTCAGTGGGTCCTGATGAATCTATCTATCTAGTACAAAAAAATTAAACAGTACCTGATTACTGTTTGCTAAGACTGGGCTCATCTGTGCACACATTTAATTTATGGTTTAATTTACCTTTAATGTAAAACATAACTTCCAAGGTTTTAATATATCACTTGTCCTTAATAAATCTGTCATGAATGTGAGTTAGTCTTATATGATTTTTTAGAAGCAATCTTTGAGTCTAAGAAGAATTCAGCTAAATCACAGTTTTTAATGTTTGCTAGGTGAATAAAATATGCCTGCAATAATACTTTAGTATTTAGTGGTGACATTTGCCTTGAATGAAAAAGAGCAAATGATTTAAAAAAAAAAAAAACTACATCCCTTAGAATTTTCTATATTAGCATATTTTAGTAAGGCAGGACATATGACTCTTGAAATGGCTAATCTTCTAGACATTCAGTTTGAAGTGATTGGTGTTTACAGAAATGAGCTCAAAAAGCAAAATCTAGAAGGATGAAAATAAATGAGATTTATTGTGAGACTTAAGGACAGAAGTTAAAAACTCTTAATCATGAGCTAAAAGTTCACCAATGTCTGCTTATTCTGATCACATACACCCTCTAAACCACATTTAGAGCCATTGCTTAATGTTCAAAAATTCTCTCCTAAACATCCTTTCAAAAATATATCAGCTTTAGTTTCCATTTTAAGTATTTAAGCATGTATTCCATAAAGGAAGTTTAAAAGAAAGAAAAAAGAAAAATAATAAGAAAGTCTCATATGTCATGATCAATATATTTTACTGGCTTAACTTGATTCTGTACCGTGAATAAGATTAGAAATTCAATTTTTCACTAAGCTTTTTTTTCGGATTTTTTTTTTAAAGGTCTGTAACCTTGGAACCTCCCAGGCTAGGGGTCAAATTGGAGCTGCAGCTGTCGGCTTATGCCAGAGCCACAGCAATGCAGGATCCAAACCAAGTCTGTGACTTACACCACAGTTCATGGAAACACCAGATCCAGAAGCCACTGAACGAGGGCAAGGATCAAACCCACATCCTCAAAGATACTAGTTGAGTTTGTTACACCACAGTTCATGGAAACACCAGATCCAGAAGCCACTGAACGAGGGCAAGGATCAAACCCACATCCTCAAAGATACTAGTTGAGTTTGTTACCACTGGGCCACAATGGTAACTCAATCAGCTTTTATTTTTATTAATCAGTCAAGCACATCTTGTATATGTACCATATTGTTTTTCTCCTAAAATTTCCTGTACCATATTAGGAAAGAAAAAAATAATAATCTCCATGATAATTAAAGCTGAGGGATGAGAAGTCTAAAACTGAAAGCACTTTTTATATTTATTTTGTTTTAGAATGAAAAATATGTTGAAAGGGACTTGGCTTAATTTAAGTACTGGAGTAATAGGTGTCACTGAGTTCCCATTGTGACTCAGTGAGTTCAGGACCTGAGGTTGTCTCTGTGAGGATGTAAGTTTGACCCCTGGTCTACCTCAGTGCAGTAAGGATCTGGCATTGCCTTAAGTTGCTGTTGCAGATGTGGTCTGGATCTGATATTTGCTGTGGCTATGGTATAGGCGCCAGCTGCAGCTCCAGTTTGATCCCCGGCACTGGATAACTTTCAGATGCCGCTGGTGCAGCTGTAAAAAGGAAAAAAAAAAACGGACCTCACTGAAGGATCCAGGAGAAGATCATAAGTCAATTCCACTACCTGACTGAGAGCAGCGGGCTGTCCAGAACCAGCATCTCTCACAGGTTCAAGGTAAAATGACCCAACGCATTGTAAGTTACAAACACTTTTGTAAGCTTAGCATTCTTTTTCAGAGAATAAACAAAGTCTATAAACTATTTGTGATACAGTTGTCATTGTCATTTGTTCCTCTATTCCCACTATAGTGAAAAAAAATTTTTACTAAAATAAGGTAATAATTAAAATGCATTGCCATGAGCTCTCATAGTAATCACAAAAATTGAATAACAAAAGATAAATAATTCACTGGTATTTAGCATCAATTTGATAAACTTTGTTACATTAGATTGAGATCTAGCTGTTTCTTTAACAAATATAGAGAACAGTTGGGTAAACCTCAAAAAGTAGTAATAGACGTGAATACAATTCTTTCCAGTTGCACGTGTTTATTTTAATATATATTGTGCCAAGGTCATGAGATTTTTCTGAGTCTTAAAGATCAATAGACTTTACTTGTTGAATTGTGGCTCAAATAATTATGTAACTTCAAGTGTGAGAGTACATTTTTCACTTTTCAAAGAAAAAAACAATTTAAAAATGAATAGAAACACAAAGAATAAAGTGTACTTGGATACCTCATGAAGGGACAGACCGTATAGAGCAGGATAAAGAGTTACTGGATGAGAATCTCAGCTCTTTTCTCCTTATGTACAAACTGGGATAAATTAAATATTATTTTATATTTTAGTTTCCTCAGTTATAAAAGGGAGATAGTATCATCTACTTCACTAGATGACTGTGAAAACTGAATGAATGGATGCATATGAAGAGCTAGAGCAGAGCCAGCTATGTTGTAAATGCTTGGTATTAAGCTATGACAGACTTCCCTTATTTCAGCAACTATAAATATAAAATTTCCCTAAGCATTAGTCATTAACTGGATTATTACATTTTTTGTTTCTATGTTATTGGTTTTAGTTCTTACATATTCTCAATGAAAACAAAATCTTTCTAGGAGAGAGTGTTGATAATAACAAACCATAGACTGGCAGTTAAAATTATATCTACATAGAAAGCATATATTTATAGATATATAATACATGTAATTTCTGGAAATGAAATGTACATTTTTTCTTAAAATAGCAGATAATTCTCTACATAATAGCAACTATACCAATTTTTTTTCTTATTTTCTCCATATCAAACATTTGTGATCTCTTTTTTTTTTTTTTTTTTTTGGTCTTTCTAGGGCTGTACCCACAGCACAGCATATGGAGATTCCCGGGCTAGGAGTAGAATGGGAGCTGTAGCTGATGCCCTGTTCCACAGTCACAGTGACACCAGATCTGAGCCGTGTCTGAGATCTACACCACAGCTCACAGCAATGCTGGATCCTTAACCCACTGAATGAAGCCATTTATCAAACGTGCATCCTCATGGATCCCAGTCTGATTCATTTCCACTGAGCCATAAGGGAACTCCTCAAAGTTGTTTTTTTTTTTTAAAGTTTATATTATTGGCAAGAACAGTTAAGGGAAGGGAAGATAAATAATACAATAATATTCACAACAAGGAGGAAGAAAAAATACCAACATGCATTGTGGGAGCTCCTGTCTTGGCTCAGTAGTTAACAAGCCCAACTAGTATCCATGAGGAAGTGGGTTCCATCCCTGGCCTCAGTCAGTGGGTTAAGGATCTGGCATTACTGTGAGCTGTGGTGCAAGTCATAGATGTGGCTCAGATTCTGCATTGCTGTGGCTGCGGTGTAGGCCGGCGGCTACAGCTCCAATTCGACCCCTAGCCTGGGAACCTCCATATGCCATGGGTGCAGCCCTAAAAAGACAAAAAGCCAAAAAAAAGTATGCATTATAAATTCAACCCGATAATCTAGAATTCTGTGATAATGGCACTAATACAGTCATAGGTTATACATAATTTATTCACGGTTGCATGATACACAGAATGGGCATGCCCTTGCAATAATTCCAAAAGTAGAAGAGTCAAAAGGTGATGAGCAACAGGTGGAGATCATGTCTCCCTAAATCTGAGCCTCAGGAGGGAAAAAAGCTAAGTTTTTTGTTTGTTTGTTTGTTTTTAACTGTATTTCCTTGAGTATTCAGTGAGGTGGCTCAAAGGGAAAGAGAATGTTTGTTTTCAGGCCCACATATATTCCTGTTGGGTTTTTGTAGTAGGAGCATTGTCTGCAGTTTTTGTAGTAGGTACCATTTGACTTCTCAGCTCCACCAGATGACCTTCCCACAGTCTCCTATGTGGCATGTTGTACTCTGGAAAAATCTACATCCTCTGAAGGGAAGGGAACTGGGAGATCTAGAGGAAGTACTTCTAGGAAATGCACTAGGAATAAGATGCCATCAAGACTTTGTGCTGAAATCTCAAACACTGTGCAGCCATTCATATCACTCAGCTTTGAAACATCCCTTATTGTGACAGTTGCTGATCAACAAAAACACTCAAATAAAATGCCTCAGTTTGTCAAAGGAATGAAGCTAGTAAACCAAGATGATTCCTGTGCCCAGATTTTAATTCAGGAAATGAAGCAGCACCTTTTTACATGGAAGAAAAGACTATGGAACATGCAGAAAAGCAGGGAACCCTCAACAAAAATAATGAACCTCTATTATTAGCAGATTATTTACTGTATAATAAATTAGAAAGTATCTCCCAGGGTTTTATACTGGGAAGATTAATTCCTTTTGCAATATCTCTGTGCATTCACCCTCAGTAAAGTTGATCCATACAATTATCTTTTAAAAAACGCAACATTCTCCTGGTCATTTCTGAGCAATGGAGAAGAGATTAAAGAGACATCATAGAACAGGGATAGAAAGAATATGAAAGCCAACATTCAACATTATGTTTCTAGAACAGAAGAAGCAAGTTGTTCATATGGCAAGTGGATACCCCAGGAATTAATGGAACATGGGCTGCTTTTATTTCTCCCAAGAGGCTTCAGATAATGAGTACAAAAAGCATGAGCTCATGCATGCTTGAGGTCGCAGAAAGCAAGGGGATTCCTAGAAAAGGACTAGGTCAAACTGGATCTATATGGGTGTAATTCACCTCTCCCAGGGTGCTCCAGAGAACTCATACATAAATCCTTTGAAAGAGCACGCTCTTGGACTGTGCTACATAAATGGCCAACCAGTGTCATCCAGAAAATTAGTATAAAGCAAGTGTCAATTGGGTAATAAATGCTTCCTTCCCACCTTCAATTTCAATACTTTGGAAGAATCTAACTGCAAAAAGGGAAAATGAAAGAGTGAATTCGAGCTAACCATAAACTTACGTTTTTATTTCAGTCATTAGGAATCCCAGAAAAAAATCAACGTGAATTTGGATCTGGATTTGAAGGAGGAGAAAAATTATATCAGTTGATGAATTATGTCAATTCATCTTTAACTGGATTGATTTTTAAAATGTTTGTATCGCCAGAGAATTTTGGAACCAGCTCAAGATATAATTGAGATAAGCATGGAAATTTTACAGAGTCTGATTAAATTTAGTGAATGAAAAATTTTTCATTTATATTCCTCTGTTTTGAGACTTCTCATTATACTAGCTACAATATTTAGAGCATTCCTGAGTAGCTATGTTTCCTTTTAATAGAACTGTATTACTTTTAATAGAACTATATTAGTCTTCATGTACTGCAAATACTCTTTAAATATCTACCTGACTTTTAAAAAGTAAGTATATACTAAAATAAAGTCTCAGTTCATTCAAAGGAAGTAGTGCCACAGAAGTATATATGGAAGTATATATGGAAAGAGACTCAATTAATGTTTACGCTGCTTCCCTGGCGCCCTAGATATTTCAAAGGTGATAATGTCATACCTAATATCATTTCTCTACGTTATTTTAGAAATGATTTTAAGACAGTAAATAAAATTTAACTATGTCTTTTTGTTGAACATTCTGTTCAGCATGAGAGGGGAAGCAACAAAAAAGTCTCCAAAAATATTTCTTTCTCTTTATCTACTGAAGAAATATTTACTGGCAAAGGAAAATAAGTTTCACAGGATTTTTTAGAAGTTACTCTTTTAATCAATATTTATCTTATCAATATTTTTTCTTTTTAAACAAACACCCTCAATGCAAATATAAGAATTTATTATCTCTAACCTGTATAGCTTGCTTTCTTAAATTTATCACCTTGAGTATAAGTAACAGCATTGAACTAGAACACATCGTTTACTCTAAGTTAATCTTTTTCAGAAAGTTTATTGAACTGAAAGCTAATTGCTCAAAGGTAAAATTTTGTTCTCCAATTTATATGATTTTATATAAAAGCCATGGTTAACCTTTATACTAGATAGGTAGATAGATAGATAGATAGATGATAGATAGATAGATAGTTTTTAGTGACATATATTGAATTTGATATCAAGAATATCTTGTTCAGTTAAAATTTAAGATTCAGAATTTCTGAATAACAGTCCTAAAATGAATTTCATTCAAATGTAATGCCTTATGAATAATGTCCAATTTTATGCAGTGATTTTTAAGACTATTTATTAGAAATAATGTTTGATGAGTTACAAAACTGGAAAGCCAGCTGAAAGTGATAAAAACATTGATCAGTTTCTGAAGGATACAGAAAAGTATTTGGAAAACATGTTTTTGCGAAAATCTATCATTCCTTTGTTTTGTGTTATCAGTTCAAGCAATTTGTTAGCCTAGTGTTCTTTCCCTGGAGGAAGGTGTATAAAGGGTGCTTTGGCTTTTGTTTATAACAGCCTGCTCTCTGTGAGTAGTGTACAGACTGGGTTTCTAAATGTATTACAAAGAGCTGAGAGATATGTGGGTGAAAGAATATAAAGGAAAATTCTATAGAGAGAAAGACAATATTTGAAATCTAATTCCATGAAAGAATCAAAGGGTGATGGAAAAACTTCAAATACTTTGTGGGATGTGATAACAGAATGTGTGTTTAAGTATCAATACATGTGGGTCTTCATTTTTTTAGTTTGATAAGATATTTGTTGGGCTATTTCCAGAAGAGAAGATGCATCTCAAGTTTATTGAACTTAATGTGGTTTAAACTAAATCATTTAATTTTAAGAAGGTGAGCAATCTAGTTAAATGTAACAGTAAGTATACATTTTAATGATGATAAATAGTATTTGCTTAGGTCAACACAAGTTATTACTGCATTTTGACAAGTAGCATTCAATTATTGGAGGCTACCACTGTGTTTTAGTATTGGAAAAGTGTACCATCTAACCAATATTTTAATCTATATCATACTACCTCACTCTACACATAGTTCCATATTTGGTAATTTCAGCTATCAAGAAATTGCCAATAACTAGAAAGGAATATAAGTAATCTTAAAAGTTCTTGAATAAACCCTTTAAATATAGGCTATTTACTCACAGCCAAATTTTACACAATTTTCATTTGCTTGGTGAGCCGTTTTCCAGTATAATAAAAATGAAAACTCCCAAGTGAGTAGGCTGATAAATATTGGCACAATAAGAACTTTTTTATTTAATTAGGAAAGACTAACAATAGCATCATAATACCCAAATGTGTAAGTACACATGAAATTATTATGTTTATAAAATAAGCAAGAACATGAGAAGTAATATTAATGAAAGAAATCAAATCCTAATGAAAAATGTATTTTAGTTATTTTTATGCTTGTTACTACAGTAAAGCCAATTCCCACATCATCCTACATACACACCTACACACACACAGACACACACCCCCCTAATAGCACACCCTAATGATCTGATACCTGCTGCCATTCTGTGTCAGTATTCCTCTTGTGTGTGTTCATTAAAGAAAAACATTGGAGGAGTTCCCATCGTGGCTCAGTGGAGGTTGGACTTCCGGCTTTGCTCGGTGGGTTAAGGATCTGGCATTGCTGTGAGGTGTGGTATAAGCCAGCAGCGACAGAATGCTGTGGGTATGGCCCTAAAAAGACAAAAGACAAAAATAAGAAGAAAAACATTGGAGATAAATGTTTCCCCATTCTGGAAAAAGAATGGGAAGTGTATAACTCTAATTTCTATTGGATATCACCTCTAACATTACAATAGAAGCAAACAGAAATGATATTTTGGTAGTCTGAATATAGGGAGAACTGCTTCCAGCCCAAAGGAAGGTGGCCATTGTGCACACTTCAGGCAGCGTAAGTTTGGATTCTCTGGGAACATCCGGATACAGCAACTGTAACCATGTAGAGCTGACCGGCTTATGTAAGAGAGTAAAAACACCAGGAGAATAAGGAAGAATGGAAATTCCAAATGCCGACTGCAGACTTACTGTGCAACAAATATATTATGCGGAGGATCTGCAGAAATATCAATCACCCTCTTTGGGTACTGCTGAGATTCCGTTTTAACTTATTTAGGAATTAGCCCTGCAGTAGATATAAAAGATAGGAACATTTTGATTCTTTACAGTGATATAAGTTCTTCAGAAGTTTCAACTACATACAATTATTTATGCCCAGGTAAAACTGGTAGTTTCTTACTGCCTTACACTCTGATTTCTATTTTAAGAGTTTTACAAATTTCAGCCAGAGTTGGTTGAGACAAAGTCCACATCTTATACTTTAAGAGAAATTTACTCTGAAATCCTGACTCAACTCCTACTTGGTGATTCCAGTTGGAGCTCTTTTCACTTGAAATTCTAGCCTTGAGCTCTAAGCAGTTTGGTCCTTGCTGATTCTCCTGGGCCCCCTGGCAACGCCTTTAGTCTTCTTAAATCAATAGTTCTTCTTAAGCAGAGAAAATAAACCTTCAGGCCAAAATAAGATAGAAAGAGCAAAGGGAAAAAAAAAAGCTGGCACATCTTTCTCTCTTGTGATTCCTTCCCTTCATTCACTAAAGGCCACATACTCAGTTTTTGTAAAGTGAGAGAATCATGATGGCAAGGAGAATAACCGATATAATTTCCTTTGCACCATAGGTTAGGTATTATTCAACCTTCTTCAAATGATTGCTCGTCTATTATATATACATATATAGTTATATTCATATATACTCATTCATATTTATATATTCAATTATGTATTTATATATAATTATATATATTCGTATATATATATGTGATGGTTTTATTCTGCTGTAGTCTTTTCTCAATACTCTTTTCTCTATGTCCATCATGCAAATTGGTCACCCTATTATCTTAAAGAGACACCGATGTTTTCAGTAAATTTGGGGTCAATTTGTATTTTGTCTTCCCTCTTTTTACCTCATTTCCATGATAAATTTAACATTTTCATAATATCTAATGTAATATGACATCATATAATTATTATTATGATTATTATTATGTATTTTTAATATACAATTATGATATGGCCTACTATTGAAAGAAAATTATCGTGGTATCTTGGTTTAATATGATGGCAATATAGTTTGAAGAAAAAACAGTTTTACATCGCTAGTAGAATGGATACTACTTGATACTAGATTAAGTATGAGATATGAACAAAAACTTCCATTTTAAGTAGTTGGTTTCTTAAGGAAGAAGAAAAGAAATTGTGCTAGGATTGAATTAGATACTCAAGTACCTGGGAAAAAGAGGTAATAGGTATATACATATTTGAAACTTGAAAATATCTTGAGAGAAACACATCTGCCAAATGTTGGTATAAAAGTGACATTTAAAATCACAGAGGGGGAGTTCCTGTCATGGCGCAGCGGTTAATGAATCCGACTAGGAGCCATGAGGTTGCAGGTTCGATCCCTGGCCTTGCTCAGTGGGTTAAGGATCCGGCATTGCCGTGAGCTGTGGTGTACGTTGTAGACGCGGCCCAGATCCCGCGTTGCTGTGGCTGTGATGAAGGCTGGCAGCTACAGCTCCTGTTAGAGCCCCTAGCCTGGGAACCTCCACATGCCGCGGGAGCGGCTCTAGATAAAGGCAAAAAGACAAATAAATAAATAAAAAATAAAATCACAGAGATGGGAGTTCCCTGGTAGTACAGTGGGTTAAGAATCTGACATTTTCACTGCTGTGATTCGGGTTACTGTTGTGGTACAGGTACGGTCCCTTGTCCAGGAAGTTTCACATGCCGTGTGGGAAAAACAAACAAACAAACAGAGATGGATGAGCTTGCCTAAGAGAAAGGTCAGAAATGAATAGATGTTCAAAACTTAAATCATGTTAAAATGACTATATACTAGCTGGCAGCATCTACAGGATAACTAATTATTCAGTTACTGAACTCGTCTGGAGTGTTTTCAGAGCATATCATCTTAAAGAAACAGTATTCTGTTTCTTTAAGGGAATTTGTTTATTTTTGAATATTGTCACTTTTCAAAAGAATAGTCATATTTATTTTACATTATAGCAATCAAAATTCATTCCATCTTTGCTTGACTTTCAGTTTATCAGCTACCATGAAACAATTTGCACTGTTTGATGCTTTTTATCTTTTACAGTATGCACTTACGAAGCAAAGATACTACTTTGTATATGTTTATGTAATGTTAGATTTTCAATATTTAAGAAGTTTTTAATTTAACATAAAATTAAGATATATAATATAAAATATATTTAATGATAAAATCATTTAAACTTTTCCATCAGCAATTAGGTAACTAGTTATGGTTTTATCTGGATGGTAAAGATATTTATTTTTTGGAAATCCATATAATATATTCTGTAAGAAATTTCCAGTAAAATTCAATATTCTCCTGAAAATTGTGCTGAGAGGAAATGGGAGATTACCAATACTGAGTAAGAAGGAAAATATACCCTTAACAATTAAGGGGATGGTAAGTAATAACACAAGGCAGACTTGAAGTAAAGAATATATTTATGTTATGGAGTAGGTTATTAAACAGTCCCTCTCGGAATGACATGTAAAATTATTTCAGAAATTCCATAGCCAGGTCCATACCACCCTTGGAAACTTGGGGCCATAGCTTTTACTAGAAATTTTGGTTAACTTGCATAGAATAATCCAAAATTAATATTCATTACAACTGAGGTTTAAAACAGAAGGTATTTCCAAGGTATTAATAGTGTAGGGACAGAAATAGGAATCAGGGTTTAGTACTTTGTGTGTCCTTCTCCATTTCTTGTCATGAGAAAGGGAACACTTTATAAATTGGGATTCAAATTATGGGTTTCCCCATGTAGCAAAAGTAGGAGTCACATAATTCAGCGCTTCTTGTACAAATCTTTTATATATAACTTGTTATAGTGTTTCCATAGTTAATTTCAGAAAGGCTAAACTACAAGTCAGAGTCAAATAAAAATTAAAATTCTGGAAATAAATTCCTTTTTTCTTCTAGTCTTACCTGCTTGGCTTATTCCATTGGGTTTCATATCCTTTATGTTCTGCTTCTTGCTATTAGAGAGAGAGGAGCAAACTGATGAGCTTTTTAATGAGAAGACAAATTCCTACGGCAGGACAAAGCATGTGGTCACTTTTTACCATTTAGACTATTTTTGAACTTTTTTTAATATTTAGAGATTCTTCTATTTCATATGCATCTGACAACTCCTAATTTTTTATTTGAAAATCTGTAATTATGCATATTGTTCTGATGCAAGACATTTTGGAATATGGTAAAATGATAGTTGGTTCCTTGCTTATTGTTTTACCAATAGTTTCCATTTTATTTTTACTGCAAGCAACTTTTTATGATTTTACTTGGAAAAAGAGCAACAATACACAAAATGCTGGAAATAGGTACTGAGTTGTAAAAGAGATGAATGTTTTACTTATTTTTTTTACCCTATGAAAGTGTATAAAGTTGTGTGATTAATATAAGACTCCAGCAAAATTCCTTAAGACATTTCAGTCAAGAAATTCACAAAAGGTATTAACACTAATTAAAAATATGAGCTTTGCTATTTTGAATTTGGGTGTGTATGTCTTTGTGTGCCTTTTTTAAATTTTGGTAGGCAATAAAAATGTAGCAAATGTACTATTAAAGTCATAAAAGATATGTCCAACTAAAATTGAAAATAAATTCTGCCTTTAATAGCTAAATCATACATTTTATTTCTCTGAAATGTATTAACACTTATGCAATACACATTTTACTAAGTAAGCATGCTAATTAAAGTTAAACAGCCCATATTAATTTATGTTGATATGGAATTGTAGAAAATATGCTGTAGGTTATGAAATTATGAAGCAATACAATAAAGAAATGTTCTTATTGTAAAACCACTGTAACTTCATTTTTTCTCAAAATAATGTAAATATTGTCATGAAAATTTCGCACGAGATAGGAATATAATGAATGTTAAATTTTATCATACTCTAAAGTTATTATCAGAGAAAATTTCATTTGTTAATATCTTTTTACCTATGTTTACTGTTAAATATATTTATATATACGCACTTTGCTTTACACAAATTGGATAAATATACACCCATTAATTTGTATCTTTCCATTTTTACTAAATACTTTGTGACTGTTATCATCGTCACAAATTGAGTTAGGTATGCATGGAACTAAAGAAAATTCCATGGGGAAAATATATGCACTAATGCAAAAAATATGTTATTTAATTTTTATAAAAAAGTTTTATTCTATTATGGATAATACCACAGAGTTTACTAAAATAACCTTAATAAGTTAATAAAGTAACTAAAGACGGGATTCTATGCCTATCAAATTTTATTTTAAACTTGAGGTTTTTCTTTCTAAGACTACAGTTTACTACCTATAAAAAGTGTAATTCCAAGGCTTCCTGTTGTGGCACAGTGGAAACTAATCCTACTAATATCCGTGAGATATGCAAGTTTGATCTCTGACCTTGCTCAGTGGGTGGGGGATCTGACATTGCCGTGAGCTGTGGTGTAGGTTGGATCCTGCATTGCTATGGCTGTGGCATAGGACAGCAATTGTAACTCCGATTTGACCCCTAGCCTGGGAACATCCATATGCCGTTGGTATGGCTATAAAAAAGGGAAAAAGGGGGTAATTCACTTTCCTAGAAATACATTTTGTTACTGAAATTATTTTCACATTTTAAACTGAGTTGTATATTTCAAAATGGCATCTATGAAAGTTCCTATTTGAACAAGTTATTGCTAATAACACTGACCATATATGTAATATTTGAGAGAAGGTAGAAATATATAATCTTTTAACTGCAATTATTATAATGCTATTTAACAATTAAATGTATTTATTTTCTATTAGTCTGTCTTTACTTGTAACTAAACTTTCTTAGTTACATTTTGAAATTTTCCATTGTATATTTCTTACGTTTTTTAAAATTGCTGCATTTGTCCATTTGTTACATTTTTGAAAATTTTGAAATTTTCCATAGTTATAGCTTGACAATGTACCATACTTTTTCACATGTATGTTTTATATTATTTTAATATTTCAAGTATATTGTAATCATAATTTTTATTTAATCCTTAAACTAGTTTAATTTAGGAGTGTATTATTGTAATACTGAAATGATTTAGGTATATAATGTATTTTTAAGGCTGTTTATACTTTAATTTCTAAATTAATTTTATTAAGATTACATTTTTTGGAAGGTCTTAATATTATTTCCAGGCATAAAAAATACATAGGCTTTGTAAAATGTTTCATGGAAGCTTAAACACATGAATATTCTCTGCAAGATGTAGATTTTAGTACAAAACTCTACTAAAATTAACATACATTGAAATTTTATGAAATATTTATTTTTATCTCTGACATGTCAAAGATAGAAAGAATGTGTTAAAATACTTTAATACTAAAATATTTCTTCTGTTATCTTTGTACTCCCTTTTTACTGTGTGTTTGTGGTGCTTACATAAGTGTATTTATTATTCCTTATACAAATTTCAAGGAAATTAAATGATTTTGCTGTTGAAACTTTTAAATAATGACATTTTTTTCTGTGAAAAAGTGTTTTACATTTTAATTCAAACATCTTATGTAATATATAATAAATTAAAAATTGTCAATTCCTACATTTGTTCATTTTTATTTTTTTTCTTTGTTTTAGTTATTAGTCTTGTGGACATCAGTTAAGTTTGGCTTTTAGTTTATCTTGTACGACCTGTATGAGAAGACTCTTATTTTCAATATGTCATTATGTAAATATTAAATTGGTATACATTCTAAATGGTTTTCAGTTTTTAAAATGCTCCTGTTGCTCTGCTGTTAGGGTTGCTTTATGATCCCTTGTTTGATTTTTTTTTCTTATTACTTTATATTTTAGGAAGTTATTTCTTTGTCAAATCATATCCTATATATCTTGTTTTATCCATTGCTTTTTAAACTCCAAATAATTTATTATTTTCCTAAAAATAAATATCTCAAGAACTCCAATTTGGAAATAGAACTGTTTATTGATTTCTAGTAATGAAAAGAGAAACTAATAACCATAACATATCTTCACAACCAATTTGTTTTTTTCTCTATTTTTCTAAAGGTTAAAATGTTTTTGTCTAAGACCACTTATAATCACATGCCTTCAAAGTTTTATTACCTTTTAAAAATTCCATTATTTTTGTTTTTAGCACAATGATTTGTTTCCTTCTATAGATAAATTTGTACCTCTGCTATCATAAATTTCAAGATTATTAAATCTTATTTCAATTACTTTATTAGCTGTGCTCTGTTCAGTATACTACTTTGCTGTATTGGGGTTTTGATCTTGACGCTTTTTTTTACAAGTAAACATCAAATGTTTGGATATTTCAAACAAATAATTCTGGCTGGAATTAAAAAGTACACATCAAGTCTTTGGATATTAAAAAAAATTCTGTAGGAATTATGTGCATGTTGCCGTTGGTGTTATAGAATTCTCAATTTTATCTTGGGGAAGTAATTGGCAATGAGAGAAAAAGGGAACTTAGATCTGACGCTGTGTCTGGGCAGAACAAGAGGAAAATTGCTGAAAATGGCACAGGCAGCTCATTGCTACATTGTAGACAGCACCAATCTTTGTGTGCAGCCAGCATAATCTGACAGCCTATGTGGATTTCACTAGCTTCAGCACTCCTTCTCTCTGGGGCAAGTGTCCTGGTGCTGCGAGAAGGGAAAAAAAAAAAATCCTTAAAAGTAATAAAACCAGCTCAAGCATCGCCCTCACTCTTCTGAGCCAGCAACTTGAAATCAGAACTCACCACCACTAGAGTAGTGATGGCCACTGAGAAGAGAAGAATTCTACCTCACACCTGACTCCATCTCTAGCCCCTTCATCTCCAGCCCCACCCCTTACAAAGGTAATAGCTGTCAGTGCACCATGAGGAAAGAAGTGACTGGCATTCATGTTAAATCAGTTCTCCCTCTAAAGGCATTAGGTACACACAGTCGTTATAAGGATACTTCCACTGATAAACACCCCTTTAAGATTGAATTAGGTAACAATTTCACCTAAATTCATAAGGGCAGAGAGGGTTAGGCAAAATGAAAGGCAGGTGAAATGGTCTCAACTAAAAGACCAAGAGAAAACCCTTGAAAAAGAAATTAAACAGAAATAAGCAATTAACCAAATAAAGAATTCAAAGCATTCCAATAGCAATGTTAAATTATTTAAGGAAAAGAGTAAATGAAAACAGTGAGAATTTTCAAAAGGAAATAAAAAGTGTAAAAAAAGCATCAGTCAGAACAAAAGAATACAATAAATGAAATGAAAAACACACTAGCAGGTTTTATAGTGGACTGGGTGAAAAGGAATAAAATATAAGTGATCTAGATGACAGAATAATGGCAATCACCCAATAGGAAGGGCAAAAACGATAACAAATGAAAAAAAAAGAAGATATTTCCAGGAACATGAAATTTGCATTATGGGAGATGCCAGAAGGAGAAGAGAAAGAGAAAAGGATCAAAATGTATTTGAGGGAATTTTTATTATAAATTTCCCAAACATGGTTGGGGAAACAAATATCCAGACACAGGAAGCACAGGGAGTCCCAAAGAAGAAGAACCCAAATAACTCATAAGAACATATGCCATAATTAAAATGGCAAATAAATAAGAAAGGCAGCAAGAAAAAAGCAAATAATTATATCAAAGGTAATCCCCATAAGTCTATCAGCTGATTTTTCTGCAGAAACTTTGCAGGCCAGAAGGAGTGGAATGATATATTCATATTTCCGAAAGGGAAAATCTGCAGTCAGGATATCTAGCAAGATTATCATTTAGAGATTCAAAAAAGAAATAAACTTCTCAGACATGCAATAACTGAAAGAGTTCATCAACAGTAAACTATCCAAAATTAATTTTTAAAGGGTTTTCTCTAAAGTGGAAAAGAAGTAAGAATCTATAGGAAAGAGGAAAATATCACCAGGAAAGGCAGACTTGCCAAAGCAGTCCGAGAAAAAAAGCAAAGTTTTTTTTGTTCTCCTCCTTTTTATCATCCTCCCTGTCTTCAGACTATGCTACAAAGCTAGGATAATCAAAAAAGCATGACATTGGCACAAGAAACAGATGCATGGCTCAAAGAAATAGAATAGATAGCCTAGAAATAAACCCATGAGCCTGTGGTCAAATAATATACAACAAAGCAGGCAAGAATGTAGAAAGGAGAAAAGATAGTCTCTTCAAAATTGGGTGCTCAGAAAACAGGACAGCTACATGTAAAAGAATGAGATTAGAACATTTACTAACTCATTTATTTATACACAGAAGTAAAGTCAAAATGAAGTAAACACCTAAATGTGAAAACTCCTAGAAGAGAATATAAGCAGAAAATTCTTTGACATTAGAGCAATAATTTTTGAATCTGTCCCCTAAAGCAAAAGAAACAAAATTACAAGTGAACAAAAGGGACATAGTTAAATTTAAAAGCTTTAACACAGTGAAGGAAACTATTCATAAAACACTAAAAGACAATTAACAACATAGGAGAGAATATTTTCAAATTATATGATTGACAAAGTATTAATATCCAAAATATAAAAATAGCTTATACAGCTCAGTACGAAAAAAAAACACTGCCCGATGAAAAAACGCAAAGATCTAAATAGACATTTTTCCAAAGAAGATACACACATTACCAACAGGCACAGGGAAACATGCTCAACATCATTAATTTTAGATAAACGCAACCCAAAATACCAATGAAGAAGACCACAAATAACATGTTTTGATGAGTATGTGGAGAAAAGGGTATAGTTGAACACTGTTGGTAGGAATGCAAATTGGTGCAACTGCTATGGTAAAGAATATGGAAGTTTCTCAAAATTCCAAAGTAGAACTACCTTATGATCCTGCAGTTCCATTCCTGGATATATATTTCGGGAAAAATGAAAACAGCAATTTAAAAAGATACTTGCACCCCAATGGTCATAGAGGCACTATTTATAATGACAGATAAAGGTGTGTTACCTGTATATACCATGGACTATTACTCTGTCATAAAGAAAATGAAATTATGCCAAGCAGTAACATGCATGGACTTTGACAACATGTTTAGTGAAAAAGCCAGACAGAAAAAGAAAAATACTCTATGCTATCATTCACATGTGTAATCTAAAATACTAAAACAAATGTTTAGCAAAGCAGAAAAAAGATACAGAAAACCAACTAATGATTAGCAGAGGGGAAAGGGAAGGAGGGAAGGGCAAGATAGGGGTATGAGATTAAGAGATAAAAACTTTGTGTAAAATAGATAAGAAACAAGGGTATATTTTATAACAAAGAATTGTAACTATTCTTTTCTAATAACTTTTAATGGAATATAATCTATAAAAATACTGAATCACATGAAACATAACATTACAAATCAATTATATTTCCACTAAAAATGAAATATGATCTTTGAGTCAAAACATGATAAAAAGAAGAAAAATTAATTAGAAGTGTTATTTTTACATTTGAGGATACAGAATTGTAGGAATTTTTCACTTATTTTTCAAATGTGTAGGTCTCAATGGCTATATAAACATTTGTTTCTGATTTATTTCCACTTAACTCATTATAACGCTATTTTTTTAAAAAAAATTACTTGTCCAAGAAAAAAAATATAATGCCTTTGTATGTTGACGAATGTGGTCAAAAGGTACAAACTTCTAGCTATAAGATAAATAGGTACTAAGGATGTAATACAGTGTACATGATAAACATAATTGACATTGCTGTATGTTACAGATGAAGACTGCTAGAGTAAATCCTAGAAGTTCTCATTACAAGGAAATACATTCTCTTTTCTTTTATTTTGTACCTATATAAGATAATGAATGTTCACTAAACTTGTGGTAGTCATTTAATGATGCATATAGGTCAAATCATTATGCTGTGTCCCTTAAATGTATACTATGTTTTATGTCAATTATTTTTCAACGAATCTGATGAAAAACTTTCTAAAATAATCACAGAAAAAGTATTCAACAAAATAAAGCAAAAAATACAAAATAGTAGGATAACTAAAGCACATGCACACATCGGAGAGGTCCAAGAATTCCAGATAGTGTCAAGGATTCTTTCTGTTACACAGGACATGTTTTATCTTTGGATTATGAACCACCATGACACATGTAAGATATCTGAGACTCAGGCAACCCACAGGCTCATCTGATGAGAAGTCGTTTGCATGTCTTTGGTTACGTAGCCTAGACCAGGCCACTAGATCATGATCAATAGCAGAAATCAAGAGAATATAGCAGAAAACAGGTACTAACTGTCATTCTGTACATTTTCCAGAAACAATGCTGATAAATTTGTATATGTTGTTTTCCTGTCTGTTTTGGACTCTGGAATATATTTAATCACTATTTAGTGATTTAACTTTGATCTGGGATCTTCAGCACCGTGGCTTCAAGCATCCCTGCATATAAACACAGGTTTAATCAAACTAGCTGAGACTCATCATGTACTTACTGAGAGAAAAAATTATGTGAACATATGGGCAACATGAAATCTCTCAAGGTGAGTGACAGGCATATCCTCCCAAGGATCATAAGATGTGTTTTGATGTCATCCTAGGAGTTTTAATTGTTGCAAATAGGCCATAACTTCAGCATCTCTTTAAATGAAATCAAATATTATACATTTTCTAGATTATAAATAGCATAGGAGAATTCCCATAGTGGCACAGCTTAAATGAATCCGACTAGGAACCATGAGGTTGCAGGTTCAATCCCTGGCCTTGCTCAGTGTTAAAGATACGGCATTGCCATGTTCTGTGGTGTAGCTCAGACACAGCTCGGATCTGGCATTGCTGTGTCTCTGGGTTAGGTTGGCAGCAACAGCTCTGCTTAGACCCCTGGCCTGGGAACTTCCATATGCCGCAGGTGTAGCCCTAGAAAGAGGCAAAGAAAAAAGGAGAAATAAATAGCATAGGGACTGAAAAATGTATGCTTTTTTCTTTCTGAATCATCACTTGTTCATAGACGTGTACTATAATTGACCTTAAGCAAGGAAGCTTAAATATTTAATAGAGGTCTCATAAAAAAAATATTTGCAGTAGTTCATTGCAGCACTCTATACAATAGCCAAGACATGGAAACAATCTAAATGTCCATCAACAGAGGGGTAGATGATTGTGGTACATATACACGATGAAATATTTCTCAGACATTAAAAAGAAAGAAATAATGGCATTTGCAGCAACACGAATGGACATACAAATTATAACGCTAAGTGAAGTTGGTCAGTTAGACACCAACATTATATGCTGTCACTTACATGTGGAATCTAAGAAAAGGACACAATGAACTTCTTTGCAGAACAGATACTGACTCATAGATTTTGAAAAAATTATGTTTTCCAAAGGAGACAGGCTGGAGGGTGGGGGGATGGGATGGGGTTTGGGATGGAAATACTTTAAAATTGGGTTGTGATTATCATTGCACAAATATAAATGTAATAAAATTCATTGAGAAATAAAAAACAAAATAAAATTTTATTGGGATATAGTTGATTAACAATGTTGATTATCATCAGTTTTACAGCAAAGTGAATCAGTTATACGTATACATATATCTGTTCTTTTTTCCCATATAGCTCATTACGGAACTGTGAGTATACCTCCTTGTGCCATACAGTAAGTCCTTGTTAGTTATCCATTCTACGTATGATAGTATGTATGTGTTAATTCCACCTTCCCAGTTTATCCTTCCCTTCCTCTTTTTCCTCTATGGTAATCTTAAATTGGATTTCAAATTCTGTGAGGTTGTGTCTATTTTATAAATAAGTTTTTTTTGTGTTATTTTTATTAGATTCCACATATAAGTAATTTCATAAGATATTTTCTTTCTGACTTAGTATGATGATTTCTAGTCCCAATCATGTTTTGCAAATGGCGATATTCCATCTTTTTTATGGCTAAGTAATATTCCATGTATATATGCCCTACATCTTTATTCATTTCTCTGTTGATGAACATTTACTTTGCTTCCATGTCTTGGCTACTGTAAGTAGTGCTATAATGAACATTAGGGTGCATCTATTTTTTGAATTACAGTTTCCTCTGGATATATGCCCAGAAGTAGGATTGCTGGATAATACGGTAATTCCATTTTTAATTTTCTGAGGACCCTCTATACTGTTCTCCATAGTGGTTGTACGAATTTACATTCCCACCAACAGCATACAAGTGTTTCCTGTTCACCACACTCTCTCCAGCATTTATTGTTTGTGGACTTTTTGAAAATGACCATTCTGACTGGTGTGGGGTGATACCTTATTGTAGTTCTGATTTGCATGTCTAATAACTAGCGATGTTGAGCATCATTTCATTTGCTTTTGGCCATCTGTATTTTCTGTAGAAATGTCTATTTGGATCTACTGACCACTTTTTTGATTGGGTTGTCTGTTTTTGTTTTTTTTTATTTTTTTGATTAAAAAGCTGTATGAGAACTATTATTAAAATATTGGAAAGAAAATTCCAAACATCAGAATATATTCCTCCACTGGGGATATAGAAATAATATCACTAGCAAGGATGTTCTACAATATATTAAACCACAGTGTGAGTGTAGAAATAAAAATAACAGAAGAATAAAGATTTAAGCCTTGAGAAATCCTCAGTATGGTGGGAAAAGAATAACAATTGAGCAAAGGAGCCATTATAGAAGTTGCAGAGCTAAAAAATGATTAGGAGAGTGAAAATATACGGATGTTGAAGGAAGCTATTTTCAAGAATGATACAGTAATCTGCAAGTTCAAATCTGGCCAAGAATGACAGAAAGTTAGGATTTTCTGTTACTTATAGTTTATTGAACTACTAGTGATTTTCTTTGCAACTTGAGAAATCACTGAAAAAAATATACATTATATAGTATTTTCAGTAAAAATAAACATTTCATTTTTGGTTTTAAAATGTTTGATATACTTAAATATAGAAAAATAGTTTATCTATGTGTTTTTTCCATTAAATTTCTGCTTAATAATTATCAGCCTTGATGTTTTCATATTATGTGCCCACGCTATACTCTTTTTTTTTTTTTTTCTATTGCCAAAAATCTAAGAGCTGTTGCACAATTATCAGGGACAAAATGGTCTATTATAAACATCCATTGTTTTTGCTCCATACAGCAACTCTTATCCAAATTACTTTTCTTGGTGAATTTTCCCTCTCAAACAGGCTATCTTTCCTGAAAATATCAGGAAAAACACATTATCCTAATTATATCAGTTTTGAGGAATGTAAGTGGTATTGTGATTCAAGAACAAAATATAAGTTGCTTAATTTAAAAAAGGAAAAATGGAGTAGATCAATCAATCTTAGGAAATTTTGGGACATATCAGCTCATTAGACATTTTAATATTGCTTGGTATTGTAATTATTGATGTCAAACTTTTAAAAATGTACATGTGCTTCTAGAAATTTTGAAAATATAGTGACGTAAATATACTTATTTAGTAAGCATTGGCATTAACCATATATCATATATCAGTTTTTACTTCATAGCTGTAGAATGTAAACAGCTACAAGTATAGATGTCTTGTCCTTTAAATACCTAAGTTCTTCCAGCATTAGATAATAAAACATGTATAACAAACTTTGCATGACACCAATGTCTAGTAACAATATGTAGAATTTCAAGTATGTTTATATGTATGTGTGAAGTTTTGGAAAACACAGAGGAGTTAATACATAAGATAGAGACTAATCATATATGACAAAGTTATTTGTATTTTGCTTTTACTGTGTTAAATGTAATAATTCTGTCAGAAATGGTATTATGTATGTTCATATAAGCATTTAAAATGGCCATTCGGCAATAACATTGATTTGAAATTTATCAGAAGTATGAATCATGAGCTCCAATTACTTTCCACACAGCAAACTGCATAAACATTGGGTGTGATTTGTAATTTTTATTAATACCTATAGGAATAGACAAGATAGCCTCTGGTGACATACTCTGTTCTTGGTATTGCTCACTTCAGTAGTAGAGATGCATTATGAGTACTGAGTGTGATTATTTAAAAAGTTGTATGTAAATCAAATATCTTTCAATTACCTTAAATATAGCGTTTCACTATCTTATCTATCTTGATAATGGGAAGAAGCATTTAAACAAATGTCTTCATTAAAACAGTTGCATGTTTTGGTCTTTATTAAAAATAAACTAAGCTAAAATAAAATATAAGATAAAATAAAATGTATTTCTGAGCCTGGTGCATTCTATTTAAATAAAGAAAATATAGGAATAGAGGAGTTCCGGTCGTTGCTCAGTGGTTAACAAATCCGACTAGGAGTCATGAGGTTGTGGGTTCAATCCCTGGCCTTCCTCAGTGGGTTAAGGATCCAGCGTTGCCGTGAGCTGTGGTGTAGGTTGCAGATGCGGCTTAGATCCCAAGTTGCTGTGGCTGTGGCGAAGGCCGGCGGCTACAACTCCTGTTAGACTCCTAGCCTGGGACCCTCCATATGCCGCGGGTGCAGCCCTAGGTAAGGCAAAAAAAAAAAAAAAAAGAAATTATAGGAATAGAAATGATTAACTCTTCCAGTCTGTTTTGAGCTTAGAAATCTTTAAGCTAGTGAATTATTTTCATAATAACCATTTTGACGGGTATCTGAAATTATTCTATGAAGGAAAATGCATCATTTTGGTTCTATGATTTTAGTTTGTTTAAAATAGACAAGAGAAAAGAAAAGTTATATATACTGAGTTGTTATTATATTCCAGGGATTCTAAACTCCTTTAAAGAGACCAGATCTTAGTTTAACTATGTGCACTGGCAAATGTAATTCACCAAAGGCATCTGGGGAACTGATAATGACATGCTGAGGGGTGGAGACAGATTCACCTGCTTTACAAGCTTCCTTAGTCTTGGCTATAATTTCTTTTTAAATAATGAACTATAAAAAATAAAAAAATAAAAATAAAAATCAAATAATCCTTATAACCAAATATTTTTAAAATATATTTATTTTTTATAAAATAGTTTGATAAAAAATTTAGAAAAATAAACAACTATTTTTATGCTTATCTAAAATACATTTGCGATAAATCCCAATTAGGGTTAATGATATAGAACCTTTTGGTTCACACAGCAAGATCGTTCATTTTAAGTTCATACAGTAGGATTTTCTCATAGAAATATTATTGTTTTTCAAAAAATAAAGGCAAACTTTTTTCTTCAAAAACAACATTGCTACGGCTAACTAAATGTATGTAAAATAATGACATTTTCACATTTATTCTAAAATTATCTTCAAGTGATATTTTAAATTTCTTTGCCATCCACAGATTTTTAAAAAGACAATTTACTGTTTCAAAATTACCTTGAAAGACAAAGTTCAATGAATGATATAAGATTTCCAGGTAAAGTGAAGATAATTCTATCAGTTGCTTTTAAAAGGACTTAAGAATTCATGTCCAGATCTAATGTTCTATGTGTTTTCTTTGAAATACAATCAAGAGTTGAGAATATAGTCCTCAACCAAATAATATCAGTTGAATCCAGCAATGTTTGAAGAGAATTATGCACCCTGATCAAATAAGATTCTCCCAGGTATGCAAGACAAGTTCAACATTTGAAAATAAATTAACAAAATCCATCATATCAACAAACTAAAAAGAAAAATCACATGACCCTATCAACAGATTAAGAAAAATCATTTGGCAAAATCCAACGCCAATTCAAAGTAAAAATCCTCGGTGGACTAGTAATAGGTCAATTCTCAAAATGATAAAAATATCTACAAAACATCACAGTTATCATCATAATTAATGGTGAGAAACATGAAGCACTCCCACTAAATTCAGGTACAAGGCAAGAATGCCTCTTCTCACCACTTCTTTTCAATATTTTACTGGAAATTATAGCTTATGCAAAAAGAAAAGAAGGATATAAAAGTATATGGATTGGAAAGAAGACATAGAACTTTCTTTATTCACAGATGACATGATCATTTATACAGAAAAATTTAAAAAATCAACAAAAAATCCTGAAATAATATGCACTTACAGCAAGGTCCAGAACACAAGGTTGAACCAGGAAAGCTATTCTCTTTCTTACATACCAGCAATGAACAAATGGGTATTGAAATTCAAACATAAGGAGTTCCCATGGTGATTCAGCAGGCTACAAACCCAACTAGAATCTCTGAGGATGTGGGTTTAACCCCTAACTTAGCTCAGTGGTTTAAGGATCTGGCATTGCTCTGAGCTGTGGTGTAGGTTGCAGACACATCTCAGATCCTGCATTGCTGTGGCTGTGGTGTCTGCTGGCAGCTGCAGCTCCAATATGACCTCTAGCCTGGGAACTTCCATATGCTGCTGGTGTGGCCTTAAAAAGTAAAAAAAAAAAAAAAAAAAAAAGAAGAAAGAAAAATTAAAAGCACAATTACTATACTGTTTATATTAGCACTCCCCCATGATACAAATGTGTAAGTATAAATCTGACAAAATACTTACACAATTTATATGAGAAAACCTACACAACTCATGTGGAAAAAAAACAAAAACTAAACAGAGAGATACTCTATGTTCAAGGAAGACGAGTGTTGTTAAGATGTCAGTTCTCAACTTGAGCTATAGATTCAGTGCAATTCCAACAAAAATCTCAACAAGTTTTTTGGTGTATTTTGACAAACTTATTTTAAAGTTTACATAGGATGCAAAAGATCCATTACAGCTAACAAAATATTGAAAGAGAAGGACAAAATTGGAATATTCATGCTATCTGACTTCATCTTACTCTAAAGCTACAATAATCAAGATAGTGAGGAGTTGGCAAAAGAATAGACAACTAGGTCAATGGAAGAGAACAGAGATCCCAGATTTAGACTTCCTCAAATATAATACAATAGTCAACTGATATTTGATGGAGAAGTCAAGGCAATACCATGGAACAAAGATAGCCTTTTCAATAATTGGTGCTATAATAACTGATTATCCACAGGAAAAAATAGAAGTATGTAGACACAGAACTTTCACCCTTTTCAAAAATTAATTCAAAGTGGATCACACACCTAGATGTAAAACACAAAATTATAAATCTTGGGAGAAAGTGTACATGATCTTGGCTATGGTAATGACTTTTTAAATACAACACCAAAGGCACAATCTATGAAAAAAGCAATTGATACCCTGATTTTCATTAAAATTAAAAACAGCCGCTCTGCAAAAATAAGGTCAAGATTATTAGAAGAAAAGCCACACTGGGAGAAAATATTTCTAAAATACATGTCTGATAAAAGACTATCATATAAAATATAAAAAGAACTCTGAAAACTCAACAAGAAAACAACCTCATTTAAAAATGGGCCAAAGATCTTAACAGATACCTCACCCATGAAGATCTACAAATGGAAATTAAGCATATGAAAAGATGTTCCATCTCATATGTCATCAGGAAAACTCAAATTACAACAATGATATATCTCTAAAAACCTATTAGAATGTCCAAAATTCAGAATGTTCACAATACCAAATGCTAATAAGCATATGAAACAGTAGGAAATTTCATTCATTGCTGATGGGAATGCACAACTATACATTCTTTTGGAGATTTCTTACAAAACTCAATATAACCTTTCCATGTGATTCAGCAATTGAGCTCCTTGGTATTTACCCAGATGATATAAAAACTTACACAAAAACTTGCTTATGGGTATTTATAGCTGACTTATTCATAATTGCCAAAACTTGGAAGCAGTCAAGATTTTCTTATAGATGAATATACAGTAAGTGAAAGGATGAACTACGTTATCATGCAGGCAATAGATTCAGCACTAAAAATAAGTGAGCTTCCAAGCCATGAAAAGAATGAAGGAATCTTGAATGTATATTGCAAGTGAAATAAACCCAACTGTAAAAGCTATAGGCTATGATTCTACTTTTGAATTAAATTCTGTAAAAGCAATATTCTTGAGACAGAAAAAAAAAAGAGCAGTGGTTCACAGGGGTGGGAAAGAGGGATAAATAGGCAGAGAAGACAAATATGCTGTGTGATACCATAAAAGTGGATTCATGTCACTATACGTTTATCCACACCCATAGAACATAAAATGCTGAGTGAACCCTATGTAAGCTATGGGCTTTGGATGATTATGATATGTTAATATAAGTTCATCAAATATAATAAATATACCACTCTGGTGGAAGATGTTGGTAATGGGGGAGACTATGCATGTGTGTGAGCTAAAGTCATATGGCAGTTCTTTATACTTTCTATCAATTTGACTGTAAACCTAAAACTTCTCGGCAAAATAAAGCAATAATTAAAAACAATTGATACATTCGGAGTGCGTCTCCATAGGATCATGCTCAATGTTATCGAAAGAGAATGTAAAATCATTAACACCTATTAAAGATCAGTTCCCACTTAGTGAGTACTAATTAATTACAGCAGTTACATAAAATTAGGCTTTTTGATTAGATAATCCATTTGTTTAATTATGTTATCTCTTTATCAGAAGACCATTTCTGAAAGGGGGCACCTTGGAGTTCCCTGGAGGCTTCATGGTTTAGGATCTGACATTGTCACTGCTGTGCTCAGGCCTGATTCCTCACCTGAGAACTTCTACATGCTGCTGGCACAGCCAAGAAATAAAATAAATTAAAAAAAATAAAGAGGAACAGCTTTAGTTTATTGGAATTGGGAAAAAGTTAATACCTTATTTCTAATCTCTGAAAATTTTTTTCCCTTTATCTAATCAAGTCTATGATTCTTAAGCGGTTATTTATCTAATGGGTGTGGGGAAGAACATGTATTTTTTTAAAAAAATATTAAGCATTATTTTATTATTAAATTTTTATTAAATTATTTTAGTAGTTAATTATTTAATAAATAATTTAATCATTATTTTGTTATTTAACTTAATTTTATTATTAAATAGTATTTTTACTATTATTATTAAATTGTTTTATTTCTTTTATTTTAAAATTCTTGTTTAGCTCCATGGATTAAGGACCTTGCTCTGTATCCCTGAGGTTGTAGATTCAATCCCTAGTCTCACTCAATGTGTTCAGGATCCAGCGTTTTTTTGTTTTGTTTTGTTTTGTTTTTTGTTTTTAATTAATGAATTTTATTACAATTATAGGTGTACAAAAATCATCACAACTCAGTTATTACAGCATTTCCATCCCACACCCTCTGTGCACCCCCCCACCCCAAAAATGTCTCATTTGGAAACCATAGGTTTTCCAAAGTCTATGAGTCAATATCTGTTCTGCAACAAAGCTCATTGTGTCCTTTTTTAGTTTCCACATGTAAGTGGTAGCAGTTGATATGGATGTCTCATTGTCTGACTGGTTTCACTTCACATGATAATTTCAATGTCCATCCATGTTGCTATAAAGGTTGTTATTTCATTCCTTTTAATGGCTGAGTAATATTCCACTGTGTGTATGTACCAGATCTTCTGTATCCACTCCTCTGTCGATGGGCATTTAGGTTGTTTCCATGACTTGACTATTGTATAGAGTGCTGCAATGAACACTGGAGTACATGTGTCTTTTCGAGTCATGGTTTCCGCTGGATAGATGCCCAGGAGTGGGATTGCTGGATCAAATGGTAATTCTATTTTTAATTTTCTAAGGAATCTCCATACTGTTTTCCACAGTGGTTGCACCAATTTGCATTCCTACCAACAGTTTAATAAGGTTCCTTTTTCTCCACACCCTCTCCAGCACTTTTTGTTTGTAGACTTTTTGATGATGGGCATTGTGGTTGGTGTAAGGTGGTACCTCATAGAGGTTTTGATTTGCATTTCTCTAATAATGAGTGATGTTGAACATCTTTTCATGTGTTTTTTAGCCATCTGTATGTCGTCTTTGGAGAACTGTCTGTTTAGATCGTCTGCCCATTTTTGGATGGGGTTGTTTGTTTTTTTGGTATTGAGCTGTAGGAGGTGTTTGTAAATTCTGGAGATGAATCCCTTGTCACTCGATTCATTTGCAAATACTTTCTCCCATTCTGTGGGTTGTCTTTTTGTTTTGTTTAGGGTTTCCTTTGCTGTGCAGAAACCTTGAAGTTTACTGAAATCCCATTTGTTTATTTTTCTTTTTATCAGCATTACGCTAACAGATGAATATGAGAAGATGTTGCTGTTGTTTATATCAGAGAGTGTTTGGCCTATGTTTTCCTCTAAGAGTTTTATAGTATCTGGTCTTATATCTAGATCTTTATTCAATTTTGAGTTTATTTTTGTGTATGGTGTTAGTAAGTGTTCTAATTTCATTTTTTTTACATGTGGCTGTGCAGTTTTCCCAGCACCACTTATTGAAAAGGCTGTCTTTTCTCCAATGTATATTCTTGCCTCCTTTGTCATAGATTAGTTGACTATAGGTGTGTGGGTTTAATTCTGGGCTTTCTATCCTGTCCCACTGATCTATATTTCTGTCTTTGTGCCAGGATCATATGATTTCTATGACTGTAGCTTTGTAGTATAGTCTGAAGTCTGGGAGCCAGATTCCTCCAGCTCCATTTTTCTTTTTCAGGATGTCTTTGGATATTCTGGGTCTTTTGTGGTTCCAAATAAACTTTAAAATATTTTGTTCTAGTTCTTTGAAAAATATCCTTGGTAATTTGATAGGGATTGCATTGAATCTGTAGATTGCCTTGGGTAGTATAGTCATTTTGATAATATTGACTCTTCCAATCCAAGAGCATCGTATGTCCTTCCATCTGTTCATGTCATCCTTGATTTCTTTTATCAGCATCTTATAGTTTTCAAAGTACAGGTCTTTTGTCTCTTTAGGCAGGTTTATTCCTAAGTATTTGATTTTTTTGATGCAATGGTAAATGGGATAGCTTCCCTAATTTCTCTTTATGGTCTTTCATTGTTAATGTATAGAAATGCAGTTGATTTCTGTGTACTAATTTTGTATCCTGAGACTTTGCCAAATTCATTGATGAGCTCTAACAGTTTTCTGAGAATCTTTAGGATTATCTATGTATAGTATCATGTCATCTGCAAACAGTGATAGTTTTACTTCTTCCTTCCCAACTTTGATTCCTTTTATTTCTTTTACTTCTCCGATTGCTGTGGCTAGGACTTCCAAAACTATGTTGAATAGTAGTGGTGAGAGTGGACATTCCTGTCTTGTTCCTGATCCAAGCAGGAATTCTTTCAGCTTTCCACCATTGAGAATGATGTTAGCTCTGGGTTTCTCATAGAGGGCCTTTATTATGTTGAGGTAGGCTCCCACTATGCCCACTTTCTGAAGGGTTTTTATCAGAAATGGGTCTTGGATTTTGTCAAAGGCTTTTTCTGCATCTATGGAGAGGATCATATGGTTTTTATTCTTCAATTTGTTAACGTGGTGTATCGCACTGATTGATTTGTGTATATTGAAGAATCCTTGCATCCCTGGGATAAATCCCACTTGATGGTGATGTACAATCCTTTTAATGTATTGTTGGATTCATTTGGCTAGTATTTTGTTGAGCATTTTGTATCTATGTTCATCAGTGATATTAGCCTGTAATTTTCATTTCTGGTGGTATCTTTGTCTGGTTTTGGCATCAGGATGATGGTTGCCTCATAGAATGAGTTTGGGAGTGTCGCTCCCTCTGCAATTTTTTGGAAGCATTTCAGAAGGATAGATGTTAGCCCTTCTCTAAATGTTTGATAGAATTCACCTGTGAAACCATCTGGTCCTGGACTTTTGTTTGTTGGAAGTTTTTTACACAGTTTCAATTTCAGAACTTGTGATTGGCCTATTCATATTTTCTATTTCATCTTGGTTTAGTCTTAGAAGACTGTATTTTTCTAAATATTGGTCCATTTCTTCTAGGTTTTCCATTTTATTGGCATATAGTTCGTATTGTAGTATCTTATGATCCTTTGTATTTCTTTGATGTCCATTGTTACTTTTCCTTTTTCATTTCTAATTTTATTGATTTGTGTCCTCTCTCTTTTTTTCTTGATAAGTCTGGCTAAGGGTTTATCAATTTTGTTGATCTTTTCAAAGAACCAGCCTTCACTTTCATTGATCTTTTCTACGGTTTTCTTCATTTCTATTTCATTGAATTCTGCTCTGATCTTATGATTTCTTTTCTTCTACTAACTTCAGGTCTTGTCTGTTCTTCTCTCTTTAGCTGCTTTAGATGTAAAGTTAGGTTGTTTATTTGAGCTTTTTCTTGTTTCCTGAGGTAGGCTTGTATTACTATAAACTTCCTCTTAGGACTGCTTTTGCTGCATTGCGGAGGTTTTGGAGTGTCATTTCTTTGTCGTCCTTTTGCTCCTAGGTATTTTTTAATTTCCTCTTTGATTTCTTCAGTGAACCATTGGTTGTTTAGTAGCATGTTGTTTAGTCTCCACGTGTTTGTGTTTTTGCCATTTTTTTCTTGTTGTTGATTTCCAGCCATATAGCATTGTGGTCAGAATAAATGCTTGATATGATTTCAATTTTCTTAAAGTTGCAACGGCTTGATTTGTAGCCCAGGATGTGATCAATCTTAGAGAATATTCCATGTGCAGTTGAGAAGAATGTGTATTCTGTTGCTTTTGGATGTACTGTCCTATAAATGTCTATTAAGTCCATGTGGTCTAATGCTTCATTCAGGGTCTGTGTTTCCTTATTGATTTTCTGTCTGGATGATCTATCCATTGCTGTAAGTGGGGTGTTAAAATCACCCACTATGACTGTGCTATTGTTGATTTCTGCTTTTAAGGTTGTTAGCAGTTGCCTTATATATTGTGGTGATCCTATGTTGGGTGCATAGATATTTAAAATTGTTATATCTTCTTGGATTTATCCTTTGATCATTATGTAGTGCCCTTCCTTTTCTCTTAAAATGTTCTTCATTTTAAAGTCTATTTTGTCTGATACAAGTATTGCTACTCCAGCTTTCTTTTGATGCCCGTTTGCATGGAATATTTTCTTCCATCCTCTCACTTTCAATTTGTATGTGTCTCTAGAAGTGAAGTGGGTCTCTTGAAGACAGCATATATATGGGTCTTGTTTTTGTATCCATTCGGCTAGTCTATGTCTTTTGGTTGGGGCATTCAGTCCATTAACATTTAAGGTAATTATTGATATATATG
>PVHT020004944.1:17393091-17489202 GCA_004024745.2 Catagonus wagneri
CCCGTTTGCATGGAATATTTTCTTCCATCCTCTCACTTTCAATTTGTATGTGTCTCTAGAAGTGAAGTGGGTCTCTTGAAGACAGCATATATATGGGTCTTGTTTTTGTATCCATTCGGCTAGTCTATGTCTTTTGGTTGGGGCATTCAGTCCATTAACATTTAAGGTAATTATTGATATATATGTCCTTATTGCCATTTTATTAAATGTTTGGGCTTTTGTTGCTCTTTTTTCTTCCCTCATTCTCTTGTTGTTTCCTCTCACAAGATGACTATCTTAAATGTTGTTTTTGAGTTGATTTTGCTTATTTGTTTGTGTATCAACTGTACATTTCTGGTTTTCAGTTACCCTGAAGTTTTGATATATGCATCTATATATAAATGAGATTGTTTTAAGTTGTTGGTTTGCTAATTGCAAGTGTGTCTCCAGTGTCCTGCATTTGTACTCTCTTTTCACTTTTCCTGATTTTGGTAGCACAATTGTGCATGGGTGATTTAGTATCTTTACTGCTTATATGGCTTTACTGGTGAGCCTTGTCATTTTTTGTTTCTGGTTGTGGCTCTTTCTTTTCTGCCTAGAGAAGTTCCTTTAGTATTTGTTGTAAAGCTGGTTTATTGTTGCTGAACTATCTTAGGTTTTACTTATCTGTAAAGGTTTTGATCTCTCCTTCAAATCTGAATGAGAGGCTTGCTGGTAAAGTAATCTTGGTTGGAAGTTTTTCCTTTCATGTCATTAATTATATCATGCCACTCCCTTCTGGCCAGTAGAGTTTCAGCTGAAAAATATGCTGATAACCTTATTGGAGTTCCCTTGTACGTCATTTGTCTCTTTTCCCTTGCTCCTCTCAATATTTTCTCTTTGTCTTTCATTTTGGTCATTTTGATTAATACGTGTCTCGGGGTGTTCCTCCTTGGGTTTGTTTTATAAGATACTCTTTGGGCTTTCTGGATTTGACTGAGTGATTCCTTTCCCAAGTTAGGGAAGTTTTCTGCTATTATCTCTTCAAATAATTTTTCTGTAACCTTCTCTCTTTCTTCTCCCCCTGGCACCCCTATAATACAGATGTTGGTGTGTTTAACATCATCCCAGAGTTCTCTGAGACACTCCTCACTTCCTTTCAATCTTTTACCTCTTTTCTCTTCCACATTAGTGATTTCCACTAATCTGTCCTCCACCTCACTGATTCATTCTTCTGCCTCCTGTATTCAACTGTTGGCTGCTTCTAATGAATTTTTCATTTAATTTATTGTATTTTGCATCTCTTCTTGTTTAATTATTATATCTTGTATTTCTTTGCTCAGTGTTTCCTGTAAATTATCAATCTCTGTCTCCAGTTTATTTCCAATGTCTTGAATCATCTTCAGTATCAACAGTCTACAGTCTCTTTCTGGGAGGCTGATAATCTCCTCATCACTGAGCTGTTTTTCTGGGCTTTTTTCTTTCTCCCTTATCTGAGTTATAGTTTTCTGTCTTTTCAATTTTGTAGGTTTTTGGTGTGGTGTCCTTTTTTCAGACAAGAGAGTTATAGCCTCTCTTACTTCTAGTGCTTTCCTCCCCTGTGGATGAAGTTGGTATGGGAGGGCTTTCTGTAGGCTTCCTGATGGGAGGGACTGGTGCCTGCCCACTTGTAGGTGGGGCTAATTTCTATCCTTCTGGTGGGTGGGGCTTTGTCTCTGGGTAAGATTAGAGGTGGCTGCAATCCTGAGGGTTCTTTAGGCAGCCTGTTTACTGATGGGTGAGGCTGTGGTCCCACCTGGATTATTTTTGGCCTGGGGCTTCTCAGCACTGATGGGAGGGTCCAGCTTTTCCCAAAATAGCCACCTCCTGAGAAATGCAGGCTGTTGAATGTTCCAGAGAGCTTCACCTCCAATGCCCTTCCCCCACAACAAGCCACAGTCACCCCTGTTTTCCCAGAAGATCCTCCAAGAATTGCAGACAGGTTCCACTCGGATTCCTATGGAGACTTTGCTTTGCCCTGGGACCCAGTGCACGTGCAAGTCTGTGTGCGCCTTTCAAGAATGATGTCTTTGTTTCCCCCAATCCTGTGGAGGCCATGAACACAAGCCCCACTGGCCTTCAATGCCAGATGCTCCAGGTGCTCTTTGTCCCTGTGCCAGATCCCTGGTGTGGGGATTTGGCATGGGGCTGAGAACTCTCAGTCCTTTAGCTGAGTCTCTGTGATACAGTTACTTTCTAGTCTGTGGGGCTTCCCACCCAGAAGGTATGGGGTTGCTTCTTTGTGTAACTGCCCCTCCTACCTCCTGATGTGGTCTCTTCTTTGTCTTCTGGAGTAGAATATTTTTTTTGGAAGTTTCCAGTCCATTTTGTTGAAGGTTTCTCACATTTGGTTCTAATTTTGTTGTTTTTATGAGAGAAGTTGAGCTCCAGTCCTTCTATTCTGCCATCTTAATCCAATCTCTAAGATAGCTGGGTTTAAATCTGCTGCATTGCCTCTGTCACCAGCCTCCCTCACTGCCCTAAAATTCAGCAAAGGACCTATTAGAGAAAACCGGCTATATGTTTGGGTCTCCTCTTGATTGTCAGTTGTGCCAGCCCACACAACTGTTAGAAGCTTCCCTCATTTTTTTTTTACCACTGTGATGTCTCTCCAAGGATCCGGTGTTGATGCAAACTGAACTTCCATATGCTTCAGGTGTGACCATGAAAAAGAAAATTAAAAAAATCTGCTGTATATGTTAATAAATGAAATTAATACATTCTTCTTAAAGTCTTTTGTATTGTGGGTTTATAGATTACTGGTCTTATTTCTTCTGCCTCTGCACATAAAACAAGGATAAAAAAGTATATAAAATATAAAAAGACACAAAACATTACAGCTAGTTTCAATCAAGATTAAGCAGGAGGGATGGTCAGTATAAATGAAAGCTAAGTTTTTAAAGCACCATCACATAAGCGGAAGTATGATTTTTTCCCCCACTTTTTCAATAAGGGAATTTTTTAACTCTGCCAAAATGCAAAGATAAAACATGTATAGGCAAAAGACTAAGAAAGGAAATTAAAGTTGTTCGGAAAAACCTTTCTTCTGAGATAGATTTATTCTCACAGGACATTTTAATATGTAGTTCGAGTGTCACACAATAGTTTGTATTACAGAGAATAGCACATGAATTTTCCTTTTCATTTTAACAAGGAGTGCTATATTCCAATAATAATACAAAAGTGAGAACTGTGTCCAGTTTCTTTTATTCATATGTTTTAATGGATATTAATTTCTCAATGCAGATGAAGTTTATTCAAAAGATGTATTTTCATTTAAGAGAAAGTAATACATATGTAATTAAACTCAAAGAAAGATAAAATTCTGCTCCAGCCTTAGACCATCATATAAGTTATGCTTTGAGCAATTTATTAGTGAATAAATATATTCTTGGACTACTAAGCTAAGTAAAAAAGTTTTAATTGTAAATTAAACATGTTTTCTCTGATAGGTACAGGTTGTTCATATCCACAGGATTGAGTAGGGCAAGGCGTAGGAAAAAGTAACAGTGTGGCATGATTTATCTATTGCTTGGCAAATGAATGAATCAGAGACAAGTGTCTCTCCAGCTTAAGTCAGAAGTGTGAGTGTTTTTGGGTCTAAGAGCAAGCTGACAGAATCTCTTGCCTCAGAGATCACTGATCTGGCTCTAGTGGGATGGAAGCATGTGTAAGAGCGAACTCAAATAAAACTGCTTGTTGCCTAGAGTATGGGAGAAATAACTTTAAATATGCTATTAAAGTCAAAGAATGCAACCAAATCATGCACATCATGATCTACTTTACGGGGCAGAAATGCTTTGTGAAACAGTGATCAAAGGATGCCAGATCGTATTGTGAAATTATTTTGTGAAAGCTCATAAAGAGACATTAAGTGAATTAAAAATAGGAACATTGTAATGATCACAGTGATTTTTGAATGGGGATATGGAAATCTACGTATGACATGAACCAGTGAAATGGAATATTCTATTTTCTTAACAAGCTTTTATATTCTTTTTTTTAATGCAAAACATCATGTTATCATTTTAGTAGTGTTGTCCATTTGTCAAAAATTATCTCTGGTAATATAAATAAATATATCTTCCTAGGGATCGCTTTCTTATCATATTCATTTTTTTTTAAGGTTGTAAGTTTTTCTGATCACAGTCACTTCACTTAATGCTGTGTAGTTGCCTGGAACAAGGTGAGAAAAATGACAAACAAGGTCACTTGGGTCTTTGCAGAGCTAGCCTACCCTCAGATAAAAGGTTAACAGAGCCATAACAAAACAGTGCAAGAGGAAAGTAAGTCAGTGTACTGTTGAGTGGAGGAGGAAGTCATTGAGAAACTACTAATGATGCAGGCTGGTACTGTGAAATTAGCTGGGTGGTCTCATTCATAGAGCCACAGGGGATTTCTGTGTAATTTGTCAGACTCGGATAATAGAATGGGTTCAGCCTGACAAGCAACCCTTCTGCGGTACTAAAATAAAAACCAGTCCATTCACAAATTGACACAGCTTTCATTTGGAAATGCAGAGACCAAATCCTGCTTCTGAGGGAGGAATGTGACATGGGTGAGGACAGATTATAGGGTTACAGTTAAGCTATCTGACTATCCATTCAGGGATCAGAGGCCAAAGGAGTGAGGGTGTCACAGCTTTGACAGTGCAGAAGAATTGCAGTCCTTCAGCTTTGTTAAAATGCAGGCAATATGAGAATCTTGAAATAGAGTGGAGATGTGTTTTCCAGAATTTTTCAGAACTCTCATCCCGAATACATAATCACTGTGGTATCTGCTTACATGTAATACATTGTTCCTCACTGGCTGATGTAGCCTGCAGCCTTCTAGTTATATATGTATTTCAGAAAAATTGTTTCTGAATCATGCTTCTTAGAGTGACGACTGTCTTCTGTCAAGACTGCAGTTGAGCTAGATGATGCTGATACAGCATACATACATGGAATCTTACCATAATTGTTTGACAATAGAGATCAACCAGAGTTGTACAGAAAGTTTAAAAATGGGAACCTCTGGTCCAGCACTGTGTGATACAACAGTACAAGTGATAGTGTTGAGTTATTTCTGTGCTGTGCCTTAGAGTAATCACTAGCTACATAATGTGACTGAGCACTCGAAACCTTGCTATTTTGACAAAACTAAATGTTTAATTGAAGTTAATTTAATTTTAATTTTAATTTTAATAGTCATAAATGGCTAGTGGCTACCTCTTTGTACAATGTAGCTCTAGACCATGAAGTTAAAACAACTAGAAATGAACAACTCATTAGATGGGGAATAAAAAGGCAGGCTTTAGCAAGAATTTTTAATATATATATATCCTAACCAGAAGCTCAGGTTCAGTATTATACAGGTGTTATTTTGGGAGATCATAAATTCAGTCAGAACCTAACTACTTCTCATCTTTTGACCCCCTCATTCTTAAGAGATCCAAGTGTGACTCTTCTGGACACATAATGTTTTCTGAGCCTCCAAGAATCAGATTCCCATTAAAAACATCCAAAAGGGGAAAAGGAATTAATGTAAATCTATTCCTTTTGGTTTTTATATTGGAAAGTAAAAGCTATCTTAGAAGATACTACATGTAAATGAAACAAAAACTTCATTTACATTTAGTTTACAGTACATGGGCAGAACTAGTTGCAGAGGGTAAAAGGAATGTGACTACCTGACACTTTCAGACTGATTCCTGGGAGAGAGGCTCATCCAACAAGGAAAAATGAGGAAGAACTGTTAAGTGGGGCACCAAGAGCGTCTTCTAGATAGCCTATTAGTCTTGAAGAAAATAAGGGAAAAGACAAAGGGAAAAAATACAATGTAGTATATGTTTCAATAGTAATATTTAAAATATACTAGGGGTCCTTAAAGGTAGGTAATAATATAAAATAGCTTTTTAGTATTTGAGAAAAGGATTTAAAAGACAGAGAGTATGGCTTCTTTAGTATGAGACGTAGGGTATGTAGTGAGTAGTAGAAATATGAACATGAGAGCTTACCAAGAGTTAGATTGTCTGAAGTATGTATGTCAAGCAAGAAATTTGTACATCAAATCAGTAATGATGAGGTATTACAAAAGGTTTTCAGTGGAGAATATTTGTATTAGATCACTCATGGATTACTATATTTAATGTAGATCAAAGGGTAGAAAATGACAGTCTTTTCGTGTTCACAAATGCAAGCACCCTCAACCCAGCACCCCATTCTTCTTCCATACTTAATTTTACTGCATAGAATTATCACATCATAATATATAATAAGCCATATACAACAGGATTAAGCCCCCATCCCCTCCATCAAAACCTCCCTGGCTGTTCATTTTACCACTTTCTCCCTCACTACTCAGTGCACATTGGTCTCCACTATAATCAGTGCACATGCCAGCCATCTCTTTCCTTGGAGCATTTAATTTATTCTCCATTCTGCTTGAAATGCTCTTTCTCTGAATATGATTTCACTTCATTCTTGGCAGGTATTTATCAAGTACGGCCACAGAGAAACCATCTATAAACAATGTATTTAATGTTACAGCCAATACACTCACTAACTTAGGAAATTCTCTATAAATTTCAAGATTTCTTTTGACATAGTAATTTTCCAATTAAATATACATACATTGGATAATATTTTAGATATACTATATGGAAAGTCTATGAGTTAGGGATTTGTCTGTTTTACTCACTGCCAACAAGTAATGCTAACAATATCCGTGTTAAGTATATAGCAGGTTCTCTATATGTATTACTTGAAGGAATATATTCACATTTTATGGCAATTATATGCCTGTAACTATCTTCCTCTTACCAATAAAATCCTTCAGATAGGGATGTATTTTTTTTGTTTATTTCAGGCTTAGAATTTTCTGTTATATCCGACTCACATGAATAAGTGTTTAGTATATGAGTTGTATAGGCAGACGTAGCAAACTAGTAATATATGAGATTAAACATAGTCCAAAAGTAAACTATTAACCGATATTTGAAAACAAGTATATTTGAATTTAAACTCCATATGTTATATATCGACCTTATTTCCTTCATGATACTAATCAATTAATGTCAACTATTTGTTGCCTAATCTAGAGAAGGCGTAAGCCCAAGACTTAAATAGCCCCTTCCCCAACTCACATTATTCATTTATATTCTTTGTCTTGCTGTTGTGATATTTTAGTTTGTAACCTCTGGTATAATTAATTGGAAAATTGAGAAGAATGCAAAAATATTCTTTTCACTAAGTATTGGAATCTCTTCAAGATAATTGGTTTTAATTATTTCTGCTTTAAAATGAAATATAGCTGTTGATAGAACTTTACTCACGTATTAATGTGCGTATTTTGATAATATTTACAATTATTTTCTGTTTGTCAATTTAACATATTAGCTAATTCAATACATTAATTAGCTTCAACTCTCTAAATTAATTAAATCTAAAACATAACAAAGAGTCCTGATATTTTTGATTAGTAAACAGCCTTAAGAAAACCTGGACAGGAATCACAGGAGCACAGCAACAGGATTGGGAGGCCAGAAAACAAAGAGGTTGATTCACTTGAAATATTCTTCAATACTGGTCGTTTTCCACCTGTTTTACAGAGAATGTGATGCTAGGAGAGTTTTTCAGAGTAAACTGAAAATACTTTAGAAGGAATCTGAAAGTGTGATGAGAAAGTATCTACATGTTTATTAACTCAATGAGTTTGAAGGATAATGCTTTCTCTGGACCCATTCCAGATTCAGTCTGTATTAGAAACTTTCCAAGACCTTGACTATACCTCTAGAGAGTTGGACACATTCAAAGGAGTGATTTAAATTTTACTGTACATCCACATGTTTAAACACATGTACAATGTTTAAAATTTGTTAATGTACTTAATCTAATAAAGGGTATAGAATAGTGATTCAAAAGAGGTGATTATATTTGTAGGATCAAATGTCCTGGAGAAGATAAAAGTATGTGATTCTAAAGCTCGAGGAGAAGGATAGCCTCTGACATGAGTTAAGAGACAAAGGAAGGAAGGCAGAGGATATGGGTGAGGTGCAGGTGGTTTACACTTGGTTCAGAGACTATGAGGTCATTACTATGCAATCAAGTTTATATGTTATTGTTATCTATATAAACACATATTGTGACATCTGAATTTTAGAGCAATATAAGGCTAATCATCCATTCAGAGTGAGAAGTGAGAAAAAGTCCTGGAGGTTTGAGGGGAAAAGAAATTGTGTGAAAATAGATGTAGAATGTGGGTGAGCACACATCACAGTGAAGGATGATAGGACATCTATCGACAGGAATCATAGGAGATCCCACAATGTGAATGTGTGACTGTCCCCAGCTATAATCAGTTTTGCAGGTGCTAGTGCAGACTAGGCTAACCTTAAAATTAATAATCACTAATGAGTATTTATGACATGTTGTGGTAACCACTTACTCAATACATACTTTCATTTACATCAACATGCTAGGATAGGTAGGTAACCAATCCAATATTATATACGTGATTAGATATCGAATTTGTAAAAATATCTGGGTTTATCAAATGTAAGAGATAGAAAGAAGGGAGAGAAAGATATTGAGTGTGAGGAATGGAGTGATTCCTAGAACAAGTGAATGATGGAAATTAAGTAGAGTGAGGCACTTCCTACCTGGATATCAGATATAGCACAGATACTAAGATTTTTCCCTGAAAATAAATGGCTAATCTGAAATACCAAAAATATATTTGGAGGTGAGACAGTCAAGAAACAGGGAGACCAGTAATAGCAGGAAAAGAAAGGAACATAGTCGAGGAAAGGCCACGATCTTCACTCCATTGTAGATAAAGAGAGGAAAATAGTGCAGAAAGAGGAGTGATCTTCAATGACTGTGGAGTAAAAACTGAGCAATCATCACTGTGTTGCAAGTTGATTTTCTATTTATTTAAACTTTTAATCACACGTCAGATAAGCTATATTTAAAATGAAATGTTTAAAAACCTCTCATGAGTTTTGAAAAGTACTTTGAGATTGGTTAAGTTGATTAAATATGATAGCATTATGTATGAATACCACAAGGCACGTAGATTCTAACAATATATTTGAATGCAGGTGTGTAATTTTTCAATATCATCATATTCTCTCAGTGTTATGGTTCTCCAGTTCCCAATAAGAGAAAACAAGATATGAAGTATTGGCAAGTTATGTGGAAGTTTCTTGAATCAAAGGGAAGATTGAAAATTCTTTGTGGAAAAGATAGAACACTGGGAGTTCCATATGGCCTCAAAAGTAGAAATATTTGTCCATTTTGCCTACATTTATCCACTGAGATAAAGGCATTTCAACTTTTATTCTATTTTTCTCCTCAGTTATCCCCAAATTAAATGTATTAAAATGTATTTGTCTACTAGATACAGAAACCACGATGGTGAGAGAAAGGATATGGTAAAACAAGCCACCAAGATGCTTTTAAGTCAGTATAGGTTATGTAATGATGTAGTAACATATTTAAAACACCAGTAGCTTAACACAATAAAAGTGTATTCTGTACTTATATGACATGTCCAAAGCCACTGGCACTAAAGTTCTACTCATTCTATTCACACAGAAGCTAGGATCACAGATGCTTCACCATCTTATAAAATGGGATTGCAATAAACAACTTTCAGGTTTGTCTTGGCAGATAAAGAGAGTATGGATACTATTGTACTGGGCCTTAACTGTATTTGTAAAAAAAATACTACATGTTCCATCTACTTATATTTTGTTGACTATGTTTTCTCAAATCTACTTAAATCAAGGAGAACATTTTATTGACAGGAGTGGTATTGCCGATCACCAGCAATGTCTACAACAGAGACTGTAGTTTCTAAAAGTGAGCAAATGGAGTGAATTACTGTACTTTGAGAAAGGGAGAGTAGATACTGAGAAGCAATTGCTTACTATACAAATATTATAAAATCGAGATTCAAACTTAATATGATTGATACATAGGATATACTTTTTATATCGATTATAGATGTGTACATATAAAGAAAAACAACTTGCCCAATCATGAGCAGCATTGTCTATGTCTTCTTGGAATACTTTCACTCTTCCTTAGTTAAATCAAGCTCTTTTTTAACCCTTAAAGTCCAAAATCAATGGTATAAATTCTGAGTTGCATTTTCCAAATTCTTTATCTCTTCTCTGATCTTATTTCATTTTCACCTACCTCAGCTCTACCATTACTACTTGTAACAATTGCCTACTTTTCTTTATTGTCTTCTATAAGTACCTAATAAATATCAAAATGAATATTGAGATCAGGAATGTGTATACTCATTAAAAATAATGTCAATATTTTAATTTTAAGACTGACTCTGTGTTACTTGTAGAATGCCTACGGAATGTTAATTTTTCCCATTGCTTTCAGAGATAATCCAATTTTACTGATTTATATAACTGCAAGTTGACACAAACTTCTCAGATGATAATTATGCCACTGCTTATAAGTATGAAATATATTCCATTTGCTAGTGTTTTATTTTAAGGATAAATGATTCAAGGATTTAAAGGATTTAAAGATGTCTCCTTACTTTTTAAATTTTTAAACAAACAAGTGAAAACTTAGTAAAGCTTGAGTAGATTTTGTAGATTTTTTACAGTGTGAAGATTATTATTCTTATATTTCTGTTTAATTTTTGCTTTTCAAATTTCAATTAGAGAATATAAGGCTCATTAATGAATAAGAAATTGATAGAAACCCATACATAAATTCCAATATAACAGAGAAACATGAAATCGAAATCCTAGCGATAGATTGAGTTACTGCAAGAATATTATATTAAAATTCAAATTTTTATATAAATAGCTAAATAATTAAATGCTGCTCAAAAAAATACTCTCTGTAAAACTTTGTCTAAGCTACCATATAAAATATTTGTCTGATTAACAAAACAGAAAAAAAAAATCCTCAAATAATGTATGTATCATACGATGGATATTTCATCTATTTTAATCGATGCCTCTTCCTTTTATTTTCTCATAAGTTTTGTTTCTTTCTTTGATCTTTTTAGGGCCACACCCAGAGCTTATGGAAGTAACCAATGCTAGGAGTCAAATCAGAGCTATAGCTGCCAGCCTGTCACAGCCACAGCAACTCCAGATCTGAGCTATGTCTGAAACCTACACTACAGCTCACAACAATGATGGATCCCTAACCCACTGAGCAAGGCCAGGGATCAAACCTCCATCCTCATGGATACTAGTCAGGTTTGTTACCACTGAGCCACCATAAGAACTCTGATTTTCTTCATAAGTTTTGAAGAAAGAATCTTCTAAAAGAGCTTTTATATAATTGCAAATAATCTTTTTTCTACATAAGTCTGTCTTGGATAAAATATAATTTTGTCAGTCTTTTGTGATCTCTATCATTTTCACAAATGAGTTATATATTGAGCTCTACTGAATATTCTCCCTTTATAACATTTTTAAAAATGTGTTTTCGGAATAAAGTATAATGTGGTTCATAATTTGTACATATACAACGTATTTTGTCTTTTAGTTTGTTCCCAAGATCCCATTCAGTATGGCTTCACTAACTTCAGTTCATCTGTAGTTTCATCATGCCCAATAATAGTATTTTATCATTAACACATAGGTTTAATATTTTTTAAATATTTCTTATCCAGCACAGATATGGGCTTTCTTTTTGAGTTATTCAAATTTAAGTTTGCTCTAGACCTCTGGGCATATTAACTCAACTAAAAACATATTGACCAAACATCAACCAAAAAGCACTTTCTCAACTCTCCAAAACAGTTCTAACCCAATATTCTCATTCACTTTTTTAAAAAGCTCTAAATAATTTTAACATCGTTCACATGTACAAGACTGAGCAGGACTCTTTAGAACCCTCCTGGGGGCAAACCCCCGTAGATCTTCCGTTATTGTTTGTAGAAAAAACTTTAGCCCACCAGCCATTCCTCAGGTTCTAAAGAGTGTATTTAAACAAGAGGTATGAAAATGCAGAAACAAAGAAAAGCAGCTAAGGAACATTAAAATACTTTAGCCAAAAAATGAAGTGAAACCCTTCCTCAAGAGCTACAGATAATATCCTGAGCCGTATATTTAGCTGTTTGCAGATATGTAAATCTCTACCAGGTGGAAGAGGTTAACTGCCTGATGACCATGGGCATGTAGCTCCTAGACCAGCTGGAGCCTGTTTTTATAATACTGACTCTGTGACCTCAACTGTTATCCTAAGATCAACCAATGAGAAGGATGTACATGAGCTGATCACACACTGTGATCCTCTTTCTCACCTTGCCTTTTAAACCCTTCCCTGAAAGCCATCGAGATGCTTAGGTCTTGTGAGCATTAGCTGCCTATTCTTCTTGCTTGATCTTGCCATAAATACTGTACTTTACTTCACCAAAACCTGGTGTCAGTACTTTGGCTTTGCTGTGCAACAGGCTAATGGACCCAAGTTTGATTTGGTAACGTGAATATTTCAGTTATTTCCCCCAAATGTCATTTTATTGTGTTCAATATCTGCTAACATTTGTCTAAATAAAATTATATTTACATACAATTTATATGCATTTTTGCTTTATTTGTATCATTGATACATAAATTATAACAAACTTACCTTTATGTACATATCCATGTATAAATCTCTTAATGTGTGTTCCCTAATTAGGAAAAAATGATCATAGAGATCTAAATTTTTAAATATTTTGGTTAAAGAAGTTTTATTGTACATGCAAAAAAGTTGTTTACAAACTACAGTAAACTTCTACGGTTTCTAAAACAAAATATCATAGACTAGATAGCTTTGCTAATAGAATATTATTTTCTTACAGTTCTGGAGACTGGAAGTCCAAGAACTAGGTGCCACCAGAGATGATTTCTGAAAATAATTATTTCTTATGTTAATGATAGCCATCTTCTCACTTTGCACTAATATGTTCTCTTCTTTGTGTAAAGGGGGAGAGAGAAAGAGAGAGGGAAACACTATTTCTTTTAAAATACTAGTCCTATCAGAACAGGAACCTACTCCTATGATTTCATTTAACCTTAATTATTTCCTGACTTCAAATGTAGGCACAATGATGGTTAGAGCTTCAATATGTGAATTTGTGAGGGACACATACATTCAGACCATAACCCAAATATTTAAATTTTCAATGAAGTTGATTACAAAAATGTTATTGTAAAACACAATATGTTTTGAAAGGAAATTAGCTAGTAAAATTGCATTTAAAGCTTTATTCCAATTAAAAAATACTGTTTAATTTGGAAATTTTGATTCTGATACATTTTGAGAGTATACGTATATAGTTTAAAAATGTATATTTTGTTATAATAACCTTATTTAAATGCACATTTAATTCTCAGTTTGATGTTATAATCACATATTTCAAGAGCATTTTGTAATCTTTACAGTAAGTACAGATGGAGATGAATCAATCTATATTTATAACATAAAATTAAAATATAAACATTATTATACACTATTATAAATTGCATACATAAAGATCATCAGAAAGTAAAGTGGACTACATTTTCCTCAAAATCAGTAATTTTATATTTATTAATAGCAGTTCTTGAGAGATTATTCCTAATTAAGAATGAATAATATCAAATTATTTAAAATATAAATTCATTATTGACTGTCAATTTCATTCTGGAAGGAAAACCAGAATAGTAGTTTCAAACACTAATATATATTGCTGTAATTAATAAAAAATCTTTGGAACTTATATTTGCTTAATAGCTATACAGTGTTTGATGCCAGTGGAAATGAAATACATTATTTATATAATAAATATATTAAAAAAAAATAAGCCTACCACCGCCACCCATGTTACAGACCAAAATTGGTTGATGACAAGAAAAATAGAATTGGAGAGACAATGAACCCTTTGACAGGAAAGGAGGCTAGAACTACTTTCTGAGAGAAAAAGAAATATAGAAAAGAGAAGATAAAGTCAAGTAGGAAAAAGGGAGAAGTCACAAAAAAGTTAACAGAAGATGAAAGTCAAATAGAATCGATGAGAGACTTGGAGAGTTACCATGAGCGCCTGTGATTTTTCTTTTTTTTTTTTTGTCTTTTCTAGGCCCACACCTGCAGCATATGGAGGTTCCCAGGATGGGGGTCTAATTGGAGCTGTAGCTGCTGGCCTAAGCCAAGGCCACAGTAACACGGGATCCAAGCCACGTCTGTGACCTACACTACAACTCAGGGCAACTAGCCCACTGAGCGAGGCCGGGGATCGAACCAACAACCTTATGGTTCCTAGTCAGATTTCTTAACCATAGAGCCATGACGGGACCTCCATCTCAGGGTTTTTTTTTGCCCTGTGATTTTTAAGAGATTAGTTAAATGTTATTTACTTGAATTTCATTAAGTTTTGTGATGTAATTCCTCTTTTTAACCCACCAGATTACAGTTATAAATACGTGTTACAAATGAAATCTTATTTTTTGATGTATGTGTATGTTTGTGCACCTGAATATTTTATAGATAACATACTGGCATGAGCCTGTAAGTGATATCAACACATTCCAGGTTTATTTAGATTACATGACAACAAAGCCAAAAATTTCCAGATGGCAGGCAATTATTGGGGAGCAGAAATAAGTAATAAATATTAAACCTGGATAGAAACACAAAAAGTTTAAAATCGGCAGTCCAAAAATTGACCAAGAAAAACAGTATTAAGATGAAAATCCACTGATAGAGCTGCCTGTGGTAGGGCTCCACTCCTTCACCACTCCACTTTTCTTGGGTCCTTTGTTTTACTGATCTTGTAAAATAAATTTAAGCAACATAATGGAGGGATGTCTATAGACACAAAGGCCTGTGTTGATCAGAGAAATGGGCATTTCAGAAATTTCTGCCCAGATGACTGGGGAGGACTATCCCATTACATTGACATTGCATTAGACATTTACAGCTTTGGCAAATAGTAAGAGAATGGAAAGGAGGAAAACTTCAAGAATGTTTGAAGTTAAAATTTTCCATCTCTTCAGTGGAGGTGACATTAAAGTAAAATTAGTTTGAGTCATAGAAAATAATTTTTTTTAATGTGGGCAGTTTATAGATTTTTAGTATTATTTATTAGTCAAGGCTAAAATTTTCCAAGCAGTGCATGAACAATGCTATGAATTAATTAAAACGATAGAAAATTAACATTCATTTTCATGCAAGTGTTTTGAGCTTGTGGAATAATTTATTTCAGAGAGTGTCTTCCCAAAAGTTTCTGCCAATTTCAGCAATGCCACTGAACTATGAGACTTAACCAAGATTCGTATGGAGTCTTTATTCTTGACCAGAGGCAGTAGCCTGTAGAAGGAAGAAACAGTGAATGAGGGGGGAAATAAAACATTACTGAATATTTCAAATCTCGATTTTTTTTTGGAGAAAACTAGAAGTTAGAAGTGGAAGCAAGACATTTTTCAAAACTTTATTTTTGAATTTCTTTATTATACTAGCTGAAACTGAGAACTCTAGCTAGGGAATATGGAAAATTATTATAATTTATTTTTTCCTTTATTTTTCCTTTTTATTAAAGTATAGTTGATTTACAGTGTTGTGCCAATTTCTGCTGTACAGCAAAGTGACCCAGTTATTCATGTGAATCACACACATGACCCACTTATGTGTGTGTGTATACATGTATACACACACATACCTATGTATAATTCAAATGTATACATATGAATATATAAATATATGTACTTATTTTTCTCATATTAACTTCCATCATGTTCTATCCCAGGAGACTGGATTTTTTTCCCTGTGCTCTACATAGGACATCATTGATTATCCATTCAAAATAAAATATTTACCAACTCCAAACTCTTCATCCATCCCACTCTCTCCTCTCTCCCCCTTGACAACCACAAGCCTGTTCTCCATCTTTATGTCTGTGAGCCTTTGTGTTTTGTAGACAGGTTCTTTTGTGCCATTTTTTTTTTTTTTTACAACTGCACTCATGGCATATGGAAGTTTCTAGACTAGGGGTTGAAAGAAAATTGCAGCTGCCAACCTATGCCACAGCCACAGCAATGCCAGATCTGACCAGCATCTGCAAAGTTTACACAGTTCATGGCCACACTGGGTCCTTAATCCACTGAGCGGGGCCAGGGATCAAACCTGGATGCTCATGAATACTATTTGGTTTTGTTACTGCTGACACACAGTGGTAGTTCCTGTGCCATATTTTAGATTCCACATACAAGTGGTATCATTCAGTGTTTGTCTTTTTTTTTTTTTCTGTCTTACTTAAGTGTGAGAATCTCTAGTTGCAACCATATCACTACAAATGGCATTATTTTGTTCTTTTTATGGCTGAGTAGTATTCCATTGTGTACATGTACCACAGCTTCTTAATCCATTCATCTATCAATAGACATGTCTCGGCTATTGTAAATAGTGCTGCAGTGAACATAGTGGTGCATGTATCTTTTTGAATGAAAGCTTTGTCTGGATATATGCGCAGGAGTGGGATTGCTGAATCATATGGTATTTCTATATTTAATTTTCTGAAGAAATTCCATACTGTTTTCACAGTGCTTCTACCAATTTACATTCTCACCAACAGAGAAGAGGAAAATCATCACCATTTAAAACTACTTCAATAGAGTTCCTATCGTGGCTCACCAGAAATGAATCTGACTAGCATCCATGAGGATGCAGGTTCAGTCCCTGGCCTCACTCAGTGTGTTAAAAATCCCACAATGCCATAAGCTCTGGCGTAGGTCCCAGGTGTGGCTTGGATCCTGTATTGCTGTGGCTGTGGTGTAGGCCAGCAGCTACAGCTCTGATTTGACCCCTAGCCTGGGAACCTCCATATTCCGTGGGAGTAGTCAGAAAAAGACAAATAAATTAATTTAAAAAATGTTGCAATAGACTCTCAAAGTGCATGTACTTAAGCCAAGTTTGGTCAAATCAAGTAGTTTATTTGACAGGCAAAACATTAAATAAATGAGAGGAAAAGTAAAATAAGCACAATGTAAAAAGGTGGACATTTTATTCAGGACAGGTATATCCTGGGTGGATCTAGTTCACTTGTTTCTTTTATATACTTGTTCCCTCAAAAACATTTTTGTCCACTCTTCTTTGCATGATAATTGGGTCCCCTCCAAAAGCATTATCTTTGGATTAAGTGTATTTTGATTGAGATTTTTAAAAGAACATGAAGGGTCTGAGATTTGACCTTATTTCTATAATAGCAAGTTTCATAGATCCTAACAAAAGGCACAGGACTCCTGTGTCAGAATCCAAGGATTTCATTCCTTTCAGTAGAACAGGAAGTGTGACATTAATGTTTGAATCACTTCCCCTGTTCTCAAAGGTGGATGCTGTACACACAGTAGTTTTGTGTCACAGTTAAGGAATTACAAACTAAAGAAATCCTCCACCTTGTTGAAAGGGATGCTGGCAAACCTATCCAATATTTGCCCTGGAGAAAAACATTATCTTTACTGTCTTAGGAAAATATATGCCATATGTTCTGGAGGGAGACATCATGTCTGTTTTTCAAAAGTATGTGCTATACAAACATTCTTGAACAAAAGGCAATATCAATGTCACTTGACAAGATTTACCAAAATATAATATACACGAAGAGCTGTCCCCCAGCAAAATCAATCTTCCATGCATGTCAGAGTGGCCAGCAGCACATACAGAAATATTGGACTTCACAAGAAAGCTAAAGATTAGACTTGCTATGTTTGTTTGGCAAGGACACGTTTCTAAGAAAGTCTTTAAGAAGTTAGGGAAGTGTAAGCACCCCTGTTTCTCATTTGTTTATGCAAAATAAAGGCAATAGTCATCCATTAATGAAAATAATATTTATATACTGGAACTTAGAGTGATTAGGGATATCTCATATAACCATTAGTGGTTATGGGGATTAGGTTACTCAGGAACCTCTTCTCTTATGGGAAACAGTAAAGGTCCAGATCCTGGAAGAACAGTGAACCCAAAAATTGGTTTTAAATCTGATTACACTTGGGACATTATATACACATTACCTCTGTCTATAAGCAAAGATTTTCTTATAAGGCAAGAATCACCTGTAGCAGGAGGACTACTTTCTATCCCAGTGGCTGGGCTGAGTGAACGTCTCCCTTACGAGGAGACATTAAACTTTTGTCGTGGTAAGTAGGTCCTATCTGCAGAAGATGATGAAATTGTGAGTAATAAGAGTCAACTACTTGGCAACTGTAAACTCTGAATAAAACACTATTCATATGATAGGCATTGGAGATCACTGTTTAAGAGAATCCAATTTGAAATAATCAAGTCCCAGAAATCTGAAGAGAGAAATTTGCCTGTAAACGAAATAAATTTGTAAAGTTAGTAGATTCTGATGGACTCAAAAGTCAAGATACCCTACAAATCCATTTAATTTTTAAATTTGTTTTAATATCCCCACTTTCTTACATTGCTCTGGATAACTGGAAAACTGGCTACTACAAATCATCATCCCTCCTTTCTCTCTCTTTACTTCTTTCTGTCTGTTCTTATACACAAGAACACATATGCAAATGCAAAAAGTTGAAAAAACCCTTTCTATATAAGACACTAGAGGTGGTAGTCACAAAAGCAAATAAATTTGATAATTTTGTCAAAGTAAAAATTGGAAAAATCTGCATGTTTAAAAATCAAAATACTAAGCTAAACAAAGTATGAATGATGTGAAACAAAATTTGCACTGCACTGGATAGCCAGGAAAAGTGTTTGCTACAGACTGATCTTCAGTAGGATCAGATATTATTTTATATGACATTAATAAATATAAAACAGGATATCAATAGTGTGGAGAAAAATGCTTAAAAGACATTAGTTGGTAATTCAAAAAATAAGTCATTTAAATGTCCAATAAAAATGACCAAATTCAATTCCATTGCTTATGCAAGGAATAAAATTTTGATAGTTCCCACTGTGAGTGGGTTACGGATCCAGCTGTTGCTACAACTGTGGCAATGTTCACAACTGCAGCTTAGATTAGATCCCTGGTCAGGGAACTTCCATATGCTGTGGGTGTGGCTTAAACAGAAAAAAATAAAATAAAATGAAATTTAGAAACAATTTTTCAGGGCAGATGAAATGGTTTGACAAAGAACATGTTATATCAACTAACTAAAATATCAAACAACTACTACCTGGAGTGATTTTTATAATTACTCTGGAGGTAATTTTTATATAATGTGAATGAATTTATCATAGTTTTTTTCTTTTTCTTTGTTTCCTTTTAAATTTGATCTAATTTACTTTATTTTATTTTATGGAATATATGAAAGAAATGTTTTTTTTGTTATATTACTGTTAGAGAATTAAGACAGTGATGATGTTTAGTACTCAGAGTTAGATCTGGTAGCTGTTCTATTATTATTTACTAAATTTTAAATTGTCCTTTCATGTGATCCAAAATATTTAAGAAATTACTCAAGAAAATACATATACTGATGGAAATATACTTTAAAATAATATATGTTTTTATAATATTGCCTAATGTTTATGGTTTAAAAGAAATTTCAACAATTTAATTATCAGTTAGGCAAAACAGTACATTCACATAATGCAATCTCATGATATTAAATTTTTGCACTTATTTTAATAGGTTGACATCTTTTAAATGTCAAGATTTATCAATTGTCAAGATTGATATGCATTCGTTAAGCTTATAATATTTTACACAAAAAAGAAAATCATTCTGTGTGAAAGGGAGAGAGAAGCACAGTATCTCCAAATGTCTTGGGGGAGAATTGTCTATGACCCAGGGGCTTAAGAAGTGCAATGAAAGATGAAGTCATGATTGTGGTAACTACAGAAGTGTATGCACAGTTTGCTGTTTCATGTACAACTTGATTCTTTCTCCCTTCCTCTGATGGAGCTAACAACTTCCCAACGTAGCTCAGAAGCTGTACCATCATGATGCAAAGGAAGTCATTAGTTTAATCTCAGTCTGTCTTCATTTATTCTAAATATTCTCACTGCAGGTGGGTAGGCTGCATTTGGACCATGACTGTAAGCCAGTATATTCAAGTATTACCACTGACTTTATTTATTTAAGATTACTTAATATAGCCTTTGTTTTCTTTTAAAATTTCTTATGTTGATAGGTAAATTTATATCTAAAACCACATGAGTAGATAATGTCTGATTTGGAAGAGCATATCTTCCCCCTAAATACCTTTGTGTATATCAGAATACCCATTAGATAGCTGAGGAAGTCTGAAATAATAATTGACTGCATTTTGACCATTATTATCATAAAGGGAGGTATTCTTTCAATTTTTAAAATGTGTATTTTATTTTTCATTAATTACGTATGGCATCTGTATGCTGTTAATTAAGTAATAAATAGTTTAAAATAAGATCAGATCTTTAAAAGTATCAGAAAGGAGGGGCAGCCAGTTAACTCAGCTGGTTAGAGCATGGTGCTAATAAAAATACCGAAAGGAAAACTAGCACATGAGAAATAACAACTTGGTAAATTCTTTGCAATATCTCACAAAAGTAGTATTTTTATTAATATATAAATAGAGGCTATACATAGGACCTAGAAAATTCATGCATGAATATTAAATTCCACATGAAAAATAATTACATAAAATTTGTCTCTTTAGAAATAAGAGAAGTACATGTATTAAAAATGATACATTTTGTAACTCAAATTTCCATCAATTTTTTAGATGTAATATTCAAACGTATCAGGCAGAGAAAGTATGCTTTGAACCAGTATTTTTATTTCTATAATTTTATTTATTTTATATTTAGATACATTCAACATGATGTATGGCAAATAATTATTTAAAGTTGTGAGAAATTTTAAACAATATTCTATTCAGTTATTGTGATAGGTTAAATAACTACAATTATGAGAAAATAGCATGTATTGAATACTATGTATTTTATAGGTATTGCCCTATGTGAGATATATATAATTTAATCAGAATGGTAATGTTTATAGGTAGTTATAATTATTTTTATATTACTATAAAGAAATTTTAAGGAGGTCAAAGAACATGCCTAAAATATAGGTGTTAGCTTCAAAAGGTTTTCTCAAGTTTATAGTCCACCAAACTTATGCTTTTGAGTATCACAAATACTTCCATTTTTAACTAAGATAAAATGCAATACAGTTCTAAAATTTATTCCATAGAAAACCTTGGAAAAAACTTACACCATATCAAACAAAAGTAAACAATTTAAATTATAATATGTAAATACAATCTTGTTTGTGTTTATATTCAGAAATATATAAAGATATTTCTGTTATTTAACTCAGGATGCCCAGAAAATATGTGGCCTTAAGTGTTCTTATTACAGTAAACTCATAATAAGATGGCATATTATTTAAATTTAAAACTATCATTACATTTGAATATAACAATGTATACAGTGAATAAAAGACCAAATGCCAAGAAGTACCTGAATCAGGGAAGGCAATTAGCAAGTAATTTCAACAGTGAATATTTATTCCGTTAATAGGGTTAAACATTTGTTTAAGGATGATGACCTAGTTTCATTAACATCATCACTGAATGTAAACAGTGTGATTATTCTCACAAATATTGTAGAATTACACACATTTTAAACCTCACAGCAGGACCCTGTAATCATGGCAGAAGGCCTTTCTAAAATGAACAGTATTTCTTTCCCAATAGAAGCACAAGTAGACAAATGAGGATAGTATGAATAATCATGGCTTCCATAAAACAGCAGTAATTTTAACTTAGTATAGTTTAAGAATTATGTCCCTTGAGGAAATTTCTGAGACAAAATGAAAAAATTTTTCCTTGAAGCCATTGCACAGTACAAAAAGTGGGATAAATATTTCAGTAACAGAATAAGAAATGTATTATTTGCCAATTATTAACCAAGGCCTACATGTTTGAAACTTTATTTGCTAACCTGAAACATTTTTTAAATTTTAAAATTATATACTCTTTATGATGTTAGTAACATAAGACTAGCACAGGATTTCTCATGGAAACTTTGTGAACTATATATGCATGAATAAACATAAACAGCATTAGTTAGAATTTTGAAAAGTTAAAAGAGAGTAATTTAAAGAACAAATTGTTTATCCTTCCTTTCTCACTTGAAATTTTCTTGTTTTCTTTTCTTTTTTTTTTTTTGATATGAGCTGCATCTTGGACCTGTGCTGCAGCTTGCAGCATTGCAGCAATCCCAGATCCTTAACACACTGAGCAAGGCTAGGGATAAAACCCACATGCTCTCAGAGACAACTTTGGATGCTTAACCCACCAAGGCACATGGGAACTCTGAAAGCATTCTATTTTAAATTCATGATGCTAAAGAGAGGTCACTCAGAGAAAATAAATTTAATTCTAATATACTTACATAAAAATAGAAATTTTCTAAGCAAGGACTCATTGATAGGGTAATAACTACATTAAATTAGAAGATAAACTAAACAGACATACAGACTAATGGAAGAGAATAGGGAACCCAGAAATAAACCCAGACATCTATGGTCAATTAATCTTTGACAAAAGAGGTAAGAACATAAAATGGGAAAAAGACAGCCTTTTCTGCAACTGGTGCTGGGAAAACTGGACAGCCACATGTAAGTCAATGAAACTGGAACAAACCTTCACACCATGCACAAAAATAATTTCAAAATGGCTTAAAGACTTAAACATAAGACAAGACATCATCAAACTCCTAGAAGAGAACATAGGGAAAACTTTCTCTGACATCAACCTTACAAATGTTTTCTCAGGTCAGTCTCCCAACGCAATAGAAATAAAAGCAAAAAATAAAAAATGTGACCTAGTCAAACTGACAAGCTTTTGCACAGCAAAGGAAACCATTTAAAAAAAAAAAAAAAGAACTTATAGAATGCGATAAAATAATTTCAAATGATGCAACTGACAAGGGCTTAATCTCTAAAATACACAAACGAATTATACAACTCAACATTAAAAAAGCCCACAATCCAATTGAAAAATAGGCAAAAGACCTAAACAGACATTTCTCCAAAGAAGATATACAGATGGCCAACAAGCACATGAAAAAATGCTCAACATCACTGATTATAGTGAAATGCAAATCAAAACTACCATGAAGTACAACCTCACACCAGTCAGAATGTCCATCATTAATAAGTCCACATATAACAAATGCTGGAGAGGGTGTGGAGAAAAAAGAACCCTCCTTCACTGTTGGTGGGAATGTAAATTGGTACAACCACTATGGAAAAGAGTATGGAAGTACCTCAGAAAACTAAATATAGAACTACCATATGACCCAGCAGTTCCACTCTTCTGCATATATCTGGACAAAACTTTCCTTGAAGAAGACACATGAACCCTTATGTTTATTGCAGCACTAGTCACAATAGCCAAGACATGGAAACAAGATAAATGTCCACTGACAGATGAATGGATTAAGAAAATGTTGTATATATACACAATGGCATACTACTCAGCCATAAAAAGAACAAAATAATGCCATTCGCAGCAACATGGATGGAACTAGAGATTCTCATACCAAATGAAGTAAGTCAGAAAGAGAAAGACAAATACCATATGATATTACTTATATCTGGAATACAAAATTTGGCACAAATGAAATTCTCCACAGAAAAGAAAATCATGGACTTGGAGATCAGACTTATGGTTGCCAAGGGGGAGAGAGAGGGAGTGGGATGGACTGGGATTTTAGGGTTAATAGATGCAGACTATTGCATTTGGAATGGATAAGCAATGAGATCCTGCTGTGTAGCACTGGGAACTATATCTAGTCACTTATGTTGGAGCAAGATAATGTGAGAATAAGAATGTATATATGTATGTATGACTGGTCGCTTTGCTGTACAGTAGAAAATTTTCAGAACACTGTAAAGCAGCTATGATGGAAAAAATAAGAATCATTTAAAAAAGAAAATTGACAGAACACTGTAAACCACCTGTGATGGAAAAAATAAAAATTATTTAAAAAAAGATAAATTAATATGTATATTAGATAAATGGTGGTGAATGATTTTCCTAAATGAAAAAAAAAAAAGATTTTCTATTTGTTGCATAATAAAACTTTTTTTATATTTCTATTTCATTATTTTGACCATTTCCTGAAAAAAAGGGAACCATTTAGAAAAATACTTTTTTTTTTTAACTATCAACAACTAGGAAGGATCTGTAATTTCATGACTTGCAATCTAAAAAATAGGCCTACTACCATTTCATTCTTCCTGGAAGAAGATACAAAACTCTTGGGTCATAGGAAATGGACAATATTGCTAACAGAAATAGCAATAGATACAGTATCAGCATTTTGGGTGTCAGTTTCTGGAGTCTTGGTTACCATGGAGTGATATGAAGAGGATCCATTAATCCCTGAACCCTCACTAAGTGGAATTATATGGGAAGTAGGAATCTTATGGAATCCAGAGGTTTGTTCTGTACAGTAAGCATGACCACGTTTCATCACAAAGGGAGATACTACCTCTGTCTTCCAAGCTATTTTCAATAAAAGCATTCTCATAAAGATAAGCCACATTAAAGGTAATCAGTACCTGTGAGCACAAAATGTTAGCACAGCATTGTAAATCAATACATTTTAATTAAAAAAAATGAAAAAACAAAAACGTGTTGAAAATTTTTATCTAACTCCTATAAATTGAAAGAAGTCTCATTATGATTTTGTATTATACAATTTAATTCAACAGGTGTAAGTCTACCATTTTGATAAAAATGATTAAAATATTAGTTTTGAGTTCATTTAAAAACATTTATAGATTTCATAAATAACTGCTTTATATTTATTTTAGGATAAATAAATGTAAAAATGAAATAAAAGTTTAATCATATGCACACAATGAAAATTTGGCAGGATAGTATAAGGGAGAGCATAAGACTGAGTGTCAGAATATGTGAAATATTGGCCAGCTGCAACATTAACTAAGACTCTGCCCTTTGTAGTTCCCATAGTGACTCAGCAGAAATGAATCCAACTGGGGACCATGAGGTTGCGGGTTCTATCCCGGGCTTCTCTCAGTGGGTTAAGGATCCGTGTTGCCATGAGCTGTGGTGTAGTTCACAGACATTGCTCAGATCTGGCATTGCTGGCACTCTGGCTAGGCTGGCAGCTGTAGCTTCAGTTAAACCCCTAGCCTGGGAACCTCCATACGCCATGGGTACAGCCCTAAAATCCAAAAAAAAAAAAAACCAAAACAAAACAAAAAAAAAAACTTCTCTTTGGTAAGTCATGCTATAGGGTGACTTTATTTCATTTATCTATAAAGTATGAAAAACTGAATAGATGATCTCTAAGGAGCTTTAACATCAAAGAGTTAATAAAAATAAAATATGCTAGAAATTTATGCAGAGATTGTAGTTTTCTTTTTTCACCCACTATAATTTGTTTCATTTCAACTCAGTGAAAATATATTATATATAGTAAGTAGGCTGGTATAAATACATGGAGGGACAAAATATGAACAACTTCCTGGAGGAAATTTAATATATGGGGAAATAGAACTGCCATAAAATTGTGCAGGTTGTGTATCACATAAAGGTAGACTGCTATGTGAATGGAATTCCCTAAAGTTGTGCACTATACAACAGGAGCAACCACATAAACCATTTCATATGGCTTTCCATTTGCTGTGTAACAAGTTACCATAAACACAGCAACTTAACACATTTATTGTCTCCTACTTCTAGTACAGAAGTCTAATCTTGGCTTAGCTTGGGCCTCTATTTCAATGTTAAATATGGAGCTGCAATCAAAATGTTACCCCACTATAGTTCTATCAGAAGCTCAATTGGAAAAAGATCTGCTTTCAAGCTCTGTCAGTTTGTTGGCTGAAATCATCTCCTTGTGGATGTAGGAATGAGGGTCCCGTTTTCATGCTGGTAGTTGACTGGGATTCAGTCCAAGCTCCTAGAGCCACCATTGTTTCTTTCTCTTTGATTTTCTCCATAAGCTCTCTCACAAGTGTTTACTGCAAGGAAGCAAAAGAGAAAGTTTCTACTGACATTTTTTCCTTTCTTTTCATTAAATTATAGTTGATTTACAATGTTGTGCCAGCTTTCACTGTATGGCAAAATGACTCAGTTACACATACATATACATTCTTCTTGTAATATATTCTTTGCCATCATGGTCTATCCCAAGATATTTGTTATAGTTCCCTGTGCTATACAGTAGGATCTTATTGTTTATCCATTCTAAATATAACAGTTTGCATCTACTAACCCCAAACTGCCAGTCAATCTGATTCTCTCCCCTCTCCCCTTTGGCAATTACAAGTCTGCTCTCCTTGTCTGTGAGTCTGTTTCTATTTTATAATGTTCATTTTTGTCATATTTAAATTCCACATGATATCATGTAGTGTTTGCCTTTCTGACTTACTTCACTTGGTATAATGATCTCTAGTTTCATCTATATTTCTGGAAATCACATTATCTCATTTTTTTTTTATGTCTGAGTGGTATTTCATTGTATACATGTGCCACATATTCTTAATTCACTCATCTGTTGATGTACATTTAGGTTGTTTCCGTGTCTTGGCTACTATGAATAGTGCTGAAGTGAACACATGAGCACATGTATCTTTTTGAATTATGGTTTTGTCTGGATATATGCCCAGGAGTGTGATTGTCGGATCATATGGAAGTTCTATTTTTAGCTTTCTGAGGCACCTCCATACTGTTTTCCTTAGTGATTTTAGCAATTTACTTTCCCACCAACAATGAGGGAATGTTCCCTTTTCTCCAACCTCTTCAGCATTTGTTATTTGTATACTTATTAATGATGGTCACTCTGACTAGTGTAAGGTGTTAACTCACTGTAGTTCTGATTTGCATTTCTCTAATAATTAGTAATGTTGAGCATGTTTTTATGTGCCTCCTGGCTATCTGTATGTCTTCTCTGGAGAAATTTCTTATTAGGTCTTCTGCCCATTTTTCACTTGGGTTGTTTGTTTTTTGTTGTTGTTGTTAAAACATATGGTTCATTTGTATATTTTGGATATTAAGCACTTGTCAGTTGCATTGTTTGCAAATATTTTCTCTCATTCTATACAATTATTAAGAAATATAAAGGGACTGAACTACTAATTCATATCTGTGAATTTAAATGCAATTTGCTAACAGATTCAAAAGGATAGATACTGTGTATTAATTCACATGATATCCTAGATAAAACTGCAGGGATAAAATATGATCAATATTTTCCAGGAGAAGAGTTGCTTATATATAAAGGGAATACACAGCGGATGAATATGTAATTCTATGCATTTCTAAAACAACATACGTGTCCATCACAAAACGTGTAGCTTAACATACAAAAAGTAAATATACACAAGATGATGACTACGTAATTTAATTCACACTGTGAAAGATTAATTTGTCTCATGAATTTATGCCACAACTTCACTGAAGGGCATTGGGTAAAAGAATATGACCTATTTAACTTTGAAACAATATTACTTGACTGGAAATTCCAATGCCAAAGACAAACAGAACTGAACTGTAGTTCATAATTTCTTTTTTTCACTTGAGTAGAATTTAGCAATTCTGAATGTTCTCTCTGTGAATATTAGTGTTGAGAAAAGGAAATAAATGGATGATAATGAGAGCCAGGTTTCTCACAGTCAGGAAAAAAAAAAAAGACATTAGGATTAAGCAGTAGAGAAAGATCCAAATAAACTGTCATAATGGAGTAAAGTCCAAGGCATTATTATATGCAATATTAAGTATACTATACACACAGATATATAGATACCTTAATGATTACAAATATGTGTGTATATGTGAGTTTTCATGTTTGGATATATATTCCTACTTCTATCTATTAAGAGTTCCCAGAAGCAGTTACATACCAGCAGTAATAAAAATAACAGAACTCAGATCTTAGTTTCTAAATACCAATATACAATAAATAGAATCCAGGTTCTTGGAAAAATGGCTGAATCTAAGACTGGTGAAAGGAAAATGCAAGGTGCATCTAGGGCATTCAGTTATGTAAGAAAGCAAGGAATTTCTTAAGAAGCAAAGAGTTGGCAGATAAAGAGGTTATAAGGACCTACCTGTGAGAGCTCTCAATAGACCAAACAAACAATTTGTGCAATAAAATAAATTATCTAGTATTGGATTGTGACACTCTACTAGTTTTCCATGAGTGCTGTAATAACATAAAGGCTTTAAACAACACAAATCACTCTACAGTTCTGTAAGTCTGAATTCCAACAAGGGTCTCACTGGCTGAAAACTGTGCTGTTGGGAAGGTTGTGTAATTTTTAGAAGATCTAGGGAAGAATTTATTCCATTGTCTTTTCCAACTTACTGAAGCTATTCATTCTTCGCTTTCCTTAACCAGTGACCCTTTTCCCTCATTTTCAAATTACAGTCAGGGAAAAGTACAGTACTCTACTTTTAAAAACTTTTATGAGAAGAATGAATTCACCAAGTTAATTCAGGATAATCACTTCACCTCAAAGTCCTTAATCTTAACCACATCTGCAAAGTTTTTTGCCATGTAAAGTAATACTCACAGGCTGTAGGACATGGACATATTTGGGGAGCAATTATCCTGCCTACTATTAACATGAAACATAAAATAAATATGCACAATTCTATACTGATAAAATAAATGTTTGAATATATAAATTAATGTGAGATAAAGGGAAGATCTTTCTTACATAAGAATTTCAAGTAAGTAAATGTTGACACTCCCCACTCTAAGAGGTAGAATCTTTTGATGAACAGACTTAGTAACTAATTTCTAAATAATAAAGTATAAATAGAGGGGATATGGACAATGAAGGAGCCTGTCAATTACTTATTTAAAAGTAGGGATCATATTTAATATGATAATTTGTAAGTTGTATTTAGATGACCTTGTTCCAATACATAGTCTCAAGATATGTAAGGCATTTCAATTCCGTGGTATTCATCCCATATGGTATCCATAACTCTAGTCTCATGAAAGAAATATGAGAAAATCTCAGATTAAAAGCATTTTAAGGAATATCTTAACAGTACTCATCAAAGCATTCTTATATGAAAAGTAATGACAGAGAAACTGTCAACGACCAGAGGAGATGAGGGAGACAGTACAGCTAAATCCAAAGTGGTATGCTGGAGTGGATCATGGTTTCTACTAACCCAGACACTGTCTACTAAAATAATGACAGTAGTTAACGCCAATCACATGCCAGTCATTGCTGAAGCACTTTAAATGTTCTCATTCACTTAATATTCACAGTGACCAAATATGTCCCCATTTTATAAATCAGAAAACTCAATCAAGTTTATGATACTAACAAAGATCAGGGTTGGGGTTTTTAAATAGAACTATTTGAATTGAGAATATGTTATCTATTATTTGCTCAGAAATGGAGGAAATTTCTCCACCGCTGTGGAAGTATAGCTCACTCCCAGTACAGAATTCTTTCCTCTTCTTTTAGTAAATACTCTTCCAGCCACAGCCTCTAAAGAGTAATTCTTTTTTTTTTTTACAACAGCTTTATTGAAAGAAATTTTACATATCCTAATAGTCTCCATTTTAAAATTATACCATTATGTTATTTTGGTATATTAACAAATAAACATCATCAATGTTTTCACCAGGAAAATGAGTGAAAAGTATACCCAAAGAATGTGAGAAAAAATATTTTCAAAATATATGTCTGATAGTAAAATTGTGTGTACGATATAAAAAAATAAACACAAATAGCTCAACAATAAGAGCCCCATTAACCCTACAATAAAATGAGCAACATTTTTGTAGAAGCAATGCCAAGTAGTTCTGCTAAGAGCCACAAGGGAAGTACAGAATAAGCAAATTTTTTTTGCCTTTTTGTCATTTTAGGGCCGCACCGTGGCATGTGGAGGTTCCCAGGCTAGGGGTCTAACAGGAGCTGTAGCCACCGGCCTTCGCCACAGCCACAGCAATGAGGGATCCGAGCCGAGTCTGCAACCTACACCACAGCTCACGGCAACACTAGAGCGTTAACCCACTGAGCAAGACCAGGGATCGAACCCGCAGCCTCATGGTTCCTAGTTGGATTCGTTAACCACTGTGCCACGATGGGAACTCCCAGGATAAGCAACATTTTTGAATTGGTATTTCTCTCAACAATGTATACAAATAGCAATAAGCAAACTAAAAGATTCTTATCATAATTAATCACTAAAGAAATGAAAACTGAAACCTCAGTAAAATACCATTTTGTGCCCATTAGATGGCTACAATCAAAAATATGATGATAAGAAGTAGTGGTACATATATACAATGAAACACTACTCAGTCATGAAGAAGAACAAAATGATGTCATACTAGGTTTAGTAAGTTAGAAAGAGAAATAGAAATACCATATGATATCACTTACCAGTGGAATCTAAAATATGGTAAAAATGAACATGTCTACAGAAAAGAAACAGACTCACAGACAAAGAGAACAGACTTGTGGTTGCCAAGGGGAGGGAAGGGAGTGGGATGGACTGGGAGTTTGGGGTTAGTATATGCAATTATTACATTTAGAATGGATAAGCAATGAGGTCCTACAGTATGGTGCAGGGAACTATATCCACTATATCTAGTGGAAGTTAATATGAGAAAAATAAAATGTGTATACATATATATACATATATATGCATGTATGTATGACTGAGTCACTTTGCTGTACAGCAGAAATTGGCACTACATTGTAAACCAACTATACTAATTTAAAAAAATGCAATGGTAGAATTGGTGAGAATGTGAACAAATTGGAAATTTCATCCATTGCTGGTAGAACTGTAAAACGATATATCTACATAGGCAAAAAATTCTTTGGCATTCATCAAGTTATTGAACAGTTACCATACAGTCCAGTGAGTTACTTTTTAATTATATATCAAAAAATCTATATATATATATATGTATTTATGTATTCCAAACTTGTGCATGAACATTAATAATAATCTTTTTCAGAAAAGCCAGACTGGAAACAATTCAAATGCCCATCACCTGATGACTGAATAGGCAATATACAATTATAGGCCTGGCTTGGGGAGCAGCGTATGGTGAATGACTGTGAGTGCAATGGAATTTCCCTTGGGATGGTGACTGTTAATATTCGCATATATATATATTATTATCACCATTAAGTTTTTCAAAAGATGTAAGCACTCTAAGGTAGATGGTATGTTAAATAAAGGAAAATCTTGGAAAATCATTTTTAAAAAAGGTTTAGAAGAAAGCATTGGAAAAACTCCCACAATTACCAAAAAAGGAGGGAAGAGAAATATTATGAGAAAGAAGAAAAAGGAAGAACATGAATGGAAAGAAAAGAATCAGAAACTTGCTTTATCACAAAATCGAAAGTTTTAGGAGACAAATTGCATACAAAAGCAGAGAAGTCAAAAATGAGTTATAATGTAAAAGCAGTTGAAAAATCATGTACCTGAAAATAAAAATATTTTGTCCAAATTAAAACAGTTTTTAACACTTTTTTAATTTAATTTTATTTTGGAGTCCCTGTCATGGCTCAATGGGTAACAAACCTGTCTAGTGTACATGAGGATGTGGGTTCGATCCCTGGCCTTGCTCAGTAGGGTAAGGATTCATCACTGCATGAGCTGTAGTGTAGGCCGCAGACATGGCTTGGATCCCATGTTGCTGTGGCTGCGGTTTAGGCTGGTAGTTATAGCTTTGATTCGACACCAAGCCTGGGAACTTACATACGCCATGGTTGTGGCCCTACAAAAGCAAAAAAAAAAAAAAAAATTAATTTCATTTTTATTGGAATTTGGTTAATTTACAGTGTTATGTCAGTTTCTGCTGTACAGCATAGTGAATAGGTTCACTATGCTTTAAACTAGTTTTATTTTTATTTTTATTTTTTGGCCCTGCTCATGGTCTGTGGAAGTTCCAAGGTCAAGGACGAAACATGCACCACATCTGTATCCAGAGCCACAGCAGTGACAACACTGGTAAAACAGTTTTAATGTCATAATTTTTGCTTAACTCTAATCTACAGGAGGTCAGAGAGCTACTTAAGGAAAAATAATGAGTTTTGAGCAAATTTTCAGAAACAAAAATATTTTTGCAGTTCGACATTTAATTAATCTTTGTCATGAGGATAAAAATGATTAATATTAACACCTATCTCTTGAACAGCTTGCAGTTATTACTAGTGTATACATACACATAACTATTTTTTATTTTACTTTATTATTATTATTATATATATTTTTGTCTTTCTGCATTATCTAGGGCCACACCCGCGGCATATGGAGGTTACCAGGCTAGGGGTCTAATGGGAGCTGTAGCTGCTCACCTTTGCCACAGCCACAGCAACGCGGGATCCGAGCCACGTCTGTGACCTACACCACAGCTCACAGCAACGCTGGATCCTTAACCCACTGAGCAAGGCCAGGATCGAACCCTCAACCTCATGGTTCTTAGTCGGATTCGTTAACCACTGAACCACGACGGAAGCTCCCCAATAACTTTTTTTTTTGTCTTTTTGCCTTATCTAGGGCCACACCCACGGCATATGGAGGTTCCCAGGCTAGGGGTCTAATAGGAGCTGTAGCTGCCCACCTTCGCCACAGCCACAGCAACGCGGAATCCGAGCCACGTCTGCAACCTACACCACAGCTCACAGCAACGCTGGATCCTTAACCCACTGAGCAAGGCCAGGATCGAACCCTCAACCTCCTGGTTCCTAGTCGGATTTGTTAACCACTGAGCCACGACCGGAACTCCCCCAATAACTACTTTTTAAGTATACTAAGAACTGTTATAAAAGGTTATAAATTCTTGTGTGCACATATAATTTATTAGACCTAGCTGGTCCAGTAATCATAAAATGAGAATAACCAGGTAAATCTAGGTCCAAACATGAGACTAAATAGTCTAACAGAAAGGAATAAGAAAAAGCAAATAACCAAAATTCTTTTATTCAGAGGAAAGATGTTGATCACAACAGGGATAATGTTGTACTTTATATTAGAGAATATTTGATGGACAATTTTTATTTGTAAAAAGTAATATAAATACTCAAAACATACCTCATAGGAAAAAAATGGAGACTTTCTATAAATAGTTTCAATGGGTATTGCAACCTTAAGAAATTGCATTTGTCACTTTTCATCTGAGAGTCTCAACATGCTTAACATGATATTAAAAATCATAAATATGAAAAAGATGTATAGGCTCAAGTTTACATATTTAAGCTTTTTAACTTTAGGACACCGTATTTCTGGGGAATTTTTTTTTTCTACATTGATATCCATTCTTTGTTTCATTTTGTTTTTTCCCTCATGAAAGTTTTTATTTACTCTTTAGGTTAATGAATTAGTCCTATAAGGGATATCAGAACAGCTAACTTACAGAGAGTTATATTGTTTAAAAACAGCCATATAAACATCAAATGAAGCTACTTTTAGGACACTTTACCACTTGTAATTATGCAGAGTTTATGCAAGTTCATGTAGGTATACACCAAGAATTTATTTTATGTAAAACTGAGTTGTAAAAATGTAATATATTTATTTCTGCTTTTAATACCTCCAGTATTGGACTTCTACATTTCAGGACTATGATACTGATGATTTTAGGAAGAAATGACTTTTTACAATCTATATTTGCAAGATTTCCTTCTTAGCAAAAGTGATGGGATTTGCCTGAGGGTCTAGATTTATTCATGATTTGTCTATTTATTTATATTTGCTTAAGTGTTTTGTTACATTCACCACAGGATTTATATAGCAAACATTCTGTAGCAAACCTGATGTCCATTCTCAACATTTATCTGTTAAGTTAAACTGTTAATTTAATCCTTTTGTGAAAGTCCACCTTTATTTTAGAGTTGCTGTTTAAGTGTATAATCACACAGTGTGTGGATTTGGGGATATAAGTATATTATAAGCTGTTAACCTAAATAGACTAGGTATATATTCTACCAAGCAACTTCAGTCTTCATGAGAGCAAACTATGTAGAAGCATCCATTTTCTCTCTAATGTCAAACAGCCAGATATATTTCCTTTAAACCTTGTTAGATATTTGACCAACACAGGATTTACTTGGAAAGCTTATTTCATCATTGTTACAGAAAATGTGATTTATATCATGCATGTACAATATAAAAATCTACAGAAGATTCCCCAGTCAGCTGATCATATCTGAAGCTTCACAATCATTGTAGAATGTTTGGTTTAAAAGGATGCATATGGAATCTGCATGCGGCATTGACATTTTTGGGTGTTTGCTTTCCCATTTGTAATCCTCAGTGATATGCTGTAGCTTGCTGGGCATTTGGTTAATCAAGTGTTGTTGTTGGCCTTTGTTTCAGTGTTTCATTGGGGGATTTCCATTCTAATCAAAATAAATAGGCTGTTTCATACCAAAAGTGATCCTATTGACAGATCCTAAAAGTGTTAAATGAGCAACCTATCCAAGAAATGTTGTGTTCTAATTTAAAATCATTACAGCACTGGAGCCTTGACGTGAAGCTATTTGTTATAATTTCTTATTTGGTTAGTGTAAACTTCTCTAGGTATTTCTTCTTTGATTTGGCTTTATTTAAAATTATTAGCACAATAGTTACATTTACAACTTTACTCTGAAAAAAATATGGCACAAGGAAAATTATTTGTATTTATTTGATTTCAGAGTTGATAAATTGGTACTTAGGTATTTCAGTAGTTAATAGCTATGATTTTTAAAAATAATTCCATAATTTATCACAGTCATTATATATTAACTTTTCATAGGCATGTAAGGGCAATGGTATTTGGTTTGTTTTATATTTCAGACTTATCCCCCCAACCCCAAGCAAACAAATAACTACATCAAAAACTTTGGTTATCAAGGAAATAGTTTTGAATGTTATCTTTTTAAATTTAACTGTTTAAGATTTCACCATAACTTTCCTTATCGTCATTATTCAAAGGTTGTTAGAAGGCAATCACATCTAAAATATGTACATTATCTAAAATACATTCTATAATTTCTTTTCTATAAAATATGGGCTATTTTTTTCTGTTATTGGAAAAGTTTTTTTTTCCTATGAGAGTATATTGCCATAACTAGGATTACAGAATCCAAGAACAAAACATGTAGGTTTAATACCAGCATTCACTCCAGTTGTGGTTTTTGACATGTTGCAAAAATAATAACAAAAAGCCTATTTCACAGGGTTGATAAAAGGTGAAGAATAAATAAATTAATTTATGTAAATACACTTCGAATAATGTGGCACATATAAAACATTATGATAATATATCATAATTACTATTATCTCATTTTACCTGACATATTTTGTTTAGTTGACATTGTCAGAGACTTTTCTTATAATATTAGTTTCCTTCTTCACACTGTAAAATGAAAAGCATAAAAAGAGAGGACGAAAGAGATAAAGGAAGGTAGGGAGGGAGAGAGACAGGGAGGGAGGAAGGGATGAATGGAGGGAGGAAGGAAGAGACGGAAAGGAGGGAAGAAAGGATGGAGAAGATGTGGAAGAACTGGATATAGATACTTAAAGGCAGAATGAATAAAATAATTTTAATATAATGTATATATTTAGTATATAAATTCTCACAAAAATTTTATTACCCAGCAGTAATGATGTTTTTATTTCTGATGTTAATAAATAGTATTTTCTCTCTTATTTGCTTGGGTTACCTGGTTAGGGGTTTATCAAAAGTACTGATATTTTCAAAGAAGCATATCCAGAATAGCTCAGTTACTCCACGATATTGCTGCCTGAGCATCTTTTTCCAAGTGGCCTGCATTGACTTTAAACTCACACTGTCCTTCATGCAAGTGCCATACCATAGATAGCAGACTGCAGTCATAGGTGAATATAAATTCCTTATGAGACAGATGGGGACCTAATACTTTGCTGCAGTGGCTGCAGTGCTTGCACCTGGACAAATATCTTCTTGAGCAATGAAATAAGAAGAGACTATGAGACTAAAAAAACTGTGTACATGTGCAGTTGGGGCAAATAATGGTCAAAAAGATATAAACAAATTAAAAACCCAACTGCCACTTCTGAAGAGTTGAGAGTAAAATGGTGTTGGAAGCAAAAGCAGGATTCTAAGCGTGCCCCATGCACACAGCACCACCAAAAGGGTGGGCAGAGCACCTAAGCCACGCCTATGGCCCCACCCCTCACTAACTCATATAAAGAATGAGCTGGCCCCTCCACCTCTCCACCCCAACCTGCAAGCAAGCAAGAGAACCTGTTGTTTGTTGTCACTCCCCCCTGCTACTGCAGCAGGAGCCCCTATAAAGCCTTGCCTGAATTTTCCTGTCTGGCCTCTTATCAATTTCCATTTATTAAGAAGGTCAAGAGTCCGGGACAGTAACACTTACATTACTTTCCCCACAGCCCTTATGATTAACATTCTCTTGTACCTCAGGACACCTTCTTCATATGTATCCTTTTCATAAGACCTCCGGGGAATTCACTGTTTTCTGCAGCCTGCGTGTCAAGGGTACAGACTACTAGTTCCCTCAGTTTCCCTGTTTGTCTCCCTGTTTTCTTTAGGCATATCTTGAGGTTTCTTAAATAGGTTCCCTGTTTACAGATCTTTCAGCAGTCATCGTCTCTAATCTAACACATTAATTGAATCGATGAGAAAATGTAAGCCTATGTCCAACCCTGCATCTCTCATAAAACCACAGTGAAAATCGAGTTATCCTCAGTCCTAACTCAGGAATCTCTTCTCCTAATACATACATGAAATGAAGGAGACAGGCAAAAATGTAAGGAATGTGTGAAACCCTTGTATCTGTTTGAATAACTGTGCTCACTGGATGAGAACACCTATGAGGAAAGACAGAGTGACTCTGAATCCAGAGTGACTATTTGGGAGAAGGTAGGAAGTAACTGATTTTGATCAGAGAAATTATAAAAATGCTTGGTTGTGGAGCTTTCAAATGGGGCAAACTTAATTCCTTTTACCTTCATACAAGATGGATGGAAAGAGAAAAGAGGTCACAAATATGAAGAACTAAACAGACTGGTATTTGACTGAGAAATCTGAAAAATTAAAGGTGTAGGATAAATCTGATGAACAGAAAAAAAGTATCGCTCGTGGTAAAATATAACAATAGCTTATTAAACTTAAAAAAATAGAAAAATGTGCAATCTATGTTTGAATAACCTGGTTCCTGACATTCTAAAGAGGAAAGGTTGTTTCATCTCACTTTACACTTTTATTACGCATTTTATCTTAGGGAGTATAGCACATCTAATTAATGTACCATGATAAATGGAGTTTCTGTATCATTAGAACCCACTTATAAAGAATGAAAAGGGACCTCCATGTGCAAACACAGAAAAGTTAATCCCTAGCTATCAAAGGTTCATCTCCTGCAAAGTTATTTCACTTTGCTCATACATTTAATAGGAATCATTTATATAACATTCAGGCAATGGGAAAGAAACTGTAAAAAAAAAAAAGTTTTAATTGAGTTACTCAGCCATCAATTCAGGCTTGTCAGGTTCTGAGAAGAGAAATTGAGACAGAAATCCTGAGAGAAGATTTCCTACCAAAAAAAAAAAAAAAGGTCTCGAAAAAACCAAAGTGAATCCTTTCACTGTTCTGAGACAGTCAGGAAACTTGCCAATTATTATAATTTTTAGAAGAGTGAAACTTTCAGGGACATTATATCCGGTAGCCAGCTTCTTCAACCTCTCATCTATGCAACATTTTTAATATGCATACTTTAACAATGACCTTTTCAAAGAATATATTTGATGCGGAAAAACAAAGGGCAAAGGTAACCTGAGACGTATGTACGTATACTTGCGAATTCTACCTTAAAAATATTCCTTACTAGTCACTATATGAAAGGTATTTCCAAGGATTTATATAGGGAAAATCTAGGATATTTTACTGTCATCAAGTAAACTGACTTAAAAGATTGAATGGTCTGTGAATAAGATTGTTGCCATACCTATGCTGGTTTACAAGCTAAAACTTTATTCCCTTTAGAGACATGACATAAAACATATGGACAAATATGCCCATCTATAAGATACACTTCTCTTTGTTATTGTTTCTTCTCCAGTCAAAATATTCTTTCTTAATATTTTAACTGCATTTAAAGGTCAAACATACCAAGAAAATTCCTTCACACTTTTGCAGAATAGATGATGAAATTTCAATCCTGAATAAAGAACAAATATTCTAGGCCATGAGATTTTGCTACATTTCTAAGAACCATTTTTTAACAGGCATCAATAAATTAAATATGTAAAATAGAAGAAAAATGGATACATGATATTGCATTTCAGGCTAGAGAAATTTAAGTGTTTTAGCCTTGTATTTGAAGTGTAATGTAAAAAGTTGGATGTTATTAAACATTTGAAATGTTATTAAAAAGTAAGATGTTATTGATTAGCTGGAAAATACAAATGTAAGATTGAGTAGATATTATTGTAGATAGTTTTCTGCCTTAAGTTATTATTTTAATATATCATCCTTCCTTTAACTACCATATCCTTTAAAAGGAGTCCCAGACTTTGGAGTCAATAGCTATCTCTAACATATTTTTAATATGAAAGTTATATTTATTATATTCTATAGATTAAAAAATAAGAATATTATTAAATGAGACATGCTACTAATTTCTTTTTTTAATATTTTAATTTATTTTATTTTTAAATTTTTTTTTTGCTTTTTAGGGCCACACCTGCAGCATATGGAGGCTTCCAGGCTAGGGGTTAATTGGAGCTACAGCTATTAGCCTACACCACAGCCATAGCAACACCAGATCTGAGCCATGTCTGCAAACTACACCACAGTTCACGGCAGCACCAGATCCTTAACCCATTGAGCAAGGCCAGAGATTGAACCCATGTCCTCATGAATACTTGGATTCGTTTTTGCTGAGCCTCAAAGGAAACCTGTACTAGGCTAATTTCTAAAAAACAATATATCCTTTCATATATACACACAAGTAAATGTTCTAATTCTTTCAGTCTCCTAACATATCTTGTAAACCTATATTTATGTCACATCAACAAAAAACATATTTATGTAAACCCCTTTGTCTCTAGTATTGTTCTAGGCAAAATGCTTCATTCAAGATAGTAACTGTTTCCTATTTTCCTATCTTCCTTTTCATCTCAACCTGGTGCTCTCACGCGTTTTTCCCTTGACTAGACTACCTTGAAACACCTTTTTGTTATCCAATTCACTTTTTAAAAAGAGTATTCAAGTCATTATTTAATGCATCAAACATTATTTTCTGAGAAATGAACAGTGTACCAGGCACTGGGAATGTCTCAGGCATTGGGAATATAATTGACAAACTCAACTTTTTGGTAAACCTTAAAGGGCTGTTGCTGATGTGGCATGTGGGAGTTTCTGGTCCAGGCACAGAATCCGTGACATAGCAGTGACCGAGCCACAGCAGTGACAAACGTGGATCTGTAACTTGCTGAGCCTCTAGGAAACTCCAGTAAATCTTGAAGTGAAAACTTACTTTTCACGCTAGAATTCCTCTGTATTTTCCTTCTTAAAGGATATAGGTTTTGAAATCTGGGATCAAATCAGAAGAAAACAATACCTTAAAGGACAGCTAAATTCTGCATATATTTGTTTAACATTCGGAGTCACTTTAGTACATAGACTGTGAGTTTCTTGAAGATTGGGCCAAACCTTGTTATCCTTGTGCTAAATATGAAATACCTCGCATATGATAAATTTTGTTGAATACATGAGTCAGAGAAATAAAAGAAATTGGCACAGCACTCTTAAGTGAGACAAGAAATTCCAAAGATATAATCTTGATCATATAAATAAAATAATTTAAATTTATATTACTTAAAATGAATGCCAAAATTTCTATGCCTTCTAACAGTTTTAGACTGTGTTATTAAAATCAGATATAAAAAGTAATTCACTGAAATATAAGTTCCATGAGACAGGACGATTTTTATTATTGGCAAAACTTCTTTTCAACTTTTGCCTTTCAAAGATAACTGAAACAAAGAGAGGACTATAAATCTTTGTTAAGTGAATAGATGAATGATTGAATGATATGGTAAAATCAATGTTAATTGTCTTTCTAAACTTACTTAAAGGAATTGATATCTCTCCAATAAGTGTATAACATTTTTGTAGCTACTTTCAGTGAAGGGCAATGTCTATATTTTGTTTTATGAAGAGAAACTTAAAATTTCCAGGCTTTATCTTTGTGATATTCAATTTGGAGATTATATTTAATCCCTATTTACTTTTTATACTTATACCAAGCTATATATGCCATCTATTTCACAACTTGAAGTTATCCTTTGCTTGTTGTATTTTAGTTTCAGTTTCTCAAGTGGACCATTGATAATTAATTGAAAAAAATACTGGAACCATCTTATAATAAATAGTTTCAATTTTAAAATCCTAATGCACTAATGTAAGCTCCATATGGGCTGAAAATTCATTGAAATATGGTCAAGTGTTGAGAAAACAGGTATCTTGTATTTAATTGTGCAAATAAATCCACAAAATAATAAATTTACTATGAAATTTCTAGTGAGGGGTCTGAGCACGTCTAAATTTCAAATAGAGTTAATATAAAGGAGAAGAAGCATAGGTGGGACCAGGAGCAGAAGAGGGTGTGGAAGAATAAGAATAAGGGATAAGAAGAAAAAGGAGGAGGAGGAGAAGGAAGGGAAGGGGGAGAGGGGAGATGGAGGAGGCCGGGGAGGAGAAGGAGGGAAGGAGAAGGAAAGAGGAAGAAGAGGGAAAGGGAAGAAGGAAGAGAGAAATGAGAAAGGCAAAAAGCTAAAATTAGAAGTCTAAAGCTATAAGACATGACAAAATTAATAACAGTGTTTTGCCTTTTCTGATGGTATTAAATATTTTCCAGATGCAATTTATACTTATTTTAATTAACTGACACTTATTTAAGGCAATCTTCTTTCAAGACTTACCTTATAAATACACAGTATTTAAAATTATGATTATTTTTTAGGGCCACACCTGTGGCATTGGAAGTTCCCAGGCTAAGGGTGTAGAGGCGGAATCAGAGCTACAGTTGCTGGGCTACCCCACAACCAAAGCAACCGTGGATCCAAACCACATCTGTAGCTGCACCACAGCTCAAGGCAATGCTGGATCCTTAACTCACTGAGAGGGGCCAGGGATCAAACCCACATCCTCATGGATACTAGCTGGGTTCATTACCACTGAACCACAATGGGAACTTGAGGTTTTTTTCATTAATTCTTATTACTCAATTGGCAAAGCAGTTTTCATGGCAGATGAGAGTTGTAATAAATGCCAAAATATAATACTTATGAATGTGCAATTGATTACGGTTTTATGATGACAAATTCCCCTTACTGTATTCTGGAGTCATAATTTCCTGTTTCTCAAAAATAGAAAATGATCCTTCAGGGTTTTAAGCTATCATTTTAGGCTCAATACTGGTTCAAACCCTAGAAAGCCTAAAACAATAAATAATCAAGTGTTCCAGTAGAATCAAGAACAGAGCAAGATTCTGGCTTTGGCTCCCTTTTTGGATTTTTATCTGCCCAAGACCATTACTGTTCTAAGTCCTTTTGAATCTAGCTGAAATTATCAGTATTTAATCACCATGAAGATACTATGCAGAGTCTGTTTTCTCCATTACTTTCACCAGGTCCATTTTTAAGTGCTTGTTGATATGAAAAGCTTATTTAATCACAAACATTATGTTCTATGATGCATCTAGAACTGAAATAAATGAATACTTGAAAAAAGGGAAATTTTGAAAATCAATATAAGTTACTATAAGGTAGTTGACATTATTGTTTCAGTATTTGAGTATCTGATTCATAGATTTCTAAGTATATTTATTGGCATTTCATTTTGAATCATCATAAGCTTATTTATTTATTTATTTATTTATTTATTTATTTATTTATTTATTTTTAGGCAGCACCCATGGCATATGGAAGTTCCCAGGCCAGGGACTGAATCCATCTGGCAGCTGCAACCTTTGCCAGAGCTGGATACTTTAACCCACTGGTCCAGTTTGAGGATTTTTTTTTTTAAACTTTTTATTTATGTATTTTTATTTAATTTTTTTTTGTTTTCATAAATAGCAATTTGTTTATAATTTGAGGGGCAGGGAAGAGAATGCATTTAAAAGCCTGATGACTCTAGAGCCAAATTAAGGGGAGTTTTCAGATGAAAAAAACTGGTGACCATTTATTGTCAGTGTCTGATGCAGCCACACACATGGCTCCCAAGAAATTCCTGAGCTGGGTGAATGGGGTCATATTGTGAATGCCTCACTACAAAATGACTTGAGTCCAGTGAAATCACATTAGGGTTAGGAATGTTTTAGAGATCCTTAATAGTTTGATTTTTGTTTTTTAAAATTGAGTTTTATTTTAAGTCCATATAAATTTTGTGTTCTGTACATGTGATGTTTGATTGTACCATTGACTGTCATGGAAGTTCAGCATTGTATGTCTGTCTCTCTCTCTGTCTATACCGTGGTGCACTTAACTTGTGTTTTTTTTTTATACTTAAAATGTAGAATAAAGACTATTTTGAAGGTTTGAAAAAAGTGATGAAGTTGCATTACACCTCCCTTCAAAGATTCTTTACTCAGGTTGTTTTTAGATTTCTTCTGTGTATGTTTCCTATTATGGTCCCTCTACACAGGCCCTGCTTTCGTTCAACTTTTTAAAAAGGAAGACTGAAATAAATGGAGGGTTACAAGGCTAAGATTTGACCATTTTCATAAGTTTCGCTATAGATATTTAACTCTTCTTCATTTTAATTCCTAAGCTCTTTCAGATTTCTTTTTCTTTCTTTCCCTTTTTTTTTTTTTTTTTTTGGCTTTTGTTTAGGGCTGCACCAGCAGCATATCAAAGTTCCCAGGCTAGGGGTTGAATCAGAGCTACAGCTGCTGGCCTATGCCACAGCTACAGCAACATGGGATCTGAGCCGCGTCTGCAACCTGCACCGCAGCTCAAGGCAACGCGGGATCTCTGACCCACTGAGCAAGGCCAGGGATAGAACCCGCATCCTCCTGGATACTAGTCGGATTAGTTTCCGCTGTGCCACAATGGGAACTCCAGCTTTCAGATTCTTAACAAGCTATTATTGCCAGAGGAATTCAGAGCATAAACTTAGAAATAAGAGAACAATGGATTCTCCTAACTTGCCCTTAAGTTTGACTCCAGGAAAATGATTTTTAGTATAACAATCTGGGTAAGTTCAGGGTGACCTTCAATTTTTCCCAAGTTCTGTGTTGGAGAAATACTGAAATACAATAATAAGGAACTACTGTAAACTCCTGGAATCTATGTTGCCAAGATTAATTCCTCAACTCTTTGTTTTTTACCTTGGGTGGACTTGAACAATGGAGCCAATATATTTAAGACTTCAAAGGAAGTGTAGCTTTTTTCAAAGAAAACAATACCTCAAGAGCTAGTGATTTCTACCAAAACATTGTACCTTTTAAACGTACCACATTTTGAGATGAAGTTAGACCCAAGAAGCTTTTCTGGGCTTGATATAAAGGACACCGGTGAGAAAAGCAATAGATTGCTCCTGGTCTTGGGAAATTCTGGCCCTTGCCAGGATGGAGTTTAAACAATTCACCCCCTAGGATATGTCTGCAAACTTTCCAGGACTATCTTTATTTCAAAGCCCTGAGATCATTCTGGGAACTGCAGAAACTTCCCTAGGGCTCTTTTTGTAGGGGAGAGAACAGGCAAAGGAGTTAAGTAAACAAAAGGAAATGTCAAAAAGAGTCTAGCAAGGATAAGTCAAAACCTGAAGGTCTATTTCTTGCACATGTGAAACTGATTTCTGTATCAATGAAAAAATTTAATTCCAATCAAAATAGCATAAGTCTGGGTTGCCGGGGAATGTGGAAAGGAAGGGCTCAGGTTAAGGGATATTGCCAGCCCCTCAGGAGTGATGTCTTGAACCCACACTTTTGTAGAGACCAAACTACTGAAGTTAGTGTACTATGGTGGGAACACCAAGCGTTTAGATTAGCAGATATTCAAAATTTTTTCTAAGCTTTTTATTCATTAATCATATTGGCCTGTGAGGTCATAAATTTGACGAAAAATTAAAAATATTGCTTAATGAATATATTACATAAGATGGAAGAAATGTAATAATGCATTATATTAACATCCAATAGTTTTCAAGGCATCATTATATAATTTCATGGTGAAAGTTAAAAAAATGATCTTGCCTTTTTTAGACTTTTAAATAGACTTTATTTTCTTAAATATTTTTACTTTACAGAAAAGTTAAGACTGTGCAGTGGGTTCCCATATTACATATAGTAAGTTTATCCTACAATTAACAACTTAAATTAGTATAGAACGCTTGCTACAATCAATGAACATTGCATTATTATTCCTATTAAGTTCAAAATTTATTGGTTTCCTTATTTTTTTAACTTAATGTCATTCTTCCCTTCCTCTACGCAATCTAAAATATGTTGTTACATTTAGTTTTCATGTTTCCATAGTTCCCTTTCATGGTGAGAGTTTCTTACACTTCCCTTGTTTTTGAATACCATGACAATTTTGAGGACTACTGGTCAGGTAGTTTGTAGGTTGCCTTTATAGTCAAATTTATCTAGGGAATTACATGTGGTTTAATATGGGGTTATGAGTATTTTAAAGGAAGACCCAAAGGTAATGTGCCTTTATTATCATATCATATCAAGGATATATCCTATTAAAATTATATTTTATAGTTCACGTTGACCTGGATAAACTGGCCATGGTGTTTGTCTGGCTTCTCAATTGTAAAGTTAATCTCAAGCATCCTACTTTCACCTCCTTTCATACTCTACACTGGAAGGAAGTCATTATGCACAATCTACATTTAATAAGTAGCAAGTTACATATATACTCTGCTTGAGAGTAGAATTATCTACCCTATTTAACATGTTTCTACATGCGTGATTTTTTTTCTTTTCTTTCTACTTATTTATTTTTTAATTATTTGTTATATCAGTATAAATACGTGAATATTTGTTTTTATTTTAGGTTATACTGCAATACTAATTTATTCCTGATGCTGATTACTCCAGCTATGCTCATTGGAAGCTCTATCAGTTGGCTCCCGTGTCCCTTTTACATGCTCAACTTTTTTTTTTAGCACTTCCTCATTTTCTAACGCTATTAAGATATTCCAAGATTATATAAAATAAGTATTTCCTGCAGAATCTTAGTACTAGTCACTTCTCTAAGGAGCTGTTTCTTTTTATTTTATTGAAGAATGGTATTCAAAACAAAGATCTGAGTAATATGTCCATACAAAGACTTACACATGAATATTCATGGTAGTTTTATTTAAAATGTAATGAAACTGGAGTTCCCGTCCTGGCTCAGTGGTTAACAAATCCGACTAGGAAACATGAGGCAGTGGGTTTGATCGCTGGCCTCGCTCAGTGGGTTAAGGATCCGACATTGCAATGAGCTGTGGTGTAGGTCACAGGTGCCGCTCGGATCCCGCGTTGCTGTGGCTGTGGCGAAGGCCGCGACTACAGCTCCTGTTAGACTTCTAGCCTGGGAACCTCCATATGCCCCGGGTGCGGCCCTAGATAAGGCCAAAAAAAAAGACAAAATAAATAAATAAATAAATAAATAAATAAATAAATAAATAAAATAAAATATAATGAAACTGCCATTATCTCTATCAATAGGTGAATGGAAAAATAAATTGCAGTATATCAAAACAATGTAATGAATGGCAATAAAAAGGAAGGAATAATTGTAGTATTCTAAAACATGAGTTAAATAAAATTAGGCTGAATAAAAAAGGTAGACAGAGATGGACATATTATACAATTCTATGTACACAATAGTGTCCAGAATGCAGACTAATCTATAATGACAGAAAACTTTAGGCCAATCATTTCCCGGTCTACAGTTAGTTATTTTAGATCAATGGCAACAACAACAACAACAAAAATATGTAATTCTTACCAACATACTAATTTATTATAAGTTAATATAAATATAAATTTAAATATAAATATAAATTTCCAGTCTTGGTTGCAGAACTGAAGCATGAAAGCAGAGAAAGAACAAAGCTCCTGAAGGAAAAGGTGATTTAGAACTAGGTGATCTTAAATAAAATTTAGAATAAATGCTATCACTAAGCTGAGAAAGGCCCATGAATCAATGCTCATAGATACATTCAAGAAAAAGTAAGTTGAAATTAGCCAGGGCAAAAATGGTGAGAAGGAAATTAACTCAGACTCTGGTAAGATTTATTCTCGATATCGGCATGTTTCAAGGGTGGAATCTAATAATATAGTTCAAAATAATTCTAGAGATACAATGGTATACTTTTTGATATTTTATTTTTTAAATTCTACCGTAGTCTATATTTAAAACATTGCCTTATTCATTGGGAGTTATGAGTATGGGCATATTTTTCACATTTTGAATACTTTTTAAAATAATATATGAAATTATTCAATAAAATATTCTAATCAAGCTTTAAAACTAAATCAAATTTTCTATATTAGTTATCATTGATTTTCATATATTTATTTTAATGTACATTTATGTACATAATATATATTGTATTATATATTGTATTTTACATTTATTTTATAATGATATTGATTCATATTTTTTGCCATGTCTCACTTTTTTTGTCTTTAATCCACTGTATGAAAGCCTTGCTACTATGTGAAATATATTTACTAAATTTTTCAAATGCATACAGCATTGCTATAACTATTACCTTATAGTCTTACAGGTGGGATGGGAAATGATATGCTATCTATTTAATCTCTATAGATTAATATATATGACAGAAGTTTTTCAAACCTTGGTCAGAGCATTGAAAATAATTCAGCGGTATTCCCAGCAAACTCAGTTGTTTTATAGGAAAATAACAAACCTTATAAGAATAGAAGGACTTCAATCATTAGTCCTTTTGCATTTTTCTCATTTGATTGCACTTAGACACAATGGCAAGATATAAGGGCAACCTAATTTTTTGTCAAAAAAGGAATGCATTCTATCTTCTACAACTTGCACCAGATTTTATTGAGACAAATTTGTGCAAGTATTGAAAGCGTAACACGCAATTTCTCATATCCAGTCTAGAGAACTGTGTTGAACTGCATTATATTTTATCAATTGTGATCCAAAAAAGCAAGCTTTTCTGTCCCCACTTCTTTTTGGGAAAAAAAAAATAAAAGTAGCATCCTTTAGAACCTAGTTAAAATATATATTAAGGACAGCTAGGAGATTCGAGAAATTCTGCTTTAGCATTATTGCTAGGTTTTGAATACTTTAATAATGATTAAAAACTAGGTAACTTGAAGAATCTAAAAAAAAGGACAAGGTGTGAAAATAGCAGGAGTGGGTATTATTTTTATTTGGGTGAAAAATAATTACTAGACTCTAAAATAAATGCTTCAAGTGAAAAAGAATGTGGTAGACATAAATGCAACTTTTGATTAGAAATATTTTACTTCATACAGTTTAGGAATAAGCAGAAATACAATACTTAGAAATGTCTTCAGACAGTGTCTCTGAAACTGCGTGCCCCTAAAACTGAGTTCCTCTTGAGTTTTTGATTAGCCACTCTGTTCACAATTTTACTCCCTTTCTTTTCTGGAACTTGTTCCTCTCAATATTGAAGAATATCAGAGACAATGGGTGGGGATTGAAATGACATACAAGCTCCTATGTCTCTGTCCTTTGAAGTAAAAAAGGCTTTTGCTTTAGTTTGCCAGGCCTCCCTTGAGTCTCAAAGGCTGACTCAAGAGTTAACATTAGAAATGTGAAGACATAGAAAAATTGGGAAACTGGTAATGATTTAGTCTATAAAGCCACCACATAACAGAATCACCAAACCCACAGTTCCCTGTAAGATAGGCACACTTCCTAAATTGGCTTGACACGCATTCCAAAGTATGTTTATTTTATATGTTTTTTTTTCTTTTCTTTTCTTTTTAGTGCCGCAGTGTGGCATATGGATGTTCCCAGGCTAGGGATCAAATCAGAGCTTCAGCTGCCAGCCTATACCACAGCCAAAGCAACATGGGATCTGAGCCACATCTGCAACCTACACTGCAGCTTGAGGCAATACCAGATCCTTAACACACTGAGCCAGCCCAGGGATTGACCACACATCCTCATGGATACTAGTCAGCTTCTTTGCCCACTGAGCCACAACAGGAACTTCCCTAAATTGTTTTTACAAGAAGTAGACTCCCACCAAATAAAAATTGCAACCACAAGAAACAGACCTTAGAAATGATTGAATGAAATGGAAAGCAATCATTATTAAAAATATGAAACATAGTATCCATGTTTTTAAATAATAAAAAATTCACATTATTGGTGATTTCAAGTGCATAAAAACATTGCTTAAAAGGCCTTTTTGAATTTGAATTACCTGATTTAATCCATTTTGAGATCTAGTGCATCAGAGAATGAATTTGGTCATATAGTCACGTGGACAGGAATCATTGCATGTGTCTCAGAGTTGGCTATAAATTCTCCACTTCATCTAAAATGAATATATATAGCAGTCTGTAATTCAGTAGTTCACCAGTGAACACTACAATGTTTTTATGATAGAAATTTGTTAATTTCTAAGCTCAAATAACTTTTCATATGAATGAACATTTTTAAAAATCCTAATCAATCATTATCTTTCTTGTATCCTACAATAAAAGACAAATTATGTCTTAAAATATTTACAAGCAAGCTACAAGCAAGTAGTAGAAATCTGATTTTGAGAATATGGTCTTATTGGCAAGAATAGACATGTAAACGTTCTCTTTAAAATCAAAGTTATAAAAGAAAAAAAAACAAAAAAAGAGTTCCCGTCGTGGAGCAGCAGTTAACGAATCCAACTAGAACCATGAGGTTGCAAGTTCGATTCCTGGCCTTGCTCAGTGGGTTAATGATCTGGCGTTACTGTGACCTGTGGTGTAGGTCACAGACATGGCTCGGATCTGGCGTTGCTGTGGCTGTGGCGTAGGCCGGCGGCTACAGCTCTGATTCGATCCCTAGCCAGGGAACCTCCATATGCCACGGGTGCGGCCCTAAAAAGAAAAAAAAAAATCAAAGTTATGATAAGCTGAACACCTCCATATCCGTTAATTTTCCTCTTAGCATGTGTATTCTCTTCATCTCAAAAGAAATATACTAACGAGTCCCCAAAGAAGTATACCAGTTGATTAGTATATGGCAAAAACCAAAAATACATTATAACCTAAAATGGTATATGCTTTTAAAACTAGGCTATTTTACAATTGTTGAATAATGAATTTTTATTTCTATCATTAGTCATTTTTTTAGAGTTTTATATCAAGCAAGGTTAATAAATTAGTGGAGATAATACTATTTGTGTTATAGAGCTGTCTTAAAGATAAATACTTTTTACATGAGCTTTTGATAACTTCTTTTCATAATGTATACTCCTGGATGTTTCATGATAGAATACTATATTTACGACTCACTAATAATGAATTTGACAATGACAAGGGCCTAGGAGTAAAAGTATAATAAAAACAAAAACAAATTTCATCAGCAAGGAAACATCTTTTCATTTTATAATAATCAAAGAAATGTTTTTAATGTAAATGGCTTACTAATTATATGGTAGGGGATGTCAATTAATAAAACTTACTGAACAAAACCAAAAGAACAAAATTTAAAAAAAATTCAGGAGTTCCCATCGTGGTTCAGTGGTTAACGAATCTGACTAGGAACCATGAGGTTGTGGGTTTGATCCCTGGCATCGCTCAGTGGGTTAAGGATCCGGCATTGCAGTGAGCTGTAGTGTACGTTGCAGACGCGGCTCGGATCCCAAGTTGCTGTAGCTGTGGCGTAGGCTGGTGGCTACAGCTCCAATTAGACCCCTAGCCTTGGGAACCTCCATATGCCAGGAGTGCTGCCCTAGAAAAGGTAAAAAGACAATAAATAAATAAATAAATAAATAAATAAATAAATAAATATAAAAAAATTCAATAGGAGCAGCAAAATAATCAATCATCAGTATTCAGAATCCAGAAAAATAATGATAGGTTACACAAAATTTTTTTCCTAAAACATATTAATATCTGTCGATTTTAAAATGCATCATGCTTCATTTTTCTGCTTCCCCACCCCATCATATAGTTAGTGGTTTTCCGGTAATCTGTTGCTACAAAATAAACATCCCCCAAATTTGGTGCTTAAAATCATAAACTTGAAAGCCTTTTGGAATAGTAGAGTAAGGGCCATAGAACGAATATGTGCTAGTCCATGAAGCAATGAGAGTAGAGGCAAAACTTGTCAAAATGAACTTATTCAAAAATCTAGAAATTAACCATGAGTAAATTTAAAGAGTAGTTATACAAGAAAAATGATTGAATCACAGAAAGTACAAGTTTCTTCGTGTTTTAATTTTCCCTATTCCCATTTCCCTATCACTAGCTCCATGTGGGCTTGAATTTAACAGTCTTGTAACAATGATAGCCAGCAAAATGATCAGCTTAACAGCCATTAATGAGGACAGAAGGTCTTTAAGGCTTTTCAAAAAGCCTCATCTTAAGAGCTTCAAGTAATTTAAGTATCTGTTCTGACTATACATTTAGGACCCTGTATCTTCCTGGTGGACTGATTATTTTATCATTATATAATATCCTTGTTTATCTTTTATTCATTTTCATTACTCAGTATCAATATCGCTAGTGCTTACCCCCCTTGATTTTGTTTGAAGACTGTATCTTTTTCCATGTTTTTTTCCATCAAATTATTATTGTTGTTGGAATTCAAGTAAATTAAAAATAGTAAAAGATTAGGTCATGCTTTTTTTCAAAAACAACAGTCGGCTAATATCTCTCTTTAGATTGTTGTCTTTAGACGATTTGCATTTAAGATACTGCTATATATAAATATCTTACTTTATACAATTTAATATATAATTTATTTATATAATTTAATCTTCCATTTTGGTGTTTGTTTTAAGTTTGTTTCTTCTGCTTTTATTCCTTCCATTTCTCTTTTCTTGGCTTCCTGTGGATTAAACATTTTTTATTTCATCTTTATTTATTTGCAGTGTTTTTATTTTATCTCTATATATTTTTATAGTACTTTCCTAGGTACTATAATATACATATCTTAGTATAGAGTAAGTATCAATATTTAAGTCTAGAAATTAGTAGAAATTTATGTTCACTTACCACCACGCTCATCAGTTCTCACTACCTTGAGTATCAAAGAATTCTATATTTTTTCAGTTACAAGTATGACATAAAACATAAAGCAGATAATCTATTATATGTGCCTATATTATAGGTCTTTCGAATCTTTTTTCTGCCTGCTAACATAGCATTTTTTCTTCATTAAAATGATCACCATTATAAGTCTAGGTACCATTGCTCACCATTTAAAGTTATTAAAATATTATTAACTATATTCCCTATGCTGTACATCACATCCCCATGACTCATTTATTTTATAACTGGAAGTTTGTACCTTTTAAAATATTTTACCTAATTTGCTGTCCCTACACGTCTCCACTCTGGCAAACACTAGATTATTCTCTGTATCTATGAGTCTCTGTCTGTTTTTTTATACTTGTTTGTTCATTTGTTGTTTAAATTCCAAATATATTGAAATAATACCGTAATTTTATTTCTCAGTCTGACTCATTTCACTTAGCATAACACCATCCAGCTCCACCCATGTTGTTGGAAATAACATGATTTCATTCTTTTTGTGACTAGGTAATATATATATCGCACATCTCTATCCATTACTCTATCAATGGACATTTGGGTTGCTTCCAAACATAAGTTTATAAACTTAAGTTTATCTTGTCTACTGTAAACAATACTACAGTGAACATTGGGGTGCACATATCTTTTGAATCAGTATTTTATATTCCTTCAAACAAATACCCAGAAATGGAATTGATGGATTTTGATGTAGCTCTATTTTTATTTTTTTTTAAGAACTTCACACTGTTTTCCATAGTGGTTGTACAAATTTACATTCCTGTCATCAGTGCAGGAGGCTTATCTTTTCTTCATATCCTCACCAAAACTTACTATTTGCTGTCTTTTTGAATTACAGCCATTCTGAAAGTGTGAGATGATATCTCATTGTAATTTTGATTTACATTTCCCTGATTATTAGTGACGTTGAGCATAATTTCATATGTCTATTGTCTATGTATATGTCACCTTTGGAAAAAATTCTATTGAAATCCTCAACCAAATTTTAATCAGATTTTTAAAATATTGATTTGCATGAGTCTTTTAATTATATTTCATGTATCATCTCCCTGTTGGCCACTTCATTTGAAACCATCTTCTTGCATTTGTAGACTTACTTTTTGTTCTATTGATCATTTCCTTTGCAATGCAAAAACTTTCTAGGTTTATCTGGGCCCATTTGTTTATTTTTGCATTAATTACCCTTGCCTGAGGAGATAAACCTAAAAAATATTATTAGGACCAATGTCAAAGAGCATAATGCCTTTGTTTTCTTTGAAGAGGTATTTTTGTTTAATTTATGTCATTTAAATCTGTAAGTCATCATGAGTCTATTTTTGTATAAAAATGATCTAGTTTAATTCTTTTACATGTGTATGTCCAGTTTTCCCACCACAGTTTATTGAAGAGATTCGTCTGTAAGAAAGTGTTACAGGAGTTCCCGTCATGGCTCAGCAGAAATGAGTCTGACCAGCATCCATGAGCGATACCTGGCCTCACTCAGTGGGTTAAGGATCCAGCATCATCGCTGTGAGCTGTGGTGTAGGTTGCAGTCACGGCACAAGTTCTGTGTTGCTGTGGCTATGGGTGTAAGCCAGTGGCTACAGCTCCAATTCAACCCCTTAGGGTGTGACCCTAAAAACACCAAAGGGGGGGCACATTTACCTGATTATTCCATTCTTGTAATTTTATATCAGATAATTTGGATCATACCCTGAATGACCAAAACTTTAAACTGTGTCTCCTAAATGGCTTCACAAAGCATTAGATTTGATTTGTTTTGAGTTTGTCCTGTAAATGGGTGGTTCAAGTAACATTCAAAGATTAGTGAGAGTATAGACATGTAATATGACCTTCCTTTTCTTTTCCGTTTTTTTCTGTGATTCCCTCTTCACTTTCCAGTAGCTCCAGGTTCTCTTACCTTTATCATCAGGTTCATCAGTCTGGAAAGACTAATCATTCTATCAAAATTTCTATGCTGCGCATATGTATATACATGTATTTGGGCCAAATATTGGAAGAATAAGAAAATCATCTCATGTCATTCTCCTCTTCTGAGTTTTTACGCCCTTCCAAAATCTGACTTCTTTTTCAACTGTATTCTAGTAGTTGTTTCCACATTCAATCCAGAGCTTAAGAGTGTTTAATTATGGGAGTTATGGTGCAGTGAGAACTTATTCAGTCCTGCAGTATTCAGAGCTCTGATAATGTTTTTGCTTTATTGTATCTATAGTAATTTTTGTTTCTGAATGCTCAAATTGTGCATGGAATATATACAGTTTGAGAGTTTAGAAGATATTTTATTATTCATAACAGAATTTACTTCTGACTTGACATAGAGTGTTTTCAGGCTAGATGACCTCATTTCAATCAGAGATTGAACTGGTTTGAATTTATCCTGTAATTTTTGTGAAGATTTGATTGTTTTCGGTTTGTCTTAACATATAGTCCTTTAGGGTCCCAACTGGAATGTGGTTGTTTACTAAGGTTTCTCCCTCTTGATTGGCCTGAACTCCATCTGTGTTTCCCATTTTACTAAGAATGTCGAAAGCTTTGCTAGTCCTCTCAACCATTTAACTTGGATGTCTCTCAGCCCCCAACTTAATATCAGCAAACATATTGGATGAGGGAAAGCACAACTGTGAATATTTTTCTCACCTTTCTTAATTACTTTTATATCTTTGATATAAAGCAAATATAGAAAATTTTGCTATTTTTTTCGTTTTTCTTTTTTTCAAAACAAACTACTTTTTATTACAAGAAGTTTACATTTATGAAAATAATTCTTGATAATTAATAGTTTTGTAAATAAATCGATTGACGATAGGCAAATATATTGACACCAATATTATGTACCAAATTATAAAACTTATTTATTATATCACAACTTTTTTTTTGTATTTTTCAGCCCTTGGATTTCATTTTGGGATAAATGTTAACTAGATCAAAATAAAATATTCTCCATACTTTTAATAATTAGGGGGACAATCAAACCAAAATTGTTTATATAAAATTATTCACATGTTGTACCAATTAATAAATATCAAATACAGAGGTTCATAGTAAATGATTTGTCACAGCAGATGTGCCTCGTATGTGTACTATTTTCCCAATATTCATCTCCTCTATGTCTTAGATGAAACAAGTGCCATTTAATGATAAATGTGGTATGTTGAATAGATAAGGTGATTTATAATGTTAAACTTTATTACTTATATGTGTAAATTATATTATTCAGATATAACATCAAAATCAACTATTCTATCTGGTAACATATAATTTCAAAGGAGCTCAGTGGAAAAATTTCACCACTATTTTACAATTTATAAAAATTTTACAATTTTACTATTGCCTAAAACAGTAGTTCTGAGCATATTTTCAGTCAAGTAAAAGTTTGCAAACCTGATATGATACAGACCCTCTTTGCAAAATGTTTCAAATGTCAATTTTTAATATTCCTTGTTTTCTATAAGATTCAAAATAATTTTGAAATACATATGTTATAGAAGATATTAATGCTTAGTCTAGCCTATATTGCAAATCAACAATAAAGTGACATAACATTAAACTCACAATTTTTACCAAGTACATTATGTTAAAATTTTACTTTAAAAAAAAAAATTCAGGATCACAGCTCAACTTTTGTTGGTTCTAAAGACATGTGAACCTTAAATGAAATCTAGGTGAAGTCAAGCATTAAGGAGAAATTATTAGACTGAGAATCAGGAAAAGTTTATACTTATCACAAATCTAATTTAGGTAAGTCATTGCAATTTTCTGAGTCTCCAAAGTAATCATTAATCTGATTAAATTATTAAGATACAAATTATATACTAAAATATGAAATCGCTTCTGTAGAATCCTTTTTACTGATTATGACCAGCTTCAGTTTCTTTATTTGTAAAAGGAAAGAACATGTCATTAAAGCTATTTCCCATTGATCATCAGTATCAATGACTACAATCAGTTCATTAACCTTCTAACGACTATTTGGGCAGAGCATGAAGAACAAAAGTTGAAAGGGCCAGTCACAATGATTTCAAATTCAACAGAAATATTATTCACGTTGGAAGTGTCCATTCATTATGCACCAAGGCACTCAAAGAAGGATAATCCGTGTTTTGGAACATCTGAAAGTATCATTGTGTCATTATGAAAGAAAATGTTCCTACATCTATTCACTGATTAAATTAGTTAAAGCCTAGTGTGAAAAAGCACCACATAATAGCCACTGGTTCGTGGGACATACCACATCTTTTCTGTAGAGCTCTCCTATTACACAAGTTGTTGCCGTACTTGAATACTCAAAAGGTTATTCCATTCTTTTACGAAGCCAGCTACTTCTTCAACAAATGAGTAGTTTCTTGTTCCCTAAGACACCGGTAAAGCTATTTAATAATGTAAATACATATGTCTGATCGCTGTACTTTTAAGCATAGGAAATGCTTGACCTCTATTCACAGTGAGAATATACAGGCCATTCAGGACCATCCATTGTAAAGGATTTTTCAGAATTATTTTCATAAGTAAATCTAAGGTAAACTTATTTTAGATAAAATTTTCAACAAAATGCCTTTTTGAACTGGACAAGATATTGTTGAATTATGTTTATAAAAATAAGTAAGATATACATGTGCAATCTAAAGTAAAAAAAAATGACACCAGTCCATGAAATTATGCTGAATTCCACTGATCAAAAGAGGAACATATTTTAAAAATACAATTAGATACGAATTTTTCATGTACCAGATTGGAGTTGCTTGGAATGTAAATTGATTGCCCTTATGCAAAGGGAATTAAAACTTCTATGAGATTATTTTAATATATGTGTGAATATGTTTGTGTAAAATATGATGCAAACGCAAAAATACTTTTTGTAGGCCTGTTTGTAATAACAAATTATTTGAAAGGAGCCAAACTGACTATCAAGGAAAGAACTATAAAACTAACTGCATAAATGATGTGGCTGTCTATGGCCTGCCTTTTTTTCTACATAACACTTTACTGGACTACAATCATATCTATTTACTTACATACTATCTACAGTTGTTTCCATGCTTCAAAAATGTTGTTGAATAGCTGTGACAGACCTTTTAATTTACAAAGTCTGAAATATTTATTAGCTGACCATTTGTGTAAAGGTCTATAGGCCATGGCTACAGATTCATTTCCTATGTTATTATGCAGTCCTTTTAGGCATTACATGAGCTGTAAACATCTTGAGATAGATCAATCTCCATGACATATTGTGAGAAAGCAAAAGTGAAAAAAAAGCACATAATATGATAATGCATGTTTTCATATCACATATTTATTGACATTCATATAGAAATGTATACTTTTATTGACTTCCAATTTTATGCAAAATATCTCTGTAAATATTAAAAATAAACCAACTAATTGTGCTTTATTTGTAAAATAATAAAATATGGCTAATTAAGATTTTTTAAATATTGAGGTGTATAATTTTCTGTATTGTTGACTTGTTCTTTCTGTTTTATCTAATTTTGGTGAAGTTAAATCCTGTGCACACTCAGTATATTCACCTGTTGTATGGTCACTACGACTTCCATAGCCCATAAATATAAAGGGTTTTCACGTGTATACATCATATACTGCTTGAGCTCTTACAGGAAAATTTTCAAGTACGATTCTCAGTTGTTCGTAACTTTTTTATAAATATATATCACCTGGTAGGGCAAAAAGTAAGTTTTGTTGTACAGTATGTCTACTTTTTTTTTTTTTTTTGTCTTTTTGCCTTTATGTAGAGCCGCACCCGCGGCATATGGAGATTCCCAGGCTAGGGGTCTAACAGGAGCTGTAGCCGCCGGCCTTCACCGCAGCCACAGCAACGCGGGATCCGAGCGCCTCTGCAACCTACACCACAGCTCACGGCAACGCCGGATCCTTAACCCACTGAGCAAGGCCAGGGATCGAACCCACAACCTCATGGTTCTTAGTCGGATTCGTTAACCACTGAGCCACGAAGGGAACTCCATGTCTACTTTATTCATTATAAATATATGCCATGGAAGCATATCTAGGGACTTCTTATCAAGTACAAAACTGCTTACAAAATGCAAGCATTTTACCGCAAAGGACAATCCTCTGTTTATTTATATATAATGAACATTTCTGCTTAAAAATTGATTAGCATAGTTTTTCCCTATCCGTTTCTTGCCCCTTTACTCAAGTTATCATTATTTCTCTACATTTGTTCTACTTCATTCCTTTCCTAAGGTCTTTTTCACATACACAGTAGAATAACAACTATGTATATATGTGTGTGTATATATGTCTCTGTGTGTTACATGTGAGTCTACACAAGTGAGTCTGCATAAGTTCATTTTAAGAAGTTCTTATAACATTGGAAAGTGGACATAGCAAATTAAATTATAATAATATAAGTACATTTTCCAGTAAGCTTTGAGAATAATAATTACAGAACTTATTCTATTTCATTCATACCATCTTCAGAAAGTCTTTAAAGTCAACCTCCAAAAAGATATATTAGCAATTAGTGATCATTTTATCTTAGTTATTTCTCTGCAGTTTTTACATTCCATTTTCACACAATAATCATTTCCAAATTTGTAAATTAGTTAAGGAGTTTATATTTAAAATGTTATCATTGCTAATTACATTATATTTTATATCAAAGTCCAGAAGAATAATATCCATATGTCCTATTATATTTGGGCTTTTAAGACAAAAATACTGGAGTTCCGGTCGTGGCTCAGTGGTTAACGAATCCGACTAGGAACCATGAGGTTGCGGGTTCGATCCCTGGCCTTGCTCAGTGGGTTAAGGATCCGGCCTTGCTGTGAGCTGTGGTGTAGGTTGCAGACGCGGCTCGGATCCCGCGTTGCTGTGGCTGTGGTGTAGGCTGGCAGCTGTAGCTCCTGTTAGACCCCTAGCCTGGGAACCTCCATATGCCGCGGTTGCGGCCCTAGAAAATGCAAAAGACAAAAATACCTTAGACTGGGTGGCGGAAACAACAAACATTCATTTCACAGAATTCCAAAGGCTGGAAAGTCCAGCACTAAGGCACTAGCACATTCCTTGTCTGGAGAGCCATATTCCTGGTTCACGGATGTCTGTCTTTTCATGAGTGGAATTTGTGCCCTTATAACAGAGACCCTATAACAAATTCCACTCATGAAAGCTTCATCTTCATGACCTAATCATGTCCAATACCATCATATTTGGGACTAGTTTTAACATATAAATGTTGGGGTGACATAAGCATTATGGGCATGTCTATTCAATTCTCAGGACTTGTTAATTAGAGTCTTGAATGTTGACCATAAATACTATTTTTTATATTTTGGTATTGGTGTTCCAATATACTTAAAAATTAAGGTTTGGGAAACTGTCAATGTAAAGAGTTACACAATTATTTGTCTTTTTTTTTGGGGGGGGAGGTCATGCCCTGAGCATGTGGAAGTTCCTGATCCAGTGACTGAACCTGAGCCGTAGGAGTGACGACACTGAATCCTTAACTAGTAGGTCACCAGGGAACACCCTGTTATTGTTATTATATTCACTTTTTCCTGAGACAGGTTAGAATGAAGCTGACCCTAAGTGATTCAAACAGGACTGAGCTGAAGCTCAGAGACGAAAATAACAAATTTCCCCATAGGTGAAGTTATATTTTTCTAAAGCAAAAAAATACCACCCCAAGCACTATCAAATAATAATTAGAATTTTATCTAATGTTATTTCTATAAAATTTAATGCTGTTTATACATAAATATAAAAGAAATGCCAATTAGGGAAGGTAAATCAAGTTCCTTATGCCTCAGAAATGCAGTGTTAAGAACTGGAGGTTACGCTGGTTAAAATTTTATAGGGGAGGAGTTCCCATTGTGGCACTGTGGAAATGAACCTGACTAGTACCTATGAGGATGCGGGTTCAGTCCCTGGCCTTCTCAGTGGGTTAAGGGTCCCGCACTGCTGTGAGCTGTGGTGTAGGTTGTAGATGTGGCTCAGATCCTCAGTTGCTGTGGCTGTGGCCTAGGCGGGCAGCTGTAGCTCTAATTGGGTCCCTAGCCTGGGAATTTCCATATGCCATGGGTGCAGCCCTAAAAAGCAAAAAAAAAAAAAAAAAAAGATTTTATGAGCGAAAAAATCCTCAGTAATTTAAGATAAGGAGGATTAAATATAGTAACTATAACACCTTTTGAAGGACTGGGTCATAAGTAAGAGGGCAGGCACTAGACATATGTTTTCACGGTCCCACCTATGAGCTTGTTATCCAGAATTAAGGAGTCACTGTCACTCTCACCACCACCACTGCCACAACTTTCTTTCATCTGCATCAGAAGTGAGTGGACTGTCTAGCTGCTACCAACACTCTCATTTTGGGGATTTGTGTTAGCTGCCATGAACAAGGAGGTGTTTTCTGTTTTATTTCTGCCATCCGAATCTTGTCCAACTACATCTATTTGTGTGACTTTAGCTACACTAAATTCCAGGAAAGTTTGTTTTAGCTTTCTCCTGGTAGAACAGGATGGAGAGCTAATCAAAGAAATTACCTCGGTTAATAGAATTTAATTCAACATTTATTTTATTATAAATGTCCCAGAAGGAATAGCATCCCACATAGCTCTCTATATATCCTAAATTGCCAATCTACATTACTGTTTTTGTGCTGTTTTTGATAATGAGAACTAAAAGCTTAATATGCATGATAGTATTGGAAATATATCTGGCTTCTTACCTGTTTTCAGTGTTATAATATTTGTGTAGTTAACAAAACAAAACTCATAGAATTATGTTTCTCTTTACATAATTCTAAACATTAATTTCATGCTTTGTTGACTAGAGGTGGCATCCATTTCCTTTAATCTCCTTTAATTTAGCCTTTATCAGAACTATGGTTAAAAATGAATAATGTTTGGAGTTCCCCTCGTGGCTCAGTGGTTAATGAATCTGACTAGGAACTAGGAGGTTGCGGGTTCGATCCCTGGCCTTGCTCAGTGGGTTAAGGATCCGTCGTTGCCGTGAGCTGTGGTGTAGGCTGCAGACTCAGCTCAGACCTTGCGTTGCTGTGGCTGTGGCGAAGGCTGGCAGCTACAGCTCCTGTTAGAGCCCTAGCCTGGGAACCTCCATATGCTGCAGGTTCAGCCCTAGATAAGGCAAGAAAAAAAAATAGACAAAATAAGGGAATAATGTTTTATCTTCTGAATTTTTGAATTTTTAAAAAAGAATATTTTATCTTCCAAGGTTTTTTTGTTAAACTGAATATAACAGAAAAACTCCAAGTGATTAAAAACTAAAATGAGTCCCCTTTAACCTTATTGCATTTAGAAAAATTTAAAGAAGAGGCAGTAATATGAATATATGGTTTTACTTTATAGTGTATGTCTGCTTAGGTTGAATGAAAGGGATGAAGAGTAACTTGGCTGTTTTATAATAAATATTTCTTTCCTCCAAAGAATCACACATAGGCAATAGATTTAAAACAAAATACATAGATATTGAATATGGGCATTTTTTTTTCCATGGTGACAGGGAAAACGTAATCAACAAATATGCATTTAAAACATTAAAACAGGGATTTCCCATGGTGGCTCAGCAGTAACAAACCCAGCTGGTTTCCCTGAGGACTCCGGTTAGATCACTGCGCTGCTCAGTGGGTTAAGGATCCAGCATTGCCTTGATCTGTGGTGCAGGTCTCAGACACAGCTTCGATTTGGTGTTGCTATGGCTATGGTGTAAATTGGCTGCTGAAGCTCAGATTTGATCCCTAGCCTGGGAACTTCCACGTGCAAAACCTTTAGTTTTTTGCAGAACATATATATTCTCAAATAATTGATAAGAAAAAAATGTACTTGGGCTAAAGAAACAGAAGCATGTCACAACCCTCTAAATTGTACAGGAAAGTTTAGCATAGAGTCTATACTAATTACCTTCTTCAGCAGATATGTGTAACTGAGAAATTCCTCTACTATGTGAATGACGTAGTTGGATTGTACTCATGGGAGGTAATGTAATTTCTATTCTGGTTTTACTTGAAATTAAACCTCACCAACTGGCCAAATTTGAAATAAAATAAAATTATTGAACTTATTAGCATTTAAGGATCTTCATTTTTAGCAATAATCACCTAGTAGTGCACACATTTCTCTCAATTCAAGCAGTCACCATGGGAATAATTCTTTGTCCTATGTTTATATCACCTCATGACTCAGAAATTACTAAAAAGATCTGTAAAAATCTATTTATATATTTTAGCTGTATACTATAAAATCATACTTATACATTCAAACTGTCCAAATAGAACACAAAGTTTGATTTTAAAATATTAAAGTTTATATACAAATTTGAAATAAAATAGCCCTCACATTTGTCTCTAAAGAGGAAGGCAGGTGATTTTAGCAACTCACCAAAACTATTTATAGAATTTGATGTACTTAATGCATGTTATGAAAAGAATAGTAAGGACTCTTTGGCAAAAGTGATGTGTTGCTGGTATATTCTTTAGATCGTACAAAAATTACTATGCCTACATTTAATTCTTCATTTCTTAAGAATATTGAGAAGAAATGCAAAGAAACCAATCAATATGGATATGCTCACAACAGTGAAACATAAATATCAAACTAGTATAGAAATTTTCCACAATCCTTGGCTTCAGTTTTTACCTCAGTAATTAATTAGCCAAAAAATAGACAGTGTATAAGTAGACCATATAATTATAAATTATATTTGTTTTGTCAATAATAAAAAATAAAATGGAATTTTCTCAGGCATTTAATTCTTTCCTGAATACTGTTATCTCATCTGAGTTTTTCTTCAATTCTTTCTCACGTTATTTCATGGGTTTTTTTTTTGTCATTTTGTCAGCATCTTCACACATTTACAATAAAGCCCACTAGTTTTAAATCTGTTTTACAAGCCAATTCTTTTCTAGCAAGTTGTTATATCCTGTAGTAATGTAAATACTGTTCTATTTTGTTAAAAAAAATTTGTGTCCTTTGGAGTCCCCATCATGGCTCAGTGGAAACGAACCTGACTGGCATCTATGAGGGTGCAGTTTCAACCCCTGACCTCAGATGAATCTGACTAGCATCCATGAGGATGCAGGTTTGATCCCTGGTCTTGCTCAGTGGGTTAAGGATCCAGCATTGCCATGAGCTATGGTGTAGGTCACAGATGTGGCTTGGATCCCACATTGCTGTGGCTGTGGTGTAGGTCAGCAGCTACAGCTCCAACTCGACCCCTAGCCTGGGAACCTCCATACACCGTGAGTGTGGCCCTAAAAAGACATAAAAAAATTTGTGTGATATGACCTCGATATGTTTATATTGTTTATTGTGTGTGTGTTAAACTAGTTTTCTTTGTTGTTTACAATGAAATATTTTCAGGATAGGTTTTTTTTTGTTAAAATATTTTTTATTAAGGGATATTTGATTTACAATGTTGTGCCAGTTTCTGGTGTACAGCAAAGTGATCCAGTCATACATATAGATATATACATTATTTTTCTCATATTATCTTCCATTATGGTCTGTCCCAGGAAAGTATATAAAGTTCCATGTGCTTTATAGTAGGACCTCATTGCTTATCCATTCTAAATGTAATAGTCTGCATCTACTAACCCCAAACTCCTCGTGCATCCTACTTCCTCCCCCCTCCTCTCTGGCCACCACAAGTCTGTTCTCTAAGTCTTGTGAGTCTCTTTCTGTCTTACAGATAAATTTATTAGTGTTCAGAAGAGCTATCCTGATTTCACGGAATAACCTCTTCTATTATTTTTGTACTGTAATGTCTCAAAATCTAGTGGTTTGGTTTTTCAGATACCTTAGATGTGTATCCTCCTCCAGTATTCCTCTGGTCTTTTTCTTTTGTTTCTGTTTTTCCTTTCATTCTCAATTTTGCTTACTACCCAATAATCTCCCCTTACTTAGAGTTCCTCTGCGGAATACAGCTCTGTGAACTCAGTTTCAAGAGATTGTAGGAGCTATTCTCCTTCAGCTCCACTAGGTTCTGTTGCAAACATGGTTCTCAGAAGCTCTTAAAATAGCGGAAACCACTCCTTAGTCCCTAATTTGGGGTCCCCTGGTCTCTTATCTGTCAGGACCTCTCTCACCTCTCTCTTTTCTCCTTTGTTCAGACATGAATAACACACTTGTCTTGTAGCTATTGATTTGTCCCCAACATGCTCTTTTGGGGTGTTTCTTTGGATGAGTTCTAAGCTAGTTTAGTATAAACAACGCTGATGAATTCAGCTTTTGCTAGGTAATTGCTCTGATTTTTGGTCAGGATTTGCACAGATTAAAAAGCTATAGGAGTTCCCACTGTGGTGCAGCACATTGGGGATCCAGCATGGTCACTGCATCAGCTCAAGTCTCTGATGTGGCACAAGTCTGATCCTGATCCCTGGCCTGGGAAATTCCATATGCTGGAAATGTCCATAAACTTCAGATGGGGGGGGGGGCTGTAGCTATTGCTAGCATCTTCCCAAAATCTATTCATGTTCTCCTGTGAATATGGCTAGGAGTGGGATTGTTTTTTCCTGTTAAATTATTAATTAACTCATTCTTGGTGTTTAAGACATTTAATGAAATTTCCATTAAATTGTATTAAATAATCTGAGTATTTTAATGTATATGTGTGTGTGTGTGTGTATGTTCAATTATTTATTTTTTAAGTTGAAAAGTATTTTTATTGCAGATACATTAATACACAATGTTATTAAAATAATCTCTCATAATGAAGACCCATTCCTATCTCATAAAAATGTTCAAGTCACACCCTAGACTTTTTCATGTTACTCTCTTTTTTAGTATCTGGAGGTTTGCTTTGGCTAGATTTTCTGTTTTCACCCATGCTTCCTTTCATTCTTTCTTTTTTATCTTCTCTCTCAGTTTCTCTGCTTTAAACTGCTAGGTGCAGGCATTAAACAGTATTTATTTGTGTTTTGCAAGGGAAGTGGTTTCCCAGCATGGTTTCCTTATTTGTTTGAGTCTTTTCAATTTTTTAAATACTTTCTTTTGTGGGGGGCGGGGGGGCGTACCTGTGGCATATAGATGTTCCCAGGCTAGGGGTCTAACCGGAGCAACTGCTGGCCTACACCAAGCCACAGCAATGCCAGATCTGAATTTGAGCTGCATCTGTGTCCTACACTGCAGCTTACCACAGCAGCAGATCCTTAACCTACTGAGAGAGGCCAGGGATTGAACCCATATCCTCATAAGTACTAGTCGGGCTCATTTCTGCCGAGCCACAAAGGGAACTTCTAAAACTTTCAGTAAATTATCTTTAGCTCAACATCCACTTCGTTATTTGAAATTTCATCGATGATGCAGAAGTGTCCTTTTAAAATTTGTGTAATAATGCTTTTGTCTCATAATTAAAATTTAGTCAAGAAGTGAACTTTTCTTTGGCTTTTTAAGGCCACACCCACGGCATATGGAATTTCCCAGGATAGGGGTCAAATCAGAGCTATAGCTGCTGGCCTACACCACAGCCACAGGAACACAGGATCCGAGCCACATCTGCCACCTATACCACAGGTCATAGCAATGCTAGATCCTTAACCCACTGAGCTGGGCCAAGGATCGAACCTGTGTCTTCATGGATACTAGTCAGGTTCTTTAAGCTGAGCTATGATAGGAACTCCAAGAAGTCAACTGTTTTATTTCTTTAAAAAGAATGACTCTTGAATTCACATTTGTCATGATACCTTCTTTTTGTTGCTGTTATTGATTTTCATTCAGTTAATTATGTCTTTATCACATAAAACAATGTGTTATTTATAGTTTTAGTTCCTTTGTAGTTTCTTTTAAAAATCTAAAAAAAACATCAGGGGGAGGGAGTTCCTGTTGTGGCTAAGTGGAAACAAATCTGACTAGCATCCATGAGGATGCAGGTTCGATCCCTGGCCTCACTCAGTGGGTTAAGCATCTGGTGTTGCTGTGGCTATTGTATAGGCCAGCGGCTATAGCTCTGATTCGACCCTTAAACCGGGAACCTCCATATGCCACAAGTGTTTCCCTAAAAATACAAAAAAAAATGTTCTATATATTCAAAGAATATATCTTAAGACGTCCAAGACATATATATATTCTTTCTTTGTCCTTTTTTTTTTTTTTTTTAGTGTCACACCCATGGCATATGGAAGTTCCCAGGATAGGGCTCCAATCAGAGCTGTAGCTGCCAGCCTACACTAGAACCCCAGCAACACAGGATCTGAGCCATGTCTGTGACCTACACCACGGCAATGCCAGATCCTTAACCCACTGAACAAGACCAGGGGACAAATCCACATCCTCATGGATGCTATTTGGGTTCGCTAATTGCTGAGCCATGCTGGGAACTCCCTTTTTTTTTTTTTTTTTTGTAACGTATATATATTCTAACAAAATTATTGCCTGATTTTTTTATACTACAGATATTCATAGAAAATGAATAGACAAGATTGTATGTGCCTTTGTTTTTAAATGTGAACTTCAAATATTACCAAAGTCAGTTAATTTTTTAAAGCATAATTAATTATGAAAAGTTTTGAAAATATGGAAAGGGTATTACGGTATGGTATTAAGTCGATGTACCGCCCATATATGAAGAACACAAGAGTGGACTGAAAAAATTCAAGTTTTTAAATATAGTGTTTATAGGATGCCAAATAAGTAGTTTACTTCATTTCCCCTTTTCAGTTGCCTCTATGAAGTAATGAGCACACAGTAAGGTCACTATTATTCTCCTGTGAAATTGACACAGCTCATCTTAAATACTGATTAAAAAAAAGCCCATTACAGCTTGCATAAATTACAGAGTCATACTGTTTGAAGATATGAAATTAGAACTCAGGAATTCCTCGCATTTAATTTTAAACTCAGTGCTCCCAGATGCACATCTTTCTGAACAGTCCATTAATCAGCAAAGCTAGAAACTATTCATCATAGTTCAGTGTAACAATTCTTTCATATGTTCCTATCTTTGTTGGGCTATACATTTTGAAAATTGCTTACTCTTGGGCGTTTTCTCCATTTGAAGATAAAATATCATGCCATCAACCTAAAATCTTTGCTATAATGATCTGAAAATGTGCTGTTCATTTTTTAAGACATTCTGGAAAGCTGACAAGATCAGTCAGCATTTGAATCATCACTAGCTTGAAAGATCTGATTATTAAAACATGTCTTCATCATTAAAAAATTCATTCAGATACATATAAAAGAAAAAAACACATTTTTTATAATGGAAGAATAAAAACAACACAGTAAAGATTGCATGTATACCTCAAATTTCTGTGACCTTGTCATCTTAGAAGGCAGCAAGGGAGAGGTAGGAAATATTAGGCAGTCACAAAGGGAGAAACGTACATTGTAGTGACTGCACAGTTCCCTACCATTCTAAGGGAAAGGATATCATTGTATAAAATCTTCTCTGATCTCCAAACATGCATGTTACCTTACTTCCCTTGACAATGCAGAGCCCAGGATAAAGGGAATTTTTGGTGAAATCGCCTCTTATATATCTTCCCAAAACTTTTTTTTTTAAATAAAACCAGAATTGCCTCCTTCTCTGGTGAGAAATGCTACGTCTTGCCCTATAGATACCATGACATTGGGCCCTAGACAATGAAATCCAGGTTGAGATTCTAGAAAATGTATATTGTTATTACATCATTGCACTAGTGATTTCTGGTTCTCTGTCAAACAATTTTGCTTACCCTCACCTTAATTCATGCCCAAGTCATACTTCCAAGAGAAACTTGGTCATCTGTACTCAGCTTGTAGAACAGAATTCAATATCTGCTTCAAATGTGGGGGATTACTGAAGCATAGAAAGAAAATTCAGATACCACTCAGCCACTCAGTCTATCAATCATAAGTGGTCTTAAAAGCGTTTCTGTTTTATATCAAGCAATACTTTGCAAGCAGTTTTATAGCAATCACATTAGAGATGTATCATATAAACATTTGAGCCAAAAAGCAGTCATGCTTCTTTCTTGTTTATTTGTTTTTAATGTTACGTAAAAATATATAAGCAAGCTGACACAGTGTAATTCTTCTCAAAATTTTTGGACCTTGGAACACATAGTAAATAAAAGTAGTAGTGTGACATTGGGCTCCTCTGCCAAGACTTACCATTAGCTATTCCAGATCTAGCCCAGATGTCCCAATGCCCGAAGGTAATCAAAATCTTGGCTCACCTGTCACCAATCCATAGCGTTTCACTTGGGAAGCTTAATTTACCTGTCACCAATCCATAGCGTTTCACTTGGGAAGCTTAATTTACCTTATGTGCATTACTTAATATACAGAATCTCTTTTTTTCTGATTTATAAAATGGAATTAAAATACACCAGCATAGTCATATCTTTGGGAAGTGACTCTATAAATCGCAAAATTAGTAGATGTTGATTCAAAGCAATATAGACCATTATAGAACTAAACAGAGGAGCAAATATTAATTTTACTGTTATGAAATATCATGAAATATAACTTCATATACTTGTTTCAAAAATAGATATAATGAGTGTATTTTTTCTATTTTATAATAATTTTTATTTCAAAATAGATTAACAGAAAATGGGGTAAGAGTACAGAGATCCCATATACATCATATCCAGCATTTGCTAATATTAGTAGTTTTCATTAATATGGTACATTTGTCACAGTTAAAGAATGATTTGTATACATTTTTTTTAAGATGCACATACCTTTTGGTTAGATTTTTTAGATTTTACCTAATATCCTTTTGCATTTCCAGTATTACCCAGTACACCACATTACATTTAGTGATTCTATCTCCTTAATCTCTCTTGGTCTGTGAGATGTAAGATGCATTATCTGTTCTTAGCTGTATGAATTCTTATAAAATGTGTACTATTGTTCTTCATATGTGAATGTTTAAATTGCCCAAATGATATTTTGCTAGAGATATCATTTCTTAATTTATTTTGATCACTGATAATTTTAACCTGATCTTTTGCTCAGTGTTATTGCTTCCAATTATTGTATTTATATACAATTTTCTTACTGATTTCCTCTCCCATGGTTAAATATATAGCTTTCAATTCCTAACAATCACCAAAATATTTTTTTTGCAGTGAACATTATTGTTTATATCCCATTATGCTATGTTTTGTTTTTGTCTGTATATATTTTATTTTTTGAAGTGCAGTTGATGTACAATATTTTAAAGATATATAATACAGTGATTCACAATTTTTAAAGGCTATACTCCATTTATACTCATTATAAAATATTGGCTATATTCCTCATGTTGCACAATATATCCTTGTAGCTTATTTTATACCTAATAGTTTGTACCTCTTAATTGTTTACCCCAATTTTGCCCTTTCCTCCTTTTCTCTCCTCACTGGTAGCCATAGTTTGTTCTCTATATCTGTGTGTGCTTCTTTGTTAAATTCTCTGATTTATGGTATTTTTTTTATTCCACCTATCAGTGATATCATATAGCATCTGTCTTTCTGTTTGACTTCTTTCCCTTGGCATAATGCCCTACAGATACATCCATGTTTCTGCAAATGGCAAAATTTCATTCTTTTTAATGGACATTCTGTTAATGGACATTTAGTTTACTTCCATATCAGGACAGTTGTAATTAATGCTGCCATGAACATTAGGGTACGTGTAGCCTTTCAAATTAGTGTTTTGGGTGTCTTACTAATTTTGTTTCAAATATATACCCAGGAATGGAATTGCTGGGTTACATGGTAGTTCCATTTTCAGTTTTGTTTTGTTTTTTTGAGAAAACTCCATAATGTTTTCCAGAGTGGCTGAGCCAAATTTACATTCCCACCAATAGTCGGAATGTTCCCTTTCTCCACATCCTTGCCAATATTTGTTTTTTATGTTCTTTTTGACTATGTTCACACAGACATTCTGACAGGTGTGAAGTGATGTCTCATTGTGGTTTTCATTTGTATTTACCTCATTATGGTTTGGGGTGAGAATTTATCTGAAATATATACACAGAGGTAAGATTTCAGAGTTATGAATTTTCTTTTAATTACATTGATATTCCAGGTAACAATTTGTATTATCTATCAAGTTAGGGAAGTTTCCTTTTATTAAAGAAATGATCAAATGTTTAAAATTATGAGATGAATTTTCTTTTAGGCTAATAGCATAATTATATTCATAGTTTTCTAATTTCACATTTTTCTGATGGTTAGAATTCTATAACGACACTTACATCCCCACCTTTTTGTGTATATTTTCTTCATAATTCTCTAGCATGGTTAGGTTTTGACAGATTTTACTTCTGTGCTAGGTAATATTATATGACAAAACAAAAGAGATATTGATGCGAGTAAACTCCCTAAGCAGCTAACTTTCCACTGGGAGATTATACTGGGATTCTCTGACTAGTCAGTTGGGAGAGATTACATCTGGGGTACTTGGGGGAGACTAAACCATTTGGAAGTCTTTAAAAGAGGGCTTAGACTCTTCCTGGAGAGAGAGTTAATCTCCCCTGCGGACAGCAGACTCCTTCTGTGACGTGTGGTTCCAGATTGCTTACACATCTTACTTCCTGATGGCCTGCACTTTGTCTTTTTTTAAGGGCCACACCCACAGCATAAGAAGTTCCCAAGCTAGGGGTCAAATTAGAGCTGTACCTGTCAGCTTTTATCATAGCCTACAGCAATGCCAGATCCAAGCTGCTTCTGCGATTTACACCGCAGCTCAAGACAATGTGGGATTCTTAATCTAATGTGTGAGACCAGGGATCGAACTTGCATCCTCATGGATACTAGTTGGGTTTGTTACTGCTGAGTTGCAACAGGAACTCCTGGTCTGCACTTTGAATATATTAGTCATCTCCACCTCAATTGCATAAGACAATTTCTTATAATAAATGGCATATGAATAAGTATTAAATAAGATACTATTAGCTAGTTTTGTATATGTCTAAATTTCCTCAAAATTAACAGGAATTAAAGTTATTAAATATATTTATTATAAAGATATTAATATGGGCAAAGCACTAATATGGGCAAAGTACTTTCTTATATGAGTACTTTTGTTCTTCATTGCACTATTTACAATAGCCAAGATATGGAAGCAACCTAAATGTCCACCAAGAGATGAATGGATAAAGATGTCATACATACATATATAATGGAATATTACTCATACATAAAGAGTCAAATGACGCCAGCATGTTTTATGTTTAGTAGTAATAATGCCTTCCTTGGCTTCAAAATGTTTCCTCGTTGATTGATACACATGTAAAAAAAGGTAGCAGAACTTTATTTCACCTCTAATAGATGATTTCTGTTCATTCTACTTCTAGTCCAGTGGCTATTTGCAAGGCTTCCTAAAAAAATAAGATAAAAATGTATTTTTATTTAGAATACAGTTTTGTATGTTTGTAAGGGACTAATAAGGAAGTGTGTGAATATTTTTATTTAGAAGTTTTGTTTTTTTAATTTTGTATCTTTGGAGAGAGTGTGCTGGGAAATAAATTAGAGAATCATAGGTAGGGTGAAAGGATTGTTCCATATTAATAAAGTTGTTGAAATGTATTCAATAGTGTATTCCTTTTCCAGATAATTTTCATTACCTCCCTTTAAACTCGTTTATTTCTTTCAACAATTTGTTCTCTAAGAAAGTATAAAATTATTAGTTCTTTGTATTGAGAGCCTTACTTAATGTGCTATGCACTCCCATATAGCCTTTCCCTAGGCTATTTATTATAGCACCAGCAGATGAATTTTAGATGTCAGTTAATGATGCAAGATGGGTCACAGTGATGATTTTTATTGGAAAATGGGATAGCCTAAGAAAATGAAAATCTAAATCTATGCAATTTATATGGAATAGTTAAATGACTTCTTAAACTTTATTCAAATGTTAAAGACTATAGAAACTGCAGATTTTAATGGATACTTTATTCAGAGATTATAGTCTATACACTCACATATGTATATTTTTGTCTAAATGCTTGCCTATATTTTCTGTTCTTACCTATTTTCATGTTTTGAAGAGTAGACTTCTTTAGGAATCACACATATATATGTATATATCTTTTAGGATATATACTGTAAATTTGCTTATAAACCTGAATGTATGAGCAGTAGCTTTGGCTGATAAAATCTCAGTCACTAATTAACCCACTCAATCCCTGAAATCAGATCATAACCTGCTGAATCTCTGAAATCAGATCACCCTAAGGGATATAGCTAACTCTTGGAAAGATCAACATTGATCAGACCTGGAGTTCCTGTTGTGGCTCAGTGGGTTAAGAACCCTACACTGTGTCCCTGAAAATGCAGATTTGATCCTTGGCCTTGCTCAGTGTGTTAAGGATCCACCATTGCCACAAGTTGCAACATGGGTCACAAGTGTGGCTTGGATCCAGTATTGCTGTGGCTGTAGAGTAGGCCTGCAGCAGCAGCTCCATTCAACCTCTAGCTTGGGAATTTCCATAAGCCACAGATGCTGCCGTTAAAAAGAAAAAATCAAATTTATCAGACCTTGCTAAGACTGGGCATTTTCTTGTACCTTAGCTTTGACTATGTAAATATTAGCTATACTAATTAAAACGCATATTTTTAAAAATTTTGTTCAGATATTATTTACTAAACATACTTTAAGAATATTTTATAAATAATGAAAATCTTTGGTCATATTTATAATAAACTACTCTATAAAGCATATATTTATGAGTTTCTAGCCTAAGATAATATTTATTTAAATTATTGTACTCAAATCCATTGTAATATCTGATACAATATTTCAAACAGTTTGCCTCATATACCTTGTTCTAAGATGTTTTGCAGTGGACAGAGAGGTTATCAAAGATAATGTGGAGTCTCTCTTTCTTTTTCGTAAGTTTTACTCTGATATTTCACCTGGAATATTCACGTGTATAAAAAATCTCCTCTAAATCCTAATGTAAAGGTCTTTTGAAATACTTTACTGTATTAACATAAAACAAATTAGCAATGTGACTGCACCACACGGTAATACTGTTTTCCTATCAAACTGTTTATCATCCTTTCAGTCTACAAAATTTTAGTGCCTTTTCCCAGGAGAAAGCCATCAGCAAAGTAAGGACACTTCAGAGCACAGAATAGAAGAATTATAAAACTGTCATAGATGTCAGAATATATTGCAATCAGCAGCAGAATAGCATAGCCTGGAAAACAGCCATTTCATCTAAGGAGTTCTTTATGGTCTGGTAAATTGCATTACATTTAAACAAAATAGAAATGACATTCTTACACAAAATAGTTTAATCACTCAGTACACGGTTAATTTTTCTGACATACCCTATTTCTTCATTTTCTGAAATGTGTGGGTTTTTTATTTACTTTGAATTCGAGAGGTTATATTGAAATAATCTTTATTCTACCAAAGGGAATGTGATCATAGCAAGAAGGGAAAGGCAAAAGAAAGCATCCCCCATGGAAAACATAATACATAATTTTACAAAGACATTATGGAAATAATTTCAACTTTTCAGTCTAAATAATGGTAACTGCTTGTGTGTATGTCTGTATATATGTGTATTGATAGGCAGAAAAAAGATAGGAGAGGGAGAATATAAGGAATAAGCAATACTAAAATAGCAACACGAGTAAGTAAAGTTGTTAGTCAAACTTGTTTTGCTAATTTTAAAGTCTTGCTTTCTTGAATAGGGACCATTTTGAATAGAGACGAGGATATTGAATATAATGTACTAGTTAGTTGCATTTCTTCCCCTCATCTTTTCCATTATTTTCTTCCTCTTTGTTTTATTTTTAACTTATGCTCACATTGCAAGGCATTGGGCTCATTTGGCCCTGTCATTAAGAAGAGCTGGTTCTGGGATTTTATTATTTGATTTTTGAGTGTTTTGCATACTCTGAAGCAATTAGTATTCCTGCTTTGCTGCTCACTGCTAGACACTGAACGCAGATAGAGCACAATATGTGTTAGGCTAGTTAAGAGGTTTTAAATTGGTTTTGTGACTTGAAAGTTTGAATAAGGAAACTAATAGAACACGAAATGAAGCAGAAGGAAAATTAGATTAATTATCTATATCATTCAGTGTGAACGATTGCTGATGTACTGTGTTGTTGAGTGGTATTTTGGTACTACAGCATGCCTTAACTTTGCCTACATTAAGCTGTTATAATTGTTGTGAAAACACATATACATGTTTACAGATTATAATATCCTGGAGTATTTTTAAAATAAAAATAAATTTAAATAAGCCACTCATATTCTTTCTCTCTCCTCGTCTTCCTCTTCTTCCTCCTTCTCCTCCTTTTTTTCCTGTCTTTCTCCTCCTCCTCCTTCTCCTTCTTATTCATCTTTCTCTCTCTCTTCCTCTCTCCAATTAGTCGTATTTACAGTTGTGGTTAAACCAAATGTTTATCATCTAAATTTTTCTTTATTAAAATTACTGCTTTAACTTGTTATTTCAAGATACCCTATAAGTGAAAAGATATAAAGTGATTTTCCTAGTCATTCTCATTCCCTAACCCTACTAAAAAGATATTATCTTTCACTCACCAGGAGAAAATTCCAAAGCATAACATTATCTGCAGGAATTGCACATTTCAGTGTAACAATGATCTCACTTTCTCGATCTACTTCTGAAGCTACTTTCTATTACTCACTTTAGGTAATCCAGACAAATGGAACCTGTCCTCCTGCACACCTGGTCCAGTTCAGATGCCTTAAATTTCTAGTGCATGTGTATGACTTTTGCTCTTGTGTTGGTCTTCTCTAATGGCAGTGATACTAATATTTAACTGGAATGGTTCCTGCTGAGACATCAAAACTTCCTGAATAAACATCCACCGGTTCCTCATTTATAGCAATGAGGTGGTCATTCTGTGTGACAAACTCTATCTTAATTTTAGGTATTCATTTTTTTTAATACTCTGAACCTCAGTAAGATGAGATTGCCATAACGCCTTTTGTTGGGTAAAAGAGAGGGGAGGATCAGAAAAGATGGTTTCCAGAGTTCCCAATGTGGTGCAGTGGAAACAAATCTGACTAAGAACCATGAGGTGGCAGGTTTGATCCCTGGCCTCACTCAGTGGGTTAAGGATCCAGAATTGCTGTGAGCTGTGATGTAGATAACAGATGAGGCTCCTATCTGGCATTGCTGTGGCCTAGGCCGGCAGCTGTAGCTCTGATTTGACCCCTAGCCTGGGAGCTTCCATATGCCACAGGTGCAACCCTAAAAAAAAAAAAAAAAAGAATCATGACAATTATTATTAAAGTAATTAAAACAGACACCAGTTTCTAGTTAAGGTTATACTTAGAATTTTATGGATTAATTTTATAAATTCAGCATTAGAAACAACCTGAATATCTCTCTAAAAAAATCATTAAGTTAGTTATAAATTACTCTCATTCTTCCTAAGTATATCTGCGTTGTACAGAACATAAATATTTTCAATAACTGTATTCCCTTAAGTTTCCATTTCAATTGATCAAAATAAAATAAAGGCCTGCTTATCAGGGAAAATAAGGAAGAAAGATATAAATTACATAGATTTTTTAAGGCAAAAATTCAGCATTCATGGATAGGCTAACACAAGATATCAGTACATCAAATCAAACTATCACAAACCAGAAATTTTACCCAACATCAATCTTTACTACAAATTGTAAGTGATGACTAAAGAATATTCAGGAAAATCAGGGTAAGGTCTAGATATGCCTTTGCATTTCTTATCTTTCCTTATTGGTATCCACTCAGGCCAAAATTAATATACTGATAATCTAAGTTTCACATTTACCATCATGACTTAAAAAAGCTCAACCCTGAAATAGCTCTATTTTATGTTCAGATAGTTGCACACCTAATGTGATATTTTCAGTGATGCATGACTCATAATTCCATGATTCTATGAGGGTTTATAAAGTATCCTACACAAACTAAACATACTGTATTCTGGTGAAATCCTTCCATACTTAAGAATTTTCCTGCTAGCAAAAACATTTCTAGGTGTTCTATCATTAGCGCCTGTATGCAAATATTTGAATGGATTATTTTTTTTTGTTTATTTCCAGAGCATATCTCCCTTATTTTACCACAATTATAAAATGAAAGGAAAGATCGAAGACTTGCTGTTAACCATATATTGGCAGTTTTATAATTTATTGTTGTTTACTATAGAAAGGATTCAGAGGAAAGAAGAGACAATAATGCCCAACACAGAATACCTTCTGTATATGTGTTAACTATGATTAATGTTATTATCATCCCATTTACATATAAACAATTATCTTTTCTATAAACATTAAAAACAAAATATATACAATTTTTGTCTTTTAAAATCCTTAAACATTTTACAAGCCATACAAAACATAAACTTCCCTGTAAATAAGAGTAGAAAAGGAGTCTGAACATAACGTTTGATAATGAAGGCTAGTATTTACTAATCTGATATCAGCTTTTCCTGCCTGTGACAATAAAATAATATCTTGGGCACTGACTAAGACAATTTTCATATGGTTTCAAGTTACAAAAATATTTATGTTCACACAAAAAACTTCCTATGTAGTATATTATTATTCCAAAAGAGGACATATTTCAAGAAAATTATCATCATTTATTGGTTAAAATGTTCAATTCAATCTGTTTAAATCTTCACAAGCTATGTGTTATCAATGTATTAAAGAGAAAAATTAGTTCAAATGACGGCTATTTTTATGATAAAAAAATACTTTCAATGACTTGTACCCATCAGACATGGAAACAGTCTCAGAGGAGGCTTGGACAGGAACTAGAGTCAATGCATAACATTAACCTGATAAGTATAAATCCAAACCAGTGCTAGAGGAAATGCAAAAGTAACACGTAAGTACACAGCTATTCATAATCCACGTCCACCACATCACTACTACAAACAGAGAATGGCAGATTAGGGAAAAATACTACATATTTGGTATTATTAGACTGGAGAGATAAATTTTAACTTCCAAGTATAAGGCATCCTAGGTAAGTATTTATTTTATTTAATATTCACAACTCTCTTATTGAATGAATGATTCAGAGAGCTTCATTATTTTTGTTAAAAAGTAATAAAAAAACAAATAATTATCAAATGTGTATTAATTTTCCAGGTTGCCTCAGCAAACATGCATCAACATTAACATTTGGCACCACATATATTTAAACTAATCTATATTGCCTCAGAAAGTAACGTATCAAAAAATAGCAGTAAGAGACCCATTTCTCAAAAGTATAGGGCTCCTCATGGGCCCTCTCTCTAATGAAACAACTGTAATTGCTACAAGAAAAATTTTAAATTCCCTGGAATTGTCTTAAGATCACAGAGCAAATGGAGACACATACATAAAATAATATCTACTAAATCTCAGTAACAACAATGATATCATGTGGGTGTTGAGCCATGAACCACTCCTCCCCTCCTCAGATCCACGTGATGGAAGTTCTACTCCTGAATTTACAGGCAAGAAGACCTGCTCTCTCTTCCTAGAAGGTCCCAATCTAAGACAATGGTTTCTAATAGAGGCAGACAAGAATTTTTCACCCTCCATTCCAAAACCTATGTTGCAACAGTTTTATTTGGGGCAAGCATAACAGTGTAAATCAATCTGCTTCATCTACCAAGATTCTATTCATAGACTGCCAGGCTATTGCCATTGTGGCGGATTGAGACTATCAGACCTCGATCATCCTACCACATCGTTCATATTGTAGATATACCATGAAAAGAAAAGCCAGCCAAAGAAACCAGAGGATATCATCCATGCCCAGTGCTCTCCTTTACAGTAGGATTGCAACTATGAGGCAAATGGACCAATTTCCACACCCCCAGCTCTGGATTAATGACATGTAGGCTCTGCCCAAGTGGTATGATAGACCATAGTAACAGAAATTTTGTAGCTCTCCATAAAATGAGACATACAAAGACAGACAAGCCAACCGTGAAAGTGTGACTCATATATAGGAAAACAAAAAGGCAATAAAAACTACCTTTGAGGTGACCCAAACATAGTATCTAATAGAAAAAAAAAGAAAGGAAAAATTTTTCCAAACACTGTTGTACATATGTACAAAAATCTCAATGCCAAAACTTCCAAATTAGACAAACAATTTAATCTACATATCCAATAAGCTTAACTGCCTCCAAGTAGAATATATATAGAAATACATCCACAAGCAAACACATCACAGTAGAACTGTTGAAGGCAAAATATAAAAAGAAAACCCTGAAAACAGCAAAAGAAAAAAACAATTGTCATATATCAAAAACCTCAATAAATATACAGTGACATCTGGTGTCTCGTCAGAAACAGGAAACCAGAAGGCAGTGGGATGAACTGTGAAAAACTCTGAAAGACAAAATATCTGTCAACCTAGAATATTATACCCAACGAAAATATCTTACAACATAAAAGTGAAACAAACATAGTGGTGTTATCTTATAACCAAACCCTGAGAGAATTCTTTGTTAGCAGGTATGGCATATGAAAGATTTCATCTGGATGAAAGCAAGTGATAATTAAAAAGGTAACACTGTTGGAAAAATGACAATAGACATGTTCTAAGTAAGTTTGCCATAAACCTCCAATTAGTGAAAAATGAAATATCTGCAAAGCAAAATGAAACAAGTACAATAAAAGGAGGTAAGCATATATTGCCCAAACAGTCAAACCAGGAAAATACATCAACACAAATTACCAAAGGCCAGGGTCCCTTACAAATAAGAACATTTTACAAAGCACTAGTAAACCTAATCCATCAATGTATCAAAAATAGCATTCACCATGACCAAAAATTTGTTGTGACAAATTAAAGAAGACCTAAACAAATGGAAAAACATACCACGTTAATGGATCAGAAGATAACATTATTAATATGACAATACTCCCCAAATTGATTTACATATTTAACATAGTCCTTATCAAAATTGTAGTTGCCTTTTGAAAAGCTGAACCCATGAAAATGCATGGACTTAGTATCCAAAAGCATATTAAAAAATAGTAAAATTGGAGCATTCAAACTTACTGATTTCAAAAATCATCACAAAGCTGTAGTAACATACTGGCATAAAGGCAGACATATAGAACAATGAGATACAATTCGTAGACCAGGTAGTAACTTATACATGAATGGTCAGATGATAATTGAAAAGGATACTGAAGCAATCTATTGGAGGAGGGGAGGAGGAAGTAAAATACTTCCTTTTCAAAAAGGAAGTATTACTTTTCAAAGTAATATTGCTAAATAACTGGAATGCTTTGTACTTCTTCCTTACAACACAACACAAAAAATGTCAAAATGTAGCGACTTGAATGTAAGTGCTAAAAAATTTAAAAAATCTCAGAGAAAACACATGAGTAAATCTTCATTAACTAAGGCTAGGCAAAACTTTATTAGCTATGACAATAAAAGCACAAGATACAAAAGGAAAAGATTTAATTTGATCTTACCCATAATTAAACTGTGTTCTTTTAAGGCTTTCACAAACAAAATAGAAAAGCAGGAGTTCCTGTTGCAGCTCAGTAATAATGAAGCTGTTTATCATCCAGGAGGATGAGGGTTTGATCCTTAGCCTTTCTCAGTGAGTTAAGGATGTGGCTCTGCCAGGATCTGTGGTGTAAGTCACGGATGCATGGCTTGGATCCCTTATTTCTGTGGCTGTGGCATAGGCAGGCAGCTGCAGCTCCGACTTGACCCCTAGCCTGGGAATTTTCATATGCTGCAAGCGTGGCCCTAAAAAGCAAAAAAAAAAAAAAAAAAAAAAAAAAAATTAAAAATTAAAATAAAAATCAAGCCATGGAAAGAAAGGAAATATTTAGCTGATAAAACATGTTCATCTGGAAAATATAAAGAATTATTACAACTCAATTATATAGTATATTTTATAAAAATATCTAAAATTTAAAATCATAAAAATACCACTTAAATGACAATCTGAATAGTTATGAACACAAATAAGCTATGGAAAAGGACCAGTAAGCACTTGAAATTTGCTGAACATCTTCAGACAGGGCATGCAAATCAAAACAGCAATGAGATACCACTTTACACTCAACAGGATAGCTGTAATCAAAAAGACAGATAATAGCAAGTCATTATAGAGAAATTAGAACTCTTATAGATTGGTCTAAGGAATATATAATTGTGTAATCACTGTAGAAAATACTATGATACTTTCTTCAAAATGTTACATATAGTATTATGAATATGACTCAGAAAGTCCACTTCTAGGTATATACTTTAAATAAAAATGTATGTCATATGATAATATCCACACAAATGTTTATAGAAACATTATTCATAGTAGCCAAAAGCAAAAGCAATATGGGCACTTAAACTGATGAATGGTATAAAGTGTCATACAATGGCATTAAATTCCATTATAAAATGAAATAAATTACTGATATATGTTACAAAATGGATGAACTTTGAAAACATTTAAAGTGAAAGGAATCTGAAATATGTTATTCCATTTATATGAAACATTGAGCCTTGAAAAACCTATATAAACAGAAAATAGATGAATATATGCCTACGAGCTAGTCTACGGGTGGAACAAGGAGTAATCACTAAGGGGTAGTTTTTGCTTTCGGTGATGAAAGTATTCTAATTTTGATGGTTTCAGAACTTTGTAAATACGTTTAAAAATACTGATTAAAAACTTTAAATGGGTTATTTACATTTTATATAAATTATTTAAAAGTGTTGCAGTTCCTGTCGTGGCGCAGCAGTTAACGAATCTGACTAGGAACCGTGAGGTTGTGGGTTCGATCCCTGGCCTTGCTCAGTTGGTTAAGGATCCAGCGTTGCTGTGAGCTGTGGTGTAGGTCTCAGATGCGGCTCAGATCCCATGTTGCTGTGGCCGCAGAGTAAGCCAGCAGCTACAGCTCCTATTAGACCCCTAGCCTGGGAACCTCCACATGCTGAGGGTACACCCTAAAATGACAAAAGGCAAAATATATATATATTTAAAAGTGTTAAGTATATATATATATATATATATTTAAATATATATATATATTTAAAAGTGTTAAGTATATATATATATATTTAAAAGTGTTAAGTGTATATATATATATATTTAAATATATATATTTAAAAGTGTTAAGAAAAAAATAAAATTAATTAGAATCCTATTGAGAGAAGTAAGAGTGATTGTGTGATAACCTAAAAAGTATTTTAAAAAGCAAAGTAATGAAGGATTGGGAAGAGATTAAATTGGGTTAGATTTAGATTAGATTGGGTCAGATTAAATTAGATGATGATGATGATCGATGGCAGATAGATGATAGATGATAGATGTAGATAATCTCAGTTGAGGCAAGAAAATATATATATAGGTAGAATATTAACGTAACTTCAGAGAAGACTGAGATAACTGCAAGTTTGAGGGCAAAAGCCTAAGATTGAGTTATATGCTTTGTTATGTAAACACAATTAATTTATTTGCTCTTTTCTCATAATGCAAAATTAATGAAAGACTTGGTCCTTGCTTGAAAGATTTGCTCTAATTAAGGAACAGTGCTTCACAAATGGAATGTCACAGATATTTGGAGCCGAGTTAAGTATCTCCTCTTGGTTCACAGGCTAACAGGAGTATATCATGTATTTGTTCATATTTAAGTTGGAGGGTAAGTCTGAAAGATGAAATTTTCCAGAAGAGTATAAAACAATGAGAAATACCTAATGTTTTATTCATAACAAGCAAATATGAAAACTTCTTATTTTGGGAAAATATCATAGAATTAGATAAAAATCTAATCTAAAATACCTGTTGTGGCTCAGTAAGTTAAAAGCCAAACTCTTATCCATGTGGAAGTCGCTTTGATCCCTGGCTTGCCCGGTGGGTTAAGGATCTTGCATTGCCTTGAGCTGTGGTGAAGGTTAAAATTAATTGGAAGCGTATTGGGAGAAGTAACTGATTGTGTGATAACCTAAAAAATATTTAAAAGCAAAATAATGAAGTATGGAAAGAGAAAGATTAGATTGGGTTAGATTAAATTACATAGATGATGATGATCCATGGTAGATAGATGATAGAGAGATGAGATGATTAGATAAATAGATAGATAAATGGTAGATAGATAGATAGATAGATAGATAGATAGATAGATAAAGATAGATAGATGATTTGGATGCTGTATTGCTGTGACTGTAGCATAGGCCCACAGCTGCAACTCTGATTCGACCCTGACCTGGGAACTTCCATATGCCATAGATATGACCCTAAAAAAAAAAAAACCTCATCAGTCTTGGGTGCCCTTCATATCTTTCTGTGTCTCTAACTTTTTACTTATAAAATTAAATTAGTTATTAAAGCATTGTTTTCATGTGTTCTAAAATATTTTTAAAAATTTTAAATGTCTTAATATGCTTGATTCACAGCATTCTGTCAATTCCTACTGTATGGCAAAGTGACCCAGTTACACATATACATACATTCTCTTTCTTACAATATTCTCCATCATTTTCCAACATAAGGGACTGGATACAGTTCTCTGGGCTATACAGCATGATCTCACTGCCTAACCACTCCAAATGCATGTACCACTTCAAACCCCCAGTCCGTACCACTCCCTCCCCAATCCCCTTCACAACAGACACAAGTCTGTTCTCCATGTCTGTGTTTTTTGTTTTTTGTTTTTTTTCCTGTAGATAGGTTCATTTGTGCCATATATCGGATTCCAGATATAAGTGATACCACATGGAATTTGTCTTTCTTTTTCTGGCTTACTTCATTTAGTATGAGTCTCTAGTTCCACCCATGTTGCTCCAAATGATATTATTATTTTTTCTTTTTTATGTCTGAGTACTATTCCATTGGGTATACATACCACACCTTCTTATTCCATCTATTGATGGATGTGTAGGTTGTTTCCATGTCTTGGCTATTGTGAATACTGCTGTAGTGAACAGAGGAGTGCATATATTTTTTGAATGAAAGTTTTGTCTGGATATATGCCCAGGAGTGGTGTTGCTGAATCATGCAATAGTTCTATATACAGTTTTCTGAGTTACATACAAACTGTTTTCCATGGTGGTTGTACCAGTTTACATTCCAGCCAACAGCACAGAGGGTTCCCTTTTCTCCACAACTTCTCCAAAATTTGTTATGTGTAGATTTATTAATGATAGCCATTCTGACTGGTGTGATGTGGTACCTCATGGTAGTTTTGAGTCACATTTCTCTAATAATTAGTGATGTTGAGCATTTTTTCATGTGCCTGCTGCCCATCCATATGTCTTACTTGGTGAAGTCTCCTGCACATTTTTCAGTTGTGTTCTTGGTTGTTTTGCAGTTGAGTTGTATGGGTTGTTCGTACACTTTGGAGATTAAGCTTTCATTGGTTGCATTGTTTAAAACTATGTTCTCCCATTCTATATGTTGTCTTTTTTTTTTTTTTTTATGGTTTCCTTTGCTGTGCAAAAGCTTAACAGTTTGATTAGGTCCCACTGGTTTATTTATTTATTTATTTTATTGCTATTGCCTTTGGAGACTGACCCAAGAAACACTGTGTATGGCTGATGTCAGAGAATGTTTTGCCTATGTTCTCTTCTAGGAGTGTGATGGTGACTTGTCTTATGTTTAAGTATTTAAACCATTTTGAGTTTATTTTTGTGCATGGCATGAGGGTGTGCTCCAGGTGTTAATTGATTTAATGCAGCTGTCCAGTGTCCTAGCACCATTTGCTAAGAGACTGTCTTTTTCCCATTTTATTTTCTTGCCTCCTTTGTTGAAAATCGGTTGACCATAGATATCTCGGTATTTCTGGGTTCTCTATTCTGTTCCATTGGTCTTTTTACTATTTTTGTGCCAGAACCACACTCTTGATTACTATAGACTTGTAATATTGTCTCCTGCTTGTTTTATTTTTTATCAGGATTGCTTTGGCAATTCTTTATGCTTCCATGTAAATTTTCAGATTGTTTGTTCTAGTTCTGTGGAAAATGTCATTTGCATTTTTATAGGGATTGCATTAAATTTGTAGATTCTTTTGGGAAGTATGGCCATTTTAATTATATTAATTCATAAATTCCAGGAGCATGGAATATCTTTCCATGTCTTTGAATCCTCTTTAATTTCCTTAATTAATGTTTTACAGTTCTCAGTATATAAGTCTTTCACCTCCTTGGTCAGATTTCTTCCTAGGTACTTAATTGTTTTGGATACCATTTTAAAAGGCATTGTATTTTTATATTCTTTTTCTAATATTTCATTGTTAGTATATAGAAATGCAAGTGATTTATGAATGCTACTCTTGTATCTTGCTACTTTGCTGAATTTGTTGACCAATTCAAGTAGCTTTTGTGTGGAGTCCTTAGGGTTTTCTATATATAGCATCATGTCACCTGCATGGAGTGACAATTCTACCTCTTCTCTTCAAATTTGAATACGTTCTATTTCTTTTATTTGTCTGATTGTTGTGGTTAAGACTTACAATACTATGTTCAATAAAAATGGGAGAATGGGCATATTTGTTTTGTTCCAGATTTTAGCAGGAAGGTTTTCAGGTTTTCTGTTGAGTATCAGTTTTTCTGTTGGTGTAGATTTGTCATAAATGGCTTTTAATTACGTTATGTTCCCTCTATACCCACTTTGGGAAGAGTTTTTATCATGATTGAATATTGGGCTTCTTCAAATGCTTTTTCTGCATCTATTGAGATGATCATGTGGTTTTTGACTTTTCTTTTGTTCATGTGGTGTGTGAAGTTGATTGATTTGCATATGTTGAACCATCCTTGTGAACTTGGGATGAATCCCATTTAATCATGGTGTATTGTCTTTTTTTATGTTGTTGGATTTTGTTGGCTAAAATTTTGTCATGAAATATATTGGCATATAATTTTCTTTTTTCGTAGTACCTTTGCCTGGTTATGGCATTAGGGTGAAGGTGGCTTCATAGACTGTCTTTGGGAGTGTCACTTTTTCTTCAACGTTTCAGAAAATTTTAAGAAGGATGGGTATAAGTTCTTCTTTATATGTTGTGGAGAATTCATCTGTGTAGCTATCTGGTCCTGGATTTTGGTTTGTAGGGAGTGTTTTTGTTTTTTTTTTGTTTTTTTCATTTCTATGATTTTTCTGTTCAATTGATCTATTTCTTCTTGATTCAGTTTTGGTGGAGTGCATGTCTCCAGGAAGTTTCGCATTTCTTCTAAGTTGTCAAAATTTTTGGCATATAATTGTTCAAAGTATTCTCATTTTATTTATTTATTTATGGATTTATAAAACATCCTTTGAGATTTCTCCTTTTTTCATTTCTTCTTTAGTTTGAGCTCTTTCTCTCTTCTTCTTGGTGTATCTGGCCAGAGGTTTGTCTCCTTTTTCTTTTTGGTTGTTGTTACCCTTTCAATGAACCAGTTCTTGATTCTACTAATTTTTTTCTATTGATCTTTGAATCTCTATTTATTGATTTCCTCTCTGATCTCTATGATTTCCTTCCTTCTGCTGACTTTAGGCTTTGTTTGTCCTTCTTTTTCTGATTCATTAGGTTGTGGGTTAAGCTGTTGCTTTGAGATTTTTCTTCTTTTCTGAGGAAGGCCTGTATCACTATGAACTTCCCTTTAAGAACTGCTTGGGTGGCACCCTATAGATTTTGAGTGGTTCTGTTTTCATTATCATTTGTATTGAGGTGTTTTTTTTAATTTTCACGTGGACCCATTTGTTTTTTAGTAGCATGTTTTTTAGTCTCCATGTAGTCAGTTTTTTTCTCATTTTTTTCCCCTGTGGCCAATTTCTAGATTCATGCCATTGTGGTCCTTGAAGATGCTTGAAAAATTTCTGTACTCTTAAATTTGTTGATGCTAGTATTGTGTCCCAGGGTGTGGTCAACCCTTGAGAATGTTCCATGTGCACTTGAAAAGAATATATATCCTGATTTTTTTCATTTAATGTCCTGAAAATATCAATTAAGTCTAATTTTCTATCATGTCATTTAGGATCTCTGTCACCTTACTTATTTTCTGTCTAGAAGATTTGTCCATTGTTGTGAGTGGGCTGTTATTATTGTATTCCCATCAGTTTTTCCTTTATGTCTGTTAGTATTTGTAGAGTCACATACACTCTACTACATTCTAAAAGAAATGAGTCAAGGTTTTCTTACTCTCTTTCCCCACATTTAAAAATTTTGATGACTTTTTTACATCATGTTTATCCTTTTGCTCTTCCTTGTGTTTACCATCACTTTTATAATAGTTTTTTTTTTCTTTTTTTCCTTTTAGATCTTGACATCTTTTTCCTTTAGATTTGGAAAGTTTTCAACTATAATATCTTCAAACATATTTTCAATCCCCCTTTCTTTTTCCTCTCCTTCTGGAATCCCTATTATGTATAGACTGCCCCACTTTATGCTATCCAATAGATCTATTATATTGCTTTTATTTGTTTTAATTTGATTTTCCGTCTGCTGTCCAGATTGGGATATTTCCATTCTTCTTTCAAGTCACTTATTCATTCTTCTGCATTATTCATTCTGCTCTTCTGTGACTTTAACTCAGCTTGTGTCTCTGCAAACGAATTTTCTAAATTTTCATAGCTCCTTATATTTTCTAGTTCCTTTCCGTGTAATCTGCATTACTGTTCATATCTGCTCTTAATTCCTTCATGTATTTTAAAATATATTTGGTTACTTTGGAAATATTACTTTGTTTGCCTATAATAATAAATGTCTATTAAATACTCATGCTTTGTATTCTTCAAATAATCTAAGAGAGTTGTTTTTAAGATCAATGTACAACCTATCACTTACCTATCTTTTGAATCCCTACTTTTAAATAACTTTCTGAAACGTATTTCCAAGATTAGAAAAAAAAAGACCTTATAGCTAATGCTTGAAATTTTTCAAATGATTATAAAAAGAAATATGTTATCAAATTTCACATTCTTTAATTCAAATAACAAATATGATGTTATAAATGTATTCAGTCTATGATTAAAGGAGGAAACATAAAGGTCAGATACACTTTAAAGAAATCACGCTATAGTTAGAAGAAAAGCTTATTTGGTCTTGGCATGTGGAATATACATTTAAGACAAGATATGACTGAAAGCATCAGGTAAGGAAAAAAGGAATTATTGCTCTTTTATAATTTTCTTTCTTAATCATACTAGGTTAGTCTACATGTCTTTTTTTTTTTTTTCAAATAAATATTGCAGTAGCCCTTGAAAATTAGGGTAGGCAGTGTCATTGTCATTTCAGTCACTCATTACCCTTGAATTTTAATATAGCTGGCAAAGTGACTTTGTCATAATTAGTTCATTAATAATATCTCCTTCATATAAAGTAATATATATTCACTGCAAAGATTATGGAAAATAAATATAAATAGAATTTTTAAATAAAAATAAATCACCCCATCTAGATTTAGCCAGTGGTGGTATTTTGCTTTATTTCCTTTTGTTGTAATCTTTATACAATTTTCTCCATTTATCTTCCAAAATATTTGGGATATACATCTATGTCTGTATTTAGAACAGACTGTTATTACCTAAGTTTGAATTGATTTCATCTAAAAGCAATTAGAAGTTTATTGAGCCATATTTTCAGCTTTCCCATACTCTTTCAATTTTTTACAGTGGTAGAAAACATAAGCTTATATATTTGATTCTGATCCTAACTCTCCTTGGTGCCCCTCTGCCTAGAATGAGGGTATACTGTAATTTTACATTTAACATTGACTTTAACCTTTAAAATAGTTTTGTAAAAATATCTGTGAATGAAACACAATTATTATGAAAAAAAGGCAGTACACAGAGAAAAAGGAAGCATATTGACATAAGCCAACCACACTGACAAAAGCACATCTGGCTCACTGGTCAGAATAAAAGATAGCTGAACTATACTGTACTGTATTATACTGACTGAAAAGCTCTCTTACAGAAGGAAAAACAACATTCTAATTAATAAGTCTGAATTCATATTTCCATTAAATCAGAAATTATTATTAGCATAAAAGAACTTTAGCCAATAAGTGAGACTGAAAGTCCCCTTGATTGTATTCTTTAATTTTGCAGAGTAGAAAGCCTCTAAAAAGTCACATACTGAGTGATTTGAGTTTTTCTAGATTAAATGCTCTGGAGTGTGACTTAAGAATAATTGTTTAGTGACTGACAACAGAAGTGAACATCTGATTCCTGATTTCAAATTGGTGACTTCGCCACATAGAAAAAAAGATGTAAACCTTTTCATGTTAGATTAGAATGATATACTCTCTAACTGTACATTTATAATGGGGTATGTTATAAGGAAAAAGCTGTGAAGAATTATAAGGTTCATCAACTGACTGTTAGTATTAATATATTAATTATAATTTCAAAATTTTTATGAATGAAGGATTTTGGGTGACAGTAAGTAAAACTATTAATGTTATTAATAATCAGAAATTTTGGTTTATATGAAAGAACTACAAATAATGAGTCAACTAATTAAACTGTGTTTCATTTAAGTTTAAATTATTTTATCTATCTCTCCATCTCTCTGTGTATCTATTTCTATACAAAGTTAAATATTTGTACACTTTTTTTCTAAATATTTTTCACTTATAGTTTCTTCCTTTTTTTTTTGTTTTGTGTGTTTTGTTTTTAGGGCCACACCTGTGATATATGGAAGTTCCCAGGCTAGGTGTCTACTGGATCTGCAGCTGTTGGCCTATGCCACAGCCACACCAATGCAGTTATATACATATTAGGCAAAAATATCTCAGCAATAAATAGATGTAGCTTCCAGATCTTGGCTCACAGTACAATTTTTTACTAAAAAGATCCAAGGTTGTGAGAATAAATGGTTTAGACAAGTTCTGAATCCTGAAAGTACCAGGTAAGCCTTAGTACCATGCTAAGCCAGAAAACAAGAGCTGAGAGATTAAAGGAGATTTCAAGGAACACGGAGGTGAGTTTTGTGGTACTCACAATAACCACTTTTGTATTCTGTGATTCCCACTAATTGTAAAATAATCACCGAGTCAAGAATGATACTCAAAAATTGTTAAAAGAGACTCATTTAAACCATTTGAAGTACCTATGACATCACATCTTTATTCAGAAAATTGGTAATTTAATAAGTAGTCATTTACTCTGTTTTTTTAGCGGGATCATATTTGATGCTGGATACTGCTTACTTTAAAAAGATTACTAGCTAACAATTATAAAAGGAATACTCTCAGCCATAAAAAAGAACAAAATAATGCTATTTGCAGCAACATGGATGGAACTAGAGCTTCTCAAACAAGAGAAGCAAAATAAGTCAGAAAGAAAAAGAAAAATGGCATAAGATATCACTTATATCTGGAATCTAATACATGGCACAGAAGAACCTATCTATAGAAAAGAAACAAAGTCATGGACATGGAGAACAGACTTCTGGTTGCCAAGGGAGAAAGGAAGGAGTGGGATGGACTAGGTGTTTAGGGTTAGTAGATGCAAAATATTGCATTTAGATCAGATAAGCAATGAGATACTGCTGTGTAGCACAGGGAACTCTATGCAATCACATGTGATGTGACATGATGGAGGATAATGTGAGAAAAATAATGTATATATATGTATAACTGGGTCTCATTGCTGTACAGCAGAAATCAACATAACATTGTAAATCAACTACAATAAAAAAAAATTAAAAATAAACAACAGGGGAGTTCCTGTTGCAGAGCAGCAGAAACAAATCTGACTGTTAACCATGAGGCTGCAGGTTCGATCCCGGGCCTCACTCAATGGTGTTGCCATGAGTTGTGGTGTAGGTCATAGATGCAGCTTGGATCCTGTATTGCTGTGGCTGTATTGCAGGGTGACATTTGTAGCTACAGTTTGACACCTAGCCTGGGAACCTCCATATGCCATGGGTGTGGCCCTAAAAATAAATAAGTAAAAACAATAGCCCAAAAAATAAAAAAAATAAAAGGAATGATTGGATTAGAAAATTGTGATTATAATACCCAACAAGGTAGCTGCTGAAACCATTAATTAGGTGGAAGGGTGAAAGTTATTCACATTGCTTCAATATATCTTTCAGAGATTACTTTCAAGTACAGAAAAAGTGCCTCTAAAATGGAGATAACTTGGAGTTCCCAATGTGGCGTGATGGGTTAAGAATCCTATTCCAGGGGTTTGGAATCTGTGTAGCCATGGATTTGATGCTTGGTCTGTCACAGTGGATTAAAAGATCCAGCACTGCAGCAGCTGAAGAATAGGTCACAGCTTTGGCTCAGATTTGATCTTTGGCCTAGGAACTTGCATATGACATAGGTGTGGCTATTAAAAAATAATTAAATTAAATTAATTAAATTAAATGGAGACACTTTGAGTCATGTTCTTAACAGAATGATCAAACTTTAGGATCATTAACCTTGAGATTCTGACAGTACGTAACATTTGAGATGATGCAAAAAAGTGCATTTGTAATAATATCTCTATGGGATTTGTGCTGAGAAAAATGAACTTGAATGTAATAAAATAATTAGATTTAAATTTCTGTTTATAGGAATGCAGGTTATAAAGGAAGAAATCAATTAAAAAAGGAAGTATAATACAAAATATTCAGGTTGTGAATGTATAACTAATTCAATGCCAGTTCTCATATATTGTCAGAGTGAATATTTTTATAAGTGCTTTAAAAATATAGTTTGGCTTTCCTGGTAAGTTTAATCATTCAAATACCCTACACCGAAAATTTTATGCCTAAGTGTCTATCCTAGAGAATTTCCCACATCTATGAACCAAGTGACCTGCAGAAGATTATTCAGAGCAGCATTTTTCATAATAGCCCCAAGCTGGATATGACCTAGTGACCATCAATAATAGAATAGAAAATATAAATGTGTTGTCACCAAAAACAGGCATAAAAGTTAATGCAGCTACTAGAATTCACACCAAGGTATCTCAAAAACTTGACTTTAAATAGATGAAAATCACAGAAGCATAACTAAACTATGTTATCTATAAGTACACACGTGAAAAATAAATGTATGAAGTAAAGGGTGTGGCTATCACAAATGTTATAGGAGCAGTTTTCTTTAAGAGAGGGATGGAAAGAAAAAGGAGTGAGTAGTGTGGTTTCTGAGGGTTTAGGCAACATTTTCTTTTTTACCTTAAATTGCTGGTACATGGTCTGCCTTATTATGATTTAAATTTCACACATACAGTGCCAATTTTCATGTGAAACAAATGAAATATAAGCTCATATAGGACTTAAAAGAAGACTCTTGAAGTTCCCATCATGGCTCATTAACAAACCCGACTAGGATCTATGAGAACGTGGGTTCAATCCCTGGTCAGCTTTGCCGTGAGCTGTGGTGTAGTTTGCAGGCGTAACTCAAATACTGTGTCCAGTATCTGTACTGTAGGCTTGCAGCTACAGCTCCAATTCAACCCCATGCCTAGGAACCTCCGCATGCCATGGGTGTGGCCCTAAATAGACAAAAGAGAGAGGAAAAAAAAGAAAACTCTTTACTTTTAATTTGTGTGTGATGATGTCATGCCAAGGGCTATATTACCATCATAGAAATATACAAAATAAATACATTTCTACTGGTAAACAACATACATAAAGGATGTGTGTTTGTATCCATGCAAAGCCTCTTTTCTTTTTGTAGGATGAAGAAGAGACTGCACCCCAAGAATGGAGAATATCACATCTTAGACTGGTCAAAGTCACCTCTTCCCAAAGTGACCTACAAAAGTGATACAGTACCTATTGCTAAACTTTTGGAAATTTTGCTGTCTTTTAGTAGTTTTGTTACTGAAGGTTTAGGAATAATAATTTTACTCCTATGTTATGAGAAATTCATATTTATTCTTCAAGTTGTCCAAATATTACATATCACATGTCTTAAGAAGACTCTCTGGAATTGCACCTGGAATCTTGTCTGAATATTTTTTTAATTTATAAATATTACATATTTTCCCTTTGCTGGTTCATTCTAAATGATCTTGAAGGGTACATTTCAACCTTTTCATCTTTATTTATCATTGTAAACAGTACATAGGACATAATGAATAACCCTTAATTATAATCTGAAATAATGTCTCTCATTCTGCAAACTGGTATGGAAAATGACTAGTTCAAGCAGCTATGAGGATATGTGATGGTAAAAAGGGAGTCTGGTGTTCTGCCTTTGGCTTGGTTTTCTTAACATGTAGATTCTAATTTTTGATTCATTTTGACATCAATTACAAATAAAAATTTTATTTCAAATAAAGCTGTCTCATTTCATAAGCTCTAAAACAGTCTTCTATTCATGACTTCTTTAACCTAGTATTATTACTATTAATATCTTAGGTTGGGATTACTTAAGGTTATATCAGTTCAGAAACTGGAGAGCCATACTCTCCAGCTTTTCTTCAAAAGGGAATAAGAAAGAAACGAAGGAAGACAAAATGAAATAACAGCATATAAATAGTCTACATAACATTAATAAGGGCTTAGGGGAAAAAATGATGGATGTGAGAAAGAACAGAGAATGTAGCTGTGGTGCACCACTTCTGTTTTCTGCTCATACAAAACAGGCCATTTATACATGCTCACCTGCACATAGGGTAGGCTTTTAATGGCCATAATCATTCTATAATTCTACATAGTTGTAAAGTTGCTAAATACTCATTTTTCAAATGACTATTGAAAATACTGAGAAAAAGAAGAAAATAAGAGGAAATTTTTCTCCTAACAACAAAAACTCCTCGCTATTAAACTGGTTTTTATTCAAGGCCCATGTAAACAAAGTAAATGTGAGTGCTTTTTAATAACATTTAATTCAATATTTACTGTAGAATGGTTGTACTTAGAGGTATCTAATATATCATAATAGTACTAAAAGTTAAAGTTGATAGATAAAGATATGCTTTGGTCCCTTGATGACCTTGCTAAAGATATTTCCTGATGCAACAGGGAAACAACCAGAGCAATGAAGCAAAACAAACAAAGAAACAAAGAAACAAAAAAAAAACACAACCTATGTTGAAATATAACATTCTTTGAGTAGGAGGGTCTAACACTGCCTGAGCACAGGTATATTTCCTGGATTTTCAAGTTATCTGAGATAATTCAGTTCCATTTTGTTTTAGCTACACGGACTAGAGATTTGGTCACTGATAGGAGAAGAATACAGACCAATAAAGCAATCAATGAAAATTCTACTGAAAATTTGTGGGAGAGAGGGTTCCAAAAGACAGAAAGTCTAATATCATATAAGCTGTTCCTCTGCATCTGTCACTGAAGTTTTAGTAAAATCATTCCATAAGGTGTTAAAATTAGATTTGGGAGTGGGGCATAGGAGGCAAGTTTTTTATCTTGAAAAAATAATTGTTAATATCAGTTATGATATTTGAACCACTTTGAGAAGTATTTTGAGGCTGGCTACATTATTGCCAAAAAAAAAAAAAAACCCTCAAAAGATTAAACAGAAATCAAGCAGGAGGAGGGGTTAAAATATCTCATGATGACCACTCTTTGAGCAAAAGTGGAAACAAAAGCACATATTAACATGACTCTGAAGCAGAGATAGTCAACATTTGAAAAACCCATTATGACTAAACTCACAAAGAGGAACATTTACTGTGAAGGTTAATGCACTATATATTATTCAACTACATTTAGCCATTGACAAAGATCCTGAAATTGAGCTTGCTGTATCATACACAAGAGAATATTTTACTTTGAAATACCCACACACTTCAGAATGCATAAGGGTAAAATCCAAGGTAAGATCCTCTTTATATTAGTTGTTGTTCTGTATTAGGAGCATAAGGGGTCTTGCATATTCATATCATGTGGGCATGAATATTAAAATAGACTTTCACATTGACATCTTATTAGATTACCACCAGCAAAGTCAAAAAGAAAAATTTTTAAATGGTTAATATTTAGCTTCTATGTTGGTCATTACCAGAAAAGGTTATTATTACATGACATTGAACCAAGATATGCCTTTTTAACATTCTGCACCACTGTCACAGCCAGTTAAAAAGCACAAAAGGACAGAACTATGAGGATAAATGATAAAAGAAAATAAGTGCAGAAAAGGATAAAAGGATTGTTTCTTCTGTTCAGTTTTATTTCTGAGACAGCCACTCCTAACCTTTATTAAAGCAAGTGATTAACTTGAAGCATATTCAGAGAGGATTCAGGAGTAGCACTGAAGTATATTTTTCCAAACCTGGTCTATGAATGATATTGCAGAATTAATATTTAAACAGCTCAGCCTTTCAGCTACAGCAGGTGTTAAAAAAAAAAAAAAACACACACAGACAACCTGGGCCCCCTTAAGGTTGTTTCCTAATATAAAATTTTTAAATCATACCAAGAGAATTACAGCTTATCTAAATTACATAATACCAGCAAAACAATTAATTTGGGTAAAGCCTTTAGAACAACTTGCTTTCTGGGACAATTTGTTGCACTCTTAATAAAATGTCGATCTATTGCAGCTTAGAAGGTGAAATATATCTCAGATAGTATTGATAAAGCAGCAGAAAATGACATTACCTTAAACTTGCTTCCCTGGTTCCCATCAAAAGAGTCTTAAGGGGATATAAGGTAACTCTCAATCTTCCCATCCTTTCTAGGAGAAAATCTGTCAGAACTCTGTCCTGTCTTAGATACATGTTCCCTTCCTAAGTTCCCTCCCTGCCCAGTAATGCAAGTCCCAAGTGGAGTCATAAATCTTATTTGGAGAGGGAAGTTGCATTCTCAGCCAAGTAGGAGATTCTGTAATGTGTGTTACTTTTGGTTGTAGTATTGTGTAGTTATGCAATTTATTTTTGTATTGTGGGTATTGTTGCCCACACATGTGGTTGAATATGTACTTCACCCCACCCTGCACCAAAGAATAACTTCAACTTAAGAGAAAAAGAACTCAAGAATTTTCCTATTTTTGAAGGAGTAATTGAAAATTACTATAAAAACATCTTAGTTGTCTTAAACAACTGAAAGCTCAAAGCAAATGTTGATAGCACTAGATACTAAGAAATAAATCGTTCTGTTAGTATAGACCAGACACTTGGAATTCATTTGAAGAGCACTGTATTTTGATCAAGGGCTACTGGGTTAACAGACAATTTTAGTTGTTGTTAAATGACCACAAGCATCTCTTAGGAAGAGTTGGCCATGGAGAATACCTCAGGTTTTTCCATCTGGCATAACATTTAAGATATGCACACTTAGCAGATCACACAGAATCCCACACATAAAGCTACCTACAATTTTTTTGGGCAATGGATAAGACAAAGAATACATTTGTGAGGTGAGAGGGATATTGACAGTTAACAGTTATCTAGGCAGAATTAAAAAAGTTACACATGGCACCCCAATCTCTGTTGTTAATGTGAAAAGACTGATTCTTTGATCCTTCTGAAGCTTTATATATCTTTGATCATTCTGAACCTTTACAACCAGGTTTGTGAAGGTCTAGCCAAAGCAGGTATGCCATCAGGAACTGGCAGATGGATCTTGGCACTATGTTGTTGTCAGATACACTGGCACAGTTAATTGTCTAGCTGAGTTGCCAGTTTCCATAGGTTCATCAGATTTTGTACCTAAAAACAATATTTAAGAAAGAGAAGACAAATATATACCCATGCAGCAGAATAAGGTGAGCTCAGAGACATGATAGGAATTCAATTATCTATTACTGAGATGGCATGTGTTCAGTATTACTGTGATTTTTGTCTTTTATAACTATTTCCTTCAAGGTTCTGTGACTTATGCCTGGTTTTACTTTTCTTTATATATTGCACTATTCTCTTAGGTAGATCTGGTGCCTTTAACAAAAATAAACGGGAAAATGCCATTTTATTTTTATGATTTAATTTAACTCCAAACTTTTCTATTAGAAAATATACAAATAAAAAATAAGTTTTTGGAAGTGAGTTACAGTCTCTTTCAGATCTCATATTTACTCATTTAGGAAGTCTGTAATTTTATATTTGAAAACTTGTATATCTCAGTAAGAGCACAAAATATGGAAGAAGATTGTGTTCTGAGTGCTGTGAGTTTACATAACTGTAAAAGCAAAACAAAAAAAAAATAAAATACCTTCCCTTTTAACATGTTACTTCACCATGCAGAAATCATAGGCAAAAAATACATTCAAAATGAATTTTATATCTGTATCTTGCAATTCTTAATATGTGAATATATTATTTTTCAGCAAATAAGAGATATTTCTAATACGTTAAAGTGGTTTAAAATAGTTTCAATCTTTTTGTCAGATGGCACCAGGTTAAATAATTAAGAAATGAGCACTAAAATATACTGTTTACTTATATGAATGCAGATAAGATTGGAGAATAAAAAATGTAACAATATAAAATGTCAGTACAATATACTGTCATCTATATACTTCTATAAAAATACTATAAGGAAGCAACTCATTTTTATCCAAAAGAAAGCAGTTACATAATTGAGTACTTATCAAGTCTCTTACACAAAAATACTTAACATCTTGAACATGAAAAGCTCTTTGAAAATAATCTGATTAGGTAGCAATGGGTGGGGCAGGGCTTCCGTGGGCATCCTGGAACCCTGGATCCCAGGCAGTTTTTCAGAACTCTGCTATCTGTGGACACTAATATGGACTTAATTTAAAGAACTCCAAGGTCCATTAATGGATGAAAACATGAATCAAATTGTATTAAGGCATTCAAATCCTAGCACTTTGGGAAAGAGCAAAGGGGTGACTTTAAAAAGGCAGACAGAAACAGGAGGCTGGATTAAGATGGCAGAATAGAAGGACTGGAGCTCAACTTCTCTCCCAAAAAACAAAAAAACTACAACCAAATGCTGAGCAACCTTCAACCAAATGGACTGAAAACTTCCAAAAAAGATATTCTACTCCAGAAGACAAAGAGAAGACCACATCAAGAGGTAGGAGGAGTGATTACATGACAGAAGCACAGACCCACAGGCTGGAAAGTAATTGCATCACAGAGACTCAGCTAAAGGACTGAGAGTTCTCAGCCCCATGCCAAATCCCCTTGCCTGGGGATCTGGCACAGGGAGAAAGAGCCCCTGGAGC
>PVHT020004944.1:17490202-17667043 GCA_004024745.2 Catagonus wagneri
AGACCACATCAAGAGGTAGGAGGAGTGATTACATGACAGAAGCACAGACCCACAGGCTGGAAAGTAATTGCATCACAGAGACTCAGCTAAAGGACTGAGAGTTCTCAGCCCCATGCCAAATCCCCTTGCCTGGGGATCTGGCACAGGGAGAAAGAGCCCCTGGAGCATCTGTCATTGAAAGCCAGTGGGGCTTGTGTGCAGGAGCTCCACAGGACTGAGGAAACAGAGACCTCATTCTTGAAAGGCACCCAGGGCAAAGCAAACCCTCCATAGGAATACGGGTGGAACCTGACTGCAATTCTTGTAGGATCTCCGGGGAAAACAGGGGTGACTGTGGCTTGTTGTTGGGGAAAGGCATTGGAGGTGAAGCTCTCGGGAACATTCATCAGCCTGCATTTCTCCAGAGGGGGCCATTTCTGGGAAAATCTGGTCCCTCCCATTAGCACTGAGAAACCCCAGGCCAAACAATAATCCAGGTGGGACCACAGCCCCACCTGTCACTAAACAGGCTGTCTAAAGACCCCTCAGGCACACAGCCAGCCTCTAATCTCACCCAGAGACAAAGCTCTACCTATCAGAGGGATAGGAATCAACTCCACCTACCAGTGGGCAGGCACCAGTCCCTCCCATCGGGAAGCCTACAGCAAGTCACTCCATACCACCTTTAGCCACAGGGGAGTCAACCACCAGAACTAAGAGAGACTACAACTCTATTGTCTGCAAAAAGGTCACTACACCAAAAATCTATAAAAATGAAACACAGAAAACTATAACTCAGATAAGGGAGAAAGAAAAAAAGCCCAGAAAAACAGCTCAGTGATGAGGAGATTATCACCCTCCCAGAAAGAGACTTTAGACTCTTGATGCCAAAGATCATGCAAGGCACTGGAAATAAACTGGAGGCAAAGATTGTTAATTTACAGGAAACACTGAGCAAAGAAATACAAGATATAAAAATTAAGGAAGAAGAGATGCAAAATACAATAACTGAAATAAAAAATTCATTAGAAGCAGCCAACAGTAGAATACAGGAGGCAGAAGAACGAATCAGTGAGGTGGAGGACAGATTAGTGGAAATCACTAATGTGGAAGAGAAAAGAGATAAAGGATTGAAAGGAAATGAGCTGAGTCTCAGAGAACTCTGGGATACTGTGAAATGCACCAACATCCATATTATAGGGGTGCCAGAGGGAGAAGAAAGAGAGAAGGGGACAAAAAAATATTTGAAGACATAATAGCCAAAAACTTCCCTAATATGGGAAAGTAACCACTCAGTCAAATCCAGGAAGGGCAATGAGTACCTTATAAAATAAACCCAAGGAGGAAAACCCTGAGACACATATTATTCGAAATGACCGAAATGAAAGACAGAGAGAAAACATTGAAAGCAGCTAGGGAAAAGAAACTAATGACATACAAGGGAACCCCAATAAGGTTAACAGCAGATTTTTCAGCTGAAACTCTGCAGGCCAGAAGGGAGTAGCTATACTTAATGTGATGAAAGGAAAAAAACCTCCAACCAAGGTTACTTTATCCAGCAAGGCTCTTATTCATATTTGAAGGAGAGATCAAAACCTTTACAGATAAGGAAAGCTAAGAGAATTCAGCAATGCTAAACCAGCTTTACAACAAATACTAAAGGAACTTCTCTAAGCAGAAAAGAAAAGGCCACAACCAGAAGCAAAAATACCACAAATGACAAAGCTCACCAGTAAAGCCTTGTCATACAGTAAAGATACTAAATCATCCATGCACAGTTGTGCTGCCAAAAATCAGAAAAAGTGCAAAGAGAGCACAAATGCAGGACACAGGAGACATACTTGGAATTAACAAACCAACAACTTAAAACAATCTCATTTATATATAGACGCCTATATCAAAACTTCAGGGTACCTGCAAACCAGAAATCTATAGTTGATACACAAACAAATAAGAAAAATCAATTCAAATACAACATTAAAGATAGTCATCTTGTGAGAGGAAACAACAAGAGAATGAGGGAAGAAAAAAGAGCAACAAAACCCCCAAACAGTTAATACAATGGCAATAAAAACATACCTATCAATAATTACCTTAAATGTTAATGGACTGAATGCCCCAACCAAGGGCACTACAAAATGATAAAAGGATCAATCCAAGAAGAAGATATAACAATTTTAAATATCTATGCCCCCAACACAGGATCGCCACAATATATAAGGCAACTGAAACAACTTAAAAGGAGAAATCAACAATAACACCATCATAGTGGGGAACTTTAACACCCCACTTACAGCAATGGACAGGTCATCCAGACAGAAAATCAATAAGGAAACACAGGCCCTGAATGAACCATTAGATCAGATGGACTTAATAGATATTTATAGGATATTCCATTCAAAAGCAACAGAATACACATTCTTCTCAAGTGCACATGGAACATTCTCTAAGATTGATCGCATCCTGGGCTACAAATCAAGCCTCGGTAATTTTAAGAAAATTGAAATCATAACAAGCATTTTTTTCTGACCACATTGCTATACAACTGGAAATCAACAACAAGAAAAAAATGGCGAAAAATACAAACACGTGGAGACTAAACAACATGCTACTAAACAACTAATGAATCACTGAAGAAATCAAAGAGGAAATTAAAAAATACCTAGAAGCACATGACAACAAAGATACAACACTCCAAAACCTCTGGGATGCAGCAAAAGCAGTTCTAAGAGGAAAATTTATAGCAATATAAGCCTCCTCGGGAAACAAGAAAAATCTCAAATAAACAACCTAACTTTACATCTAAAGCAGCTAGAGAGAGAAGAACAGACAAGACTTAAAGTTACTAGGAGAAAAGAAATCACAAAGATCAGAGCAGAAATCAATGAAATAGAAATGAAGAAAACCATAGAAAAGATCAATGAAACTAAAAGCTGGTTCTTTGAAAAGATCAACAAAATTGATAAACCCTTAGCCAGACTTATCAAGAAAAAAAGAGAGAAGACACAAATCAATAAATATAGAAATGAAAAAGGAGAAGTAACAATAGACATCAAAGAAATACAAAGGATCATAAGAGCCTACTATATGCAGCTTTATGGCAATAAAATGAAAACCTAGAAGTAATGGACAAATTCTTAGAAAAGTACAATCTCCCAAGACAAAACCAAGATGAAAAGAAAATATCAATAGACAAATCACAAGTTCTGAAATTGAAAGTATGACTTAGAAACTTCCAACAAACAAAAGTCCAGGACCAGATGGCTTCACAGGTGAATTCTATCGAACATTTAGAGAAGAACTAACACCTATCCTCCTGAACGTCTTCCAAAAAATTGCAGAGGAAGGGACACTCGCAAACTCATTCTATGAGGCAACCATCACCCTGATACCAAAACCAGAAAAAGATACCACAAAAAAAGAAAATTGCAGGCGAATCTCACTGATGAACATAGATGCAAAAATCCTCAAAAAATACTAGCCAACTGAATCCAACAATACATTAAAAGGATTGTACATCACCACCAAGTGGGATTTATCCCAGGGATGCAAGGATTCTTCAATATCCACAAATCAATCAGTGCGATACACCACGTCAACAACTGAAGAATAAAAACCATATGATCCTCTCCATAGATGCAGAAAAAGCCTTTGACAAAATCCAACACCCATTTCTGATAAAAACGCTTCAGAAAGTGGGCATGGGGGAACCTACCTCAACATAATCAAGGCCATCTATGACAAATTCAGAGCTCACATCATTCTCAGTGGTGAAAAGCTGAAAGAATTCCTGCTGAGATCAGGAACAAGACAGGGATGTCCACTCTTACCACTACTATTCAACATAGTTTCGGAAGTCCTAGCCACAGCAATCAGAGAAGAAAAATAAATAAAAGAATCCAAATTGGAAAGGAAGAAGTAAAACTATCACTATTTGCAGATGACATGATACTATACCTAGAGAATCCTAAAGACAACCAGAAAACTGTTAGAGCTCATCAATGAATTTGGCAAAGTTGCAGGATATAAAATTAATACACAGAAATCAACTGCATTTCTATATACTAACAATGAAAGATCAGAAAGAGAAATTAGGGAAGTGATCCCATTTACCATCACATCAAAAAGAATCAGATACTTAGGAATCAAACAACCTAAAGAGACAAAAGACCTGTACTCTGAAAACTATAAGATGCTGATGAAAGAAATCAAGTAAGACATGAACAGATGGAAAGACATACCATGCTCAATATTATCAAAATGACTATACTGCCCAAGGCAATCTACAGATTCAATGCAATCCCTATCAAATTAGATTAAAGATCTAGATATAAGACCAGATAGAATAAAACATAGGCCAATCACTCTCTGACATAAATGATAGCAACATCTTCTCAGATCCATCTGTCAGAGTAATGACAATAAAAACCAAAATAAACAAATGGGACTTAATTAAACTTCAAAGTTACTGAAGAGTAAAGGAAACCCTAAACAAAATGAAAAGACAACCCACAGAGTGAGAGAAAATATTTGCAACTGAATCAACTGACAAGGGATTAATCCCCAAAATTTACAAACATCTCCTACAGCTCTGAAGATCTAAACAGAGAATTTTCCAAAGACGACATACAGACGGCCACAAAACAAATGAAAAGATGTTCAACATCACTCGTTATTAAAGAAATGCAAATCAAAACCATATGAGGTACCACCTTACACCAGCCAGAATGGCCATCATCAAAAAGTCTACAAACAATAAGGGCTGGAGGGGGTGTGGATAAAAAGGATCCCAACTACACTGCTGGTAGGAATGCAAATTGGTGCAGCCACGGTGGAAAACAGTATGGAGATTCCTCAGAAAACTCAAAATAGAATTACCATTTGATCCAGCAATCCCACTCCTGGGCATCTATCCAGAGGAAACCCTGACTCGAAAAGACACATGTACTCCAGTGTTCATTGCAGCACTCTATGCAATAGCCAAGTCATGGAAACAACATAAATGCCAGTCAACAGAGGAGTGGATAGGGAAGATATGGTACATACACACAATGGAATATCACTCAGCCATAACAACATTTATAGCAACATGATGGACCTAGAAATTGTCATGCAAAGTGACACCAGTCAGGCAATTAGACAGCAACACCCAATGCTACCGCTTACATGTGGAAACTAAGAAGACACAATGAACTTTGCAGAACAGATATTGAATGACTCACAGACTTTGAGTAAACCTATGGTTTCCAAATAAAATAATCTGATTTTTTTAACCCTTGTTTTCCTAAATTTCTATGTGAAGACACTCAGCACTTCTGTCCCTGCTTCCATAATGGGACATTGCTATATTATCTCAATGTTTTGTCTACAAATTCATTTTACCATTTAATACAATGCCTCCTCATTTATTAGGATCTAAGTAGGAGAGAGTGGCCGAGACAGTGGAATAACATTGCCAAAACTCAGCCTCTGTCCACTGGTGCCAAATAGAATTGATGAGACAGAGTTTTGGGTGAAGGAGAAAAAATAGCTTTCATTACTTTGCCATGCAAAGGAGGCCACAGCAGGCTAATGCCTTAAAGACCATGCCCTCCTTTGCGGAAGAATTACAGGGAGCTTTGTGGTCTACAAGGAGAAAAAAGGGTTTCAGTTAAGAATCAGGATTGGGATAGACATGTATTCTTCTTTTTTGGGGGAAATTTTAGTCACGGAAGCTGGTGTTGAGAGATCTTAATGTGATCCTGACGGTGCCCTAAAACTGTACTCTTTCTTGACTGATTCTCCCTTGTGTTTGGATCCCCTTCCCCTGATCAGCAGCAGTATGAGCCTACCCCTTAGAATTCAGGGAAGGTCATGGAGGCTGAATGAGGCCCAGTTCCTAAAAACAAGAAATGGGGGACATAGAAAGATTTCTGTGCCCAGGACCCCCATAGCACTCTGGCTGGGTACAGCAATATCCTGAGCTCATCTCCTCCTATGAGCACATCAAAAATTATAACTATTTATAGAGGAACTACTGATGAGAAAGACTGGAAGCCTAGCAGGAAAGATCTTCTACAACTAAAAATGTGAAGAAGGAACCTGGGTAATATGGAGGAGGGTAGAGATGTGGTTTGGTCAAGACCGGTTGCCCTCAGTAGATGACCCACAAATGGGAGGATGTTTACAATGGCAGAGGATCCCCTCGAGGAATGAGGGGTCCAAGACCCGTATCAGGGTTACCAATCCCAGGGTTCCTACACCCAAAGAGGAGCCCTTAGGACATTTGGCTTTGAAGTCCAGCAGGGCTTACATTGCAGAAAACCAGAGGGCTTAGGTAAATAGAGACTATTTAAAGGGCAGACATAAAAATCTCATATGCTCTGAGACCAGAGCAGAAGCAGTAATTTGAAAGGAGTCTAGGTCACACCCACCTGATGATCTTGATGAGATTTCTGGAGAGGCAGGAGACCACTAGAACCCACTCTGGGGACAAAGACACTGGCAGCAGATATTTTGGGGTAGACCATTCTCCCAGAATCACATTGGTCCTGGCGAGCACAATTTTGGGATTCTTCTTTAGCTTATTAGAGACAAGACTTGGCCCCTACCTCTACCCTCCACTCCCCCAACCTCCACCCCCTCCCACTAAATGAGCCTATCAGCACCAGTACTAGGATGCCTTAGGACAAACCGCAAGCTGGGCAGAGACACAGACCCACCTATCTGAAGGCCAGCTGCCTTAAGACATGCTGAACGCACAGTCCTTCCTGGATTAGCCATCTACCAGAGGGACCAGGACCATCAGTGCACTAGCCCTAGACCCAGACCTACCAGGACCTGCATCCAAGCAGGGCCCTGTGGGGCTCCTGGGAGGACAAGTCTTTCTGTGTCCTCCATTCTTTGTTTTTAGGGAATAAGCTTCAGCCTCCATGACCTTCCCTGAGTTCCAAAGGGCAGGTTCAAACAGTTGCTAATTAGGGAAGAGAGAGGGTGCAGAGACCAGGGAGGAAGAGTCAAGAGAAAAGATTGCAACCTTGTAGCAGGGTCCTGGTTCCTCTTCAAGGAACAAACATAACAACATCTGCCCACTCACCACTGGGCAGACACCAGCTACAGAATTCCCTACCTCAAAGTCAGCTGGGTCAGGAAATGTATCACCCACCAGCAGGCATACACTAGCTCTTGGACCCACATGGCCCAGCAGCCAAAGACCCCAGAATAAGGCTCCAACACCAACAGGCTGGTATTGATAGGGATGGAGTAGGCATAGGAAGTTGTAGTGGCCCCAATAAAGGATCATAGATAGGAAGGAAAACCTAGGGGATGTTGGGAGATCACTGTAAGGTAATAATTGCTCAGAAAGCCATCAGAACAAGGCAGGCTTGCTTGCCTAGTGGAGGTGCCAGAATTGCCTCAGGTTATTGGGTGGTGGTTGGGTGAGGTCTGCATTCAGATTCAGACCCAGGGCAGGAGTTTGAGGACTGCTCTTCTGCTCATTTGAATACACATCTTACTGATACTAAGGAGGAGTTTTGCTCAAAGGATGAGGTGTTTTTTTCCCTCACCCCCACTCACCTTGAATGATAAAACTGTAGCTCTGAGCCTCCTTTGCCTGCCTGCTTCCATCTCTTACAAGCGTCCTATCTTAATATATCTATTTCTTGCCTAGCACTTTGTCTCCCACTGAATTCCTTCAGCACAGAGACATGAAGAATCTGAAGCTCAGTGAATTCAGATACCAGGTGAGTGATTCTAATTTAAAGCTGTGGGTTCAAGTCCCAGTCTGGGTTTTGTCTAGGTTTGGGCTAATAGTGCTGTCAGTTTCAGTATTAGTCTGGTGACCCCCACTCAGCCCCAGCCTTGCTCACCAGCAGGGCAATACAAGCTCTGCAACAGTTTGTAAACCTCAGCCAACTGCCTGAAGATCCAGCCCCACTCACCAGCAGCAGGCACTAGCTTTAGGACACCTTGTGCTCCAGAGCCAGTTGTAATAAGAAACAGTACCACCCAGTACCAAGCAAACACTAGAACTGGAAACCCAGGTTTCTGCAGTTACCTGCCTTGTGACCTCAAGGTTACTAGTAGTTTCCTCTGAGCAACAATGAGAACTCCTTGATTTAATCTAAATAAACCATTTTCTTTATGATAATAGGATATTGTCCTGGCTTGAGATGCCCAGAAGCCGAATCTGAGATGGAGATTTATGCCTAAATTATGTAGGGTTAGGGTTAAGATGAAATCTGTGAGAACGTAAGAGAAAAAGCCAAACAAATGAATGGTTTTACCTGAAGTGTAGGCCTTGATTTCACAAGAAAATCAAGAATATTAATTGCATCACAAGTTATCCCATCCTGAGATATTTTGCAGCCTGCTATCCGTCATTTGTTGGCTTTGGTTAAGTGGAAACAATAGGAGACTCAAGTCTTTCCAGGCATTTCTGTCTTCCCAGGGCAATTCTCTAGGGAAGGGTGTGGCTGGGAGACTTTAACAGCCAACACTCACAGAACCAGGGACATGAGTAAACAGGCCTGGTAAAAGTAATCTGAGAGTATTACTTGTTCGTCCAAAAACATGTATTCTAGTATTTCATTTCATATTGTTTTCACTTGCTAGAATCTTTGTTCCTGTGATTGGTAGCAATCAACATAATAAAGGTCCAGAATTCAGCCATAAACAGCATTTACTGATGCTGCAACCATGGCAGGGATCAAGCAAGAATACAACATAGGAGTTTGGTCTTTGTGAAAACAACATGTGCTCATGTGTAGCAAGGCCGCAGCAGGAAATTTATTCTAGGACCCAGAGCAGATGGTACAGTTGCCAATTGACCTTTATGGAACATTGTTCACTGCTTGACTTTACTGAATAAAGAGGCAGGAAAAAAGTCAGCTTTCTCAGTCTCAAAGATCTATTTAACCCACCTAAGTGTTTGTTCTATAATCATACATAGACATTGAAATAATTCGTATTTTCCTCAAAATAATTCTTTATGAGAATGAAATCTGGGGTATTTATTATTTTTGCTTGATAAAATATGGAATTCGTTAAATTTGAATTTCAGATAAACAGTGAATATTTTCTTAGTATACATTTTCCCACACAATATTTGGGACATAGCTATACTAAAACTATTCACTGTTTATCTGAAATTTGAATTTAACTAGTAATCTCATATTTTTATCTATGAAATCAATCCACCCTAGGCAATAGCCAGATTACTTAGAATATAATATTCCTATAGTGCAACGGTGTATTATAAACTGAAACGAAGTATTTTTTTAAATCATTTGTCCTGAGTTTTCCATCATCAATATATAAAGATAAAATTCTTTTTACAAAGAAATAGGGGAAAAAACATCAAAATGTAACAGATTTAAGTGCTTAAATTTTTGCTCCTGTCAACTTAGAAACCGCAAACGTTAAACATACACTTACACAGACACATAGGTATACACGTGAACATACACACAATTTTTTACCCTCATTAAGTTTTAAAAACTATTGCTTGGTGGAGTTACAGTATCAATTTATAAATGATATATAAAAAGAAAAACCTTGGCTCCCCTGCAGTGCCAGTTGAAAATACATTGCATCGCCTTCACTGCTGAGTAGAGCGGTACTCAGCTACTTGCTCTAATATCATTTCGAATTAGAGACATCCATCACACTGAGGAACCCTACCAGTTGGAAGGAAAGGGAACTTTCTTTATGTGTGGTCTCCCTCTAGGAACGGAGAAAAGGAGTCAGTTTTTTTTCGATCCTTTCTTTTGCTTTTCATTTTCGTATTATTGCTTGAGAAATGTATCACAGTAGTCATTCCTTTATCTACTCACACATACCATTAACAAGCCAAAGTGTTTGCATGTGTTCCCTAGAGGCAACAGCAGTTGGCTTGTTTTTAGTGCAAAGTCCCTGAGGGAATAAAAGAGATAAAAAAAAAAATAAAATAGAACAAAATAAAATAAAACAAAATAAAAAAATCTTTAACAATTTAAAATTAATAATAAAACTTCCGGCCAGCTAAATGCAGCTTGATTTCTCTTTAAAAGAGAATATTTTTGGTTTATTTAAATAGACTTTTATGGCAGAGCTCTACAGGTCATTCAGTTTGAATTTTATCTCAAAATAAATTTGAATTAATCCAGTGTTTAGGAATCTTGGGGCTTTGATCAAGAAAAATAATAAAATGTTTACTAATCCATTCACAACACTGGGCATTAACTAGGCTTTTACTGAAGTGTTTGGTTCAGTCTTTTTGTTTGTTTGTTTGCTTGCTTCGTTGCTACATTTTTAGCTATAGCCTCCTAGACTTCAAGTTTAGACAAGTAAATTGAAGAAAAAGTAATAAAGACAATTTAAGCAGTGGAAATTTAATCGTATACCAATGGGAAGTATCTAATATAGAAAATGAAAGAACGACATTATGTACACCGTCTTCACTGTGGGGCAGTAAAATGGAATTCCAAGAGAATGATATCACAGCACCCCACCATGGTGAGTGTGGACCATACACTGCGAAGGTGTCACAGTGCCATTTGTAATGCCCCCCTTCCAACCTTTCCAAGAAGCTGCACTTGGGAAAGAGAAGTCATCGAGTTAATGATAGAATTCCCAAAAGCATGGGTTGATGGATTTGAGACTGTAAAAGTAGGACCCAGGTGAGACCTGACTTTATTATCAGTTCTTGACCCCAAGTTTCCTCTCTCTCTTTCTCCTTAACTCAGTAGGAACTGTACAGATTAGGGACTGAAATATCATATATTAGCACAGAGTTCAGTGAGATGAAACAATAACATATATAAAGAGCACAATAGCTACAGAATAAAAGAAACATGACACAAAATGCAGGTAGAGACAGAATTAGGTGGCTTAGACAGAAAAAAATACTTTCAACGAGCATAATATTTATGTATGATTGATAGGTGGAAAGAACATATCATATTGATAAGTATTGTCCTCTGCATATGTAAATGCAATGTTTCTGGATATGTTATTTAAAACAGAATATTTGTATGAAGATAATTTTATATGTGGTTAAAATTTTTAAAAGAAAGCATAAATAAATACATATACAGTCTTAATTTTATGGCATAAATGAACTTGATGAAGATGCCAGGTCTTCCCAAAGCAACCCAAAAATCAGTTCCATTTTAATTAAACATTTAATAGATTTTTAATTGAATAAATTTTATAAGCAGAATCTTAGGAGGAAACTTCACAAATGTCTATGGAAACAACGGAATTCTAAAAAATGAAGTAAGGAGATTTGTTCTACACATGTTAACACATGTTAACCTACTCATGGTAATAAAAATAAACCAGTGACAATAGAGGCAAACAGGTGTTATTGGGACAGAAATAGAAAAATATACTTCAGAAGACAATTGAGTGTTCAGCAAGACATATATCTATATATGAGAACACAATATGTGATCAAATAAGTATTATAAACATGTGCACATTATTAATTGAAAGTGGAAGTTTTAAATAGTCCAATACATGGACTTAAAATAAAGGAATTTTAGGAGTTCCCATTGTGGTGCAGTGGAAACGAATCTGACTAGGAACCATGAGGTTGGGGTTTTGAGCCCTGGCCTCAGTCATCAGGTCAAGGATCCAGCATTGCCGTGAGCTGTGGTGCAGGTCGCAGATGCGGCTCAAACCTGGCATTGCTGTTGCTGTGGCTGTGGCGTAGGCCAGCGGCTACAGCTCCAGTTAGAACCCTAGCCTGGGAATCTCCAAATGCTGAGGCTGCAGCCCTAAGAAGACAAAAAGACAAAAAGAGAAAAAAAAGGAGATTGTACCATGTATAGGTGTGTCCTCCATTTGCCGAAAAAAAAAAAAAAAATAAAAGAGACCTAAGTGGGAAGGACAATTTTAAAATGTAATGGAAAAAACTGTAGGAAAAATATATTTTTCAAATGAAGGGAAATAGTGCTAAAAGAAATCCAAAAGCACAAGCCACAAGATAAAATTATATGGCTTTGAAATTATTAAAAGTAATTATATTTGCTCAATGTGGAATTTATAGATGGATTTAATAGACTGGTCATACTGTAAAAAAGTTATATCTTAAACCAACAAGGAGATGTAGGTATTTCTAAATATTAAAAAGAGAATTACAGAAATCCAATGTGCCTTCACCAAAAAATATTGATATTCAGTTTGACTTTGTTTTTAGATCTTTTAACGCATTTACCTGTGTACATCTAAACACATGCATATAATATGTATACACACAAATATTAATTTAGTGGCTCAACTTCTTTAGTATTTGGGAAAATGCAATTTTAAACCACTATAAGACACAATTAATATATATTAGATTGCCTAAATGTGAAAGTAAGTTTATATCAAGGTCTGGGGATATGGAGAACTTCATGCCCTACCTAAACTCATATAACCAATCTGGAAACCAATCTGGCAAGATTTAGTCAATTTAAACATACTCATTCCCTATATGAGCACAAACATTTCTTCTACATATGTTCTACAGCAAACCTCCGGACAGGTAACCAACTAGATGTACAGTTGGGTTTTCATGGAAGCTTAATTTATGGTAGCAGTGAAATAGTGGCAATCTAGATATCCACCATCAAGGAAATAGATAAGATAAATTTGTGGTATGTTGGGTGGTTTTGAAAATAAAGTGTGATGTAAACACAAGTCCTAAGTTAGCAATAGGGGAAGAGCTTGAAAATAGTGTGGAATATTAAAAAGTATCAAGTTGAAGACAAGTTCTAGCTTAATGATTAATACAAGTTAAAACAGATATATGATAATCACACTACTTGTGATTTCAAGGATATTGGTCAATGTCATATAAACACATTAGATTGGGTAGCTATAGGAAATTTCTCTAATGAGAGAGTTTGACAGAGGAGGAAGCAAAAAAAAAAAAACTTTGGCAGCTCCCATTGTAGCTCAGCGGGTTATAAACCCGATAAGCATCCATGAGGATATGAATTCGATTCCTGGCCTCACTCCGTGGGTTAAGGATCCCATGTTGCTTTGAGCTGTAGTGTAGGTCACAGATGCAGCTTGGGTCCCACATGGCCATGGCTGTGGTGTAGGCTGGCAGCTGCAGCTCTAATTTGACCCCTAGCCTGGGAACTTCCATATGCCACAGGTACAGCCCTGAAAAAGTGAAAAGCAACAAACACAAATTAAATAAATATATATGCTGTCTTTAACAGATGAAAAGGAGTGCTTTGAAAGAGATATATGATGCGCTCAACACTAAAAATATATTGGCACATAGTGATTTTATTAAAAATATATGTGGAAGATTTACACTAAAATTTTAAATCATTAATAATTACTGTATTTCTACTCATAGTATCCCTTATTGTTTGAACATGAGTAGAGCTATATAAAATCAACAGCATTGTAAGAAACCCAATTAAAATCTATTTACCAATCTTCTGTACTTTTTTAAAAGCAGACTCATGCACACATTTTAATTAATATACATGCCACTTTAATGTTAGGTTTTCACATAACTATAGAAAATTTCTGATAGTAATGTTTGCTTAGGGGTCATTTAGTTGTTAAATAATCAATGTTAATTTTAGAATTAAGACTATATTTTTATGAATTATTTAGAGAAATTCTATACATGCTCTATTTGATTAAATGTAAAACTATCTTTCAGGGAGTTCCCGTCGTGGCTCAGTGGTTAACAAAACCGACTAAGAACCATGAGGTTGCAGGTTCGAACCCTGGCCTTGCTCAGTGGATTAAGGATTTGGCGTCGCCGTGAGCTGGTGTGTAGGTTGCAGACGCGGCTAGGATCCCGCGTTGCTGTGGCTATGGCGAAGGCCGGCGGCTACAGCTCCTGTTAGACCCCTAGCCTGGGAACCTCCATATGCCGCAAGTGCGGCTCTAGATAAAAAGGCAAAAAGAGAAAAAAAAAAAACTATCTTTCAGTCAATATACCTAAGATAATCAATGTAACATCTGTTTAAATAGATAAAATAATTTTAAACCCACTCTACATATACATAAAAAGGCCTAAACTAACTACTACATATTTACAGGAAAACTCGTTTCCTATAAATAAAATGTTTAAGTTACTATTTCTATAACTTTATGGAGAAAATAGTAGAATAGAAAACAAATTGTTTTGGAAGTGGAATATCTGACAATATTTCCTGTATGTCTACAGAAATGTCACCTAAATTTTATGAATTTCAAATTCCACTCCTAAATACCGAACATATTATTTTTAATTAAAAAATTTAATTAAAAAGTAAGCATGTATGATTCTATTTCATCAACAATGTTTTAGAGCACATGCATGTTTTCATTCATTTATTCACTCAGTAATCATGGATCTATAGATACTATTGACATACATTTAATCTGTCCTGATTTCAGTGCTACCTCCCTTAAATTCTCCTATCATATTAAAGCCAAGTGATTCATTTTATTCCTTTGTTCATGTATATTGTTCTTTATCACTAACAGAATAAACTTTAATATTCCACGTGTCAGATAAAACCTCAACAAAACTCAACAGTACTTATTCATTCAGCTTTATCTTTCAACATGCTTATTCTTGAGTAGTTTGTGTTTGTGTCTGGCTACCTGCAGCACAAGTTACAATACGTTGGTGCTTTTCATTATACCTTTGTTATAGGCTTGAATTAATTTCCCGTCTATTTTTGCCTTGATGATACTTCAAATTCTCTGCAATATATATAAATGGTGTCATATATATATGAAGATCTCTGCTCGCCTTGTGACTTTGACTTTCATGCTCCAAACTTTGTGTTCAAGTCTTGCTTCTAACTTCATACTTAATAATTTAATAAAATTTATGTTGTATATTTACATATTAACCTCCAACATTGAGAAGAAATTCACCAAAGAATTATCAATATTATTGGCCATTGCCTAGAAATAAACATGAACACAATAATGAATTTTCATTCAATAAGTTAATTAATGTATTAGAAATAAACATAGGAAATGCATTCTATAAATCTGAAGAATGCTGCAAGCTTAAAGTCCAAATTAATTTAATTAAAACTCCAGCGTGATAGTTGTTTGTCAAATATGTTATGCAATGATGCAAAGGAGCCTGGTTAAGTTGTCTGTACTCATGAACAAATATTCTTAATGATGTCATCCTTTAGAAAGGATTTAGACATCCTTTATAGTTTATAAAGCACTTAGAAAAGTATTATTGAAGAAATAAAAATGAAATAATGTTAGAAAACTCTAATCACTACAATGTCTGTAATTGTTGTAAAAATATGCTAATTTGTCTTGGACGGACATTTTCAACAAAGTTGTACTTTCTTCTGTATCTTATAAAAATTCATGGCAAAAACATAAGTTTTCTGGCAACACTGAGCCATCTGTTTTATTCAGATCTTATCATTGTTTTGCTCTGTGCAACAATAATTAAGTATGTTGGCAGTAGGAGAAATAACAGTTGGATTTCTTTAGAAGATTAACGCTATGAACAGTACAGCTAAGAAGGGAATTTTCTCACTGATTCCCAAAATATCCCACCTTTACATCTTTATAGCAGAGGAACATGTAGAGTCGCCCACTCTCTCCTACCTACCACCAAATGGCCACAAAATCTTCAACGCATGTAGCACTTTTCTGAGTGTCATTTTTTTTTCTTCTTCTGAAACGAGTGTTTACCACTGTTATACTATCTCTATTTTGCAGTTATCATTTTTCTCTTCTCTTCTCTTACATCTTCATATTTTATAGTGAATGTTTATTTTCTTTCTTTCTTCATTCCCTTTAATGTTGGCATCTATTATAAATCTATTTAAAATAATTAAACTTTTGACAACTGACACCAAAACACAGGCAACAAAAGCAAAAATAGACAAGTGGAAACTAAACACTTCTGAACAAGAAAGGAACAAAAAAACACAATGAAAAAGCAAACTACAGAGTGGGAGAAAAATATTTGCCAATCATATATCTAATAAAAGGGTTAAAATCTAAAGTATGTAAGTAACTCATATAACTTAATAGCAAAAACACAAACAACCCTATAAAAAATGGGCAAAGGGTCTGAATATAAATTTCTCCAAAGCAGACATGAAAATGGCCAACAGATATATAAACATCGCCAATTATCTGGGAAAGACAGGGAAATACATATCAAAACTACCATACGAGGGAGTTCCCAATGTGGTGCAGCAGAAAAGAACTTGACTAACATCCATGAGGATGTGGGTTCAATCCCTGGCTTTGTTCAGTGGGTTAAGGGATCCAGCATTGCCATGAGCCGTGGTGTAGGTCACAGACGTTGCTCTGATCTGGTGTTGTTGTGGCTGCGGGTGGTGTAGGCTGGATGCTATAGCTCTGATTCACCCCTAGCCTGGGAACTTCCACATGCTGCAGATGCAGCCCTAAAAAAAAGGAAAAAAGGAAGACAATAAGATATCATCTTACATTTCTTAGGATGTTCGTTACCAGAAAGTTTTTTAAAAAGTAAGTGCAGGTAAGGATGTTTGCACACTGTTGATGGGAGTGTAAACTGGGGTACCTACTACAGAAAACAGTATGGAGGATCCTCAAAATATTAAAAATAAAATTATTATGTGATCCAGCAATCTCACTTCTGAGCACATACTCAAAGAACTTAAAAGCAGGAGCTCAAAGCATTATCTCTACTCCCGTGCTTATTGCAGCATTTTTTCACAATAGCCATGACATGGAAACAATCTGAATATCCATTGATCGGTAAATGAATAGAGAAATTGCAGTATATGCCTACAATGGAATACTACACAGTAATAATACTCCTCAGTAAATGCTGTCATTTGGGACCATATGGATAAACCTGGAGGACATTATGCTGAGTGAAAAAGCCAGAAACAGAAGGGCAGATATTATATGATAACACCTATTATAAGGTATTTATAATAGTCAAACATTGTAGAATAGTGGTAGCCAGGGGCTACAGGTAGGGAGAAACAGAGTAAGAGTCGAAAGGTATGATGGAACTAGTGCCTATTGTCATTAATACTGTATTATATTAAAAACGTGCTAAGAAGCCTGTGTTCTTATAAAAATTAGTAATAAAGAAGATGGGAGAAAACTTATACAGATGATGGACAGCCTTATGGCATACATTCTGATGCTGGTTTCACAGATATGTACTTATCTACAACCTTATAAAGTTCAATACATTAAATATATACAGCTTTTAGTATGTCAATCATATCTCAATAAGGTGGATGAAATTTTCTTATTTGCATCTTCCAGTTGAATCTCATATGTACACTTCTCTACTTAAAATTATGAACTTCCTCCATTGTTTGCTAAGATGATGACAATTTGCTTTCAGACTTAAACATTTAGATTATCATCTTGGTTTTGTTTAGAGAAACAGTACTATTTTACAAATAAATTCAATTTGTATGCCCCAAGGATTTCTGTAATATTACATAAGAATCAAATTCAAATGTTCTAATTCATTATTACACTCCTTAATTTTCTCTTTATGTCAGTTAAGTTTTCTTCTACTTCTTTAAAGGTGTACTTACACCTATTTAAGGTGTAAGTATGTATATTTGTAAATTTGTTAGGTTTTGTTTTTTTATTTTTTTAAATTCTTTTCTTCTTTTTTGGTCCACACCCACAGCATATGGAAGTGCCCAGACTAGGGGCCGAATTGTACCTGTAGCTGCTGGCCTACACCACTGCCACAGCAAAACCAGATCTGATCCACATCTGTGACCTACATCACAGCTAACGGCAACACTTTATCCTTAAACTACTGAGTGAGGCCAGGGATTGAACCCACATTCTCATGGATACCAGCTGGGTTTGTGACCCGCTGAGCCATGAAGGGAACTCTTATAAAGTTTTAATCCAATTAGGTTATACCAAAGTTACCCCTAATATCTAGATGAAATTTGAAATTTTAATTCTAAATCCTGAGTTGGCATGTGTCATATAAACATAAATATTTTTCAGTAGAATTTTTCAATAATTGTATGTATTTGGCTGTATACAAGAATAAAATGTAAGTATTTACATCACTTGTGTCTTGGATACTTAATTATTGCAAGTACGTGTGTGTTTACACATGTGTGTATGTTTCCTTCTAGAAGATTTCCACATGCTAAGTACATGATCCCAAATACACATCATCAGAGTTCTGTAAGGAAACACAATTTTAAGCCATGTTGCATTGATTGCTTGTTATAAACTTCAGCATTATACAGTATTTGTAAAGTATATTGCAGTGAAAAGTCCAGCTGAAAAAATTGTTCCCTGAATATCTCGCAGAATATTTTGTGTATTATATCTAGTGTTTCTTTCTTACAAAATACTTTTGAGTTTTCAATCTTAAAATTGACTTTGTGTTTTTTTATTCCTTTAACCAATTCAAATATGCAACCAAGAAGAAAGTTTCATTTCCACCAATTTTATGAAAAAGCAAAAAGAAAGACACCATCCAAGGATATGGAGGAAAGATTAAAATGTGCCTTTAAAATGACAAAATAAAGTTAAAACATATGAAAGTATATTATTACATATATATACTATTTAATATATTTGATTATAGGCTAATTTTACTGGACATTTTTCCAACTAAATATCAGGTACTGATTGCCTTATGAAAATGAATTTCTTTAAATAATCCCCTCAGTACTCTAAATTAACATTTATAAGATCTAACGTTCTGTATATCTATGTTAAAATTCAACTTTATTCTCCGACAAACATTATGCTGTTAAGCTTATTCCGTGAAATATCATTTATTTATATTCAGGTATGTTTTATTCAGTCTTAGAATTTCTATTTGTTCCTTTTTCTTATAGTTTGTATTTCTCTATTGAGTTTTTCTATATTTTCATTCATCCTTAGCATGTTTCATCCCTGCCTTTGTACTCTAGGAGTCATCCTTTTACACTGAAACCTTTTGAGATGGGTTCTGATGGAAATTATTTAATAACAGAATAATAACATAACTTTATTGAATGCCTAGTATATACCACACATCATTCTACTACACTATGTTACATATACACATATACAGGCATACTCCGTGTGTTTTGTTTTTATTCTGCACCTCACAGAAAGTTTTGTGGTAAATGTGCATTGAGCACATTTTCCCTCAGCATTTGCTCACTCTGTATCTGCATCACATTTTGTTAATTCTCGAAATATTTCAATTTTTTTCATTATTAGTATATTTACTAAGGTGATCTGTGATCAATGATCTTTTATAATGCTATAATAAAAAAACTATGACTAGTCTCAGATGATCATTTTTTAGCAATAAAGTATTTTTAAATTATGTTCATTCTTTTACATAATGCTATTGGACTCTTAGTAGACCATAGTATAGTATAAACATAACTTTCATGTGCACTGGGAAAACAAAAAATTCTTATGACTTGCTTTATTGCAGTATTCACTTTACTGTGGGATTCTAGAACTGAACTTGCTATATCTCCAAAGTACACATGTACTCTATACCATGGTATTATATACTATACTATAAAATATGAAGTATATATTGTCCATTTTGTGTGGGTGACAAAAGGCCCTTCAATTGGGCTTGTCTAATGTAGCGATTTCAGGTCCTAGTTAAGGGTATTATATGATTTTCTCATGCGCTCTTCTCCCTGTCTGCAGACTTAATGGTGTCAGGGTCAACCAGAAGCCACAAGATGGCAGAGGTAAAACATGGCATCAGCTAGTGACCTTCAATCACACTTAAAGACAGGGAGTTACCTAACTAGATACATTTCCACTGAATTTGATCTAAATAAAATCAAATCTTTATTTTATTATTTCACGAAGATTTGAGACTTGCTTGTTATAACAATTAGCCAGTATTGGTTTAAATGACTTTTTACAAATTATTTACCCTTGTGATGACACAGATTTATTATTTTTATTTTATTTTATTCTATTTTATTGTCTTTTCGTCTTTTTAGAGCTGCACCCATGGCATATGTAGGTCCCAGGTTAGGAGTCTAATTGGAACTGCAGCTGCAGGCCTACAGAACAGCCACAGCAACTCCAGATCTGAGCCGCATCTGCAACCTACACCACAGCTCATGGCAACAGTGGATCCTTAACCCACTGAGCAAGGCCAGGGGTCAAATCCACAATGTTGTAGTTCCTGGTGGGATTTATTTCTGCTGCACCATGATGGGAACTCCAGATTTATTATTTTTTAAACAGGCATATTGAATAATTAATGAATTCTTCTATGGGGATCATATAGATTAGATTTTGGTGCACAGTAAGAAGTACATAATTACTTGTTGGTATAATAATTATTATTAGCAGTAAGGTAAACTCACATGGCATGTACTAATACTGATTATACATATAGGGAAATTTGTCAGTCAACTAGCATATTCTTTTGATTCTCTTCAGCTTATAAATAATTATAAAATATGTCTAGAGATGAAAACAATATGCTAGATATAATCTGGTCGTTCCTTCACAAATCCTAAGGTTCAAGGTGAAATATACTCAAATATCATAAATGAAAACCACCTCAAAGTCTTAAGCAGATTGATTCTTAATCAAAAGCATTATGAATACTACCCAAAATACCATCCCACTGTCTTTGGTTTCAAGGAAATTTTGAGTTTAAAGAAATGTTAATTTATATTGAGTGGCACAATTACTGAAAAACTATAGCATGTCTTGACAGATTAATCTACCATATTTAATCTGTTTAGGTTTATCATTCAGTATAACTGGATCTGAAAATTATATTTAACCAAAGCAAGTTACATATATCGAGTATCACATAGATTGACTGTGGAACATCTTACATACAGGCTGTGAGAGAAGGAGACAGAACTACAGAATTCTGTCTGCAGTGTAAAGGATAAGAGTAAAGGGTCTTATCCCAGGTCCCACTGTGAACAATGTGATTATTTTTCTAAGGCTTTGGGTTAGTCAAGTCTTTAAGAATGAATCTGTTTTAGACCTGTTCACTAAGTTTACCTTCATTTAGCAATATCTTTATTTCTCTGTAATTTCTAAAGGATTGTTTCAAAGAATATAGAATTCATGGCTGACAGTACTGTTCATTCAGCATTTGAAAGAGTTTCTGCTACTTCCTCCTGTTTCTGTGTTTTCAAATAGGAAATCAACAGTTATTTGAATCGATGCCCCCCTATAAGTAATGTGTCATTTCCTTCTGACCGTTTTCCAAAATTGTTTTGTCTTTAGGCAATATGGGGCAGGAATTCTTTTCAATTTATCATTTTAGAGTTTCCTGGGTGTTTTGAATCTGTGGGTTATTTATTTTTCCAAATGTGGGATGTTTTTATCCATTATATCTTCAGATCCATTTTTGAATACATCCTCCTTCTTCTCAGTGACTCTGACGATACAAATGGTGTAACTTTCACTATTGCAATATTGTTCCTAAGTCTTTGTTCATATTTTTTTTCAGGTCATCCTTGTTCAAATTATGTGAATTATATTTATCTTTCCACACGTTTACTGATTATATCCTCTATCATTTCCAATCTATTGCTGAACCAATGGAGTGAAATTTTTGTTCTGTATTTTTTGTTCTATAATTTACATTTTTTTCTGTACTTTTGTGTTTTTAGGGCCACATCTGCAGCATATGGAGTTTCCTGGGATAGGGCTCCAAGTGGAGCTGTTACCTTCTGGGCTACACCACAGCCACAGCAATGCCAGATCCGAGCTGTGTCTGTGACCTTATGCCACAGCTCATGGCAATACTGGATTCTTAACCCACTGAGTGAGGCCAGGGATTGAACTCACGTCCTCATGGATGCCAGCCAGGTTGGTTAACTGCTGAACCAAGATGAGAACTCCTACATCTGTTTTTTTTTTTTTTTTTAATGTGTAATATAGTGTTTTATTTTTTATTTGTTTCTGAAGAATCTTTAATGTATTGTTGAGATGACTGCTTTAAAACACTTGTCAGATACTTTTAAAATCTGAGTCATCATGTGTTGGCATCTGTTGAGATTTTTTTCCAGGTTATCCGAAGATGAGTGATTTTTATGAAAACTTGGACATTTTGTCTGTTGTATCATTTGACTTGAGTCTTATTTAAATATTTATCTTTAGCAGAGATCCACTCTATTTAGGTTTAACATACATGCCCAGCCCTACTCTTGTGTTCTTTGGTTCCAAAGACATTTTATTTTATTATTTTATTTTATTTTATTTTATTTTTTATTTTTTTGACCGCCCCATGGCATATGGATTTCCTGGGCCAGGGATCAGATCCAAGCCACAGTGGCTACCTAAGCTGCAGCTGTGGCAATGCTGGATCCTTAATCCACTGTGCCAGGCCAGGGATTGAACCTGAGTCAGAGTGCTCCCAAGACACCACCAATCCCATTGCACCACAGTGGGAACTCTTCCAAAGATATTTTAACTTTTATAGATTTGGCCAGGTTATTTTGAATGTCTTTAGTTATCTGCTGTCTCTGGGAAATCCAATGACCCTGTTGTTTCATGAGGGTAGAATGGGGTTTTCCCCAGGCTGAGCTGCCTAGTGTCTCTAGGTGTGTACTGTAGACAGAACAATGGCCCTCAAAGATGTCCACAATCTAACCCCTGGCACCTGTGAATTAATCACATCACATAGCAGAAGAACTTTGAAGATGTGACTAAGTTATGGGTCTTAAGATGAGAAGATGATGCTGGATGATCTGGGTGGGCCCACTGAAATAACAAGCATCTTTAGACAATTGAAAAGCAAGACAGAGAGTCAGAAGAGATATCGTGACAAATATAGAATCAGAGTGATAACTTAGAAATGGAAGAAAGAACCACAAGCCAAAAATTTCATATGTCTTCTAGAACTTGAAAGAGGCAAGGGGATAATTCATCCCTAAACCCTCCAAAAGAAATGTAGCCCTGCCCACACCTTGATTTTAAGATTTCTGACCCCCAAATAGTAAGACCATAAATATGGTTTATTTTAAAACACAACATTTTGGTAATTTTTACAGCAGCAATCAATAATGAATACATCACATTAAACAGAAGTGGGATGCTGTCATGTCAAATATCTAAAAATATGGAAATGGCCTTAGAATTGGTTAATAGTTAGAGGCTGAAAGAATTTTAAGGAGCATTATAGAAAAAAAAAAAAAAGAAAACCTTTGAGTTCCTCGAAGAGATTGCTACTAGATATGTGGTATTAATCATTATGCAGGTGAGGATTTAGTATGACATGCGCAGCATGATTGATAAAAGCTTTATTTTCTTAGAGAGTATTACAGCATCAAAATTGACTATCACCAAATATGGATATAAAGGACTGCTGAGATTTCAGAAGTGAGGAGCATGGAAGAGAAAACATCTAGTTAGAGAATACTTAAAGTACCATATAGAGACTGTCCCCAGCCTTTGAAGATAGATATTAAAGGTGCTGCTGGTGAAGATTCAAGAAGTAAAGAGGGAAATGTTGTTGGAAAGATGGAAGAGAGATATGTGGACTAGCCTTGTGTCTAATTAAATGATTCCTTGAGACATACATGTGTGATCCACAATTTTCTTGTAAATGTTATAACAGTAGAAATATTTCCAGCTTGGATAGAAAGCAACAAGAGGCAGAACAAAACAGTAAAGTTGGCAAACTCCCAAAATTCTATCGGCAAGTTAGCAGCTGATAAAACTACTCAGTTGAAAATACATGCTACCTTTCATGTAAAAGAAGGATGACTCTGAGGACTGAACCAAGAAGCATGAAGGCAGGGCTGTGAACAAGAAAGGATTCTTCCCAGGACTTACAACCTGATGGAGTTATAGGCTGAATTTCAAAATCTCTAAGGATATTTTGCTTCTATTTTCACCCATTTAAAAATTTTTCTTCAGCTGTTAGGCCAACCCACAATTTTATCTTGAGAGCAGTTAACTTGTTTCTTGAGTTCCATGGGTTTACAAATGGAAATTGTGCCTACACTGAGGAAGGGCTACAGACATATGTTCCCTTATATGTGATTTAGAGGATGGTATTTGGGAATTTGGGGCTAATAAAGTTTAGATGAGATTTTGGATTTCATAATGATGCTATAGTGGGTTTAGGCTTTTAGAAATGTTGCAATGGGTTGACTGTACTTTACATGTGGAGAACACATGAATATCAGAGGCCAGATGGCAGAATATAGCAGGCACAATATCCCACCCCCCAAAGCATCTACATCTTAAACTCTAGATCTGTGACTATATTACGTTACATGACAAAAAGGGAATTTTTGGTATTAAGTTAAGAATTTTGAGATGAAGAGACTATCCTGGATAATTTGGGTGAGCCCAAGATAATCACAAGGGTCTGCATAAGATAGAAGAGGGAGACAGAGCATCAGAGAATGATATGTGGTGACAGAGAGAGAGGTTGGAGTCATCCAATTTGTAGCTGAAGGAAGGGGACATGAACCAAGCAAGTAATTCACATGAAGTCTAGAAGCCAGAATGCAAGAGGATTATTTCCTAGAAACTCCATAAGTAAGCTCTGTCCTCTTTATTTTAGGGTTTATGACTTCAGGAAAGTTGAGAAAAAACAGTTGTGTGGTGTTTAGACATTAAATTTTCAGTACTTTGTTTCAACAGCAATAGGAAGCTAAAACAGTGGGAGAAAATAGCTTAGAACTTCAGGGACAAAGAGGCTTCTCTGGTTAGATGTTTGCTAAGTCAACTGAAAAAAAGAGTGCAACCTAAAATTTGAGAATTATTTTTTAATTGACAGACTTACTGAGGACTTAAACACAGGGCAGACTCTCAAATAATCTGAGGGGTGGTTCTGAAGCCTTAAGTGAGGAGCTAGGATATATAGCAATTTTTGCTGGAAAAACAAACAAAAAGATAAACAAGTAGCAGGAACAAACAAAGATTATTAGTAATTAAAGGAAAACAAGACCTCTCAAATAAATGAATTTAACACTTTTCTGTGTGTGGAAACATACAAGAGTATGGGGTGAATGAAATTATTCCCTTGATATGCACCTTATCTATCTAAGGTCAGTATCATGTTTTCCTCCATCCTGAATTCCTTCAGGATGCATGTCTGAGGGGCAGTAGTGACTGCAGTTGCTGATGGGTGGATGGCTGAAACATCATTTACTGATATGGTAGTCAACTTTCTTTGTCCACAGCTGCAGTGGGGTGGTCCCCCCCTCCCTATTCAGCCTCATGATATGCTCGTGATGAGTACTTCCCTGGTAAGTTCTCATGATGTGATCTCCCTCTCCGTGTTCCTTGGATATCCTGCAGCCTCTACCTGGAGTATGGGTATCTCCAGTGCATGGGAACTAATGGACCCTCGTTATGGTAGAATCCCTCTGGCCAGTGCCATCCATTTACCTCATTATCTCTTAATCATGTAGGGAAGTCAGAGACCCAGCAGAGAAGGAGAACATTTCACCTGGTCACTTATTCTCAGCAGGGCTAGTTGTGTTGGGCAGGCTCATCTGTTGTCAGAGGAACTCGCAATGGATCCAGAGATTAAATGAGTTTATTTGCCTTTTGTTGCTAGATTAGTGATTATAAATACTCTGAGCCAGGAACTCCTCCTTCTGTTGCCTGGAAAGACATAAGACACTCTGCACTTGTGTTTTCCCTTAAGTTATGAGGTGCCAAACCATTTCAACTCCACAGCACCTCACGGTTGTCCTTTGGTGGCCTGTTGTTATTTTCAGGGTTTTAGTTGCACTTGGCATAAAGGAACAGGGATAAACTAGTCTATTACTTTTGGGCTGAATCAGAAGTCCCTGTATATTTTATCCTTCCTAAAATATAGCATTTTAGACATTAACATACATATACATAAATGAATATGTATATATATGTACATGTGTATACTTTTTAACTATATAAATAGTATAGTAGAAAAGGAAAAGGTATAGTACTCTAGTATTTGAGCTCAGAAAGATTCTGTTCCCAAAACCACAAAGATATTAGCAAGTATTCAGAGAAGCGCTCTCTCCCACATATTTGGAAACACTCATGCACCAGCAAATCATACTCCATGCCCTCTGATGTATCACATTAGAAGCTCCACAATGTGAGTAATGACAACCTCAAAACATGTTTTCTTTTCTCATCCCACTTACCTCAACCACTGAAGCATGACCTTTTTTAATAACAAGAATATATTTCAATTCAGTTTAAATATCAGCACTGCATCTTTATTCTAGTAGCCTTCTGCCTGCATGAACATGTTCAAAATAATACATATTACCTATTAAAGATATTTATATTATTTTTCTTAACAAGAGGGACGAAACACAACATACAGGGACTATGAATTATTTCCAACATTTGCATGTGTTTTTAGTAAATATGATTGTGGAAAACTGTTTTTATTTTCATGAACTTAAGTTATGATACTTCCAGTTTAAGGTGGAACATTGAAACACATTATTAAAGATGCTCTAAGTCAAGAATTCCTAACCAGAGTACCTGAATTTGAATGAATTAAACTTGGAGGTATATATTTATTTTCAGTTACCTCTAACTGAAAATGATCTTTCCTTCAATTACCTGTGCAGGCAACAAACCCCAGTAGTATTAGAAATATTGATGGCTTTATTTGCATTAAAAATCAGAGGCAGTTTCATATCACATTTTACCTATTGGAGATCTGGAAATTTATATTAAACTGATCACCACAAAATCATGATACATAGTAGACCTGCAACTCAGTATTTTTTTTAATGTGTGACTGGAGACGTATTTATTCTTATATCAAAAACATTGCTTAAAATTTTCGTATAACCACTTTTCAATGCAGCTGTTTTCTGTTACATCCTTATATATTTTATTTCATGAATTTAAATCATTATTTGGAGAATGCCATAGGCTTTGTGAGCCTGCCAAAGAAATCTATGGAGCCAATATATGAGGAACACCTACTCCCAAAAGAGAGTGAATATATATTTTTTGAATATAAATTCAAAATCCACACAAATGGGAGGGGGAAAAAGATCAAAACACAATATTAGAAGCCATTAAGACGATGAAAAAGTGGTAACTTAGAAGAGGTGATTGAGCTGAATGCGAAGCCAGCAAAAATATAAAGCAAAGAACGAACCAAGTGATATAATAAATACCCCCCACAAAAAAAAGATTCAGGAATTGGCTGATCCTAAAAATGAAATGAATGTGGGGTTACACAGAATTGGTTAAGCAATCTATTTAAGGAGAGGTTGGACCTCCTTACCTCTTCTGCCCCTTTGTGGAAGTGCAGACTGTTCATAGCATATCTGGTCTGATGATTTTCAGAAAAAGGCAAAGGAAAGGGACACACTACCAGTGTAATGAAGAGCTAAATTTAAGGCGGGAATAAGGCATTATCCTGAAACTGAGAGGGACACCTGAGAGTCTACAACAGCCATGATCACACTGCTCCAAAAGTAGCTTCCTGGGTTTGAACTGACAATCAAACTGGTAAGACACCATAGCATCACCAACCCACTTAGTGAGGAGAAAAGATACAGAATATGCAGCATAGCGGAATTCTTGGGCCTCTCTGACATGTTATCTGAATGTTTCAGTCACGCACGTGGAAGACAAGGTAGAGTCCTTAGCTTTGTAGTGATTACAGTGCGTAGTGTAAGACTTCCTTCAGCTTTTACAACCTGTTAGTCATACCCTCTCTCAGAAATACATAATAAGCTCCCACTCACAGCTGGAGATGCATTTCATCATGTATAGATGACTCATCAATTAGAGATGATTTATTACATGTTCCTCAATAAACATTGTCTGTAACCAGGCACCAGTGCTTCGACTGGTACTTAATATCTGAGCAGAACCCTAATTTATTATGTATTTAGTGTGCTTACACCATTTTGTTGTAGGAGAGTTCAAATAAGAGTCAAATCTGTAGGCATCCTTGAAGTAGAGGAAGTCCAGGCCAAATGTTAAATCTCTAATTTGATACAAAACTTGTAAACTCTAACCTTCATCTAAGACTTCTGGAAGACGGACCTATACTTTACATGGTATGGGTAGAAATAATCTTATGGAGATATCTGAGGAACATAATGGAAAATGGCTAAAAACACCAACATTTTTTGTTTTTTGTCTTTTTTTAGGGCCATACCTGTGGCAAATGGAGGTTCCCAGGCTAGGGGTCGACTTGGAGCTGTAGCCACCGGCCTACGCCAGAGCCACAGCAATGCCAGATCGGAGCCGTGTCTACAGCCTGCACCACAGCTCACAGCAAAGCCGGATCATTAACCCACTGAGCAAGGTCAGGGATCGAACCCGCAACTTCATGGCTCCTAGTCAGATTCCTTAACTGCTGTGCTACGACGGGAACTCCAGCAATGCTAGACCTGAGCAACATCTTCATCCTATACCACAGCTCACAGCAACACCACATCCTTAACTGAGCTAGGCCTGGGTTCGAGCCTTCATCCTCATGGTTACTAGTCAGAGCAACTTCCACTGAGCCACGACGGGAACTCCCCAACTTGTTGATTTCAAAGACAGCATCACAACCAGAACAACATGCAGAGAAGATAGGCTCCATCAATATGCATACGGCTCCCAATCAACATTTTAATGATCAGTTATCAAATATGAGATGAAGCCAAGTATCAATAGACATTTCAGATAAAACTAACATGGAAGCCAGAAATCAAATCCCACGGATGCAAATAAAAATATAAAACATTTTGAAGGAAAAGTTTATAACATGTATTTGCATCTGCATTTAGTTAATTAAGATAATAATTTATAGGAGATGCCATCGTGGCACAGCGGAAACGAATCAGACTAGAAACTGTGAGATTGTGGATTCGATCCCTGGCCTTGCTCAGTGGGTTAAGGATCTGGCGTTACCATGAGCTGTGGTGTAGTTCGCAGACATGGCTCAGATCTGGCATTGCTGTGGCTTTGGCATAGGCCAAAATGGCAGCAACAGCTCCGATTAGACCCTTAGTCTGGGAACCTCCATATGGCACAGGAGCGGCCCTAAAAAGACAAAAGCCAAAAAAAAAAAAGATAATCAGTAATAAAATTTAATGATAAAATAATAATGCTCATAAACTGTAATGTAACCTAGAAAATTAAAAATATGATAGAAGTTCATTAGCATTCTTAATCCCATATCACTAAATAATTTTATATTGTTATTATATTACATTTAGCCATCTTATTATAGAAAATCCTCTATGATTTATAAGTTATATCTAGTGATTTTAGAAAATTATTTCTTATATCTTGGAAATTTGTGTATTTGTGTTATCCATATGTTTGTCTCCACCTTCCAAGCCTACTCTGTAAACAGCAAAATAGGAGTTTCCATCATGGCACAGTGGAAACGAATCATACTAGGAATCATGAGGATGCGGGTTTGATCCCTTGCCTTGCTAAGTGGGTTAAGAATCTGGCATTGCCATGAGCTGTGTGTAGGTCACAGACACAGCTCATACCTGGCATTGCTGTGGCTGTGGCGTAGGTAGGCAACTGTAGCTCTGATTCTACCCCTAGCCTGGGAACCTGGGAAACTCCATATGCTGCCGGTGCAGCACTAAAAACCAAAACACAAACAAACAAACAAACAAAAAAAATAATAAGGACCTGGTCTATAAGAGAGATCTTCCAGTAAAAGAAGTCTTAAATCACATTTCCCTAAATAATCTCTTTTCCAAAATAAGCATATCCGGCTCCACTAAAGATTTTCATTTTTAGGAGAAATTTAATCTGTCTTTTGTACTATGTTTTCATATGTTTGTTTTTTTCATAATCTGATTTGTCTAATACAGAACACGATGCATTTCTAAAGACAGCTTTATCCTGAGATAAGCAAACTTTTTTTCTTCTGTAAAAAGTTATGTAATGAATACACTAGGTTTTACTGGCCACATGTGATCTCAGTAATATATTTTTGATTTTTTGTGTGTGTTTTTTTTTTTTTTGTCTTTTTGCCTTTTCCTAGGGCTGCACTCGCAACATATGGAGGCTCCCAGGCTAGGGGTCTAATCAGAGCTGTAGCCACCGGCCTACACCAAAGCCACAGCAACTCAGGATCCAAGCCGCATCTGCAACCTACACAGTTCATGGCAATGCCGGATCATTAACCCACTGAGCAAGGCCAGGGATCGAACCTGAAACCTCTTGGTTCCTAGTCGGATTTGTTAACCACTGAGCCACGACGTGAACTCCCTTATTCTTTGTTTTTGCATTGTACTTTTTTCTCTTTTTTATGGCCTCTGCTGCAGCTTATGGAAGTTCCCAGGCTAGGGATAGAATCAGGGTTGCAGCTCCTGGCCTGCACCACAGTCACAGCAATACCAGATCCAAGCTTGTGGCAATGACAAATCCTAACCCATTGAGTGAGGCCAGGGGTCAAACTGCATCCTCATGGACATTATGTCGGGTTCTTAATATGCTGAGTCATAGCAGAAACTCCTTATGTTGTATTTTAAATAATTAATTAAAAATAGTTTTTATGACTCCAAAGCTATACAAAAACAAGCTACAAGCTGGATTTTACCTTCAGGCAATAGATCCTGCCCAGCATCTCATCTATTCCACCAAAGGAGACTTTCCTGAGTTAAAAATGATCATCAAATTAAAGTAATCTTGAAACTGTATTTACATGTTAAGTAAGGACACTACAAAACTTGAACTATATTGAGTTTATGGAAAACTAAAATCTCAGTATCTTTTCCACATTAACTCATTGTAAACCTTCATATCTATCAAAGTGTGGATAGCTAAAGTTTTTTATTTACTTTGTTTCTTGTCTTTTTTAGATAAGAACAATATTACTTATTTTTTGCCTATATAGAGCCAGATGATGAATATTTTACATTTTGTGGGTTTAAACCTTTCTGTTGCACCAATTCTATCCTTGGTTGGAAAACAGCCATAGGTAGAATGTAAATAAATGTGACAATGTCGCAATAAAACTTTATTTATAAAAAGTCCATTTCCAGTTGTTGTTACAGGCTTAAAAGTTCATTATATTTATCATTGCTTTTGCTAATGGATTAAGCATTTCTTCCAGTTCCTGTGGGTAACCTGAAAGCCATATGTATTTGCTGTCAAGGTGAAATCGGTATGATTATTAAGGAAGGCAGGAGTTCTTAAATTCATCGCAATTAAAAAAAATATAAATATATATCTCACTGTCTTAAACTGGAATTAAATTATATATATTATAATATAATATATATGGAGAACTATTATCATGGGAGTTTCCAATAACTTCCTTTTATTTATGTATGTATATAAAATATATTTAATGTGTTTATATATGACACATAATATATATTTACACATATATGTACATATATTAATTTTATTTTGAAAATAAAAGATTTCCTGATAAATTAAAAGTGTTCAAACCATTTGTCCACCCCCAATATTATTAGAAAATTAAATTATCTGGTAGAAATTAATGGTGATATCAGGTTATTTTAGTTTTCTAATAACCAACCCAAAAATCAGAGTAAATCCAAATTTACTTCCTTTACTTCTAGGGGACACATTTCTTCCTTTACTAGGTGTACAGGTACAGTTTACTAAATCATCAACATTTACTTTATTCCATTTCATTGCATTTTAGTGACTATGCTAGCTAATTATGGGAATTAAGCAAGGTCATTACCTAAAATAGCCTGGAATTCAGACATCTTCTTTCTCTTGATTTCCCTCTGCTATATCTAGCTGGGTATAATATGAAATTGAAGTAAATGAAGTTATTATTTTAAACTAGCCTAAATCCCTATCATTCTTTGCGATAATTTTCTTTATGTATAAGACATCATCTAAGAAGAATGCAAAATTTTGGAAATCAATTGTGATTTTTCTTATTAAGTGTATTAATTATTAATACCTATTTATTATAAATGATTATATATGATTATGGTGAATTATTAATAATTAATTATTAAGATTAAGTATATTAATATTGGATTGCCTTTAATAAGTTAAAATAATTTTTATGTTATCTAAAAGAGTCTGAAATCATACTAATATGATAACCAATGTTTTCAGGTGGTTGTTTAAATTAAATTGATAGAAATTAAATTAATTAAAAGTTGAATTCTTGGAATGACTGGTTAAAAGATAATAATTAAGGATAATTTATGCTCACTTAAATTCTTGCAAAAAAATAAGATAGGAGTTCCCGCCCCATTGTGGCTCACCAGTTTAAGAACTCAACCTAGTGTCTGTGAGGATGCAACTCTAATTCCTGGCTTCATTCAGGAGACTAAGGATCCAGTGTTGCCTACAGTGACTGATTCAAGAATTCTACAGCTCTGATTTGACCTCTAGCCTGGGAACTTCGATATGCCACAGGTATGCCGGAAAAAAAAAAGACAAATTCATCCATTAAAAAAGACTCAATAACACAGACACTACACATATAAAAGGTCATATAAATATGTTTTAGGTACACATGTAGAGTTTTTGTTTTATATTTATATATATTTAAAATGCATTATATAATATTAAGTTGTGAGAGAAGTATAAAATGTAAAACAGACAAGGAAAAATAATTAAAAAAAAAATTTGGCCATACCTGAGGCATGCAGAATTTCGTGGGTCAGAGATCAAACCCAAGGCATATGGTAACCCAAGTCATAGCAGTGACAATGCCAAGTTTTTAACCACTAGCCCACCAGGGAACTTGAAATGTCACTTTTAAACAAAGAAATAAGTGGGGTACTATTTCATGGTGAAGCCATCATCTGATAAGACTTTTGAAAGAACAGAATTTTACCTAGTAAGGGTAGATAATGGCAACCTTAGAAGAAAATGTGAGCAAAATAGGGGAATATGAGTGTGGGACATACAAAGCAAATTACCTAGAAACTTGAGTAATAACTGGGAAAATAAAAGTGATTTTTTTCTGGAGTTCTCATCATGGTGCTGCAGAAACAAATATGACTAGGAACCATGAGGTTGCGGTTTCAAACCCTGGTTTAGCTCAGTCAGTTAAGGAACTGGCATTGCCAGGAGCTGTGGTGTAGGTCTCAGACACAGCTCAGATCCCACATGGTGTACCTGTGGTGTAGGCCACCATCTGTAGCTCTGATTGGACCCCTAGCCTGGAAATCTCCATATGCCTCAGGTGCAGCTCTAAAAAGAAAAAAAAAAAAGTGGGCTTTTCTTCCTAGCAAAAATATTCACACAAAGATGAGGAGTGAGAGGAATTCCTGCTGTGGTGCAATGGGATTGGCATCTCTGTAGTGCCAGGACACAGGTTCAATTCCCAGCCCAGCAGAGTGTGGTGAAGGATCTTGCATTGCCACAAGTGCAATGTAGGTCAAAACTGTGGCTTGGATCTGATCCCTGGCCTGGAACTTCATATGCCATGGGGTGGCCAAAAAAGTAAAAAAAAAAAAAAAAAAAAAGGGCTAGTGACAAAGCAAATTTTGGGCCCAAACTTAAACAGACAAGGAAGATTTTATTCAAGCTATTGCAATAAGGTTAAGCTTAACTGAAATAAATGTGTGGTGCTTTAGGGTGAAATAGTGGAAGAAATATTGGAGGACTTTAAGGGAAAGGTTAATCAATGGGATATGTAAATATGAGTTAGTCCTGAGTCTGCAGTTGCTTTTTCCTTGGTGATTGGGGCTCTGTATCTGGTAATTCATGTCGATCAAAGTTAGGCTCCTATCCTCACACAGAAATTAGAGGATAGTAGTCCTATTGCCTTCAAAGTTTACCTGTCAAAGAGATGGTTTCCAGGTCCCTAAGCATCACATCTCTTAGGTTGTAAAACTGGCAAGTGCCTAGGAGAACATTTACATTCGTTTCAAAGAGGCAGAGAAATAATTTACAGTTGCAAGTTTTCTAAGTAAATGCTCTAAGAAAAAAATGAGGTCAGGTGCCTGTTGTCAGGAAGAAAGTTGTCTAAAATTTAACCAAGTTTAGTGAAATATTAAGGCCATTTTGGGCAAGTGGGAAACATACACTTTGGAAGAGACTGAATCTTCTCAAGAGTATGGGGTGTAGAGGATTTTGAAGTCTTAAAAGTCCCCTTGTAAGTAAAAAGTCTCTCTCAGAAGAACATGGCATGAAATCAAACACAAATGAATAAAATCTTCTTTAGTGCTGGGTGAAGAATCCTTGGACATTATCTTATCTAACTTCTCATTTTTCATGTGGTTAACCTACATTTTTAAGTTTAAATAGTTTACTTAAAGTCACAATTACAGTAATAGCTGAGTTGGAATCAAAACATAAATCTCCTGTAGTCAGTTTATCGGGGCAAAGGATTCAAGATAGATTAGCTTCAATTGGCAGTTAGCCATAATATTGTGTTTATATTTTAGGAAAAAGAGAAGAAATGGAGAACAGGGGTGGTAAAAGAGATAATTAGACACTAGTAAACATGATATTTAGAAATATTCCAGTACAAAGTTCATAATATAATCCATTCTTTATTATTACTAAGTACACTATGTCAAAAGGTTCATCATTGTATTATTTTTAATTTGCTCTCCTAGCAAAACATAGCAGGATATCCACATGGCTCCTCTGTATATCAAATATTTAGTCTATTAATTGTGTTACTAGGCATGTTTTTTTGTCCTATTGAAAGAGCACAGCATCTATAGATTTCCTCCTTTTGGTTTTCTTTCAAATAGACATGAAAATTATAAACCATATACAACTGAATTTTAACCACTGGTGTTAACTGTTAAGTATTGTGTATCAAAGAAGTCTTAGACAACAGGTTTCAGTAGCAAAGACAGAAAAATAACTGAGAACAACTGCTCTTTGTACATGTTCCAGATGATTCCTCCCGCCTAACAGGGTTCTTTCCTGTTTGGATGGCAATTTGGTTAATTTGTTTTAACCTGCCTCCCTAACAACAAGATATAACAGAAAGTTGGCAAAACACCATCTGGGTATCTGGGTCAGATCAAAGGCACTGCTGGGCTGTGCCATCAGCACACTGATGGACTAATGCTAAGTGTCCCTCAGCTTATTACAAGACAAAATGTCACATTGAGTGATCTTTCTTCTTTAGCCTTTCAAATATTATGAAGTCTTGCAATAAGTAAAAGTTCATAACACATTTAGCACAAGTGACACTGAGATACAGATTTTTAGAAGAATTCTTTTCTGTTTTCTGTTTTTGTCTTTTCTTTGGTTTAAGATTTTTTCCTTCCTTGAACACCTGTAAAAACAGATATATGTAGGAGTTCCTGTCGTGGTGAAGAGGAAACGAATATTACTAGTTACCATGAGGTTGCGGGTTCCATCCCTGGCCTTGCTCAGTGGGTTAAGGATCTGGCATTGCCATGAGCTGTGGTGTAGGTCGTAAACATGGCTGGGATCCTGCACTGCTGTGGCTGTGGTGTAGGCCAGCAGCTGTAGCTCTGATTCGACCCCTGGCCTGGGAACCTCCATATGCCGTGGGTGTGGTCCTAAAACAAAGCGAAAAAAAAAATGTGTATACATATAATTTATATATATATATAAAATATATTTCTATATCTCTATAAATAATGTGGTAGCTAAACATGAGTCAAAATCAAGTTACATTAAGTGAGAGCTTTTAATGTATAGCACAAATTAGTATACTCATTTTGCCCATTATATTACATAGTGACTGAAAAATAAATCAACCATGAGACAGAAACATAGCTTTGAAATTTTGGAAATTCAGGAAACTCTCTAGTTGAGCAAAACTTTAAAAGAAAATTCAGCACATCACAGTTTTCTTAATCCTAACTGATACTTATTAGTGACAGTTTGGAATGCATGTCAGTAGAAGATTTTAAGCTTTGAAAATCCTTGAAATAATCATGTGCTTCCTCTACGCAGTAGTTTTTATGACCTTGCTCTCTGTCTTGTCAACACTACTCTTTCTTTCTATTTATGTATGTATGTATGTTTGTATGTTTGTATGTATGTATGTATGTATGTATGTATTTTGGCCAAACCTGTGACATGTGGAAATTCCCAGTCCAGGGACAAAACCTGAACCACAGCAGTGACACAAGCCACAGCATTGACAACACCAGATCCTTAACCCTATGAACTACAAGGGAACTCTTACTGTTTCTTTTTAAAGTGAATAATTATATCTACCAACATACGCATCAGTGCAAAAACACACATGTACATATAAATGCAGATGCAGATGCAGATGTAATTGAGAGTATGTGAGAGAAAATCATCTGAACTAATATTAAATTTGCTGGTCTCAGCTTGAAAATGGAATATGAAGGTATCAATATATGTGCATCATTAATGATTGTCAAATACACAGTTCACACAGCATAAATTATTTTCTATCAATCCTTAGTTTAATAGAAGAGTTTCAAACAGAATTTCTTTAGTCACTCCCACATCCACTTGAAAAACTCTCACAGAAATCAAATGCAGGTTATAATACTGAGGAGCTGGTTAAATTTCTACTATTTCCAGACTCATTATAAACATTTTCATCATTAGAAAGATAGTTGTTTCCTTTTCTCTTTTTGTTACATTGCTCAGACTTCCAGAAAATGTCATTTCCATGCAAATTACCCTTCTACAATATTCACTGAACCCTTTTTATTGAGACTTTGGCTGGCTCTCAGTCCTCTCAGTTATCTATAAGAAATCTTGGAAGGGTCAAAACAGCAGAATAATGTACTATTTTAATATAAAATATCAAAGAACAAGAATTTTGTTTAAAGTTGTATTTTTGTATAGTAAGAATGTTACAGATGCAAAATGCTGCAATAGAATATATTCTCATGTATTAAATCGATAAAGTAAGAATTGTTACAAATTAATTATTTTTACAGCCTCCATATAACACTTTCATCATCCTCTTCTGAATTTGTGTTTCCAAGAAAGAACCTCTTTCCATTTCATCAGTGAAAAAACTCTAGCAAGTGGTAATTGTTCCACTTGTTGCAATTTCTGCCTCCATATTAGCAGGAGATATAGTGTGTTAATATATTCATACAGTGGAAGCAATGGAAATGAAAGAACACTTTACACCAATAACACCCAGGTGATACTTTGTTACCATAATTGGTATTTATAGATCAATTTATCCCAACCGTTTTTGACCTATAAACAATTTTCACAGAAATGTGTGATTTTATAAACCATGTTGAGGAACTTCATCGCTTTGGGGATATTATAAAAATTTATAAATGTAAAAATAACTTTAGCATCTATATGATGCTGCCATTATAAAATTAATTTTAATAATATACCTAAGTATTTTATTTTTCCTTCTTTTTCTTTATTTATTTATCTATTTTAGGGCCACACCTGCACCATATGGAGGTTCCCAGGCTAGGGGTCAAATTGAAGCTGTATCTGCCAGCCTATGCCATAGCCAAAGCCAATGCAGTATCTGAACAATGTCTGTAACCTAGGCCATAGCTGATAGCAAAGCTTGATCCTTAACCCACTGAGCAAGGCCAGGGATCCAACCAGCGTCATCATGGATATTAGTTGGGTTCATTCATGCTGAGTCATGACGGGAACGTCTATAATAATTACTTGAATCACACATGAAGTTATATTTTTTATGTTGACTAACTAATTTTTCATCTTTTTTTGCCCCTTCATTACTCTTAATGGATTTTTTAAATGAATTTTATTACATTTATAGTTATGCAATGATTATCTCAACCCAATTTTACAGCATTTCCATCCTAAACCCACAGCACATCCCCACAACCCTCAACCTGTCTCATTTGGAGACCATAATTTTTTAAAAGTTTGTGAGTCATTATCTCTTCTGCAAAGAGGTTCATTGTGTTCTATGTTAGATTCCACATGTAAATGATAGCCTATGATGCTGGTGTCTCTGACTGATTTCACTTAGTATGATAATTTCTAGATCCATCCATGTTGCTGCAAATGCCGTTATATCTTTCCTTTTAATAGCTGAGTAATACTCCATTGTGTACCACTTCTTCTTTATGCACTCCTCTGTCTATGGACATTTAGGTTGTTTCCATGTTTTGGCTATTGTATAGAGTGTTGCAAAGAACATTGGAGTATATGTGTATTTTCAAGTCTTGGTTTTCTCTGGATAGATGCCCAGGAATGGGATTGCTGGATCAAATGGTAATTGTACTTTTAGTTTTCTGAGGCATCTCCATACTGTTTTCCACAGTGGTTGCACCAGTTTACATTCTCATCAACACTGTATCAGGGTTCCATTTTCTCCACACCCTCTCCAGCATTTACTGTCTGTGAACTTTTTGATGATGGCCATTCTTGCCGGTGTAAAATGTCACCTCATAGTGGTTTTGATTTGCATTTCTCTAATAATTAGTGATGTTGAACATCTTTTCATGTGTTTTTTGGCCCTCTATATGTCTTCTTTGGAGAATTATCTGTTTAGATCTTCTGTCCATTTTTTGATGGAGTTGTTTGTTTGCTTGGTACTGAGTTGCTGAAAGTGTTTATAAAGTTTGGAGATCAATCCCTTGTCAGTGGTTTATTTTGCAAATATTTTCTCCTATTCTGTAGGTTGTATTTTTGTTTTGTTTAGGGTTTCCCTTGCTGTATGGAAGCTTTTAAGTTTAATTAAGTTCCATATGTTTATTTTTGTTTTTACTGTCATTACTCTAGGAGGCGGATCTGAGAAGATATTTGGTTTATGGTATATGTCAGAGAGTGTTTGGTCTATACATTCTTCTAAGAGTTTTATAGTATCCTGTCTTATATTTAGATATTTAATCTATTTTGAGTTTATTTTTGTTTAACCCATTTAACATGTGATGTACACTAACTTTAATTATATGAGAATATATATGATTACAGATATAACAAAACATGTTACACTTAGGAGTGACTGTTTATATGAAAGTTTCACCATCAGGTAGATAAAAATAAACTGCATTAAGTGCCTACATTTTCTAATACACATGCACTATATTTTTAGTAAATCTGCTGTATTATTTTATAACCTCTATGTTTTATATTAAAATTTGAGATAAGTGAATGTAATTCAGGCTTATATTTATTAGCATTTCTGTATGAATAACATTTAATAGATAAAAATAATCTTACTTCTCAAATAACAAAATATTAAACTGGAAAAATCATCACTGCATCTTATGTTTTTAATAATTGTTTTGCTGGCAAAATTACTTTTAAGTATTAAAATTAATTTAATTTTAATTTTTAAGTTTTATCAAATAAGTCTTAGAATTAGTAAGAATTACCTCAAGAAAAATCAATTTTTTTTGTTAATTTGCATTTTAATATCAGTGCTCTTTTTGCTTTCTCTGATAACCAATGGTTCATTTAAAGAAAAAATAAACTGTACTCATGGAGTGATAGTTTTTTATTACTTAATGAAGACATTTATTTTCTCTACTACTCTTTGCTCTTTTTTGTTTGTTTGTTTGTTTGTTTTAGGGCTGCACTTACAGCATATGGAAATTCCCAGGAGTTGAATCAGAGCTGCACCTATCAAGCTATGCCACAGCCACGGCAATGTCAGAACTGAGCCGCATCTGTGATCTACACCACAGCTCACAGCAGTACCAGATCAGTGCCTACTCAGTGAGGCCAAGGATTGAACCTGCATCCTCATGGTTATTAGTCAGGTTCATTACCACTGAGCTACAATGGGAACTCCCTCATTTGTTTCATGAAGCATTCTCATATGCCCTTAACATTTTCATTTTAAGGAGAATGATTTTCAATAATGAATTCATTAGTTAAAAATAGCATTTCTCTTTATCTACACATGTTTTCTGAAATGACTTCATGGAACTACTTCAAAAATTAATGAAGGATATGAAACTAAGTATAAGAGTTACAGTATTTTTCAATTGGCTAGTAGAAATGTGAATGGTAAAATAACCATATATTAGTTAGTCAGAAGAAATGCATTTTTCTTATACAGTAGATTAGGCATAAAGCATGTCCTCTTGGGTTATAAGGACCTTATCAGCCTCAATCCTGGATGACTTCCAGGAGTGCATCTCATGTCTGCATGGTTAGAATACTGCCTCTCAACACCTCAAGATAGAAAGAATCATAGTATCTAGTCAAGTCCTGGGTGAATTATGAATGATATTATCCCATTTTCCTCACCTGGACAAATGACTTGCTTACAGAGTTCCCTTATCTATGTGTAGAAAAAAAAAAGTTGGGTAATTATTGATGCTGTTGTTGTATATTGAAGGTAATAATACACTTAAAAGGATTAAAATACACTTCACTTTGTTCCAAAATATCTAGATAAAATGAGTATTTAGTATTTTGTTTTAGGAAGAGTGCACAATTTTAAGAGTTCAGGCTCTGAAGCCTCAGCCCAGACCAGGTGGTGAAGGTACATTGCCTATGTATTTCAAAAATCCAGTGGCTGAATCTACCAAATCCCTATTCCCACCGTTTTACTCATTTAGACAGACATGGCCCTCATCTGGCATGAATCAGACAGTCAATCAGCACAGCAAGCGTCCTCAATTTTTATTGAAGATAGGCAATCACAAAAATTACCAAGAGACAAACTTTGTTACAAAACTATCAAGAAAACTATCAGTCTTGCTATCTCCAAGTTCAATGTTTCTTTAGGAGACTCTTCTACAAAGGCATAATATCTGGCTTCTTCTCTTCACCTTTTTTGTGTACATTTCTCATATACTGCTTACACAAAATTGGGCACATCAAGCTTTTTTTCTAATGTAACATTCTCAAGCATGCTTAACTCTAACGATTACATCTTTAGTAGACCTATATTAACACATATTTATATGATTATTCCATCACATCCTTCCTTATTAGAACTGAAAAGAGTTCTCTTATGACAATTGCCAAGTGATTCACACTTGGCGTATAGAGTAACCCTTTCCATCAGCAAAAAAGAATGATGATTATTATGTAGGTATTCACAGACACTATCTAGTGGAATGGTATTGAAACACAGAAAGTGCAAATTCTGGAGGAAACAGTCTGACAAACAGCAGAAAAGAAAACACTAAAACAGTTTTTCACCAAACATAGCTCTTAGTTCACTTGCATCAAAATCACAAGGGGAACCTTTAAAAAAAACAACAGATTGAAATTCCACCACAACTTTAATGTGAATTTTAGGGGGGCAGTCTCAGAGTATTTACTAACAAGATTCTCAGATAACAATACACACTAAAATGTAAGAAATGTTAAAGTAAGGATGGCTAATTAAGGTAAAGATGATGAATAAATATAAAATTCTATTTATTACACCACGCCTTCTTTGAGTTAGAACTTAAAATTTATGAAAATAAATTTAAAAGAGGCAAGAAGGGAGTGTGATTTTGTGTAAACTACCTTCAGTTTTTTGAAGATTAAAGGTGGAAATTTCATTAAACTTTGAGAACGTATATTATTTTTTAAGGTTTGTTGCTGTTGTTGTTATGTTTTAGGAAAATGCACAAATTGACTTAATAGCCAAATATAGCACAAAATTTGAGTTTTCTTGGTAAATTGTGAAAATACCATTAATCTGAGTGAAGATAGTATATGTATTCCATTGAAATTTACCATTTTACTACCATTGATATGTCCTTTTTTATCTCTTCCTCAGCACTATTTGCTTTTGGAGTTCTTCTGTGGCACAATAGGTTGAGTATCCAGCATTGTCACGGAAGTGTTTTGGGTGACTTGTGTAGCAATGGTTCAATCCCTAGCCCAGGAACTTCCACATGCCATGGGTGTGGCCAAAAAATGTTTTTTTAAAAATTATTTGTTTTCAGATGAGATTAAGATGGCAGGGTAGAAAGACTGGAACTCACCTTCTCACATAAAAGCAACAAAATTATAGCTAACTGCTGAACCATCTTCAACAAAATAGACTGGAAACTGTCAAAAAAGATTTCCTACAGCAGAGGACAAAGAGGAGGCTGCATCAAGATGATAGGAGAAGTGATTATGTGATATGAGCAACCCCATATCCACCAGGTGGATGGCCCACAAACCAGAAAGTAGCTATGTCACAGAGGCTCACACATGGGAGTGAGAATTCTTAGCCCTGTGACTGTGAATCTGGTATTGGGAGGATGATCCCCCAGAAAATTTGGCATTGAGTGCCAGCAGGGCTTGTGAGAAGGAACTCCATGGGACTGAGGGAAATGGTGTCTTTCCACTCTTGAAAGACACATGCAGGACTTCATGTGCCCTGGGCCCCAGGGACTGAACCACTGTGCATAACATTATGGGTCAGACCAGCCTGCAGTTCTTGGAGGATCTCCCGGGCAAACAAGGGGTGACTTCGGCTTATTGTGGGGAAGGATATTGGAGGCAAATGCTCAGGAATAATCATCATGTGAACTTCTCTAGAGGTGGCAATTTTGAAAAAATATGGTCCCACCCATCAGGATAGAGAAGCCCCAGGACAAACAGCTCCACCCATCAGCAAATAGTCTGCCTAAAATCCACCCAGACACAAAGCTGCCTTTAATCACATGCAGAGGAAAAGCTCCACTAACCAGAAAGATAATAATCAGCTCCAGTGGGCAGGCACCAGTCCCTCCAATCAGAAAGCCTAAAGCCAAGTACTGATCAGCCACAAGGGGGCAGACATCAGAAGCAAGAGAGACTACAGCCCTATTTTCTCCAAAAAGATGTGACAGCAAAAATCTTTACAAACTGGAAAGGCAGAGAATTATGACCCAGATAAGGTGACAAGAAAACAAAGAAACAAACAGGAAAATAACTAATAATCTGGAGATTACCAACATCAATGAAAAAGACTTTAAACTAATTATAATAAAGATGATTTAAGATCTTGGAAATAAACTAGAGGAACATACTTATAAATTATAAGAAACAAAGAAAGCAAAGAAAGAGAAGATTTAAGGATTAAACAAGCAGAAATGCAAATCACTAGAAAGAACCAAAAACACAATACAGAAGTCAGAAAAAAATGCACAAGTGAGGTGGAAGAATGGCTGGTAGAAATCAGTGACATGGAACAGGAATGAGAAAAAATTGAAAAGAAGATGGTCTAAGGAAACTCTGGGACAGCATTAAACACACCGACATCCATATTATAGGGGTAATAGAAGGTGAAGAGGGAGAGGGAAAGGGCAAGAGAAAATGTTTGAAGAGATAATAGCTGAAAACTTCCCTAACATGGGAATGACTCACTCAGATCTAGGAAGCACAAGTACCATAGAAAATAAACCCAAGAGGGAACACCCAAGACACATTTTAATTAAACTGACCAAAATTAAATAGAAAACAAAGAGAAAATATTGAAAGCAGCTAGTAAAGAGAAACAAATAACATACAAGGGAACTCTGGTAAGGTTTTTGACTGCAGAAACTCTGCAGGCCATAAGGGAGTGGCTCAATATACTTAAAAGTAAAGAAAATAAAAAACCTTCAATCAAGATTATTCTGCACAGCAAGTCCCTCATTCAGATTTGAAGGTGAAATTGAAAGCTTTACAGACAAGCAAAAACTAAGGGAATTCAGCACCACTAGACCAGCTTTACAACACAAACTAAAGGAACTTCTCTAGGTGGAAAAGAAAAGGCCAAAAATAGAATAAAAATATTACAAAAATCATTAAGGGCATATGTATATAATAAAGGTAGGAAAACATCCACACACAAAAATGTAAGGGCATATATATAATAAAGGTAGGAAAACATCCACACACAAATATGGTACCAAAACCAGAAATCATGCTAAGAGGACAGTATAAATACTGGATACTGGAGATGCATTTGCAATTAAGAGACCAAGAACTTAAAACAATCTTGTATATATACAGACTCCTATGCTAAAAGTTTCTGGTAACTACAAACCAAAAATCTAGAATAGATACACAAATAAGAAAAAACAACCCAAATACAACACTAAAGATAGTCATCAAACCACGAGAGAAGAGAACAAGAGAAGAAGGGAGGAAAAAGACCAACAAAAACAAATCTGAAACAATTAATAAATTGGCAGTAAGAACATACATATCGATAATTACCTTAAATGTAAATGGACTAAATGCCCAACCAAAATACACAGACTTGCTGAATGAATACCAAAATAAGACCCATATATATGATGTCTTTGAGAGATCCACTTCAGCTCTCGGGACATATAAAAATTGAAAATGAGAGGATGGAAGAAAATATTCCATAAAATGGAAATCAGAAGTAGCAACACTGAAGTAGCAATACGCATATCAGACAAAATATACCCTAAAGTAAAGAATATTATAAGAGACAGAGAAGGATCACATAATGATGAAAGGATCAATCCAAGAAGATATAGCAAATGCAAATATATATGCATCCAACATCAAATCACCTTAATATGTAAGGAAACTGCTTACAACCTTAAAATAAATTAACAAGAACACAATAATAGTGGGGGACTTTAACACATCACTTGTAGCAACGGACAGATCATCCTGACAGAAAATAAACAATGAAACACAGGCCTTAAATGATGTAATAGACAAAATGGACTTAATAGATATTTAGAACATTTCATCCAAAAACAGCAAAATACATATATTCTCAAGTTCACAAAGAACATTTTCTAGGATAGATCTCTTTCTGGGCCACAAATCAAGCCTTGGTAAATTTAAGAAAATTGATATCATATCGAGCATCCGTTCCAACTGCAATTCTCTACAACTGGAAATCAACAAGAAAAAAAAAGTGGCAAAAAACAAATGCGTGGAGACTAAACAACATCCTACTTAACAACCAATGGATCACTGAAGAAATCAAAGGGGAAATTAAAAGATACCTAGAAGCAAATGACAACAAAGATACAACAATCGAAAACCTATGGGATGCTGCAAAAGCATTTCTAAGAGGGAAGTTTTTAGCAATGCAGGCCTACCTAAGGAAATAAGAAAATCTCAAATAAACAACCTAACCTTGCACCTAAAGAAACTAGAGAAGTAACAGACAAAACCCAAAGTTAGCAGAGGAAAAGAAATCATAAAGATTACAGCAGAAATAAATGAAATAGAAACAAATAAAACCATAGAAAAGATCAATGAAGCTAAAAGCTGCTTCTTTGGAAAGATCAACAAAATTTATAAACCTTTAGCCAGACTCCTCAAAACAAAAAGAGGGTTCAAATCAATAGAATTAGAAATGATAAAGGACAAGTTATAATGCACGTCACAGAAAAACAAAGGATCAAAAGAGACCATTAGAAGCAACTACATGCCAATAAAACAGACAACCTAGAAGAAATGGACAAATTTTTGTAAAAGCACAATCTTCCAAGCCTAAACTGAGACAAAATAGAAAAGATGTACGGGACCAATCACAAGCACTGAAATTGAAACTGTGATTAAAAACCCTTCAACAAACAAAAGTCAAGGACAGATAGTTTCATAGGTAAATTGCATCAAAAATTTAGAGAAGAGTTAATACCTATACTTTTGAGATTATCCCAAAAAATTGCAGAGGAATGAACACTCCCAAACTCATTCTATGAGACCAGCATCACCCTGACACCAGAACCAGATAAAGATACCACAAAAAAGAAAAATATAGCTAATAACACTGATGAACATAGACGCAAAAATCCTCAACAAATTACTGGCAAATGAATCCAGCAATACATTAAAAGGATTGTACACCATGATCAAGTGGGATTTATCCCAGGGATGCGAGGATTTTTCAATATCTGCAAGTCAATCATTATGATACATCACATGAACAAACTGAAGAATAAAAACACTATGATCCTCTCAATAGATGCAGAAAAAGCTTTTGACAAAATCCAACACACATTTCTGATAAAAACCTTCCAGAAAGTGGACATAGAGGGAAGATACCTCAACAGAGGGAAACTACCTCAATGTAATAAAGGCCATAGATGACAAACCCACAGCTAACATCTTTCTTTCTCAATGTTGAAAAGCTGAAAAAATTACCACTAAGCCCAGGAAGAAGATAAGGATGTTCACTATCACCACTGCGATTCAACATTATTTCGAAAGTCCTAGCCATGATGATCAGAAAAGAAAAATAAACAAAAGGAATCCAAATTGGAAAGGAATAAGTAAAACTATCAGTGCTTATAGAAAACTTAATACTAAGAAAACTGTAAAGACACCACCAGATAACTGTTAGAGCTCATCAATGAGTTTATTGAAGTTGTGGGATACAAAATTAATACATAGAAATTGACTTCATTTCCATATACTAACAATGAAAGATCAGAAAGAGAAATTAGGGAAACCATCTCATTTACCATTTCATCAAAAATAATAAAATATGTAGGAATAAACCTACCTAAAGAGACAATAGACCTGTACTCTGAAAAATATAAGACACTGATGGAAGAAATCAAAGACAAGAGCAAACAGTTCTTCCTTAGTATCTATATAGTATCTATGAGACATTGGTTCCAGGAGTGTCCGCGGGTAACATGGAAAGATATACCATGCTCTTGCATTGGAAGAATCAATATTGTCAAAATGACTATACTGCCCAAGGCAATCTACAGATTCATGCAATCCCTATCAAATTACCAATTGAGATTTTCACAGAACTAGAGCAAAATATTTTAAAGTTTGTTCAGAAGTACAAAAGCCCCAGAATAGCCCAAGCCATTCTGAGAAAGATAAATGGAACTAGAGTAGTCAGGCTCCCTGACTTCAGGTATACTGTAAAGCTACAGTCATCAAAACAGTATAGCACTGGCACAAAAACAGAAATAAAGATCAGTGGAACAGGATAGAAAGCCCAGAATTAAATCCATGAACGTATAGTCAATTAATCTATGATAAAGTAAACAAGAAAATACAATGGATTTCACTTCTCATATGTACACCTATAATTGAAATAAAATCCATTAAGAAAAAAAAAAAATACAATGGAGAAAAACTGCCCCTTCAATAAGTGGTACTGTGAAACTGGACAGTACACATGTACAACCACATGTAAAAGAATGAAATTAGAATACTCCCTAACACATACACAAAAATAAACTCAAAATGATTCAAAGACCTAAGTAAAAGACTGGACACTATAAAACTCTTAGAGGAACACATAGGCTGAACACTCTCCAACATAAACCATAGCAATATCTTCTCAGATCCACCTCCTAGATTAATGACAATAAAAACAAAAATAAACAAATGGGATCTAATTAAACTTAAAAGATTTGCACAGCAAAGGATACCCTAAACAAGATGAAAAGATAAGACACAGAATGGGAAAAACAATATTTGCAAATGAAACAACTAACAAGGGATTCATATCCAAAATTTATAAACACTTTCTGCAATTCAATACCAAAAAATCAAACAACCCCATCAAAAAATGGGCAGAAGGTCTAAACAGATAATTCTCCAAGGAAAACACACAGATGGCTAAAAGACAAATTAAAATATGTTCAGCATCACTAATTATTAGAGAAATGCAAATCAAAACTACTATGAGGTACAATCTTACACCAGCCAGAATGGCCATCATCAAAAAGTAAACAAATAATAAATCCTGGCAAGGATGTGGAGAAATGGAAACCCTCTTACAGTGCTGGGAATGTAAATTGGTGCAACCACCATGTAAAACAATAAGGATATTCCTCAAAAAATAAAAATAGAATTACAATTTGTTCCAAGAATCCCTCGCCAGAGGAAACCATGACTTGGAAAGAGACATGTAACAAGAATGTTCATTGCAGCACTATATAAAATAGCCAAGACATGGAAGTTACCTAAATGTCCACTGACAGAGGAGTGGATAAAGAAGATATGGTACATAAACACAAAGGAATACTACTCAGCCATAGAACAAATGAAATAATGACATTTGCAACAATATGGATTGACCTAGAAATTGTCCTATTAATGAAGTTAGTCGGAGAGTGAGACACAAACATCAATATGCTATGACATATGTGGAATGTTAAAAAAGGATACAATGAATTTATTTGCAGAACAGAAAATGACTCACAGCAGAAAAACTTATGGTTACCAAAGGAAACAAGTGGGGGGGGAGGAATGAGTAGGCTGGGGGTTTGGGATGGAAATATTGTAAAATAAGGTTGTGATGGTGGTTGTGCAATATAAATATAATAAAGTTCATTGAGTTAAAAAAAACTGTTTTGAAGTGTAGTGTGTAAAATCTTAATATAGTCATTCTAGTTTTCCAGTCATTCATAATTGTATGATATGTATTTTATCCTCTTTTAACTTTCAGCATGTTTGTGTTAATAGGTATAAAAATTGACGCTTTCAAAGGTCTTTGAGTTTTAACAATATCTGCCTTTCCATTAGAGTGTTTAAAATACAGTTCTTCCTTAGTATCTTTGAGACATTGGTTCCAGGAGTGTCCACGGGTAACAAAATCTGAGGATGTTCAAGTCCCTTATATAAAACGGTGTAGTAAAATGAATAGAGTCAGGCCTCTGTATCCTTTGGTTTTGTATTCATGGAGTCAACCAACAATAAGTTGCTATTCCATCTGTGGATGTTTGAATCCACGGACTTGAAACCGTCTAACATGTAGGGCTGCCTGTAATTTCATGTAATACATCTACTGAAACATTTAAACTTGATGTGTGCTTTATATTTTTTACATATGCTCTTTGTTTTTTGTCTCCTTCCTTCATTTCAAAGACTTAGGCATTTGTCTTGTTTCTACGTTTACTTCTGTTAATTTAGTTATGCTTAATTGTGTTGTTTGTAGTGCTGCCTCAATATCACAATATATATTTAAACTTATCATAGTTATCATCAAAAATATTCTACTTCACACGTAATACTAGAATTTCACAAAAACATTTCCAGTTTTTCCTGACATACATTGTGCTCTTGATGTCAGCTATTTTACTTTCACATATGCTATGAAACCACACTGCACTATTATGATTTTCCCTTTGTAAACTGGATTCTTTTATAGGGATTTAACATCTTGATATTAAAAAGCTCTTTATACTTACTGATATATTATACTTTCTAGTGTTCATCACCCCTATAGTTTTCTCTCTGGTATAATTTCCCTCCATCAAAGAGTATCATTGAAAATGTCTTGTGTACATGCTGATTAACTGACAATGAATCTTTCAGCAATGAATCTGTCTGAAAGTCTTGATGCCACATTTATTTTTGGTTGACTATTTTGTTTCATACAGAATTTAAGGTTAACAATTCATGGTTCATCTGAGAACCTGTTACAGCTAAATAACTAGTCAAAACAGTCTCCTTGATGTTGTGCCCTGCCTTGGCCCACTAATTTACTCTAACTGGCTTTTCACAAATGATCTCTTCCTTGCTTAATTGCTTTCTTTTACTAATGATTACTTTCTAGTTAGAGTTATATTGCAAGCAGTGTTTTCTTTTCTCTTGAAACACTCTCTTCCTTTTGTAAGTAATCCTCATACCAGAGAGAAGGTCAAAGTGTGATGACCTTGAGGACCACCACAACCATCACTGGACCACCTGACGCCAGTCTTGATGACTTTGAAATGATCTATGGAGGTAGAAGACTGAAGACACCCTAATCTTTATCAATAACATTGTTTTTTAAGCTAAATCTGTAAGACTCCTTGCTATCCCCTCTTAAGGGCGGAGAGAGTTTTGAAGTATTAGCCTTCTGTGGCCTCCTTTGCCTGGCTAGCAAAGCAATTAAGTTATTCTTTCTGCTTCACCAAAAACTCTGACACTTTTTGCGCTGGTGTACAGAGGCCATGTTTCTGCTACAAAACCAGCAGGCTTGCCTCAGTTCTTCCTCCCTGCCCTTTGCAGTATGGCCCCTAGACCCTAGGATGTGCATGCTACCACACATTCCTCCACCTCATTCATCTGAAGGAAGCTTTCACTTCATAACTCTGCATAATTCCCCAGTGCCTGACTGGTATGCTCAGCTGCCAGGCCCTCACACATGTGCCTCTGCTTTGTGGCATTTCTCTCAAATAAAGTGTGCCTCTCACAGTCAGAGACACTCACAATCTACCCTCAGATTTCTGTAGGCTCCAAATGAGGGATAGTTTTCAGCTTTTAACCTGATCTGAATCTTTCTGAATACAGGGTAAATGTCTGCATAGAAAAGTTGGTGGGTGAATACAGACTGTCCGTCCTCATATCCACGGCTCCTAATGACTCTAAGCCATCACACTGGCATATGCTCAAACTCTAAAACTTTATTAGACTTCAGTTCTTCTCTTCTAATCCCTTGATTATTGCAGCTTTCCCCTTCTGTTGCTCCATCAAGGATGAAGGTAAGCAAAGGTCTTTTCTAGGTTAAGAAGTTTTGTTACTTCTCTGAATTTGAGTATGGGTGTTTCTTTGAGCCCTTAGTTCTACAATGGTCTTTAAAAACTATTATGTTGTAGATTTGTAATTATTATTGTCATGAAAATTTTCATATTCCATTGAAACCAAAGAGCAAACAAAACACACATACATACACACACACTACACTTATTCAATTACTTTGAAGTATTTTAGTCAACTACTACAGAATTTGAGTTGTCATTGTATTCTTTAAAATTTGCCTGCTTCCTAGATGTTGTTGTTATTTTTCTATTTTAGAATGGTTGTAAAATGAAATAGACTCATAACAAATGAAGTAAATATTTATGCTAACTTTTTTAAAAACAGAGTACATTTGGAGATTCCTTAATGATGTTTTTGCAGGAGTGGTTTGGATGGTCTTCCAATAAACTCTGATTCCTACCCTGGGGATACAAATACCCCGGTTTGGAAATGCCAGCAATTAAACCAGAAGGAAATCTATTGTTATTTGATTATAAATCCAAAGGTATGAGCCCTAAGGTTTTGATTATCAAAGATAATATTCACAAAGGAGAACTGCTGAAGTTTACTCATTTTCCAAGTGTCATTTAAGTCAATCATATTGACTCATACTTTATTGCATGTGCACACTCATATGCAATTGAAATCATTTAAATATGTAATTCTATTAATTAAAATATTTAATCATGCACAAAACTATACATCTAAGTTAACATGCATTTCTTATCTCACTGTCAAAAATGACTTAGATAAATACAATGATATGTTTAAGAAACCAACTACAACAGGATGCATTTAGATGAAGTGTTTCACTGGGTAGAGTGATGAATACATATTTTTGAAAAATAATATAACGCTAATTTTTTTAATAATATTATTCATTAGAAATAAAATGCATTTTTAGTCTAACACCTACAGTACCATAGAGAATTGTGTAATGCTGTGTTCTGATAAAATATATTAAAGGAAATATAAGAAAGACAACTTTTTTTGATATAAATTAACTTTTGAAGTAATGTCTTAAAACCAGGATCTTTAAAATATTTTATTGTCTAGGAAATAAAGATGGCTAAAACATAAACAATGATGAGAATAATATTACCATTACTACTTAATAAAAATATTTAAAATGACCTGAGTATTTACTTGGTAAAAATACATTTCCAGATATTAAAATAACTGTGGTAAGTCATTACAATATATACTGGTATATTTTATTTATAGAGTATAGAAAGAAGACATTTGTGTAAATTAGGAGTATTGCTTTAAATGAAAGATACATTATTAAAATGCAGAATATCGCTTTTGGGAATTCATAATATTTTATGTGTAATGTTGATATACATCAATAATTTTTGCAACAAATGCATTTCATGCTAAGGTGATTGCAAAATATTATTTACCTTACCTGAACATTTAAAAAAATGAAAATAAAAAATCCCTCAGAAGAAGCTTTTAAGAAAAAAAAATACTCCTATCAGTGCTAAAAATCATTCAAAGTATGGTAATCATTTCAACATACTGAGCAAACTAAAATATCATTAAAAAATGAATTCAGTACTGAAAATAGCTGGAAATGATTAGAAAACATAGAATCATTCACACATGAAAAGCTGTTCATCAAAAAGGGGAAAAAAGGCTAAACCATAAGCAAAAGTATCATTAGAGCAAAATTCTAAAACACTGCAAATTTATTCATTTTTTCCAGGTTGCAAATCAACTCAGTCCTACTTAAAAATAAATAGTATACATTTTGGTCATACTCTAATGATTGTCTAGAAATAATAAAGGGATTGCAAAAGAAAATTTAATTTTTTAAGCTTCTACTAGACATAAAAGTCTGTGGTAGTTATATTAAATACTATCTATGTATATTAAAAAGGAAGGAAGAAAAGAAGGAAGGGAGAAAGAAAGAATGAAAGAAAGGAAGAAATGAAGGAAAGAAGGAAGGGAAAACAGAAAGGGAGAAAAGCAAAATTACGATATGCTAACTTGCTCATCCAGTGTTTACCATCAAATAAAAGACCTACTTCATTATTTCAGTTTTACGTAGTCTTATCAATCTGAATAATTTTCATATTATTTATTATTTTAGTAGAATTGAAGTAGGAGGCAGATGGGCCCCTGGGCTGAGAACAGCTGGGACTTGTTAGGGCTGAACAAATCGGGCCTTGTACCTCTTTGATACTTCAAGTAGACAGTTAATGGCAGGAGCTGAGTGCTGTTGGAGTAAAAAGATGAATTGACTACATCAATAGCTCTTGGAGTCAAGGGGACTTCCTCTATTACACATGGGCAGAAAGACTCCTAGGGTCAAAAAGGGAAGGGGCACCAGGCCATAGTTAAGTTCTGCTAATTATCCTGTAGCACTTTGCTTTGAAATCCATCTTGGTCAAAATATGCATAAATGTATCAGGGAGTGTCCTGGGTCTGATCAGGTGTGAGAAACAAAATAAGATAATTGGCCAAAGGAAAACAAGGACCTAGGAGAACTGTCCTATGTAAGTGACTTAACTCACCAAGCTCATATATTTCTCATCCAGGAGGGCGCCTGCATCTGCACTCTTCTTTTCCTGTGTATTACTGCTTTGCTTCTGTGTTAAATACATAAACTACTTCTCTGTGTGTTCTCCCACATGTTGTAATGTGTCTCTAATAATAAACTTTGTACTTTTTTTTTTTTCTTTTACAGTCTTTGCCTCCTTGAAACATTCTTTCTTTCAATGGGGTCAAGAATTAGGGCAACTCTGCTTTAACCTCTAGCCTCTAGCTGGTATAATTTCTAGGATTTGCGGTTTTCATCCAAGCTCCTCAGGTTCAATCCTGAGCAGAGAATTAGTATCTCACTTCAAGTCATCAGTCACTGCTGTCTCTCTGAGATCAGAATCACAATTTACATCCTATTTTTTTATTCACACTTGTTGGCTTTATTTGAATTCTCCTTTAAATGCAAGATAAATAAAACTATTCAAAACACAATTTTGTGGCATTCCTATTGTGGCTCAGCAGAAACTAATCTGACTAGTATCCATGAGGTGGCAGGTTTGATCTCTGGCCTCACTCAGTAGGTTAAGGATCCAGCGCAAGTATGGCTCAGATCTGGCATTGCTGTGGCTGTGGTGTAGGCCAGCAGCTGCAGTTATGACTTGACCCCTAGCCTGAGAATATCCATATGTTGCTGGTGCGGCCCTAAAAAAAGAAACAAGAAGTTTCCATCCTGGCTTAGTGGTTAACGAATACAACCTGGAACCATGAGGTTGCAGGTTCGATCCTTGGCCTTGCTCAGTGGGTTAAGGATCCACTGTTGCCGTGAGCTGTGGTGTAGGTCACAGACGTGGCTCGGATCTGGCATTGCTGTGACTGTGGCGCAGGCTGGCGGCTACAAATCCGATTAGACCTTTACCCTGGTAACCTCCATATACCGTGGGTGCGGCCCTAAAAAACAAACAAAAAAGCCCCCACAATTTTGTGTGTTAACCATTGTTTTAAAACTATTCACTTCGTTCTAATTTTTAAAGTGCAGCAATCATAATTTCAACATTTCTAAGTGTAATTAATACTGTAAAATTCAAAGCCATCGTGTCACAGAATACAGAAAAGAATCTTAACTTTGTAAAGTCCATTTTATGTAAAATATATATGGCATGGACTTAAGACATTCAAGAACCTGGATTTAATTTAAATTGCATCTATAACTGATTTTCTTAGGGTTTATTTCATATATCCATGTACATACAGAGACACACACACAGAGGAACTTACTTAAATTTCCCCTTTGGTTACTTGTTACTTAAAGATTGTGACTATTTTGAATTTTTTCTTTAAATTTCATGCATATTATTTAATATTAGACTATATTAACATCAACAAAAATGGAATTGTTGCTTTTGAACGATATACAACAAATATTAATATTGAATGCATTCAGAAATTTTCAAAGGAATTGACTCCAAGATAAGAAAATTTTGATGGTATCCTATATGTCTTTCAGCATGCATTGCCTTATAAGCCTCAAAAAAATCCCTGCAGCCTGCAGTTCAATTACATATCATATATAATTCAATAAAAGGAACATTTTGAATACACCAAAACCTTTGGAAGCATATCCAGAAGGTGGAATCCATCCACGAGCAATTTCACCATCAACGTAGTAAATAGAAATATGAACAACAATGACAACAAAATGATGGAACATAATAAATATGAATCATATAAGGGCCATACAAGAGAGAAGAATTATGACCTTCATGCTTTGGGAAACTTAGTTTAAATACAGAGCACAGTTTGCACAAAATAGGTCCAGTTTCCACATTGTCTAAAAGTGTTTGCAATGATCCTGTCCTCTGACATTAATCTATTAGCCAAGAACTACCCAGAAATCCCAAAACTTTGTTGGACTGGCCAGGGAATTAATATTTTGTTTGCTTGTCTTTACTCATTAGGCATTATAGTCTACCATATGGAACAATGGGTTCACCTTCATTTCTAAATAATATTTTAGTGATTTCACCAATATTGTTCCCCTAGGCAGAAAAATTCTGTGCTAAGAAACCTATATACCTGTCATTTTCATTTTTGGACAAGATGGAATAACAGAAACTAGATTTACTTTCCCACTGAAAGTGATCAGAAGGCAGAGAAAATATATGTGACAATGGTTTGCAAGACAGTGGACATGAGGGAATGAAAGACAGTGACCCTTGAAATATGGAAAACAAAGAATCTGAGTCTTAGTTGCATCAGTTTACTACTCTGAGTTTCTGGGAAGGAAGGGACCTGCAGAGCCTGGCAGAGGCCCTGAGGTGAAGGGCAGAGCTATTATTCAGGGGAGGGAGTCAGCTAGAGTTTGCACTGCAGAGAATCAGAGAGGAGAGACAGCTCAGAATGAATGTTGCCACACCAAACTTGATGACAAATGTAAGGATTTACTTGACCTTGAACATTCTTTTTGGTATTTAAGTACACTGCTACTTGGGACAGCAAGGAAATGCTACCTTGTAAAAAACTTATTTTTTGATACTTCTGTATGAAACAGGTGAGGGAATGGACAGGAAGTCTGTACCATGAATTCTAAGAGACATAAAGGTCCACCTGGGTCTGATGATTAGCAATGTAAAGTTATACAAGTCAGCGTGGTTACTTGTGTTTATTTAAACATATTCACATATTGGAGCAGGCACAGGGTAGGTAGAAAATTTTAGCTGGGCCAAGAGCGTACTGAGAAATCAAAACTAGGCAAAAATTGAAGACAAAATCAGGGAAGTTTCCTATTCTTCAGCCCCTATCTGCCTTTTTCTGTTTCCTTTAATAACCCCAACATCTTATATGACATGTAGATATACTGGCTTTCATTTTCTCTTTTTGGTAACTATTTCCACACTTCATTTCACTGAAACTGCTACTTAAATGATCATCAATGACTTTCTTGCTAAAATTCAAAACCATATTTAGACATAATGTTTGAGCACCATTTGCATAGCAAGGCGTTTTCTCAGTTTCTTCTCTAGATTCCACAAGCACATTATTTTAACCTTTCCTGAACACTCAGTTTTTTCTCAAAACAACCTCTGTGCACTGACAGTGAACTGAAACTCAGAGACAGAGTTTTGGGTGTAGGACAAAAGCTTTATTGCTTTGCTAAGCAAAGTGGGGCACAGTAGGTAGTACTACCAAAAAATGTGTGTTTGGGGGGGTGCACTTCTCCTCCCCACCCCCAGGATTTGGTGAGGAATTTTATAGCAATGATTCAAGACTGGAGTTGCTGATAGGATTATGGTGTGTGTAGGTCCTGTGTTCTTTTAATCTGTCCTCAAGTGGTCTTCTGATTGGGCTTCTGTTGTTCCTTAGAAGAGTTCAAAGGTATTGTTGTGTGTATCTCTTTAGGGCAATATGCATAATAATATATATCTTGCCCCCCCCCAACTCAGGCTGTAGTGTTGTTTCTTTTTTTTTTCCCCCCATTATGGCTGGTTTACAGATTTCTGTCAATTTTCCAACTGCAGTGTGGTGACCCGGTTACACATACATATATGGATTCGTCACAAGTGATTAGACAGAGTTCCCAGTGCTATACAGCAGGATCTCCTTGCTTTTCCACCCCAAAGGCAATAGTCTACAACTCTTAACCCTAGACTCTCATACCATCCCACTCCCTCCCCCACCCTCTTGGCAATCACAGGTCTGTTCTCCAAGTCAGTGATTTTCTTTTCTGTAGAAAAATTCTTTTGTGCAGTATATTAGATTCCAGATATAAATGAAATCATATGGTATTTGTAGTATTGTTTCTTGGCTACTCCTCCCTCAACTCTTTATCCCCTCCCTTCCCTGACTAGCAACTGTTTAAACCTGCCCTCAGGGAAGGTCCTAGAGGCAGAAGCCTATTCCCTACAAATGAGAAGCAAAGGACTCAGAAAACTTCTGGGCCCAGGAGTCTCTCAGGTTCCTGCTTGGTTTCACGATCCTTACTTTTTTATCCCTTTCTTTCCTTCCTTCCTTCCTTTTTTCTTTCTTTCTTTCTCTCTCTCTCCCTCCCTCTTTCTTCCTTTCTTTCCTTCCTTCCTTCCTCTTCCTTCCTTCCTTCCTCTTCCTTCCTTCCTTCCTTCCTTTTTTCTTTCTTTCTTTCTTCCTTTCTTTCTCTCTCTCCCACCCTCCCTCTTTCTTCCTGTCCGTCCGTCCTTCCTTCTTTCTTTCTTTCTTTTCTTTCTTTCTTTCTTTCTTTCTTTCTTTCTTTCTTTCTTTCTCTCTCTCTCTCTCTCTCTCTCTCTCTCCCTCCCTCTTTCTTCCTTTCTTCCTTCCTTCCTTTCTTCCTTCCTTCTCCTTTAAACTCTCTGTTAAATTATATCTACATATTTACAAAGATATGATTGTGAAGAGCAAGAGTAAAATTTCTGGGAAGATGTAAATATCTCATCTTGATTTGGGTGATTACATGCACACACTTTGAGACTTTGTGGAACTGTAAAGTTTCAATTTGTGTATTAATAAATTCAAAAACTCAAAAAGGGAAAAGAAGTCCCCTTGTGGCACAGTGGGTAAATGATCCAGCATCATTACTGCAGCCACTTAGTTTGCTGCTGTGGCATGGGTTTGACACCTGCTTGGGAACTTCCACATGCTACAGGCTTTTCTAAATTAGTTTTCATTAAAAAATTAAATTAAAAAAGGAAAAAATACCTATTTTTTTTTAATTGGTGATATTTTATTTTTGTAAATGTGAGTTCAACTGTGTATTTTTATATTTGTTTTAGTAACATTAATTTTCAGAGGAAAAGTACTACAGTTTGTTACTTTTTAAAGTTCATTTTTAAAGTTATATTCCTAGAAATGTTTTATTTTATTTAAATATTTAAATTTGTGACATACATTGATCATACTTATCCTTTTTATGTTATGTTTATATTTAATTCAATTGTTAATATATTCCATTTTTCATTTGATGAGTTTCACTCCTTTTTTTCTTTCTTCCTCCTCATGAATTCTTCACATTTATTTTGCAAATTTCTTGTATTTTTTTGTTTCTTCGTTTGCGTTTTCTCTCCATAATTTTTCCTCATTTAATTATTGTTTGTTCTTACTATTTTAGGTTTTGCTTTCCCCTTTCTCTTCAAGCTGGATTGTCCATAAACCATTTAAAAATTAGCCTTCCCTCTTGTTTGAATTTAAGCCCTTAAGAGCACATTTCTCCCTCCACATAGTGTGTTAGTTGCTGCTATACAACTTTATACAAATGTATACAATGTTTTTATTATCTTAGTTCTGGTTAATTTTAATTTTCATTATAAATGCTTATATATCTAACTCATTACTTACAAAATATTCTATTTACACTTGAGTCTTTTCAACTATCTTCTTTTTTTTTCTTTGTCTTTTTGCCATATCTAGGGCTGCACCCGCGGCATATGCAGCTTCCCAGGCTAGGGGTCTAACAGGAGCTGTAGCTGCCGGCTTTCGCCACAGCCACAGCAACGCGGGATCCGAGCCGCATCTGAGACCTACACCACAGCTCACGGCAACGCCGGATCCTTAACCCACTGAGCAAGGCCAGGGATCGAATCCGCAACCTCATGGTTCCTAGTTGGATTCGTTAACCACTGAGCCACGACGGGAACTCCTCAACTATCTTCTAAACATTTTGTTTTATTTTGTTTTAGTAGTGCTCAGAAAAGTTGGATTTTATAAATTGATATTGAGAAGTTCGATGACTCTTATTACCTGGCATGTATACTTTTCTTTTCACAAGTATTCCAAATGTAGTTTAAAGGAACGTATATTTCCTAATTACTGTATACAAGATTGTGTAAATGACAATTAGATCAACTTATTTGTGTCATTCAAATCCTCTAAATTCTTAGTCATTTTTAATTTGACCTATCAATTATTTGCAATTTTGCCAATGACTAGATAGGATTGTGGAGCGAGACTTCTTTTATTTATTTGTTACACATCTATTGTGGTTATACCTAACTGTTATTTAGTAAAAAATATATTTTATTACTACCTAGTAGTACTCATTATTGCAAGCATATTTGTTTTTCTTCTTAGTCTATTTTGTATGTTTAGTTTGTTTTTTCTCACTTCTTGTAATTACCTTTTTGTAGTTAGAATTTATCAGACATATTTCTTCCATTATTTTCAATTTTTGTGACTACAATTTTGCTTTATCTCATACTTAATATGTTACTGGAACTTAAAAAAATCAATTTTAATCATCAGTCCTTATTATTTTACTGGTTACTTTTTTTGATTTACAGTTATTTTATTATATTCAGATTTTTATTGTTTTATTTTTTACATTTGTCAAAAAGTTAGATGATTTTTTTGTATTCTTTCTTTTATGAAGGTTTTATTTTCTAAATTTTATTTCCTTTAATTTTTTTTTTTTTTTTTACCCTTTGGAAGCTGCATAGTATGTTGTTTAAATCAATATCTCACCCTCTCCATTGTCTATATAGGGCTACTTACATTGAATAACTATGAAATTTGTGAGGGTATATCATTTCCAAGGTGAAAATGACAAATGGTTGTTGTTCAAGAGATTTAATGCAAGTACTAATTCCACATACTTTTGCCTCTGGTAACAGGGCTTGTATAGGTTTATCACACAAACTGGGAGAGGACAGATGTACTCCTATGTGGATGTGAAATGCCTGATCCATACTAAGCAGATATTTTTGAATGTTCAGAAAAAAACTGTTTGCCTGCATTCTGTAGCTGCTGTGCAGCTCCATCTTTATGTGTCCCCCATCATGCTACTTAACATGATGTTCCGGCATGGAGAAGATGAGACCATATCATATCTATCTTTGTTGGCCGTGGGGCCATAGGGTAGAGGAAAAGCTCTAGAAAAGAGAGGCTTCTCTCTTAAAGGATGCGTACAAAATCTTACATGCTCCAGGGCTACAATGCAGAGGGAGAAATTTGAAAGGAGCCTGTGTCAGACCTGCTTGCTGACCTTAGAGCAACTTTTGGAAAGGCAGAAGAAAACTGGCACTCTCCAGGAAACTAGACACTGGCGGCAGACATTTTGGGAGCTCATATAAGGACACTGGAGATAGCAAGTACTATTTTGGAGACCTCTATCTAACCTGTTAGTACCCAGGGGTTGCCTACTCATCAGTCCCTTGAACTAGTCCTATGGGACCCAGACCCATCAACCCGTAGGTTGACAATAGTCCTATGATACCCAAGTCCACAAAGACAGCTGCTATAGAATGTGATTCCATTTGAGGTAGGAGGTAAATGGGCCCATGGGCTGAGAAGAGCTGGAACTTGCTAGGCTGAGTAAATTGGAACTTGTTTCTCTTTGACCCTTCAAGGAGAAAGTTAATTGCAAGAGCTGAGCACTGCTGGAGTAGAAAGATAAGATGACTACTTAGATAACTCCTGGGGTCACGGAGATCTCCCCAATTACACAACTGAGGAGATCTTCCCAATTGACCCCTAGGAATGCCTAGGGGTCAAAAACAGAGGGGCTGCCTGACCATAATAAGTCCTGATACTGCCTTGTAACCCTTTGCTCTGGAATCCATCTTTGCCAAAAAATGTGCATGCATTTTGGGGAGGGTCCTGTGTTCAGTCAGGTATGAGAAATAAAACAAGTTAATTGGCCAAAGGTAAACAAAGATCCAGGAAAATTATGCTATATACATGATTTAAATTGACTCTCTGGTGCACTCCTCATTGAGGGGGTGTCTGCACTCACACTGCTCTTTAGGTGTGTATTGCTTCTTTGCTTCTGACTTTAATAAACTGCTTCTCTGAGTGCTCTCCCACATGTTGTACTGTGATCTAACAACAAAATTTATTCCTGCTTTCACAGTCTTTGCCTCCTTGAAACACTCTTGCTTTCAAGAGGGGGCAAGAATCAGAACAATTCTACTTTCAACCTCTAGCTAGTGTAGTGGCTAGGATTCCTGTTTTATTTTTTTTTTTTTAAACCAGGCTACACACGTTCAATTTCTGAGCAGAAAATTAAGACCTCACTCCAAGCTGCTGTTTCTCCAAGATCACATTCACCAGTGGGCAAGGACTAGCAGCCAGTTAGAATGGGGGAGGGGGATCCAACTACACCACAACAAAAAAGCCCAAACAGCCCACATACGGAGGACCCCTGGAGCATACTGCTTTGATGACCAGAGGGGAGTGTGTTCCTAAACTCCACAGAAGGTTTCCTGCATAAGGCCACTTCACTAAGATCAGGAAACATAACCATCTCTAATACAAATACATGATTAATTATTTAAATAATAAATATTTAATTAATATTCAAGTATTTAAAAAACAATTACACAAAATGAGGTAACAGAAATATTTTCTAAAAGAAGGAACAGGAGAAAACCCCAAAAGAACAAAACAAAGTGGAGATAAGCAACTTGCCTTATACAGAATTCAAGGTAATAATCAAAAAGATGCTCAACAAACTCAGGAGAAAAATGAATAAAAACAGTGAGAAGTCACTTTAAGAATTATATTTATCTTGGATGCAAAAAAAAAACTTCCAATAAAGGCAAACCAGTGCTATGTGGAATCCTATAATTTCAAGCAGAGCTATTCTTATGCAAAGTAGTCATATAGGATAACCCAAAGGAAATAATTTAAAAGTAAAAAGAGTTCAGGATTCTGAGCTCTGCAGCTAAAAATGTACAAGTTCTATTAGATGTATTTAGCTCCAAATCTATGTTAATAACCTGTTATATCAATCCCTATGTCCAAATTTTGTCTTATGAAGTGCTGCAGTAAAGTGCAATCTTATACTAAAATATCTGTGTAAAAGAGCTATTGTAAGTTGTCTGAGAAATTTTTACATAAATAAATATTTTTATTTCAAGTCATTTATTAATTTGAAAGCTCATGTTACAAAAAAAAGAAATTAAAGCGAGATTTTGTGTTTATATTTTAATGAAAATTTGTACTTGTTTTAAAAATATTAAATCCCAAATAAGAAATTCAATTCTATTATTTAATTTACTTTTTCTAAAAAGGTATATCCACTTATTGACCTTTAAAATAGCTTTAGAACTCTAAGCATAAAACTGATACCTCATTTTTCAGGGTATTCTAATTGACCAAGTAATTTAAACATTTTAGAAATGTCAGACTATGGTGAGAATTAGGTTATCATTGTGAATATTTTGGTGTATTTTTTTCTTTTCTTTCTGTGTGTGTGTGTGTGTGTGTGTGTGTGTGTGTGTGTGTTACCCCCAGCATGCAGAAGTTCCAGGGCCAGGGACTGAAACTGCACCACAGGAATGACAATGCCGGATCTTTAATTACTAGGCCACCAGGTAATTCCTCAGGTATTTTCATATGCATTAATGTGGAGTTACTGAGAGAGAATAAAATAAAGAAATCTTGGTTTTAAGAAATGTATTTATATGAAATATAATGTATACAATTTCACTTTTAACAGTATATCATATTTTTTCAGGTAGGTGCGTATAGCTTTAAATGATTTTTAATAGTTGTAAAATATTTTACAATATTTATTCTTGAGAATTTATTGCAGCTTTATCCAGTGATGAACAAATATGATGTTTACAATTTTAGCATCAGAAACATTTATTTTATAAATATGTTGAATCCTTCTGAAGCAAAGCTAATTTTGAAACAAACTTTTAGAAGTGTAATTACTGAATTAAGGGAATGCATATTTCAAATTTTGCAATATTTCTTAGATCCTCTCATTTCTTTTACAAACACCTACTGAGTGCCTGTTTTAAGTCTGGTACAGTTTTGAGCACTTTAAGTCTACCAGTGGACACAGCAAGAAAGATACCCGCTTGAAGAACAAATTTTCAATCAGGTGAATTAGATTTTTCTATATTTTATGACATAGGAGCTCTGTTTATTTGTATGTAGTTATTACCCAAATAACAAAGGACAATTTATTAAAAAGTGTGTCTCTTCCCTTGCCATCCATAAGCAATATCATTTGTTTATAAAGTGAATGTTTCTAAGTTCTCTACACTTTTTTTCTCTTTATACTTGCACCTGTGACATATGGAAATTCCCGGGTTAGGGGTCAAATTAGAGCTACAGCTGTCATCCTATGTCATAGCCATGGCAACCCCAGATCTGGGCCACATATGTGACCTATGCCACAGCTTATGGCAAAGTCAGATCTTAACTCAATGAGCAAGATCAGGATTGAACCTGCATCCTCACAGGGAAAACTTGGGGTCCTTAAACCACTGAGCCACAATGGGAACTCCTCTAAGTTCTCTACATTTCTTTAATTGGTTTCTTTATCTAGCCTTGGACCAGCATTAAATACCATAGTTTATAAAACATTTTGGCATACAGTGGAGCCATCCTATGTCACTCTGTTAAAATAACTCTATATTCAGAATCTGTTTAAATATTATCACTTCATATATCTGTTAGGTTGTTTTTGTATGTTGACTGATAGCTGTACTTCAGTTGCTTTCCAGCTCATGTTTCAGTTTTATTTACCTCACAGTGCTCATAATGTTATTTTTCTAAATGTTGATTTATTTGTTTAAAATCACATTTCTTCTAGTGAAATACAAGCTTCATAAGAACAGGGATCCCAGCGGAATACAGAACTGCTATTTTCTGGTACTTACCTCACTAAGAAAGATGTCTTGCACATAGGAGGTAATAATAATAGTTGAAAGCATTGGTAAATAGAAAGATTACATGATCATTAAACAGAGTCCACAATACCTGCTTCACATTTTACCTTCTCTGTGCTTGAATACTCTAACAAAACTCTATTTCTCAAAATGTTAGGGAGCAACTATAGCCACTACTACTGTTACTGATAACAACCACAAAGTAGTGGTTTTAATTTTTTTCTTAAAATATGTCAATCACTAAAGTAAGGGGATTGTCGTGATTGTCAGCACATCTAATTCTCATTATCACACAGTCTTATGAAGAATGTAGATTTGTTCCTTCTGTATGGTACAATAATACGTAGGCTTCAAAAGTGCATAAACCATATATGTACAGTTTAGTTGATAATTATAAGTTTATTATCATATTAGAAATAGAGTCTTATCTGTATTCTAGAAGCCTCTCAAATGTCCCTCAAGAGTCAAACATTTCTGCGCTCCTTTTAGAGAAAGACTATTTTGACTTTTTAAAAATTCATCTTTTTTCTTTTTCATTCTTAACATGTCTGTTTCTCTAAATAATATAGTTTTATTATTCCTGTCTTTGTGTTTTCTGTGGGTGGGATAGTGGGGTAAGAATTCTCTTTAGTTTGCTTCTTTCACTCATGTTTGTGTGATCAAATTATAGTGTTGCATGTAATCCTACTTCTTAACATTCCTCTAGAGTAAATCATTACAGAATACATCTCACTTTATTACTTCTTTTCGTAGTTGAGAGTTGATGAGTATCTAGGTTCTGGTTGGGAGATTTTATATGCAAAGCTTTTATAAATATATTGTGCGTGGATTCCGGTGTCCACATATATGAGTTTCTCTGGGCAATATATTTACTATTCAAAGTTTTGGGAGATATTTCAGCTTTTCTAAGTAATGCCAAGTTGTTTTCCACACTTGTAACATTTACATGCCTAAAGGTGTATGCTATGTTCCATGTGACCTTCATATTTAATATTAATTACCCAATTTTTATTTTTATGTTATTTCAAAGTGAATCTAAAAGAATATCTTTATGGCTGAAATTTTACTGTTAATAATAATGAGTACCTTTTAATATATTGCCAGTTTATATTTCTCTTTTGTAGTGTTAACGTATTTTGCTTCTATTTTTTCTTGATTTGTCTGTTTTCTTCCTTATTAAATTGTAGAAATGCCTAATATACTTTTGATACTTTCTTTTGTTGATTCTAAGAGTTTCAGATATTTTTGGTCACTTCTTTATGTTAATTTTGATCTTGTTGTTGTTGTTTTTAGGGCCGCAAATGCACCATATGGAAGTTCTTATGCCTGGGACTGAATCTTAGCCACAGCTGCAGCAACGCTGAATGGTTTAGCCATTGCACTGGGCCAGGGATTGAACCTATGCCTCCACAGCAACTCAGGCTGCTGCAGTGTGATTCCTAATCCACGCAGGAACCCTGCAAATATTTTTTTTACCCTGTCTGTGGCATATGGAAATTCCTGAACCAGGGATCAAACCCTTGCCATGGTAGTGACCTGGGCCACAGCAGAGACAGAGACAGATCCTTAACCCACTGCACCACAAGAAAGCTCTGATAAAAACTTAATTATAAGGCAAACTTAATTATTTCCTTAGTGGTTAATAATTTCTATGTTTTATTTTAATATTTTTACCTTGAAATCAGTGGTAATATTCTGTAGTAACTTCCAAAATATTCTTAGCTTTTCTTTTACAGACAGGTATATATTTTCTTTGGGATTGAATTCCACATATGGTATGAAGTAGGAATCTGACTTTTAAACATTTACTATGTGAATAAAATATTCTAATAGCGTGCTTTGGAAAATCTGATGTTTCCCTCTAATCTGCAAATTGTCTTATTCAGAGTCAAAGTCTCTAAAAATGCATGGGTCTATTTCTGGGTTCATTTTCTTCCATTAGTCTCTTTAGCTTTGTCCCAAAACCTAGTGGTCTTAAATACTGTAACTTTATAGAAAATCTTGATAACTAGTAGAGAAAATGCTTCAAATACATTCATTTTTTTTCTCCCAAGAATATATTGTCTATAGCACAGGGTGATCTACTCAGTACTGTGTAATAACCTATATGTAAAATGAATCTGAAGAGGAATGGATATGTGGATATGTATAACTGACTTTGCTATATACCTGAAACTAGCACAACTTGGTAAGTCAACTATACACTACTAAACTTTATTTAAACAAAATAATATATTTTCCATTTTTGGTCTTTTTAATCTCTAAATATATTTAAAATCAACTTTTATTTAATGTCATGACTATTTTAGAATTTGTTAGAATTTATTTGAACTTATGAGATCATTCTGGGAAGAAACGACATCTTTATACTATTGACTGCTTTAATATGTAAACATGACATATATCTCATTTTGAGACATTATATTTTGGGTTGCTTTCATTAGTAGCATATTTAAAAATTCCATTTGCTAATTTTTGTTGCTTGTGCATAAAAGTATGAACTTATTTTTAACAACGTCTTTGTGTCCTCCAGCTACTTGTCAAAATTTCTTCCTGGTTCCAGTACATTTTCTAGCTAAACTTTGAAGATTTTTTTCAGGTATAAAATTATATCATTTCTTAAGAGTTTTGTTTTTAAATGTTTATAATTAATACATTTTTTATTGCCTATCTTTACTGGCTAAGATGATTAGTAAAAGAAATGATATTGAAGTTGAAAATAAATAGCAATCGTAAATGTCCTTGTCTAGTTCCTAGTATCAATTAGATAATTTTCAGTGTTGTATCAAACTTATTGTCTCTGTGGTAGGTTTATATGTGAAAAATCATTCAAGTCTTCAAATAGATTTATTTGAATTATTTCCTCAAAAACTTCTAAAAATAAATTGCCTTTGCTAGTTCTAAAATCCACATTGCTGGAGGTCACTTTGTGCTAACATGTTTCCTTATGTTTTGGGCTTTATTTGACTATGTTCGCCTTTTTATTGTAAAATTTCTTCTCTAGAAAGAATCCTGGTTTTCTCATTCTAAATGTATAGAGTACTATTTTAAACCAAATCAATAGATTAAAGCATTCTTTGGACATACATAGAATAAGTAAATCACAAATATGTTAAATATTTAGCTTAATTTCATATCCTGAATTGAACATATCAGTAAAGTTTTAAAAACTTTCCTGCGTTTTATTGTCTCTTCATTTTCTTTTAAATATCTGAATATTCATTTGCTACACATGGCTTACCTGGTGAATGAAATCAGTAAATTTTAGTTTCACTAATAACTTAGTAAAATGCCAGAAATCTTTATTTCTTTTACAATAATTTGTGCTAGATTATTTTTGTTACTGTGGTTAATATCCATAATCAAACATATTTATATATATATTGTAAAATATATGCTTGATTTTAATTCATAATTCATAATTGGCAAGGTTATGTAATTAATTGGAAAGACTAAATAGAATCACCTAAGAATTATTAATACTGGCAGAATTAAAGCAGAGACAAACTATCCACTTCATTATTCATTATGTAGAATGTTATATTTCCTATATATACATATATATATATATGTATATATAACGTTATAATGTTGTACTTCATTTATAAAAACAGCCATGTAGTTAGCTGTTTATAGAAAAAAAAAATCCAGGAAGTAACACCTTTACCTTTCACAAAGTTCATGTGAGAAAGGAAAAATAAATGAAGTAGGATATATAAAACCATTTTGGGCATGAGTATTCTATGGCGGCTCAAAGTTTCCAAAGTAATTTTCAATCTTCTAAATTCTAAAGATTTTTAAAGCATAGAAATCATTTTAATATGTCACGTAGAGAAACTGATATGAAGGTGTTAATTTATTGTTTTATTTTCTGAGAATTTAAGTTCCATCAATATAGTCAATTAACAGAGACAAGAGTGGAGTTCCCACTGTGGCCAGTACTATGGAAATCTAACTGCCGGGGCTTAGGTCTCCTGCAGAGGTGTGGTTTAGATCCTCAGCCTGGTGCTAGATTAAAGGATCTGGCATTGCCACAGCTGTGGTGCAGGTCACAGATGTGTTTCGGATTCAATATCTGGCCCAGAGAGCATGTGCATCCAGGAAAAAACAAACAAGCAACAACAATAAAAAAAAAAATAGAGATAGAGGGTGCCAGTATAAGCCAGTGACCCAAGAAGTAAGCACTTCTGTATCCTAAAATTGCAAATGTTTTGAAAAGTTCTAAAGGACCAGGAATGTATTGATAAAAAGATAGTAAAAGTAGTTAACAACTTCTTAAAATTATACTGGTTTATAAAATTTGGCAACTGAATTCAAAGGAGAGAAGTTAACATAAAACACTCAGGCTTCCTAAAAATATATAAGATCTTTTGCTATCATTTATATGTGGGATCTAAAAAAAAAAGATATAAATGAACTTATTTGCAAAACAGAAGTAGACTACACATGCAGGTTATTATACAGTATTGAGTAGACTGTGCTGTACAGTAGGTCCCTGCATTTTATACAGAGTAATATGTATATTTCAGTCCCAAACCCCTAATATATCCCTCTTCGACCCCACATTTTCTCTTTGGTAGAATCAAGTTGGTTTCAAACTCTTTGAGTCTATTTCTGTTTCGTAGGTTCTTTTGTGTCATTTTTATTAGATACCACATATTACTGATCTCGTGATATTTGTCTTTTTCTGTCTGACTTACATCACTTATTATGATAATTTCTAGATCCATCCATGTTGCTGCAATATATAACTGATTTATCTTGCAACTTCCTAAGGCAACTTAACTCCAATAAAACTTATTAAAAAAAAAAAAAAAGATTATGTGGAAACAGAAATGTTTATCAAAATGTTAAGTGGAAAAAGTTGAATATAAAATTAACTTGCACATCCAGTATATTCAGTTTATAAAGTTAAATGTGCAAAATAAAATGTGTATTAGTGAGGTAGGAAATAAAAAAAGTAAATAGACTCACAGACTTAGAAAAGAAGTTTATGGTTACTAGAGGAGATAGTGGGGCAGGATTTGGAGGGAGATAACAGGAGTTTGGGATTAACAAATACTAGTATGTATAAAATAAATAATTAAATAGAACCTACTGTATAGCACAGGGAACTGTATTTAATGTCTTAATAACCTATAATGGAAAAGAATCTGAAAAAGAATATAAATAAATAAATAAATAAATAAATAAATATAACAATTTATGCTATATACCTGAAACTAACACTGTAAATTAACTATATTTCAATTTTTTTAAAAGTAAAAAAAAAAAAAAAGATTCACCTCTCTGGATCTCTCCCAGTGTACTGGACTTGTCTGGGAACTGTAACACACTAAATGATAAGGCAGGTCCAATCCCTTGAGCAGATGGAGAGACTTTGGCACTTGTCACTACTAGATGTTTGAGCTGGGAGTAGATGGTGGCCTAGGCAGGAAGAAAGAAACTCCCACACTCTCTCCTTTCTTTTTGTTCACAATTGCCACTTAGTTGTTGGAAGGAATAAATAATTACAGGTATTAAAACTGAGTTATGGGGAGTTCTCACATGACTTACCAGGTTGAGGCTCCTGCATTCTCATCACTGTGGCTCTGGTTGCTACTGTGTGACATAGGTTTGATCCCTAGCCCAGAAATTCCCACATACAGCCTTTGTGGTAAAAAAGAAACAAACAAACAAACAAACAAAAACTGAGTTGTGTCTTACCTGGCTTTGCCTATTCTTCAACAACACAAACCGGAGTGGTTGTTTTGACCTTGACAGAATGCCTCAGAATAAAACACTTTTATACCTGTAGAATATCCTATATTTGAAAATATAAAACCTGTCCATTTAGTTGATAATTTAACATTCCAAAAAGGTGGTTGAAAGCATACCAAATCAATCAAGTGTCATCCTGGAAGTCAAACAAAATTCTTGAATTTTAAAAGAAAAACTGCAGGTGTTCTCATTGTGGCTCAGTGGAAACCAGTATCTATGAAGACACAGGTTTGATCCCTGGCCTCCCTCAGTGGGTTAAGGATCTTGCATTGCCCTGAGCTGTGGTGTAGGTCACAGAAGCGCATTGGATCCCGCGTTTCAGTGGGTGTGGCGTAGGCCAGCGGCTACAGCTCCAATTTGACTCCTTGCCTGCGAAACTTCACATGGCGCAAGTGTGTCCCTCAAAAAATAAAAGACAAACTACAGAATTGTTATATACTGTCATTTGTAACTGAAAAAGAAAATATGAGAAAAAATTAATCACTAACTTTTGAAAAGATGAATACGAGAAAATAAAATATGTTGCAAATTTTGGAAAGCAACCCAGCACTCCCTTACCCCCTTTTTTTTCATTCATAGATATTCAATGTCCCAGAACAATCAACTGCACAACCCATATGCATCTTTCTCAGTAAGCAGCTAACTGAGAAAGACATTATTGCATTCAAGTTTTGATAATCATTCTGTAATTAAAGTTCCAATGTATGGGTTCAAATGAGCCTATCTCAATTTTATTTTAACCTATGATCCATTTTGGTAAACATCAAACTCTTATGTTCTCCATTAATGTCATTTGAGTTTCAAAATAAATTAGGCATTGTCACCAAAAGCATGTCAAATCAATGATAATATTAGTAAGAAAAATTATAATTTGAAAGATAAAATCATTGTGTGCTTAAGGTCTGACTGTTTGTCAGGAGGCTCACTGTCCTAGGAAGTGAAGAAGTTTAAACACAATATAGGTCACTCTCAATGTCAGGTTTGTTTTACTCTTTAGTTTCCAAGCTAAATTTCTGTTGTAAAATTTGTTTGACTTTTTACCTTTGAACTGATTGGCAAAAGGTATTAGTCCCTGAGAATTAAGCAGAAAAAATTTCACTCTGTCTTTTTGTCTTTGCAACCCCCATTCTTTCTCCAGTGTCCATAATTAACTCAAAACTACTCAGAAATTATTTCCTCCATTGTTTTAAAAAAGGTCAGCACTCTGTCATATTTGATCATGGCTTACACTGGTATACCATCTCTGTGTTGTTTAAACTAATGATGCATTGCTATCAGAAACTGACTAAAGAGCAAACTCAATGTAATTTCAGGAGAAAATATTAGGATAGCACGTACTCAGAACGCATACTCAGACAAAACTGTAGTGTGTCCAGAAATAACGTATTTGATAGGATATGCTAAGTAAACAGAAGTGGTTAAGAACTGATTTTGTAGAGGCATTAGAAATAAAAACCAAGGGATGAGGGAAGGAGGGAGGGAGGGAGGAAGGAAGGCAGGCAGGCAGGCAGGAAGGAAGGAAGGAAGAAAGGAAGGAGGGAAGGAAGAAAAGGAAGGAGGGAAGGAAAGAAGGCAGGAAGGAAGGAAGGAGGAGGAAGGGAGGAAGAAAGCTCATCTTTTCAAGAAAACAACTGACTTAGAATCTTTTTTGTAATTGTTTAAATTTGTTCTTAATACTTTAAATTTATAAAAATAAAAGCACATAGAATTTAACTTAGAAGAATAAAACACACAGTAAGATTTCACACACTGTGAAGCAACTCGTTGCTGATAAACTTCCACCATTAGAAAGTCAATTCTATGTGCTAATAAGGGCATACTATTGAGATAATAAATAACACTTTTAGTATAGCATTTATATAAGAAAATGCAACTCAAATTACAGTGGTAGTTCTTAATATTACTAAGTGGTGACGGCATCTTCTCATTTCAAATTTTCTACATCTATCACGTTACATTTGCTTTAAGCCCTGTGTTTTTGCAACCTGCCATCAACTGGAAACACAAATGTAAGCAAGTATAAAAGACATTGAAACTGTGTGGCCCTGGAAAAACACAGATCATATTCATATCCAGGTGGGTTGATTTTACTTTGTTTTCAAGATGCTTTATTATATATGAGACTTACACTGAGGGGAAATTAGGCCTGCTTTAACCTGGAGGGTGTTGCCATAAATTATCAATTATTTATGCTCAAAAGTAAGAAAATATTTTACTATGTTTTGTAGTTAAGATAATGCTATGACCCATGACCAGCTGAATGTGTAGTAATTGAACCTTATAGCATAATTTCAACCAAAAAGTGAAAATGCCATGAAACTGGAGGTCTCTCTTAAGGCTATTTAAATAAACTACAACCATATTTTTTTTTCTGATGCTGAATAAGTAGGTGGTACCACATTAACTTTATGAGACCAGATGCATTGTCCTCATCTGTCTGGAGAGGAAGTTTTGGTGAGGAAAAGAATATGAGATGGAAATTGTGAATCTGGAGGGAAAATTCCAGTGCTCCACTAACTAGCTGTGTGACAGATAGATAGACAGATATACATATATATATAATCACTTCATATTTAGAAGACTGGCTCTCATCTGTCAAACAAAGATGATAATAACTAATCTACAGGCATATTTTGAGAATTAAGTAGAAAAAACATGAAAGTGCTCTATATGTTGATGATACCATAGTTATTTCTTTAAGTGAAATTAACGTGCCTAGCTAGCATCAAATGCCTAGAGTGAAATTCCAGCTGAATTTTACTAATTGGTAATTCCACAGATATATTCATGAAATAACTTTCCTAAAGTAGGTCTGTTCTTGCCCACATTATGATTTCTCTTGTAAAGCTGATATGTTCATAGTATCATCATCTACATTTCTGAAGTTTTCATCACCTGAAAATTATCTTCCATTGTCCCACCTACCTACTTACGTTTCTTTTTCTTTCCCTTTTTTTTTTTTTTTTTTTTGCCTTTTGTCATTTTAGGGTCGCACCCGCAGCATATGGAGGTTCCAGGCTAGGGGTCGAATCAGAGCTGTAGCTGCCGGCCGGCTCCACAGTCACAGCAACGCCAGGTCCAACCACGTCTGCGACCTACACCACAGCTCACGGCAATGCCGGATTGTTAACCCACTGAGCAAGGCCAGGGATCGAACCTGCAACCTCATGGTTCCTAGTCAGGCTCATTAACCGCCGCAACACAATGGGAACTCCTACTCACATTTCTTTATCTTCTGATTCACCATCCTCTGTACTCTTATTATTTCCAACCTCTTAAATACCATGCTTATATTTGTCACTGTTCACCATCTGAGTTCCCTGAATTACTCTGCAAAATTCTGTCTTAATACATGCTATGTTAAAATCACCTTTTAAATGTTTTTTTTCTTTTTTTCTTTTAATAGATGTTAACTTTCCACAATGGGAACAATATGGCTCATTAGTGTTTGTATCTCTGATGTTTAAAACATTACCTGGCACTTAGTTGTTATCAGGAAATACAGGTTGAACTGCATTAAATATTTAAAGTACTTATTTCCTTAAAGTAAAGATATGTTGCAGTTCTCCGAGATTAGTTGTCTGGTTGTTAAAACATGGCAAAGTTTGATTTGATGTTCTCCTTTAATTAACCTAATATTCGAATTAAAATATATTTCACCATAGGAAAATTAGCTTATATTTCACTATTCATGAAGATTAACTTACATGTCACTATTCATAGACTTCCAGTATTTGAATATTCTTTTCATATAGAAGTTTTTTTCATGCAATGAGGTGTTCTTTTTATCCTTCTTTCTTCCTCCCTTCCTTCCTTTTGACCTTTCTTTCCTTCCTTTGATTCCTTCCTTCCCTCCTCTTTTCCTTTTTCTTTCTTTTTATTGTTTTTCCAATTCTAAAGCCTCTGCAAAGCTAATTCCTTAACTGCTTTTCCTAATTTGATACATTATTTCACCAAGATACATGTGTGTTTACATGTAGTATTTAATGAGAATCCCACCACTAAGCTAACTTTCCTGTCTTAACTCATAGCAATTTGTATAGAACTTATCCTACTTTCTGCATGGTTTTCCCTTTACTCATGCCCCTTCTGGCAATTAAATAATTTCTATATAGTTAAAGCTATAGCAATTGTATTCCATTTCTTAATACAATTCTCCAAATTTTCTGTGTAGCTTCATGGTTGTGAGAGTTAAATTTATGTCTCAATTTGAGCTAAAGACTGCCAGATGTCTGGTAAAACATTATTTCAGGTGTTTCCTTCTGTGAAAGTGTTTGGGAAGGGATTAGCATTCAAACTGGCAAACTTAAAAAGGAAGAAGACCCTCACCAATGTGGGTGGGCATCAATCGACCCACTGAGGTTCTGAATAGGACAAAAGTGGAGGAAGGACAAATTTACTCTCTTGCTTGAGCTAAGCTATCTATCTTCTCCTGCCCTGGGACACTGGCACTCCTTGTTCTCAGGCCTTTGGACTTGAACTGAATTTCACCACCAGCTTCCCTAGTTCTCCAGCTTGCAAATGGCAGATACTGTGACTTCTGGGCTTCCATAAATAGATAAGCCAATTCTTACAATCAATCTCATACACATATTTTACAATATATAAAGTCTACCTACACACACTACTAATCCAAAAATATCTACATATATAATCTCCATATATACACTACTAATCTATATATAATATCTGTATTATATATTATACACGCACATGTATATACACACTACTGGTCTTTTAGATAATCTCTATACATACACTACTAATCTACATATATGTATAGCTATATATAATATCTGTTTATTTATATGTTATATATATAAGATCTGTGCCATATATAATATCTGTACTATATATGTGTTATATATATGTCATGTATATACATATAAGATCATATAAAATCACAGCAATTTATATAGACCTTATACTACTTCTGCATGGTTTTCTCTTTACTCGTGCTCCTTCTGTCAGTTAAATAATTTCTATTTATAACTAATATTTTATTTCACCTCTCAGTTGCTTGGAGTTTGTACAATTGTACTAAATTCATTAGCAAGGGTAAAAACTGATCAATGTTCCTTAAATTTTTTCATGTCCTAAATTACTTGGAAATTTTATACTTGAAGGAGAACTTGGTTGGGTAGAGAATAGTTTTCTCATCCTTTCTTTCTTTGAGAATTTTGTAACTTTTTTTCACTGCATATTACTTGGAGAATTCTAATGCTTACTTGATTCTCTTTCTTTATAAAAGTGTTATTTTTGGTTGTATTTTCATTTGCCAAATAATTTATTATGTGTAATGCTAATTTATTATGTGTAATGCTGATAAATTTAGAAGAATATTTCAAGTTATTGACAAGTTTAGGTAACTAGTACCTGGTTTTTGTCTTTTTTTTTTTAATGCCAGGCATGTTTTTAAGGTTTTGGTCAAATGTTTTAGCTTTTCTTTTCAGGAATTATACTTATCCACATATAATTTTAATACATTAATTAATCCATTAAAATTATGGATTCCCCTTTGCCTATATTCTAGAGTTTCCACTACCTTTCAATTATATTGTCTCTTATTTCAAGTTGACCAATGAAAAAATATGTCATATTAAAATTTCTATGGTATCTTTTTACTTTATGTTTTCTGGGGTACAGTTGACTTTAACAATGTGTATTTTTCTTCTCTATCTTTTCCTCCTGATGTCAAGTCAGTACCTCCTATCATCTAGATCTACCATTGAATTTTTATTTTCACTCTGTGGTCGTCCTTCATAGTTGCCATTTTCTGATTTTTTTTCAAATTAAAGTTTAAATATTCAGTTGTAAATTTTCTCTGTTCTATAACTTTTTTTCTGAGTTATGTTCAAGAGTTTGTTGCATTCTTTCATAATGTCTTTTTTTTTCTTGTGGTATCTGTATGGGTACTATTGTTATCTCTGTGTTACTGTTATTTATTTGAATTGGATTTTGCCATTTCAGCTGTTAACAAGAGAGTCCTGTGACAGAGGGTGAAAGGCAGGACTGTTTATTAGTTTAACCAACTTAAGGGCTTTCTTCTCTGTTCTTAGGGACATAGACTTTTTTCATTGAAATATAGCTTTTTGTATAGCTATGCCTTTTCTGCTCTCAAAACTTAATTGTTTCAGGAATACTCTAGATTCAGTGCTGAATTCCCCATTCACTTCTTGGTTGTTTCTCTTGAAGACAAACCAAAATGAATGCTACATTTCTGAGGTGAGCCACCTCAATTGTCCCCTTACCCTCCAGTCCCTTACCAAATTTTTATTTTCCAACTCCACCAGCCAAGATATGTATGTATGTATGTATGTATGTATGTATGTATGTATGTATCATGTATGTATTTATTTATTTATCTTTTTAGGGCCGCATCCATAGTATATGGAAGTTCACAGGCTGGGGGTTGAATTGGAGCTACAGCTAGTTGCCAGCCTATGCCACAGCCACAGCAACATGGGGTCCAAACCCCATCTTCAACCTACACCACAGCTCATGGCAATGATGGACTGAGGGATGCCAGGGATCAAAGCCACGTACTCATGGATACCTCTCAGGTTCGTTATTGCTGAGCTGCAACAAGAACTCCAAGATGTCCTTTTAAATCTCAGTTCTGCTGAGTACTTCACTGTTCAATGTGGGGTATCTTTGCTTGTTAGGAACATTTTCCTGATGCTGAGTTCAGGATTTTTTAGCTAGACCCTTCTGTCCTTCTTTGTCCCTTTATACCTTCATGGCTTACCATCCATCAGTTGTACTGCTACCAGTAACTTTGTCGTTTCAAGTAATTTGAATTGTTTAAGCAGTCACATCTCCTAGTTTTGCTGAAGATGTAGTCGTAGCAGTTTTTCTTTTACTGTATGGTATCCAGGAGAGAAATGGAATATTCAAAATTGTGCCACCAACTTATTCCTACTTCTCCTTCTTATATGTGAACTATCATGATTTGTCAAACAATTTTCCAAATGTTTATTTGTTTAAATGATAATTGTAAAGGATAGGGAAAAGCAAACCTGAATATACAGAGGGAAAAATTGATATGTTCAAGTTAAAAATTTTTTCAAATACTATAAAAATGTGGTTTTACTATGATCACCAAGTTCTGTCACTTTGTGAAATTTAATATTACTTTATCTAATTTTTTAGGTTTATATTGATTTAGAAAGCACACAGATTTAATATACTATTGCATGCTGATATACAGAGTCATATTTTTGAAACAAGGAACCACAAATTTTTCCTGCAAAAACTTGTCTGTGATTTAAAAAAAATATAGGAACGGAAGTGAATATATTCTAGGCAAAGTGATAAATCCATTATTAGATTTTTTATTTACCAAGTTATTATTAAACACTCTCGTGCTTACAAAATTCAATAGCAATACTTAAAACAGGTACATGGTGGTGAAAACAGAGCAATTTACTTAAAATATCAATCAATCAATCAATGACAAAGTTTTCAACAGTTCTCTGGTATGTTGCTGTGCTGTTATTTTGCTCAACAAGATAAATTATCAAAATAAACGGGGTGGAAATTAATTTACAGTAACTACATGACACCTTAAGTACTATGTTGTATTGTTGTATTGCTTAAATGTCACTTAGTGTGAACTTTATTGTATTGGGTAATTTAATTTCTTAAATTACGTTTTCTTCAAAAATGTATTATTACTTTGTTATTGCCCCAAGCACCTTACTTGAGCAAGGAAATCTATTCCTTAAATTTGTAAGTACAGAATTAAAACATATTTAATGAGTTGATAAAAACATCTCACATGGATTGCTTATATAATTAAACTTCAGTAAAGGTTTATAATTGTTTTTTGATGTTTAAGTTTTCAATTTTCTTTTGCCCTATTTAAGTGTATGTTATATCCTTTTCTACAACAAATTATGTACTTGATTTCTAATTTTTTTTTAATTTAAACTTCATTTTGAAATGAAAGGCAAGGAAAAAGGTAGGTCTGTTTAGATTTATATGCTCTACTTTATACCTTTTAAAAGTCATTATTTTCATACTGATCTTGAGTCATTCTTAAAAAAATGGTAAAATAAGCATTTACATATGAATGGTGATCTCATTTTTATTTCTACTAGAAAAAATGGTTATAATCAAACTAAATGTCTTACAAGAGTTAAGGACAGATGTCATCCAAGATGGCTCTACGGGAGGCTCCTGAATTTCCCTCCTCCTAAAATTGCATCAAATATACAACCTCAGACGGGTTAGTTTCCTCTAAGAGAAACCAAGAAGTGAATCGAATGATTCCTACACACTGGAAAACTGAGAAAATACAACATGAAAATGGATATACTTTTACCATAAACCCCAATACCAGCCCAGCCAGCACCTTATGCTAGCAAACCCAACCTGAGTCTGCTTCCTGATGTGCATCGGAGCCCATCTACCGACATTAAGCTATGGTGAAGGAAAGCACAGCCTGTATTTGCAGGACACCAAGCAAGGAGAATAAGCAGCTCATTTTCAAAAGACACGAACTCCCTGGTGGCTGTTATGCAAAAATCTTTAATGACAGTGTTATGGGAGAGGATCATAGGATGCCTGATCAGCTTGTGGGACCTTATTCTGATTGGTTTGTAGTGAGGAGAAAAAATTTTGAGCCAAAATACCATGCCATCTTTTAAAGCTGCCACCCAAGGGACACACTCCCCAATCACCCAGCTCTGAGAGCCAATGGGGCTTATATTCATGAATCCCATGGGATTATAGCAAACAAAGAGACATTTGTTAAACAAGTGTGTGAGCACTCTGCCTGGCTACTGCTTCAGGCTCAGTGCCAAAGGAGCAGACAAAAGTGCCCATCTCCTAGCCACCGCCCCAAAGGGATTTGACAACATTCTTTCTCAGGTGCTGGCTTACTTTCTGGCTTCTAATTAGCCTGCATCTAGGGGCTGACTAGAATCATTATCAGAGCACAAAAGAACTAGGGAGCCCTTTCCCCACCCTCTCCTTTCTACTCACTCCCATATCACAACCAAGTTGATAGCTCCTTCTTCAAAGGAACTTGTCCACACATCTAAGTGACCCAACATTTAAGAGCTGCTACATAAACAAGAGGCCCCCCCAAATCACCTATCACTGACCACTAACAGAATTTGCATTTAGGAGACTTACAGCACCACTATAGCAAGTTTAAATGAGAAGCATGAGAGCACTCTTCACAGCCATATGCCTGGGCTCACTGCAGAGGCAACAGGCAAAAACACCAATCTCCTAGCTTCTCCCTGGAAGAGATTTGACTACATACTTTCTTAGATGCTACCTGGGCCCCTAGCTCTGGGAGCTGATGAGATTCAGCATTCAAGTGTCCTTGAGGACCACAAACACACACAAAAAGGGGGTTCTATTTGGATACAAAATACTGCTAGCAACTATTGCTTCTAGCTTAGCCCAAATTGGAATCAATACACTGTACAGATGAAACAACAACATGGTCAACAATAAATCTAGTTAACATCATCACTATATATAAAATTTTTCTTTTTTATAAGAATTTTTAAAAGCTATTCTCTTACCTACTTTCAAATATGCAAGACTGTGTTCCTAGTTATGGTCACCATGCTGTATCTCATATAACCATAACATTTATTTTATAACTGGAAATCTGGAAAATGTGTTCTTAGGCATTGTTATGACCAAGAGAGTGTCATAACATAGTGACACATCTTAAGTAAATAACAGTGTAAGGCAACAATGTGGATATTGTTTTAAGGAAACATAAGGTGAAAAATTTGTGATATAAACAGTAAATATATCATTTCAAATTAATATGAATGAATTCATAGGCAATGAAGATTATCATCTGTATTTTAAAGGTCGTACCCATTGATACAAAGCAAGACACTAAGGTAAGGAGAAATTGTATGTTTTGTCAGAACCAGTAAGCAAATGAAGAAACTATTACTGGAAAATACGGGACTAGCAGCTGATTGCATTTCCTTACTTTAAAATTTCTGCAAGTTTCTTTCAAAGGAATGATGCTGCTCCTAATCAAACACTGCCCCAAATATTAATCTTTTTGTGTGATTTACTCTATATAAATGTGAGTTTCTCAGTATATCTCATGTAGTATTATATACACAATTATTTCAAAAATAGATCATAAGTAATTTATACTAGCTCTACCTATGTAAATGTCTCATGTTGTTTTAATCAATTTCATAGGTCAAAATACATTGTGTTTTTAACATCATATGAGAATTATAACTTTGCCTAAATAATATTCAGGAAAATTAGTCCCAATCAATACCTTATTTATAGAGTGTACTATGTTGTATCATGTAACTTTTAAAAAAACATATAGATATTATATAAGGTATATATATATATTTATGTGTATGTATATATGCATACACACACATACACATCTTTCAAATAGAACAAAAAAAATTAAAAGATTCATCTTCCTTTCTTTAAGAGAGCTTTACTCTTCGATGTCTCTTCTTTTTTTTCCTTCAAATATGGAAAAGTGCTCAAACTTCAAGGCAGTTTCTACTTGCATGATGGTTTATTTCTATTTAAGGATACTCAGTTATTTTCACTTAGAGTTTTCTTGTCATTTTCGCACTATCTCATCAGCCAGTCAATAAAGATTTCTCTCCAGAGCTATAATTCCCTTTTTTAAAAACGTTGCATTTTTTTTTTCTAAATTGAGTCATGACTCACAGTTTTGTAACATAGGCCTTGATTGGTCAAACTCAAATATAGATGTTTGATGTATTTCCATACAGGTTCTTTAGCACTGCATCCACTTTACACTTTTGATCTGCAGTATAGAGTCTGTGGGACACTTAGATAACTCATATCTGCAGTGATCTTTTTAACATTTTTTACACTGAATGAGAAAAAGCTTTCATTTCATACATTTGTTTAAATGAGTTATAAAAAAAGTTAATAGTTTTATGCTACTTGTTGTAGTGACTAGCCTAGTTGTACTCTGCAGGACTTTTGTCAATAATCATGTATTTTTCATGAATTACTTATCTCTTAATGAACTGGAAAGTTGGAATAATCAACTCACTAATATTTTTAATTTTGTGGTTTTGAATAAATGTACACCTTTTAAGCTTCTGTCTTAAAAATAACTCTAAAAACGTCATCAGTGAAACAAAAGAAAGTAAAGAAAAAAATGAAGATAAAAGAAGAAATCAAAGAAACTGCAAAGTAAAATGCAGTCAAGAACAATGCCCATTGTGGAGTAGTGGAAATGAATCCGACTGGTATCCATAGGATGTGGGTTCAACGTCTAGCCTTGCTCAGTGGGTTAAGGATCTGACACTGCCATGAGGTGTGGTATTGGTCGCAGAAGTGGCTCAGATCCTGCATTACTGTGGCTGTGTTATAGGCTGGCAGCTGTATCTCCTGTTTGACCCCTAGCCTGGGAACCTCCATATACCATGCTTGCAGCCCTAGAAAGCCAGAAAAATAAAATAAAATAAATAACAGTGATATATTAACATCTGTTAAAAAAAAGAGAGAGAAAAAGCCAAAATGATCATCACCAAGGATTCTAAAGATGAAAACAATAAAATTACTTAAAATGTTTTAATAATAAACTGGTTTATATAAACAAATTAACTAAAAGTCCTAAAATTCACTCAAAAAGAATAGAAAGTCAAAATTGTTATGTGTCTTATAAAAATAAATCCATTATTTTAAAAGATGAAAAAGAAAATTTCAGGTCTAGATGATTTCCCACAGATTTCTTCTATATTGTTAAGAAAGAAATTGCATCAGTTTTACACATTTTTTTCTTTATTTTAGCAAAGAAAGACCAATTTTATGTAGCCAACATAACTTTCATACCAAAAATTGACAAGTCCTTTACAAAACTCAGAAAGAAAATATCTGATGAATATCTCTCTTGACTATGGATGTAAAAACTTTAACAAAATATTAACAAAGAAAATTCACGCATATCACAAGCATGATCTATGATGATAAGGAAAAGCTTATTTCATAAGCAAAAGAGAAATTTATCATTTGAATATATATTATACTTATAAATAGGAAATTGAAAATTCATACAATCAACAACACACAAATAAGCTTATTTCATAAGCAAAAGAGAAATTTGTCATTTGAATATATATTATATTTATAACATAAATAAGAAATTGAAAATTCATACAATCAGCAACACACAAATAAGCTGGCATCTATTATTGATAGGAGAAAAAAATTTAGCTATTCAAGGAAATGTATATGGTAAAACATGTAACATTCAGGTATTGACAGTTTTATTTTTGAGCCCAATGATGGTCACTATTAAAAATTCTATTGAAAAAATATATGACAGAGAATCTAGAAATTGCAATAAAGCAATAAAATAAGTGAAAGCTGTAAGGAAAATAAAACAATCTTGTCTTGATTTTTCTGAAAGTATTTGAGATCTTGCTTGGATATTCATCTGCACACTCCCCCAGAGTCATTCTTAGTTTTGGGACAAATCCATAATGGTAATGTCACCATGCATCCATAGATATTAATGATGTTTACACTTCATTTTGTTTGTTAAACATATTCCCAAGTAAGAAATCTTAACTAAACTGCTTTGAATAAATTTTTTTCATAGTAAGTGTCTTTTTAATAAACTGTAAAAATTGTCAGTAGTTGATTAGTAGATGTTTTCAAAGACAGGATTTTAATATCATATGCATACTTGTGTGACCATATGTAAAATTGTTTGAACATTCTCAGACTATGTCTATGAACTTTTTTTTTACTTGACAATACTACAGGAAGACTTAAAAATGCTCTAAGAAGAGATATTCATTTATCTTTCTTAGTTTTATTTTGCAGGGAATGTTCAGGGTAAAACAAATCTGTATATTATATATGAGCCTTTTCAAATATTTCATCAAAAATATCCTGGTACATTTCTACAGTGGAAAGATAATTAGGCACTTAAACATTTTTGTCTTCATGCAAAAATATTTAGAATGATTGACAGTGCTTTAGAGTTTAAGATGATTAAGAAAGTTCCTTAAAAAAATAATATAGACCAATCATATAATCCAGGAATCCCACTCCTGGGCATACGTTAGGAAAAAACTCTAATTTGAAAAAATTGACTCACCCCCATGTTCATAGCAGCACTGTTTATAATAGCCAAGGCATGCAAACAAACTAAATGACAATTGACAGATGAGTGGATAAAAAATATGTGGGATATACATACAGTGATATATTAGCCATGAAAAAGAACAAAATAATGCTATTTGCAGCAACATGGATGGTTTTAGAGATTACCATACTAAGTGAAGTAGGTCAGATAGAGAAAGACAAATATTATGCAATAGGATTTATAAGTGAAATCTAAAGAGAAAAGATGCAAATGAACTTGTTTACAAAACAGACCTATAGACATGGTTACCAAAGGGGAAAAAGAGGGGGAGAGATAAATTGGGAGTTAAATATTAACACATGCACACTAGTAAAAATAAACAGCAAGGCCCTATTTCATAGCACAGGGGAGTATATTTAATATCTTATAATAACCTATCATGGGAAATAATCCAAAAAAGAATTACAAATATATACATATATTTGTATATGTGTATAGATATAGATATAGATACAGATATAACTGAAGTACTTCACTGAATCAGTTGAAACTAACACAACTTTGTGAATCAACTATCCTTCAGTAAAAAAATTACAGATGGTCCCTAAACTTGTAACCTATGAAAAACCTAAATAATACTTCTAATTTTATGAAACTGGTTTAACTAAAACTTGGGAGTCTTTATTCTTGTCTGGGTATACTCAAGTCGATGAGTAAATAACTATGAGGAAAAACAATGGACAAATGTAGACTCAATAATTACTAAGATTTCTTTCCATTCTAAGTTTCTTTAATTATGAGATGGAGTAAACTGTCCTCCTCTGATTCATTCAGCTTTCTTTACAGCAGTCATGGCTCACACTCAGTCAGTTGAATCCCTGAAAGTTTGGTCTGATGCAACTGAAAAATAATATATCAGTCATGTCCTGGCTCAGTGATTTTTGCTGTCCAAATGATCAGATAGGTTTGACAGTGTTTTATCTGTCAGCTGGCTTTTGCTATGGTCAGAAATACCTTAATATGCAACAAAATTGGAAAATTCTATTGTGACATTTTGATATAGACTGCTACACATGGGAAGCGACTTCAAATGATATAAAGTAGCATCATAAAACACAACATTTAAAATAAAAATCAGCATTTGTCAAGAATGGAAGCTGACCTTTGAAGAAAATTAAAGTTTATGTGCTTAGTTCCACCAGTTTGTCATTAATATGTATTATTTTATTATGTATCCAATAAAGGGAAAAAACTTGACTACTTTACCTATTTATATTGTGCTAATAACATGAATAGCACCTGAATTTGAATAAACTCCTCTTGTGTGAGTGGACTTTGATAATTATTAACTTATACATAAAGCAAACAAGGAGTCAACACAGTCGTGTTCAAGCAAGAATCAGGTGGTCCTCCAGTGGGTATCTGGCAATATCTGGAGACCTCTTTGGTTTTTGACAAAATTTGGAGAAATTCTTTATTGGAAATTAGTGGGTAGAGGTCAAAGATCCTACTAAACATTGGACTGCTCACAGGAACATCCTGCAATAAAGACAAATCCTGTCCCAAATTTCAGTGACTTTGAGGTTAAGAATCACCAACTTAAAAAATGAAAAAGAAAAAAAAATCACATTGTTTGCTAGCATGTTTGGTTTATCTTTTAAAAAATAAATTTCAGTTAATATTGAGAGACATGGAACAGAGGAATTAAACATAGCTTAAGTATAGACAATGTAAACTTTTTGGAGTGCTAGAATGGTAATACACATGAACAGAGAACAGTTATGAGAAAGGAGCTTTTCACAGTGAGGAAAGGATCGCAGGATACACTTTATCTAAGAAGACATCTGTTTCCACAAATACAAATACATTAGGAAATTTCTAATAAGCATTTGCCATTAGCCCAAGATTCTGCTGATAATCTTCCTCTTCTTCAATTACTTTAAAAAGTATATTAACATGCCAGTAGGCTAATTCACAGCTGTCCCTAGAGCATCCTCATCCTCAAATGGTCTCCTTAAATTTGGGGCGTTGAGAGGTGTTTGTTGTTGTTGTTAGTTGTTAGCATTTCTTTAATTGCAGAAGTATTGGATTAATTAATTGGAAAATGTCTTATTTTTTCAACCTAACACTCATACAGAGTTTCTGATGTAAAATCAAGGAAAAAAGACCTACTTTTCTATATTCATATTCTTTCTTTCCCATACAAATCAGATATCAGTTGTCTTAAAACTGAGTATTGTTTGGACAACATATAATTCACAAATTCTCCATATGATTTCTTTACCAGCAAACTAATTCACAAATATGACACAAATTCCCCATGGTCCTCTAATAATTCCTATAGGCGCCATCAATGTCAAAGTGATGAAAACTGCAAATATTTAAATTAATTTTAAATAGTTTAAATTTAAACACATTTTAAATTTAAATAAATTTAAATACATTTTAAATATTCTAAAGTTACAATAGCTTTTTGTCAAGGAGTTACTGTATTAGTCTGCTAATTGTGCCAAAATGAAATACCATAAGCTGAGTAACTTAAAAACAGAAATTTGTTTTCTCACAGTTCTGGATGTTGAAAGTTCAAGATCAAGGTGCCAACAGACTTGGTATCTAATTAAATCTCTCTTCCTGGCTTGCAGATGGCCTCCTTATTGCTCTGACCACGTAATGCCTTTTCTCTATGCACATGTAGATGGAGAGAGAGCTCTTTGGTGTCTTTTCCTCCTCTTATAAGGTCACCCTTGCTGTCAGGTTAGGGCCTCACCCTTATGACGTAATTTAATCTTGATTACCTCCTTACAGGCCCTACCTCTAAATACAGTCACTCTGGGAATTAGAGCTTCAACATACACATCTTTGGAGGGACATAATTCAGTCTATAAGTGTTATATAAAATTTTACTGTTTTTAAGATTGTGGTACTTTGTAAAATAATAATATAAATAATGATTTTAATTTATTAATTTAATTGTTAGATACTGTGTTTGTCAGAGTACAGGGCAGAAGAGAAACATTCACTGACGTCTTGTAACTAATAGCCTAGTAGGAGAGCTTTTTGAAAAAATCTAGTGATATCATGAACTTCATGTTTATTTTTTCAAATTTTTTGTTTTTACTTTCTAGGGCCACACCTGCAGTATACAGAAGTTCCCAGGCTAGGGGTCAAATAGGAACGACAACTGCTGGCCTTTGCCAAAGCCATAGCAACATCAGATCTGAGCTGCATTTCTGACCTACACTGAAGCTTGTGACAACACTGGATTCTTAACCCACTGATCACTGATCAAGGCCAGGTATCAAAACCATATCCTCGTGGATACTAATCGGACTCTTAACCCGCTGAGCCACAACAGGAACTCCTCCATGATTATTCTTACAGGTTTGAAGATTTCAGGGTGGGAGAAAAGGATGTTCATACATACTGGTTTATGTTTATATTTTGAAATATAAGGTAAGTTTATGAGGCTGAAAGTTTATGAGGCTAAAAGAGGGCAGAGTTGTGGTAATAAGGGATTGGAGGACAGTATAGAGAATTGGAAAATTATTTTCCTTGAGAGGGCAAGGATAAAAAAAGGAAACATAATGGAGTTCCCTGTTGGCTCAGTGGGTTATGGTCTGATGTTGTGACTGCCGTGCCAGGTTTGATCCTTGGCTTGCGATCAAACATGGGCAAAAAAAAAAAAAAAAAAAAAAAAAAATGGCAAAAAAAAAAAAAAAAAAAAAAAAAAAAAGATATATAGTAACATTGCGTATCATCATTGAAAAAACAGCTGAGTTGGTGACCATAAATTTAAAATGGTCATGAATTTTAAACTGACGATTTTATCATATGAAAGGACAAAGAAAATGGGGAAAAAAAAAAGGAATGATGATGGTACAATCCTTACTTGGTAGGCACTGTGATAAAATGTTTTCCTAAATTATTTATTTTTATATTCTGTAAAGTGTCTACTATTATTCTTCTCATCTGATGGTTGAGTATACTGAGGTTTACAAAGTTTTGAGTAGATATCCAAATTATAATTAATCTAAAATTGGAACACAGTTTGACTTCTTCAAAAAACAAGACTCTTATGCCCTTCGCCATTTCTTACAGGGTCAGAATTTTGGCAGGTGCATGTGATATGACATCAGAGGCACAATAAAATTAAATCATTCACCAGAGCAATTGAAAAGATAAATCATGCAATATTTGCTAAATAGGGTTGGGAGCAAACACCATGGAAACATTAGACATGGGAGGCCAGTGTTTTTCAGTGTAATAAGGAAAAAGAAAAACTGATTGAGAATATTTAAATAAACCTGTGAAAATGAAGAAAAAAGTGTAGCAGCATAGTTTGCTGTTTAAATAATATAGTTGTTACATTAGTTTTTAAAAAATATATAAATGTGATTACCAAAATCAGTTAGTGAGGACCAGTGAGGAGAAAGTTTTGTAAAAACATGAGATAAAAAATCCTAGATGTTAAAAACCCACAGTCCAGGAACATCAATGAACATCAAATGCCACAGCAATATTGTCAGGATCTGATATCCGAATTATCAATGATTTAAAAGATAGGTAGTTGTTAACCCAATATTAATGATAAGGTCCTGAAAAATACTCTTGCCCTGTACCCTGGATAGAGGAGATATGATATGGAAGCAGAGAAGGCAGTAGTAAGTGCCAAAGACAACATATTTACTCTTGCTCTGAATTATGAAAGATTTGAATAATAAATATTTTCACCTGGTGATTATTGATGAAGCAGTGTCCTCTAGGAGTGGTCAGGTTTTACTGAAAGCAGTAGGGTGAAGGAAGTGTTCAGAGAATGGGGTTATGGAAATAATACTGACTGACTATAGAAAAGGCATTTCAAGAGATTAGTTTGAAGTTTGGAGGAAAGTGGTCATGAAATGTAGACTAAAAGGAGAGAAGTTGAATAAGTATGTCACAACTGAGGAGATGATTGATTAAAAAAGCAACTTGCATGCTAAATAGAAAACAACAAACAGCAGCAACTAGTCATGTTAGGCATGACGAAATTACCTTTAACAGTCTACTATAAAGCGCTGGCATGGGCATTTTATAGACTTTAAATGTGACTTGGAAAAGAAACTAGTAATGATGATACAGACTTCTGCTGTTGGCCTTACTTTTATTTACGGTCTGCTGGTGTTGGCATGTGGGGTAAGGACAGGATTGCTAGAAGTTACTAAGAAAACATCAGTGAGTAATATTATCCTCTATTCTGAGTTCTGGGGCTGAAGCTAGTGTTGGCAGAGGCCAAAAAGATACACCTCTGATTCATTCTTTCAGGAATGACAAGATTTTATCTCTCAGTGTCCTCTTCTATATATCATTAACCAAAACAGCCGAATGATTCCCTCAGCTTGTATCCAGAGGCCAGGGATCAAACCCAAGCCACAGTAGTGACCTGAGCCACAGTAGTGACAATACTGGACCCTTAACCCACTGAGCCACCAGGAAACTCCATGATTCTCTCAGCTTAATTAAACTTTAGACAGATTTCCTTCTGATGTAGGCCACTCTTTACTCTACTTAGGGCATCGATCTTAGCAACGTTGCAATTGTAAGTTCCTTCTCTGCTTCTTTGAGATAAAACATTTTCTGTCACTTGTCAGCATTGCCTTCTGGGTAAACCATGTCCCAAAATACCGAAGAGCCCATGCACATGATACTTCTTTCCTCTTGCTTCATTGCTTCTGAGAGAGCAAATGGGTCACCACCAGCTCTACTGGAGCCATCTGAGAAATTTGGTCAGGCTTCTCGCTCTTGCCATGTCTGTTCAAACCAGTAGGGTCTGATGCAGAAATACTGCCTCAATATGTGCTGGTAGTATTATTGCCAGTATTCTAAGGATATCGGCTTCATTAAATTGGGCAAAGTGAGCTTTCTTGAATGGGTCATCATGGAGATCTCTCCTACACAGAAACAGTGCTAGCTCTTTGTATATAATATAAAAAATGTTTAATTTCATTTCTTTCTACAATCCAGGAGAATCTCTTTTAAGAACCTGGGAGCCATTCTTTGAAATGTAATCATCAAGAAAAATAGGGAGTTCCCGTTGTGGCTAAGTGGTTAACGAATCCGACTAGGAACCATGTGGTTGCGGGTTCGATCCCTGGCATCGCTAAGTGGGTTAAGGATCCCGCGTTGCTGTGGCTGTGGCGAAGGCCGGCGGCTAGAGCTCCCATTAGACCCCTAGCCTGGGAACCTCCATATGCCGCAAGTGCGGCCCTAGAAAAGGCAAAAAGACAAAAAAAAAAAAAGGCAAAAGAAAAATAGGACTCCTGGAGTTCCCATCATGGCTCAGTGGTAATGAAGGTAACTAGAATCCATGTAGATAAGGTTCGATCCATGGTCCCAGTCAGTGGGTTAAGGGTACGGCATTGCCGTGAGCTGTGGTGTAGGTCACAGACATGGTTGGGATCTGGCATTTCTGTGGCTGTGGCTTAGGCTGGCAGCTGCGGCTTTTATTCAACCCCTAGCCTGGGAACTTCCATATGCCGTGGGTGCAGCCCTTAAAAGACAAAAAGAAAATGAAAAAAGAAAAACAGGACTCCTATCTCTCTTTCTCTGTCAGAGTATAGGAGGCTTACTTCAGTGAGTGCCAGTTAGTAAACACATTCTTTTAACAGGTCACTTATCTGCCTAACGTCCTTCGTACTTTCCCTTTACTTCAGCCCAGTGCTTTTAAACATTCCTGCCTTTCAAGAGAGATCAGGATCTTTCCCTTACTGCAATAGTCTTGAGTAAACACCATTATATAACTCCATCTGACGCAATTTCTCTTTGACATCATGAAGCTAAGCCTAGAAGACCATGAATTAAAAACCCAGGTGGATTACTTTCAGCTCAGCTGAAAGTCCTTTCATATGAAATAGATATAGATTACAGAGAATGAAATAATTTTTCATGATTTTTCTGTCTCCATAAAGATTTTATTGGTTAAATTATAATGACTGCCTCCAGAATACTCTTCAGATTATATTTATAATAGCTGAGCACTACCTATTATACTTAAAGTCCCTTGATACTAGGGAACATGATATAAATTTCTTCCTATCCATCATTTCACCTTAAAAAGAATGCTGAAACAAGCAGGCATTTAATAAATGTTTTGCATGGTAGGAAAATTTTGATAATAGTCAACTGTTGGATGGGGAAATCATTGAAATAGAAAACAGGTGCAGGTCCCTACTAAATACAATTATGGAAATTATTTCATTTGATTATAATCATCATGGCTAACAGTTATATCTGAAAAATTTCAGAAAATGGAATTTATCACTATACAGCAGATTTTGACTTACTGAAAAGAACACACACATACACACACACTCACACACAAAGAAATATTCCTATGATCATGATGTCTTTGCTTAACATACAGATGTGTCCTAAAAGATGTGTAACTATATTTGTAGCTATGTAAATATGGCTCAATATACATGAAAATTTGGAATTGCAAACTAGTTTAAGTGATTACAGAATTTTAAAGATATTCTTATCCACACTTTACAAAATGATTTACCATTGAGTACATCTAAATAGAAGCACACACTATTATATCTAATTGTCTTAAGGACCATTAACTCTTTGTACAGTGGATGTAAGATTAATGGTCATTAGCAATCAAGAATCAAAACTGACAAAGATAAAAATACTCATATATAAATATATATATAAATATGTATATATATACACACAAAGTATTTAACTTATAAGGATTTTATCTGTAGAATTTTACTTATAAGAATTTCATTTGCTGATACATATTTTTAGCAAACAATATATGTATGATGTATTCCATTGGAATATTTTTTAAGAATTTATATTGGAATTATTTAAAATTTAAAAAGAAGAAATGATTTGTATAATTTGTCTTGCATCTACTTAGTACTCTGGAGAAGTCGCTTGCTACATGTCATCCTAATATCTAAAAATTTAGTGTCTTGTCCAAAGGGTTTAATTGGTAATAATGTAAACATTTTCTTTATTACTCAGAATTTTAACAGAAAAGACAGATTGAATTATTTCCATTCCTTCTTAAGATTATATGCACTATATGCCCATTAAAAGAATGCAAATGTATCTGTATATTCTCAAATTGATATTTATACAAGTCAGATATAAATTTAATGAACTATTCTGAAATAATGAAATTTATTTTAAATCGTTATTTTATGACTATTTTGAAGACTCCAATATTATAACCACCTATAAGCTACTGTTTTGGTTTAAATTGTTTTGTCATTTTTCTTTTTATTTATATATTTTAATAAAATAAGGATGGTTTTAAATTAAAGTTCGTATTTTTATTTTTTTCTTTTAGGGCTACTCCTATGGCATATGGAAGTTCCCCAGCTCAGGGTCATGTTGGAGCTGCAGCTGCAGGCCTATGCCATCGCTATAGCTACAGAGGATCCAAGCCACTTTTGCAACCTGTGCTCCAGATTGTGGCAACACCAGAGCCTTAACCCACTAAGCGAGGCCAGGGATTAGACTTGCATCTTCAGGGACACTATGTCAGGTTCTTAACCTGCTGAAGCACAATGGGAACACCTACTATTTTTAAAAAGGCAAATTTTTCTTTGCATTTTGTATGTATCCTAATAGTGATCAAGGGGATTAGATGAAAATCATATTTAATGTTAGAGATAGAAAATATTAAATGAAGAAAACATTAAACCATATAATACCAGTTTAGGCACTCTCCTTTACTTTAATCCTGGATCAAGTTTGGTTCTCCCTCCATCTTCCTTTTTATAAGATAGATACAACATTTGGAGCTTAAGACAAATAAAACAAACATGGAAACTGAGCCTAAATCTGTTGAGATGAGTTTCTTTCTCAAGGGAGTTAATCTCTACAATATGTTCTACAGCCAGTCTCACCCTTGAATATCTTATCTCAGAAGACAGATAATCAGTTATAGGAAAACATATTTGCTTGCTATTATTTAACCATAAACAGACATTAAGAGACCAGTGCAATGATAGAATCTACATGCTTTTAAGATACAGAGTCTCTGAGGCTCGTCCTCAATCTCAAAGCTTTGGAATACCCTGCCCTATGATATTACATGCTGGCTGGAAAAGTCTGGCTCTAGCAACCCTATACAGGCAATGAGATCTGGCTAGCCCTTGTTGACACATCTAAATAGGGATGGCCTTCTTGTCTTGTCAAAGGAACAGCAAAGCACACAGTTTTTCATTCTTAGAAAAGAGTAGTCAACAGAAATGTGAACACACTTAACTTGTTAATGAAATTGGAGTTTAGCATCTTCTAATCTAGAGCCTAAACTGGGTAATTATGAGGAAATAGGAATTTCCATGGGAAAGGAAATTCTTTACATAGTGGAAAGAAGAATGCATATGTTATTAAAAAGAAGTATGTATTGATTTATATCCAAGGCACATGGTTGGCTCCAGAAGACAAGAATTTAAGGATGTGGTCTTGGGATGCCCATATCTACCTACAAAGAATGGACAATAATGCCAGGTATTACTCTACTCTCCTCAGGTGAAGGAAAGTCTTGAAATTGGATGATCTCAGGCATTTTATCATGGCACCAGGTACCTCGACAGTTAGAGGTCAGGGGTGTTACAAAGCTAATTGAACAATGTCCCAGTGTTTCTTTATCTCTGACTACATTACAATTGTGAAGCAATTGGGAATTACTGCAAATAGCCTTATGAGGGACCACCAATCCAGGCTACAAGGTTATAAATTCTATTCACACCTTAAAAGTGATTCTGAGAAAGGTTTAGAGTCAAGATATGTTTATAATGAAAGTACAGAGCTTAAAAATATGTTTTATAGGAAGTTCCCATTATGGCTAAGAGATAACGAACCCGACTAGTATCCATGGGGATGTGGGTTCAATCCCTGGCCTTGCTCCGTGGGTTAATGATCCAACATTGCCATGAGCTGTGGTATATGTTGCAGACGCAGCTTGGATCTCAAGCTGCTGTTTTGTGGTGTGGCCCAGCATCTGCGTTTCCAACTCAAACCCTAGCCTGGGAACTTCTGTTTGCTACAGGTATGGCCATGAAGAAAAAAGTATATATATAAATATAAATATGTATTTTTATAAAATATAACAATATTTTAATAAAATATAAAAACATTTAAAATATACAAAATATAAAATATATATATTTTTCAAGTTTTCACATTTTAATTTTTAAACTTTTTTGGAAATCATTTCAATCTTAGAGAAAGTTGCAAGAATAAAAATAGTGCAATGAACACCCACACATCCTTTATATAGATTCATGTATTAGCGTTTTATTCTACTTGCATTATTGCTTTGCAGTTTCTCTTCCATATACATCTACATCTACATATGTTCACACACACACATAAATATATCTACACATAATGTTTTTTCTGAACCATTCAAGAGTAACTTTCATAAAGCCCCTCATCCCTAAAAACCTCAGTGAACATTTCCACTAATTAAAATATTCTCTTACATTTCCAAAATACACTTGTGAACTTCAGGAAATTTAACATTGATATGATGCTTTACCTAATCAACAAACCATATGTCAATATTTAGGTTGATCTAACCATTTCCTATGTAGCATTAATTCTTATGGATCATTCTGTATTGTTTTATGGAAAGTACAGATTGACTATAATTTTTTTTATTACTGAGTGATATCTATTACATTTATAGTTGTACAATGATCATCACAACCGAATTTTATAGCATTTTCATCCCAAATCCTCAGCATATCCCGACAGCCCCCCAATCGGTTTCATTTGGAAACCATAAGTTTTTCAAAGTCCGTAGGTCACTATTTGTTCTGCAAAAAAGTTCATTGTGTCCTTTTTTTAGATTCCACATGTAAGTGATTGCATTTGATGTTGGCATCTCGCTGTCTGACTGACTTCATTTAGCATGATAATTTCTAGGTCCATCCATGTTGCTGCAAATGCCTTTATCTCTTTCTTTTTAATGGCTGAGTAATACTCCATTATGTATATGTACCACATCTTCTTCAGCCATTCTTCTGTTGATGGATTTTTAGGTTGATTCCACATCTTGTTTATTGTATAGAGTTCTGCAGTAAACATTGGAGAACATGTCTTTTCAAGTCATGGTTTTCTCATGGTTTTCCAGGAGTGGGATTGCTGGATCAAATGGTAATTCTATTTTTAGTTTTCTGAGGAATCTCCATACTGTTTTCCACAGTGGTTGCACCGATTTATATTCCCACCAACAGTGCAGTAGGGTTTCTTTTTCTCCACACCCTCTCCAGCACTAACTGTTGACTTTTTAGGATGGCCATTCTGACTGGTGTAAGGTGGTATCTCATAGTGGTTTTGAACTGCATTTTTCTAATAACAATTGATGCTGAACATCTTTTCATGGTTTTTGGCCATCTGTATGTTTTCTTTGGAGAATTGTCTGTTTAGATCTTCTGCCCATTTTTTGTTGGGGTATTTGTTTTTTTGGTATTGAGCTGTTTATAAATTTTGGAGATTAATCCCTTGTCAGTTGCTTCATTTGCAAATATTTTCTCCCAATCTGTGGGCTGTCTTTTCATTTTGTTTACAGTTTCCTTTGCTGTGCAGCAACTTTTAAGTTTGATTAAGTCCCATTTGTTTATTTATTTTTTTTTTATTGTCATTACTCTAAGAGGTGGGTCTGAGAAGATATTGCTGTGGTTTATGTCAGAGAGTGTTCGTCTTCTGTTTTCCTCTAAGAGTTTTATAATATCCAGTCTTACATTTAGGTCTTTAATCTATTTTGAGTATGATGTTAGGAAGTTTTCCAATTTCATTCTTTACATGTAGCCATCCAGTTTTCCCAGTACCACTTATTGAAGGGCCTGTCTTTTCTCCATTGTATATTCTCGACTCCTTTGTCATAATTAGTTGACTGTAGGTGTGTGGGTTTAATTCTGGGCTTTCAGAATTTCCGTTGTGGCACAGCAGTTAATGAATCCGACTAGGAACCATGAGGTTGTAGGTTCGATCCCTGGCCTTGTTCAGTGGGTTAAGGATCCAGCATTGCCGTGAGCTGTGGCATAGGTTGCAGACGTGGCTCGGATCCTGAGTTGCTGTGGCTGTGGTATAGGCCGGTGGCTACAGCTCCAATTAGACTCTTAGACTGGGAACCTCCATATGCCATGGGTACAGCCATAAAAAGGACAAAAAATAAAAAAAGTTTAAAAATTAAAAAAAATTTTAAAAGTCCCAAGGGTTTTAGCGCACAGAAAAAAAAAAAAAAATCTGGGCTTTCTATCCTGTTCCACTGATCTATATTACTATTTTTTAATTGTTCTTCATTCTTACACTCATATGAAGGAGCACACATAGGCACACAATTATTTGCCAGTCAAGTCAGATTAAATGTTTTAAGGCAAAATTGTCATATTTTAATTTCCCTAGTCACAATTTTTGAGGATCACTTTATTTCTTAGGTTAAAAAAAACAAGCAAATCTTAACAAACAACTATGTTACTAGAAGCCTTCAAAGTTCAAACTCACTTTTGTTTTCAAAACTGTTATTTAATGTGTATGATCAATCACGTTCTTTAGTCTATGTAAAGCAAGACTTGAATTCAAATATGGTTAACACTGAATACCAACCATGTCCTTGGGTAGGGATTTTAACATATGATACCTCACTAATACTCATAACAATCCTACAAAATCGGAATGATGGTTCAACTTCTGAAATCCTGGAAAAAAGGAAAAGAAAATAGTCTTGTATCTCCTAAATTAGATTTTTTTTTGGGGGGGATTTTAAATCCCTTTGCCTTTGGATTTAACCACAATTAAATTTTAGTTTATTTCATTATTCCTAAGAAATCTAAAAAAATTTATTCTTAGAAAATATCAAAAGAAAATATAATTTAAATTTGGAGAGTATTTTACTCCCTAAATGCAAATGTTTTACGTGAGATAGCTTCATTTTTGGTAGAAATTAAGAATATTGCATTATATATGCTTTTTATTGACAATTGCATCATATTTTCTATAACCTACCTGATTTAGTTATGTCAGTTTCTGCAATAAGTAGAAAAATGTGTCATCTGTATGTAAGGCAAAATTCCTGTGCTTTTCCCATCTTCTCAGGTAAGATAAAATTTTAGCATCAATGAGTACATGAAAGACTAATTAATGTATAAATATAAGCACTCTAACAATGAAAAAATATAGAGATAGCAAATAACCATATGAAAATGCCCTCCACATTATATGTCATTAGGAAAATGAACATTAAAAAATGATACTAAGATTTCTATTACACACCTAATAGAAAGGCTAAAATTCAAAACATAGAAAACACCAAATGCTAGTGAGGACATGGAGCAACAGAAAAGCTTATTTATTGCTGGTAGGAATGCAAAATATTGCAGCCACTTTGGAAGACATTTTGTTTTTTCTTATAAATATAAATATAATTTATATTTTATATAGAAATTTTATAAAATATAAGCATATTTTTATAAAATATAACATATATTTTTATAAAATATATAGAAATATGAAATATATAATAATATAAAATATTTTTATAGACTGTTATTTTTACTGTAGGTCCTCTGGTTATGGATTATTATTCCTATTGCACAGACACAAAAGTAGGCTCAGATTGTTTAAATTTTCACTTGACTCATTTGCAGTAATTACTCACATTTGTGAAAAAGATTTATTATGTTTAATTTTCAATCATTATATAAAGATAACGAACTTCAGGCAGATGAACTGAAATAACCTTCACCATTATTAACTGGTAAATTTGAAGTTATATCCAGATTTATAAAACTGTAAGCAGTCTGCTTTCCACAACAGTACAGCTAAATGTCAAAACATTCTCTTGGAATAGAGATGAAGAGTCCTGGATAAAGCTCTAAAGAAGTTTTCACAGATACATAATGATTTTGATGAACTTTTCAATGACCAGTTTTTTAAAATAAACTAAATTATGTAAGCTTCAAATTTACAAAAAAAGTAATGTCTTAAGAAAAATATATAATTTCAGAAAATCCTTTGGTAAATACGAAAGGCAGTATCCAACTTAAGCTGATACTGAGAGAAATGAGCAAGATGGCAGAGTAGGGAGATCCTGAGCTGACGTCCTTCTACAAGCACAACAGAATTACAATTAACAGGGCAACTATCAATGAGAATAACCTGAATACCAGCATAAAAGATTTTCACAGCTAAAAATATAAAGAAGGAACCACAATAAGGTGGGTAGGAGGGTTGGAAACTCAGTACAGTCAAGACCTAACCTACAGCACCATGTAGAAAACCCACAAATGAAAGGATGACCACGATTGTAGAGGTTTTCCCCATAGAATGACAGGTCTGAGCTCCACATCAGGGTCCCTAGCTTGGGGGTCCTGTACCAGGATAATGAGCCCCCAGAATGCCTACCTTTGAAGGTCAGTAGGCCTTGCAAACAGAAGAATTTGACCACTGAGACTTTGCTATTAAAGGACACATACAAAAATCTCACATGCTCCAGCCCCAGCTCAAAGGAGGTATTTTGAAAGAAGCCTCGATAGACTCACTTACTAATTTTAGAGAAGCCTCCCAGAGAGGCAAAAATCACCAGGACTCCCCTTGGGGACATAGACATGGGTGGCAGCCAATTTGGGGAGCTTGTACTACATGGAGGAAGATAGTGCTGGCAAGCACCATTTTTGAGTCCTCCCTATAGACTTGGTGCTGGGACCCAGCCTTTCAAACTAGACTGCTAGCATCAGTCCCAGGAGCCCAGAACAAAGCAATTAGCCATTCTAAGACTCGGCCCTGCTCACCAGCAGGTCAGCACCAACCCTAGCATTTTCATGTCTCCAGCTTGGCCTGTTAAAGTGTTGGCTCCATCACTGAGTCTCCTGAGACACTCATGGCCAGCCACCCTGTGACACTGTACTGCCTACCAGTGGGGTGGCACCTTCTTTGAGACTACCAGCATCATACAATCAGCCATGTCAGGATCTAGTCTTGCCCCCCGCCCCCAGCAGCCAGCAGACTCTGCACAGTGCAGACCCTGGCAGCCAGCCTGGCTGGAGACCGGCCCTGACTGGAAGTGCATCTTTAGTAGTTGGCTTAATCACAACAAAAGTGCCACCGTAGCCCTCAGAGAGTGTGTCCCTAGGTTTTATAGCTCTGATAACCAAAGAGGGTGTGCTGCTAGGCCCCATAGGACATCTCCTACATAAGGTCACTTCTCCAAGATTGGGAAATGTAACCAACATATGCAATACATGGAAATAAGCACAGAGAATGAGACAAAATGAATGACAGGGACTATATTCCAAACTAACTAACAGGATAAAACCCCAGAAGAAGAACTAAATGAAGTGGAGATAAGAAATCTACCCAGAAAAGAATTTGAGTTAATGATTACAAAGATACTGAATGATATTGGGAGAAGAATGGGTGAAAACAGTAAAAAAGTTTGACAAAGAGAAAATAAAAAGAAGAATCAAACATAGAAGAAGAGTACTGAAATAAAACACACACTAGGAGGAATCAAAAGATTATATGATACAGGAGTTCCCGTTGTGGCGCAGTGGTTAACGAATCCGACTAGGAACCATGAGGTTGCGGGTTCGATCCCTGCCCTTGCTCAGTGGGTTAATGATCCGGCGTTGCCGTGAGCTGTAGTGTAGGTTGCATACGCGGCTCGGATCCTGCATTGCTGTGGCTGCGGCGCAGGCCAGTGGCCATAGCTCCGATTAGACCCCTAGCCTGGGAACCTCCACATGCCGCGGGTGAGGCCATAAAATGACAAAAGGCAAAAAAAAAAAAAAAAAGATTATATGATACAGAAGAACAGATGAGCACACTGGAAGACAGAGTAAGGGAAATCAACCAGCTGAGAAGTAGAAAGAACAAATGGATTAAAAAAAAAAAATGAAGGCTTTCCCATCATGGCACAAGAGTTAACGAATCTGACTAGGAACCATGAGGTTGCGAGTTCAATCTCTGGCCTCGCTCAGTGGGTTGACGATCCAGTGTTGCTGTGAGCTGTGGTGTAGGTCGCAAATGCAGCTCGGACCTGGTGTTGCTGTGGCCGTGGTGTAGGCCGGCAGTTGTAGCTTCGATTCGACCCCTAGCCTGGGAACACCCATCTGCCGCAGGTGAGGTCCTAAAAGAGAAAAAAAAAATGAAGACAGTTTAAGAGACATCTGAGACAACATTAAGCTTGCCAACATTCATGATATAGGTGTTCCAGGAGAAGAAAAGAGAAAGAGACAGAAATAGAACTGGAAAGATAGTAGGTAAAAACTTCCCTTACCTGGGGCAGGCAAGAAAAACCTAGGTTCAAAATGCAGAGTCCCAAACAATATCAAATCAAAAAGGAAACCAACAAGACACTTTATCGTTAAACTGACATAAATTAAAGATAGGATAGAAAATATTAAAAGCAGTAAGGTGTGAAAACTACTAGTTATGTACAGGGGAACTTCCATTAGGCTACACCAGAAACTTTGCAGTCCAGAGCGAATAATACAGTATTAGTTTAAAATGATGAAAGTGCAGCCCATGAAAATTCAGGCACCATTCTAAACTGGACAAATGCCCTCAGCATATGCCAAAACACATGGAAAATTTGTTCTACCTGCTACACGCTGGTCAAGGCTGAAAATACTGTTCAGGGACTGATTCCCAACACAGTAAGTCCAGACCTTCTTGGTAGGTGAATCACACTGATCTGTCAAACCCATACTACGTTGTTAGAGCTTTTGTTTAAATAATTATCTTTAAGGATATTTAACTAACAAGGCATTTATCAAATAGTACCTATATGTTTAGCATTTCTGAAACTCTTCATTGATTTTTGTGAATTAATTTTTCCCTTTTTTTTTTTTTTAGCTTCAGCCTAAAGTACTTCTTTTAACATTCTGTTTGGTTATGTATGCATTTCTGATGGTGATGAGTTTATTAAATCTTGTATATATAAAACTGTCTTTTGTTATTGTCTTTGTTAAATAAAGACTTTTGTTCTGGGTTAGAATACCAGATGCACTATTTCCTTCTGTACTGTGAACATGTGGCTCCACTGCCTTCCCCCTTATGTGTTTTCTGTCAGATAATCTGCTTTCAACTTACTTTTTATTTTTTGCTTTTTAGGGGCACATCTGCAGCATATGGATGTTCCCAGGCTAGGGGTCGAATTGGAGCTGCCTCTGCCAGCTGCACACAGCACAGCCACAGCATCGCAGGATCCAAGCCGCATCTGCTACCTACACCATAGCTCTCAGCAATGCTGGATCCTTAGCCCACTGAACAAGGCTAGAGACTGAACCCAATTCCTCATGTATACTAGTCAGGTTCCTAACCTACTGAGTCACAGTGGGAACTCCATCAAGTTTTTTTTTTCCTCCACATACAGCATGCCTTTTTGTTTTTGTGTAAGTTTCTTCTCTCATATTTTCATTTTTTTGCTTTTTAAGGCTGCACCTGCAGCATATGGAGTTCCCAGGCTAGGAGTCAAATCAGAGCTGCAGCTGCCGGCCTACACCACAGCCACAGCAATGCCAGATCTGAGCCATGTCTGTGACCTAACACAGCAGCTCACGGCAACCACCAGATCCTTAACCTTGAGCAAGGCCAGGGATCAAACCCACAATCCTCATGGATATTAGTCAGGTTCGTAACCCACTGAGTCACAACAGGAACTCCTAAGTTTCTTCTCTTCACCACGTGCTTTGAGCAGTTTGAATGCGATGCAGCTTGACTGAGTTTCCTTCAGGTAACCTGTTCTGGGGGTTCATTGGGCTTCTTGGTTCTATAGATTTAAAATTTTCTTCAGGTTTGAAGTATTTTGGCCATTATTTCTCTTTTTTGTTTTTCCCTGGCAGATATTTATTACTCTCACCACTACCATTCTGACACATGCAGTAAGCTCTGAGTGTTGGTGAACTTAGACTGTTTTCCGTAAGCTGAATATTCAGTGATTTGACCGAAGAAACTATAGAGATGTTGGGATAAAGAGTAAACATTTTCCAAAATTATTATAATAATTGTAACACTTGCTATTTTCAATCACTAAAAATAATAAATGCCAGAAAAGTAGTAGGTAATCAAATTCCAAAGTCTAGAGTCAGTCATCTTAATAATTTTCTGGTAAAAAGATGAATACAGAGAAATTAATGATACAAATCCACTGCTTTACCACCAAAATCAGGAAATGTGCTGTTGAAATAATCATAGCATAAGATCTGGAGTTGAGCATAGAATCACTAGTTATAAATATTTTTGTAATGAAAGATTTAAGTTCCAACTCTGGTTGTACTCAGATTTGCTGTTTGAACTTGGCGAGTCCTTTAACAAAAATGTCTTCATTTTTTGAACTTATTTAGGGTAGAATAATATTTTTTATACAAAGGGGTTATTGTGAGGCTTAAATGATTTATAGGGAAGATTTTTTTAAACACTGAAATCTATATAAATTTAGAAGAGTGTTCTTTTTTATATATTTTGAGACACACTCAATTCTATGGTGATAGTTTGTGTGTAAATAACAGCTGTACAATAAGTCCTAATGAATCTGTTGTCTCATAATGGTACCTGCTACTCCTAATGTATGCCACATTGATTAACAAATCATGTTTTATACTGTGTTTAGTCCAGATTTTTTACTTCTTTCTATTTATTTTACTCTAGAAATTAAAGGAATCTGCATTGATTGCAGCCTATATAAAATTATATATGAATGTAATTCATACTTATAAGCAGAAATAGCAGTATGCTTACGAAAAGTTTTCATTATATACTTTTACAGAGACACTTTTTTTTAAATCAACACAACTGTATATTAAGCACTCTAGTATATAAAAATTATTATGTTTTAGAAGCCAGAAAAACTGGATTCTTAGTTAACCCTCTCAAAAAACAGCCATACAGTCTAAGCAAGATTTATAAATTATGAGCCTGTTTTCTTCCCTATGAAAAGAGGATTTATTTATGAATTCTAAGTAATTTCTAAATAGGATAATTTATATTTGAATTTAAAATGCATATATCAAAAAATTGTGAGGATTAAACTTGTTCATGATGGGTATTTTATTTTTTATTATGGAATATTCTAAGTCTAAAGAAGGTGGGAGAAAATATTAATGAACCACCATATAAAACTATCTCAATCGATTATTGACTTCTATGCAATTTTTTTTAATCTATAATATTTTCCTGTTTTTTTCTTTATTTTCCTTTTTCACCTGTACCGATGATATGTGGAAGTTCCCCAGCCAGGGATTAAATCTGAGCTACTGTTGTGACCTACACCACAGCTGTGGCAATGCTGTAACATTAACCCAGTGTATAGCGGGAGCACCATCATATAATCTTAATCCAAAAATATACTAATATATCTAGAAAATATCCCATGATACCGTTATTCCAACGACAAAAAAAACCTAGTAACTTAGTTAAAAGTCTATCATTGTTCCAATTTTTAAATTTACCCATAAATTTTAAAATATATTTTGTGGAGTTCCTGTTGTGGATCAGTGGGTTACAAACCTGAACTGTCCATGCGGATGCAGGTTTAAACCCTAGCCTTCCTCAGTAGCTTAAAGGACACAGCATTGCTGTGAGCTGTGGTGTAGGCCACAGATGTGTCTCAGATTCTGTGTGGCTGTGGCTGTGTCATAGGCCGGCCGCTGCAGCTCTGATTAAACCCCTAGCCTGGGAACTTCCATATGCCTCAGGTGCAGCCCTAAAAAGCAAATATGTATATATAAAATATATAAATATACATGTATTTTAAATGTTTAACTTCGAATTGAAATGTTTGGATCATTTGTTATGTACAGTTAAGTATATTTAATTTATAAGTTTTCTCTTCCTATTTCTTATTTAAGAAACTAGATAATTCGCTGTGTGGAGTTAGGCACAATCTGAGTTTTACTGATTTCACTCATAATTGCCATTTAATATGTGCTTATTTATCCTACATTTCCTGTATTTAAATAAAGAGGTTTAAAAATCAGATTCAGGTTTGATCAATCCAGTAAATCAGATTCAGGTTCCTGTTTGATTTTCTAGCAATACGATTTGGTTGTGTTGTGGTTGCTTCCCTTTTGGGATGTGAATAGCCATGTTTCATTATCTAGACCCATTATTTCTTTTCTTTTTTATATTAGTTTCCATTTATTGCTATAACAAACTACCATGAATTTATTGGCTTAGAACAATATAAATTTATTGTCTTACAGTTCTGAAAGTCAGAAATCTGAAATGGGTCTCATGAGCTAAAGTCAAAGTTTTGGCAGGACTGTGTTCCTTTTGGAGAAGCTAGAGGAGAATGTGTCCTTTGCCTGTTCCAACTAGTAGAGTCCACTCACCTTATTTGGCTGGTGGCCCCTTCCTCCATTTTCTAAGCCAGTAGCATGGCATCTTTCTATCTCTGTCTCTGACTCCTAGTCTCCTACTGCCCTCTTTCACTTACAAGGATCCGGTGTTTATATTATACCCATTTGGATAATCTGTTATACTCTCCCTTAGACCCATTATTTCATTAAGAAGTTGCAAATGCTGGCATTCTGTCACTTTTTTTTTTTTTTTCATTTATTTCCTGAAATTTCTGTAAAGAGTTGTAGAGGATGCAAAACTTTTTTTTCTTTTTAGGGCTACACCCACAACATATGGAGTTTCCCAGGCCAGAGGTCAAATCAGGGCTACAGCTGCTGGCCTATGCCACAGCCACAGCAATGTGGGATCCAAGCCAAGTCTGCAACTACAGCTCACAAGTACAGCCAGATGTTTAACCCACTGAGCAAACCAGAGATCTAACCTGTGTCCTCATGGGGGCTAGTCAGATTCCTTTCTTCTGAGTCACAACGGGAACTCCAGAGGGTGCAAACCTTTAAAGTCTTAGATTCTCCACTGAGGGTTAAGGTGATAGAGAAGAGATTAACAGTAGAAAAGCACATGGGTTTTTACATGTACATGGCAGCCCCTAGAGGCAAATGCAGACTTAAAGAAGTGGCTGGGCCTAGGTGTTAGTGTACTTTCTCCATTGAACAAAGAGAAGTGATTATGGAAAAACAATAAAATAAGTGTGGAGGGAGACTAAAGGAGGGAGTTATATTAACAAGGTCTGTTGGTACAGACGTCTCTGGCTTTTGCTCATTGTCGCTAGTGGTAAGAATGTTCCTTCTTGTTTCAGGGAGGGCAGCTTTCACATGGGAGGTTTATCTGTAGCTTTCCGGGAGACAGAGGGAGGTCTGAGTGCCCCCTTGCACCTGTTATTTTTCAAGTGCTTTTAGATCAAAATAATCCTCATGCCAAAGTGGCATATTTGGGGGTGGCATAGTCTGTCACTCTTCCAGTGTATTTCCCTCATCAAATAGGAATTAACATGGAAAGGCAGGATGAAGGCTTGAGTGGTATCATTACTTGCCTGCTTTCGCATTAAGAAGTTATTTACCTCATATTTTGCAACTATGTCCAATGAATTGTTTTCACTCTTGCTTTTTAATCATTATGAACCTATGATATTAAACACCTTTGCTATATTTTAATACTGTACCAATTTATACTTATGAAACTCACATTTTTTTTTTTTGTCACTGACAGCCTCTTCAAGTTGACGCCTATATGCTTTTGGAATATTGTTTGTTATTTTTGGAAACTGCTATAGTTTCTGGCATGACAGTTCTTACATATGTCCTGCCTAAGATCTGAGAGCAGCTCTTGTGCAAGCAGCCCCGAGTTCTTCTTGGGAAAATGCTTCTTAGAGATCACAGTCCATGTAACAGTGATATTCGTACTAGACTGACTTTGGTGTCTAGTCCTTTTCATTAGAAAGGCAAAATTAAAATTTCTTGTAAGATAAAGTTATCAAAAATTCACACTAAAACTTCCTATTGATTTCAGGACAACAAAGAATTTGCCTAACCATTTACAGCTATTTCTTATTTGTTCCATTCTGAAATTCAGGTCCCCAGCACTATCAACATAATTATTTATCTGCTTTAGCATATAATACAAATGCAACTGTTTTCAACTACAGTGCTAACACTACATCCAAACTTACAACCATCTTAAAATAACAATACAAACACTATTTCCCGCTTCATGACTGAAATCAGGTTAAGATTATCCTTTTGCTTTTATTTGTGTTGTCCCAAGAGTAACTTTGAGTGTTTATTAAAGACATTTGAAATAATTTTTCTATTAGTTATCCCAAACACTGCATATACAATTAAAGTGATTTTTTAGAACTTGGATTTCAAATTGTGTAAAATATTTTTTTGTTTGTTTTTTTGCCTTTTCTAGGGCCGCATTCATGGCACATGGAGGTTCCCAGACTAGGGGTCTAATCGGACCTGTAGCCACTGGCCTACACCACAGCCGCAGCAACGCAGGATCCAAGCCATGTCTGCGACTTACACCACAGCTCACGGCAACGCCGGATCCTTAACCCACTGAGTAAGGCCAGGGATCGAACCCGCAACCTCATGATTCCTAGTTGCACTTGTTAACCACTGAGACACAATGGGAACTCCCAAATTGTGTAAAATATTTTTAAAGAAAATTTTCTCATGTTGATAACTAAATATGTATATGGTTACAATGTTAAATACACAAGGTGCCCCAATAGCCAGCATTCTTGTGTGTGGGCATGTGTGTATTTTTAAATGGGCTACTGGACTTTGTTCGCAAATATTTTGTTTAAGATTTTACCGCAATTTTCTTAAGTAAAATTGGCCTAGTTTTTGGAACAGTATTTTTATGTTGCATAGTAATGCTATAATTATTTATTTAAAATAATTTGGAAAATTGGAAGTTTGCATCTATGCCCTAAAAAATTGAGTAGCTTACTACTTTGTAATTTTTAAAGCTGTGACAAAGTACCCCTTTGAAAATAATAGCCTGGTGGCTTTGTGAGTAGTGTAGCTGTAGCTTCTCTGTTTCTCCTATATTTATTGATCATTTCAGATTTATAAACTAGAACCATTGTCCATAAGTTGTCTTTTCCTAGAAAATTATCCACTTAATGAAAATTTTCAACTATATTTACAAAAGTTTTTCAAAAATCTCTATTTTTTAATTTACCTAGTTTTGATGATTATTTCCCCTTGTCATTTCTAATCTTTTTTGGTTTTCTGTGTGTTTCTGATTAGATTGACTAAAGCTTATCTGCCCTTTTATCTCTCCCTAGTTATAAAGAATACGTTTTCATATGCAGTTCAGATGACAAACCTACATTTAAATTCTGACTTGATTAGTTGGATTTTGTCAGATTATTTAATTTCCTTAAATTTCTTTATCTGTTAAGCAATATACATAAGGATATAAGTGAATAATAAAGATCAAAATCACAGCTCAAAAACTGATACCTGATAAACAATATTTGTTTTCATTATTAGTAAGTATTGAGAAAAATAAAATGGAAAACTTTATTCTCATATGTACCTTTAATTATTTTAGCACTACCAATTATTTGTTGTGCTAAGGTACATAATGATTGCCTTATTTAAAACAGCTACACGGCTAATGGAAGTAGGATAAATCACTTCATAAAGTTAGCATTGCTAAAATTGTTAATATGATATTTATGGATAGTTAGATTTATAGTTTTGGTCATAATGACATATTTTTAAATTTAAGTGAGTATTTCCCATGAGAAAGTAATTTAAATTTCCAGTTTTTTCTTAATTACCATTCAATACAAATAGACAAGAAACAAAACTTTAACATGAATTAAAACTACAAATAATGGAACTAGAAATGACAGTGAAATAACCTTTTTTATCATATTTTTATGCAGCTAATAGTTTAAGGACTATCAATGTCTACTTTGAATGAAGTGGTGACCTTCACAGAATTTTGTAAAAGAGTGAGTTAAAAAAAAAGAGGAGGGGTACAGGATACCAAAAACATTAGACAAACTTAGGAGAGAAAATCATTTTTATCCCCACCCAACAACGTCATAAAAAAATAAACAGATTTGGTACTTGTGTAGAATCACATAGTAAGAATTACAGTATCTAATTAGAATTATTAGGACTCTAATAAGTATAAAAATTCAGAAATTCTAAAATATAGTTAACTTTTATTTTAGTAACTAGTAGTGTAATTTTGTTTTTAATGAAATTGCATTACAAGTCTTATATTTGCAATATGTGAAGACTAAGTTGACATGAGAAGACTTGTCATGGAGGTTGCATGTGGTGTGTGCTTGTGTGAGAGAAAAAGACAGGGAGAGGGAGTGTGTTCTGTGTAGTTTTAGGAAACTTCCATATATTAATAATTATCATTCCGTTATACTGTAAAACATTTTAGGCATGAACTTCCCTTCAAAAGTGGGTAAGATAACAGTTAGTTATGTCGTCCATTCAGAAAACATTTTTTTTAACACTTTTGTTTTATTTTATTTGGCTGTGCCAACAGCCCGTGGAATTTACCTGGGCCAGGAATGGAACCTAGGGCACAGCAGTGACCTGAGCTGCCTCAGTGACAACACTAGATCCTTAATTCACTGTGCTACAAGGGAACCCTCAACAACCATTTTTTTTTAAAGTTGCTACTATGTACCAGTAAAATGTTAATATTTTTCCATATTAAAATTAATGTCATATTTATAGACAGCTAAACCTGGAAATATAAAATTAGAATAAAATACAGTAAGTACTATAGTAGTCAAAGTTTGAATACCTTGACATATTTATACAGCTTATCATCACACACAATATATTTGCCCATGTATATCTTTCTATAAAATTTATAATTTCAAAACTAAACTTCCATCCTTCCATTGTTCAAAAAAACTACATACTTTTTTTAAATGTAAAATGTGATAAAGTCACAATAACCATGTACTAAATGCAATAAACAATGTAAAATGCCTTTCACAGCGTTCATGTTACACAAGTTCTTAACTGTAGCAAAATGACAAGGTGTTTTCTTTTAAAGCTTGTTCTCTGATTTTGTGTCTATTAACGGTGGAATCTAGCAGGTCCCTGAGGTCTGGGGCACTTGATCTGTTTGAGGGACTGGGGGATGTGGAATCGTTTGTGATAAGGAAAAGTGAGCATGGCAAGGTAGGAGGAAAGGGGCTGTACACGGGATATAACTTTGACTTTCAGAATAAAACACTTTGTGTAATTTATTTTACCCAATTTCTCCTTCCCCTTTTCCCACTCCAATTATCTCTCTTATTCAACTCCTATTACAGATCTCAGCCGCTGGCAAAAGAGGCACACAAGAGTGATTCCTCTGAGGCAGAAGCTCATGCTCATCCCCGGATTGCCCAATAGCCCCTCTAAATTTTGTGGCTTGAATTCCCAGACCACATCACCCTTACAATAGCAGCCAGTGACCCCAAAATGATAAGTAGAAGCAAATGTCCCAGTTGCTTACGGTAACTTTTCTTGCCCAAGGTCAGAACAACCCAGTTATCTGTTTAGGAATCCCTGATGAGGACTTTGTACCAAATTTACCTTTCTTCTGTAAGAGTCTGAAATTCCAAAATGCCTTGTAAAAATGGAACTGTGAACTTGAAAATACAAATCATCTTCATAACAGCATTGTCTTTAACCTTAAGTACTAGACTGAGCATTCTTTCGATTATAAGTTAAGCAATTATTTGCTTGAGTAAAAGTAGCTAAAAAGAACATGCATTGTAAGCACTCTGGGATTCGGTGACAGTTTTTCATAATAAACTTAGTAGAGGAAGTTGCAGGAAAGAGTGGATAAATAAATAGCTTAAGAAATTGCCCAATGAGGTAAGCCTAATTATCGCACTTATCAAATAAATGGATAGAACCTCTCTTATTTTTCCTGGATGATGGCTGCCTCTTTCTTAGAAAAGTCTTAATCATTACAATTTTCATCCTGACCTAACAAAAACTCAGTGATTATCCATTTAGCAAGTAGCTCTAAAGATGTTTGACATAATTTCTTTTTCTTATGTCTTAGAAGCTTAAAATCTTACAATTGATATTGACTAGTCAGCAGCTACAGAATTCTAAACATCTTCATCCTTCAGCACCACACTTCTGTATCAAAGTAATAGGCATAAGTGATTTCATGTTTACCATGAGGTGTGTATATATATATATATATATATATATATATATGCATTCATTTAATTCTCAAAAAACTCAGAAATATGGTATGATTTTGTTATTTTCTTTGAAGATGAAGAAACTGGGGCTTAAACAAATTACATTTTTTTCTAAAGTCTTGTTAATAATAACTTCAAGGCAGTTTACTGACTTGAAAGTGCATTCTCTGTCCAGTCTAACACCGTGATTCTTATTGTTCTATAATCAAACTAATCTTCTGGGTAAAGTATGTATTATAATAAATGAGACTAATATATTGAGGTGTGGTTGCTGCCAGACTAGAGATTTGTTGGATTTCAGTAGGAGAAATGCTGATATTATAAATGATTTCAACATTTTAATCACTATCTTAAAAATACCCACTAAGATGATAAAATATTGAATGTGAATGAGAATATATAATATTTAATGGATTTTGGAGGAAAATAAAACTGAGGAGGGATATGAAAGGCCCACTTGGCAGATTGGGATATATATTATATAATATATATATATGTTTATCACTACTTTTTGTTAGGTAAATTGTAACGATTAAGAGCTTTATAAGAAAAGTTGTAATGATTAAGCGTTTTCCAAGAAAGAGATCGACATCTTGCAGGACTAATAAGAGAAGTTCAATCCATTTATTTGATTAGCATGATGATAAAATACAGCATATAGCATGTCTAAATGATAGAAAGGATTTTTTGTTAACAGATTACTGTATTTTATTTTATAAAAATATATCTTGACACAGCAATGCTGCACTTAAAAATAGTTGCCAATATTTTTATAGACAATAACTAAGTCATATTATTTTGATGGACTTGTAATTGATCTTTAGTGTAATAGAGAATGCTATAACTGTATACACCTTACTATATAATACAAATTTATAGGAACTTTCATCTGTCAACAGTAAATATTTAGAGGGAACATTATATATATTTTAACTTCTCCCTCTATAGTGTATCTTTGAAAAGTTCCTTTTCTGCAACTTATACAGTATATATTTTTTAAATCTCCAGAAAACAGTCATAGAGAGAACATACATCAACATAACAAAGGCTAGATATGATAGTATTGTAGCTAATATCATACTCTGTGGTGAAAAGCTGAAAGCTTTTCCACTAAAATCAGGAATAGACAAGGATGTCCACTCTTGCCACTTTTATTCAACATAACTTTGGAAGTCCTAGGCACACCAATCAGAGAAGAAAAAGAGATAAAATGCTCCAAATTAGAAAAGAAGTACTAAAACTGTAACTGTTTGCAGATGACATGATATTATCCATGGAAAAACATAGAGATCCCACCCCCCCAAAAAAAACTACTGAAGCTCATCATTAAATTTGGTAAAGGTTCAGGAGTTCCCTTTGTGGCTCAGTGGTTAACGAATCCGACTAAGAACGATGAGGTTGCGGGTTCGATCCCTGGCCTTGCTCAGTGGGTTAAGGATGCGGCGTTGCCGTGAGCTGTGGTGTAGGTTGCAGACGCAGCTTGGATCCAGCGTTGCTGTGGCTGTGGTGAAGGCCAGCAGCTACAGCTCCTGTTTGATCCCTAGCCTGGGAACGTCCATATGCCGCGGGTCCGGCTCTAGATAAAGGCAAGAAGACAAAAATAAATAAATAAATAAGTAAATAAATTTGGTAAAGGCTCAGGATGCAAATTTAATATGTAGATATCTGTTGCATTTCTATACAGTAACAATGAACTCTCATAAAGAGAAATTAAGTACACAATCTCATCACATCAAAAAGAACACAATGCTTAAGAACAAACCTACCTAAGGAAGCCAAAGCCCTATACTAGGAAAACTGTAAGACATTGATGAAAGAAAATTTAGATGACATAAGCAGGTGGAGGTATACCATGTTCTTGATTGAAAGGATCAATACTGTTATAATGAGCACACTACCCAAGGCAATATACAGATTCAATGCAATCCCTATCAAAATACCAATGGGATTTTTCATGAAACTAGGACAAAATATTTTCAAATGTGTATGGAAACACAAAAGACCCCAAATAGTCAAAACAATCTTGAGAAAAAAGAACAGAGCTTAAGGAATCAGGCTCCCTGAGCTCAGATTATACTACAAGACTACAGTCATCAAAACATTATGGTACTGGCACAAAAACAGACATAGATCAGTGAAACAGACAGAGAGTCCAGAAATCAACCTATGCACCATGGTCAATAATCTATGACAAAGGAGGCAAGAATATACAATAGAGAAAAAGCAGTCTCTTTAATAAGTGGTGCTGGGAAAACTGAACAGCTATTAATAAAATAATGACTGAAATAATGAAATTAGAATATTCTCTAACATCACATACAAAAGTAAATTCAAAATGAATTGAAGACCTAAATGTAAGACCTGATACTATATAACTCCTAGAGGAAACCATAAATGGAACACTCTTCGACATAAATCATAGCAACATTTTTTTTTAATTTATCTCCTAAAGCAAAGGAAATAAAAGCAAAAATAAACAACGAGGACATAACTAAACTTAAAAGCTTTTTGACAGCAAAGGAAATGACAAAACAAAATGACAACCTACAGAATGGGAGAAAATATTTGCAAATGACATGACTGATAAGTGGTTAATATCCAACATATACAAACAGCTCATACAACTTAACATCAAAAACAGAAACAACTCAATTAAAAAATGGTCAGAAGGACTGATTAGACCTTTTTCCAAAGAGGACATGCAGATGACTAACAAATATGCTCAGCATTGCTGATCATTAGAAATGCAAATCAAAATGCAATGAGATATAACCTTACACTGTCAGAAGGTCTATCATGAAAAAAAAAAAAAAAACACAAATAACAAATGTTGGTGAGGAACTGGAGAAAATGGAAACTCTGTATACTATTGGTTGGAATGTAAACTGGTGCAGACACTATGGGAAACAATATGGAGAATTTCCCCCCCAAAAAAAAAAAAAGTAGAACTACCATATGATCCAACAATTTATGCCTAGCAATTTATGCCTAGCTATATATCCAAAAAATAAGACAAAAATCCTAATTCAAAGAGATATATGTATCCCATTGTTCACTACAAAATTTTTTACACTGGCCAAGATACGGAAGCAAACTTAGTGTCCATGAACAGATGAATAGAGAAAGAAGATGTGGTATACATATATAATGGAATACTACTCAACTATAAAAAATAATGTGGTATTTGCCATTTGTGGTAACATGGGTGGACTCGGAGGGCATTATCTTAGTGAAATAAATCAGAGAAAGAAGACTATTGTATGATATCACATGTGGAATCTAAAAAATATAGGAAACATTACTGCAACAAAAATAAGCAGGCTCATAGATACAGAGAACAAACTAGTGGTTAAGAGTACGGAAACGGAAGGGAGAGGGGCAACACAAGGTTAGGGTAATATGAGGTACAAATTAATAGGCAACAAGGATATACTGCACAATACGGGATTATAGTCAATATTTTATAATAACTGTAAATGGAGTATAACTTTTAAAAATGTGAATTGCTATACTAATTGCACAACTATAACTTATATAATATTGTACAGAAACCATACCTAAATTTAAAAGAAAAAATAAGCTGTAATTATAAAAAGTAAACGTAAATAAAAATTTTTCTTAAAAAGCATCCTTGTTGTACTCCTATAGAAAATGTGAGGTTTTTTGAGACAAAAATACTCAAACTTCATATATACTGGCTGTATATTTTGTTAGAATTCAAACTACTCTTCCTAAATTAATTCTAATTTTTATTTTGAAATATAATCTAGGTACATTGTGATTTAACAATATCTAAAACGCGTGAAAGGAAATCAGTTGTTACCTTGGCGTTCAGTATCTCAAGCCCCATAATACAGTTTCTTGGTGATCTCATCTGCTGCACTCTCTAATCATAAATATCTGTTTAACAAATCAACCCTAAAATTATTAGCCTAAAACAAAAATATTAATTTACTAGCACTCATTCTTTGTGTGGGTCAAATCCTCAAGCAGAGAAGCACAGAAATATTCTCAGTATACAAGGCTTCGTGTGGAAGGAGGACTCAGATTATGGTGTATATTAGCATCTGAAAGTTCATTCACTCACACATCTCGTGGCTGGTATTGGTTCCAGGCTGGGATCCTAGGCTGCACATTTGGTCAGAAATAATCACATATGCCTCTTCTTTACACTTTGACCAGCTTCCAAGAAGGAGAGAGAGAGCAAGATGGAAACAATAGTTCCTTTTCTGTTCAAACTGAAAGCCAAACAGCATTATGTTCACCATATTCTATTCCATAAGCAGTTGCACAGATTTTTCCAGTCTCAGTAGGAAGGAATAAGGATCTCTTGCCTCTGCCCACATGACACTGTAAAATGTGTATGTGGGTGGGGTAAATCGTGTTGCCATGGTTGGCTTTTCAGGCTACAAAAATATATATAACTTGGGAGTTCCCATCATGGCTCAGTGGACACAAATCTGATTAGCATCCATGAGGACACAAATTTGATCCCTGGCCTTGCTCAGTGGGTTAAGGATACGGCTTTGCTGTGAGCTGTGGTGTAGGTTGCAGATGTGGCTGAGATCTCGAGTTACTGTGGCTGTGGCATAGGTCAACAGCGACAGCTCCAGTTCAACCCCTAGCCTGGGAACCTCCATATGCCACAAAATATATATGAAAATAAATAACTCCAACTCATTCCCTCCTACAGAACTCCAAGGTGTCTTCCCATTATGCTGTCCACTCCCAGTCCAGGATCTTATTATGTAAATAAGGTTCAAATACAGATGAATCTACTGTGCAATTCCTGGAGGACTGCTGTTCAAGTATAGTTCTCTGTGTTCTAAAGACCCATAAAATTAAGAGAAAAGTGAACACATGCAATATACACACCCAGTATACAGTGGTTATCCTTATTCAATGAGGGAGAAAACTGAAGGCACACACAGATGTCACCAGTCCATAGAAATTATGAAATTCAGCTGAGCACATGATGCTTGCTGATTACTTGATTAGGATTCAGTTATATTTCCTGGAAGAGATTTGACGCAGCTGTTTGATATACACTTTAGTTTTTTGGCTACCTTATGAGTCATTATTACATCTCCATAAGAAATGGCCAACGTGTGCAGATGAGTATTTTTCTCAGCCTGCTCCTGCTTGTCATTTGGGTTCCAGAGGCATAGCTGTTTGTTTTACTATCTCTATGCTATAATTCTGATCTGGTTGTATTTCTGTCAATATAATTCTCTTAAAAACTTTGTGTGTTTTCTATGGCCTTTATAAGATTTTTGTCCATTAGAAAAAAACTGCAGTAGTTCCTGCTGTGGCAGAATAGATTGGCAGCATTTCTGCAGCACAGGGACACAGGTTTGATCCCCATCCCAGCACAGTAGGTAAAGGAACCAGCATTGCTACAGCTGTGGTATAGGTCACAGCTGTGGCTCACATCTGATCCCTGGCCCAGAAACTCCATAAGTCACGGGGTGGCCAAAAAAGAAAAAAAAAGCACATATAAAAATTTGGGTGGAATACACTCTTCTATCTTAATTTCCTGTAAGGTTCTTGTAGGATAGCACCATTACTATTCTCAGATGGCACTTATTTTCTGTTTGTGGCACTAACATAAACTTTTGACTTCTTAATCAAGACTTTTACAGTGATGCCATCAGCTTCATCTTTAGAATACGGTTCTTAAACACGCCCTTGATGTACGATTATCTCAGTAGCCATTTAATAATTTTAGCATCAGTTATCATCTGGAGAGACCAGGAATCAGAAACAATTTCATTTTCATCCAGAAAGCCATAGATGCTTTGTGTTTATTCATTCATTTTTTAGCTTATTTGTGTTCTCATTTTACTACATGCACTTAAAGGGAACAAATGAATATATTCAATAGAAATCTCCTTAACTACATTATCTACTTCCTCCATTACATTTTCTTCTTTTTCTATTACTGCAGGCAATAGATTGTTGTTGCTGCCGCTGTTTTAATTTTCTTTCACAATATAATATCACTTATAGCATCCCTCAGGCTCATCAGACTTCTGCTAACATTCTCTTCAAGGTCATTTCATTTTTTCTGTTTATCACACCTGTGTCACATGGAAGTTCCCAGACTTGGGGTCAAATTAGAGCTGCAGCTGCAGGCCTGTGTCACAGCCATAGCAACACCAGGTTCAGGCAGCACCTGTGTCCTATGCCAGAGCTTGCAGCAACACTGGATACTTAACCTCACTGAGCGAGGCCAGGGATTGAACCTGCATCCCTACAGAGACAAAGTCAGGCTTAACCCACTGAGCCATAATGTGAACTCCTCAAGGTCATTTCAACTTCTAATTGCCACTTGGTCTCAATGTCACTGACCCAAGCGTTAGTCTGTTTTTGTGGAAGAACTGTACTCTTAGCTGTAGCAAAAAAACAATTTGTCTGCATTAGTTATTTATCAGAATATAACACATTAGCCTTAAACAAGGTAATTTAACGGCAATAATCTAAATTTCTATGGATTTCAGGCAGAGCACAGGGCACATTGCTTTTTTCTGTTTTCCAATGCCAAATACTGAGACTTAAATGCTGTAGACTGAAATTGTCTGAAGGCTTGTTACTTAGATACTTGGTAGCTGGAGGCACTTATTAGAATAGCTGAACACTCCATTTGGCTTCTGTTCCCTGCAACATGATGCCTGGGTCCACAAGGAGTGTACGTAGAGAGAGAGAAATAGGCAGAAGCCATATTCCCTTTTATAACCTTCTAGCTTCAGAAATCATGCATTCCTACTTCTATCACATAACACTGGGTGAGGCAATTAGTATGCCCAGTTTCAAGTAGGCTAAGGAGCATACCCTTACTTTTCGGTAGAGTTGTGTCTACATTGTAACATGAGAGTAAGAGGGGTTATATATGTATTACTGAGGTTGTATTTGGAAAGTACCAGATCTTTAGTATATAGTAATATCTGTTGGCTCAAATATACCCAGATACCGAGGAATTCCACACTCATGAGGAGAAACTTATTAAAGGAATGACCAGTTATGCAATGAAATACCTTTAATGACAATACTGCTTTCTCAAAATGTGAAGTACAAGCTAATTTTTTTCAACAATTATATTAGTGATAATGATACATTTTTAGTGTTGGGGCGGAGGATATGCACATTCTCAAATTACTCACAGCGAATATTCACTTTACCAAGTGATTTCTGGATACTTTATAAAGAGTGGCAAATCAAGTATTTAAATTTCAACGCAAGTAAAATTTCACAGGTATGTATGTGTGCTAAGTGTTTTTATAATAGTAATTAATCACCAGTTGTGTCTGGGCTATGATCATGACTATAACTGATATAATTAAGTTCTATATGGAATAATGTGAAGTATATTTTTGTGAGATAGCAATGTAAATTATTATAGTTCACCTGATTTCCTTCCAGAAAAAGTCCAATTGAATAACTATGGGAACAGTCTTTAAAGGTTTGAGAGGATAATAGTAAAGCATGAATGAAAAAAAATGTATATCTATGTCTTAAAGGCACACAGAAGCTTCATTTCTTTCTATAACTTCTTGAGTATTTCATGGTGGTTAGTGAAAAGATACTGAAATTATGGCTAGAAGAAATATCAGAAAGCAGAAATGTGAGCCACTTGCTCAAGAGTTGTCTCATAAAAATACTAGAAAATCTGGATAATCTAGGGTCTATGGTGTTATACTCTTGTGGAAAAATTTAGGCTGCAATATAATTTTATATAATATTTCCACGAACTCTATACTTTTGTGCACATGTACATAAAGGTGGACAAAATAAAAACAAAACAAATAAAAAAAATAGTAAAGGCAGTGGATATACACTCTGGGTGAGCTTCAGATAAAAAGTGTTTCATCAGTGAGACGGTTTCATTTTTCTCACAAGAAGCTTTAAAAATGCTCATCATTTGCGACATCCTTGGCACTTAAGATAGGTGAATAGCAGGCAGAACAAAAATCAAGTAGCCATTATCATTACCATCATTGTCATTCATCAACAGCATATCAGTACTTTGCACATACTTGAATGGAAAGAATCCACAATTAAGGGTGGACTGATGGATAATTTTAACTACCTTATGGTTTTTCCAGCAAATGACCTCTTAGAAGAGATTAGAACTCATCATAAACTGCCATTAGTATAATCAGTAGAATTCCATTGCATTTGCTCTTATTTGTCAACTGAAAGCTGATAAATAAAAAATAATAATAACAAAAAGTTTCACAGCTTTGTCTCTCACACGTACTCAAAATCCAGCAACAATTGTCACATCATAAATGACAGTCCCTAGGGGATAAGCATACCACGTCTGGTGTATACAGCATTCTGCTTTTTTTTCCCAAAAGAATGAGAAGAGCTTCACAGAAATGAGCCAGGCTTGTTTTTGTTGGAAAATTTTGAAATTTTTAAAAGTGCAGTGGAACCAAATTTTCATAATACATACCATAAAAGGCATCAGTAAATCCTACGGCTTTAAAATATTTGTTTTGCTACCTGCTGATTTACCAAAAGGCTCCAAATACCTTTGTCTATTTTCCCCCTGACCATGCGGGAGTAGAAATGGGAACTGTGAGTTAGTGGAGTTTTCTTGAGACCCACTGCATACCATGTTATCAGTGGTTATTTCAAAGTTTAGCATTAATAAACATTCAACTCTATTTCCTATTAATGATAGTTCTTGAACCTTCACTACCAGCCTCAGGACTGAAAAATAAAAAATCACTACTGCTGACTTTGAATTTGAATAAAGGACATTAAAATTTGAAGCTAACTTCTGTGTGGGCAAATTTATATTCAAGTGGCAGCAAAATAACACATTAAGAAACTTTACTGCTGTTATTTTTTTTCCTTTGCTGATTATTATCCATCCAGTGTTTCTATGCACACTGAAGTAACCTATGCATGTACATGTGGGCATTTGAGAGTAATACCAGTGAGACACAATAGCCCTGGACAGTCCATCTTCTCTTCTCTACCCTCATGATCATAATAAGGAAAGAAATCCAGCAACTTTGCTTAGGAGATTATAAAACCAAGTGGAAATCAGCAGATTTTTCTATTTTTACGAAATTAAGTAAATTTCATATCTTGATATTTTAGGAAGAGTATTTGTGATGAAAAGTATGTGGAAATCACCACCAGTCAATATAGTTATGATATGCAATGTTATCAGCAAATCAAAATTATGAGATACTGCTATTTGCCCATGACTGTAGGGATAAGGCATTAATTCAAGTGAATCATTGATTTGATCATATGTGCATGGATTACCTCTAAGTGAACATAGCACGAAGTGCCTTAGCATTTGCTAAATTTGTGTAAGAAATCTGTTTATCTTTCTTTGTTGTTTTTTTGGTCATGCTGAGGGCACGCAAAATTTCCCACGCCTGAGCCACAGCGGTGACAATGCTGAATCCTCATCTGCTAGGCCACCAGGGAACACTGTGTGTCTTTTGCATAATGTTTCCAATACAGGCTACATTGAGAATCTTTTCTCTTTTAAATTATAAAGCCAAAAAAATCCCTCATTAATGAAATATTGAAGTTGACTGATTTAAGTATATGAAAATTAAAGTTAACTCGTATATTATGTTTTCCCTTTCCTCCCATTGGCTCACATATATGAATTTTTTTTTTTTTAACCAGTGGGAACTTCACTTTTGGAACTATTATGCTGTGCAATAGATCTCCTGGGTTAACTAATTCACAAAATTGTAAATTAGAGGGTCTAATATATCATTTTTTATCAGTTTGAATAAACCATCAATATAATTGCCAAACACTTGATGAGGATAAACATTTCATTGTTACATAAATGCATTTAGATATTCTCAAATTTATTTGCAAGCATGGGATTTAAAAGCTACAATAGAACTAACAATTTTGTTGGGACATATGGTAGGCAGAATTATGGCCTCCCTATAAAGATGTCTACATACAAATTTCTCTAACTCATGAATGTGTTTTGCCTTCCATAGGACAAAGGAATTTTGCAGATGAAATAAATTAAGATTATTCTGAATTACCTAGATGGGAAGAGTGTAACCACAGCAATCCTTTTAAGAGGTAGAAAGGAAGATCAGAGTCAGAGAATGTGATATGAGGAAAGAAGCAGATATCAGAGATACACAGCTGTGAATGTGGGAATGCCATAAGTATGTTGAAGCTGGAAAAAGGTAGCCTGCAAAACTGCAAGATAATAAATTTGTGTTGTGTCAAGCCACTAATTTTTTTGTTATTACAGCAGTAATAGGAAACAGACACAAAAAAGATTTTTGCGGGGAGGGAATGGACCAGGGATGTGGGATTAGCATATGCACCCTGAGGTGTAGAGCATGATTGGCCAGTAGGGACCTGAGGTATAGCACAGGAAACTCTACCCAATATTCTGTGATATTCTGGGGAAAGAGTCTGAAAGAAAATGGATATGTGTACATGTATAACTGAATCACTTTGTTGTACAGCAGAAATTATCATAATATTGTAAACCAGTATACTTAAATAAAACGTTTAAAGAATAAAAAGAAAGGCTTATAAAATAGGAATAGTGATCTGGCTTTTCTTTCATCCTGGAAAAATTTAAATTCAAATTCTTTACTAATGAAGTGATAGGAGGTGAAGAAAGGCCTTTCTGACACTTTGCTTCACTATTGAACATATTCTTTCAGTATTAATTTTCTTTACCATCAAACTATTTCAAAGTGATTCCAGGATTATAAACTTTATTCTTTCAGTTCAGTCACTCTCCATATCAGTCACATTGGTTTCTGTTTACACTGTTCTCTTAAAACTCACCTCACTGTCCTAAAACACAATATATTCTCACACTGCACATCCTGTTGATCTTACGGGTAGCTCTTAATTAAAATGCTCATTCTCTCCTGAAAATTCTTTTCTACCTTGGATTCTGTGACTCTAGATGTGCCTGATCCTGCAATGACCTGCCAGCCATTTTTCTCTATTTCCATGGTCGATCAAATTTCCTTTGGTCAAATTCAGGTGGAACATTTCTAAAAATTCTGTTAATAAACATGCTGTCTTCTAGTTCTACAACAGAGATTTACACGTGTTATCAATTTGAGCCTTTCTCTGTGTATATCCTTTTTTTTTTTTTTTTTTTCTGTTGGTGCCCACAGCATGTAGTTCCCAGGCCAGGGACCAAATCTGTGCCAAAGCAGCAACCTGAGGCACAGCAGTGACAATGCCAGATCCTTAACCCACTGTGCTACCAGGGAACTTCATCCGTGTACATCTTAATAAAATATCATTTAGAACAATAAGATGAAAACTATACAAATATTGAATACACAGCTTTTTTTTAAATTAAAAATATAATATGTATTGATATATTGAAAATTGAAACACTCTTTTTATTGCCTCTTGCTTCTCAATCACTCATTCTTTTCAGGAAGCCACAAGGCTATTTTCTGTGCATTCTTGAATATATCTTTCCTGTTTCTGTGTCCACTAGTTTTGTTTATATTAAGAAATCCATGCATGTGATTCTAATATCTCCTAAGGTATCCAAGAGAAAGCTTATATTCAATACACCAAAAATTGAATTCAGCACATTTCCCATCATGTATTTCAACTTAAGTTTTAAAATCTCAGAATTGTTTATTTTTAAATTTCATGGAGTTTGACTTATAGTGTTGTGTTAGTTTATGTTTGATTTTTCTTGTCTATATCCACATTGAACAGATCACATTAGTTTTTTAAAGTGACTCTTTTTTTCCTTCTTCCTGCTTGTTGCATTTTTTTATCTACTTGAGGCCTTTATTAACTCTTGTATAATCATGTTATAATTTATTCTCTAACTTTTACTACTATTTTTTTCCTTCCTTTTTCCAATTTATCATTCTCTAAAGGTCAAAGATTCTTCCCAAAACACAGATTTTAACATCTTTCTCTCCTGAGCAAAAATCATACATGGGTCTTCTTTATGTATGTAATATATTTCAAGTCCTTCAGCAACGCATTAAATGCCTTCTGTAAACTGACTCTAACCTAAGTTTCCAGGAACTGCAATGGCTCTTTTTCTTGCAAAGGTTACAATGGACAACTTCATATTCCTCCTATAAGCACTGTTCATCCCATACGTCTGCTCCTGCAGTGCATTTCCTTCCACTGCTGTCTCTCTGAACCAATAGAATAGATGAAATATTATGCATCCTCCTGCTATGGGCTGCATTATGTCTACTCAAAACGTATACGTTGAAGTCCTAACCCGATGCCTTAGAATGTAATTATTTGGAAATATGACCTTTAAAGGGGCAATTAAATCAAAATGAAACTGTCAGTGTGGGTCCTAATCCAACTGGTGTTTTTATAAGAGAAAATTTGGACACACAGGGAGACATGGGGCATGTGGGGCAGGGTTTGCACATGCACAGCGAGATGGTCATGAGAACAGGGAGCAAGTGGTAGCCAACTGCAAAGCAAAGTGGGGGCCTCAGGATTACGTTTAAGATACTGAGATTTATAGTAATATATTTTCTTTTAAATGGATGTGTCTTTAGTAGATTGAACATTCTAATGTTGAGAATGCTTTATTTATTTATTTATTTTCTTTTTAGGGCTGCATCTGCAGCAGATGGAGGTTCCTAAGCTAGGGGTCAAATGGGAGCTATAGCTGCTGGCCTACACCACAGCTCACGACAACACCGGATCGTTAACCCACTGAGCAAGGCCAGGAATCGAATGCCAACCTCACGGATACTAGTCGGATTCATTAATCACTGTGCCACACGGGAACTCCGAGAATGCTTGAAACATCTTGTGATTATATCTCTATTATCTATCTATCTATCTTTCTAAATATTTACCTATCTATCCAATAGCTCAGTGAATTTTGAGTACTGAATTTTAGGCAAGAATTGGGAAATTTAGGTAATGGAAATTTATTTTCAAAAGCAAATATTTTATTAGATTATTAATATTTCAGGGTCATCCTTCCTTTTGCATCTAATATATCATCTTGAATGTGTAGGTGTTCAAATATCTAGCATTTGTAAGGGTGATATCAATGTACAAAAGGAAAGTATTCTGACTTAATTTGGGAAATTACAATAAAATCCGTCTTAATCTTCAATGCCAGAAGCAGTATTCAGTCAATGAATCAAAAAAATTAGTTAAATGATGAAATTGTAAATCATGACATACAATATTCACCCATTTTATTTTATGTTAAATCATTCATTATATATGATCTTGTTTTCATTAGAGAGTTATGGGTTTTTTTTGATTTTGCATGAACAATATCCATAAAGAGCCATCTATCATTTTAGTTTTTTATCTACAGTGCTCAATAGGACAGCAAAATTTTAGCTTTTCACACCTACAAAGTTCTACACAGTATTCAACTTATTTCCATTTTAACAATAATTCATTTTGCAATTAATTGTTAAAATATTTAATTTTTAAAATATTCAATTAAAATAGGATTATAGAAACAATTATAATTGGCATATGGCGATTTAGAAAAAAACTGTTCACTCTTAACAGCATACGGATCAATAGGTTGGAGTAGAAATGCACATGGGGTCATGAGAAAAGAAATTTGTTATTATTTTGTGGTGTGTCAGACGCATCTGTCAGTAGGTTTTTATAAAGGGGAACAAAGTTAACTTTTAAAATGAAGATTAATTAAAACAGTGATTTTGTTTAATTGGGATTCTACTGATCATATAGATGGACATAATTCCCTCTGACTTCTAGAGACAGCATTCATTATGGTGTAATACGTAAGGTAGGTGTTCAGTGAAAGTCTTTTGGGTTAATTAGGTGTTGACTAATGGCTAGTGACACAAGGTAAACAAACAAGATACAAGAACTCTTTAATATGTTTCCATAGACAGAATGGTCTCTTTTCAAGGTCTTAGAATGGCAAAGTAACACATTCATAGAGAGGCACTGGATCTTTGAATTTCTCTGTTGTTATTTTACTTTTATCACTGATTCTAAAAATTGGAACAGATGCTTGAAGGCTCATTCTGCAGAGACCTATAAAGTGAATTATTCAATTTCTTTTCTGCAATAATCAAGGTACTAGAAAAGTAAACAAAGACAGTGTTATGCAAGAATCTGAGAAGACAATAGAAGAATGCCTAATTTTACTAGAATTTCTGTACTCAGCTGAAATATTAAAGTATAACAGAATCCAAGACATGTTTAGACACATATGAGCTGAGAAAATATGCCCCAGCACACACTCTCTTGTGAAACTTATTGAGCTTAAATTATTTTATTCTCATTATTGAAATAAGATAAGAAGCCAAGAAAAAGGAATACAAGTAGTTCACCAACTAAAGGGAGGATGTAGACACAGTAAAAAGATTCAAGAATGGCTGATTAGTAATTGTCTCGGTGAATAAGCAGTCAGATTGGGCAAAGATATGTGGAACTTCAGAAAAGAGGTTGTCATCAATAATTTAAAAAAGAACTAATTGCAAATAATACAAACAAACTAAAAGTAGAATAGAATAAAAATACTTTAATAGAAAGAATTGCAATTAGAATCTTTAGGAAAAAGACACATGACAAGAACAGACATGCCATCATAGTTTGTTACAACAGCAGTATTCCCTTTTTCCTTGATCTTCTAAATAGAAGATCTTCTCTAATTTTCCACATTTATTGATCATACTTTCATAAATTAAAAGCATCTTTGGATTATGACCATTTGAAGAAAGTTTGATCATTATCTATGGAATACATACTTTCAAAGACACATTTTCCTTGCAATGCAATCACTGTAATCTCTGAGTATGCTAAGTAAAACCCTTCCAGTTGTCTAAGGATCCTTGTTTGACATTTAGAAATCAAACCTGAGTTCTCAGAGGCTTGTGTGTATAGGTGGGAACAACTGTTCAATGGATTTTTCTTTACATGGATTAGATATAATGCTTTAAAACACCACAGGCTAGTGTACAAAATCCTCCAGCTGTCATATATGATACCCCCGATTTTACTCACAGTTAATATAATTTATTTAAAGCGGAATCTCCTTTATTCATTTGACTTATGTATCAATCTGTGGAAGTTCTGGAAGGACTAGAGAGTAGTGATAGGATCTGTTGTATCCTGGACTTCACAAAGTACTTGGTACAGAAATAGTGAAGAAGTAGGGGTGAATGGACAACTGTTCCAGTGAATGTATTTCAAATAATCTGTAGGTTTTTGTTTTCATATTTAATTCTAGGACTCTTCAACTCACCTGGTTTTCTTTTTGTCTGTTTGAGTTTCTAGAAATCAAATCCGTTTCCCACTAAGAAAGGATATGCATTATGCAGAAATCATATCCGTTTCCCACTAAGAAAGGATATGCATTATGCAAGTCCCAGAAGAGAAAATGGAAAGTGCAATAATTAATTAATTAATTAAAGTAATCATGGCTGAAAATTTTCTAATTTAATGAAATACATTAATCCACAAATCCAAAAAAACTCAATGAACTCCAAGTAGGATAAACCCAGAGATCTACCTTAAGACACATTATTATTCAACTGTTGAAACCCAAAGGCAGAGACTCTTGAAAGCAGCGAGAGAGAAGTGACTCAGCATACAAAATGTATCCCCAATGTATTTATCACCTGATGTCTTGTCAGAAACCTGGAGACCAGAAGCCAGTGGGTGATATATTTCAATGGCAAAAGCCAACAAACCAAAACCCAAAACACAAGCAAAAAAGCAAAAGAAACAAACAAAAAACCCTGTGAACCTGCAATTCTATATTCAGCAAAGCTCTCCTTTAAAATGCGGAAGAAGTTAAGACATTCCCAAATACACAAAAGTAAAGGGAGTCTGATACCACTACACTCCTCATACAAGAAATGGTAAAGAAGTCTTCAGGTAGAAATGAAAAGGCAATAGACAGTAACTCAAAACATATTATAACATAAAATCTCTGGTAAAGGTAAATAGATGAGAAAATTAAAAAGCCAGTGTCCTTGTAATATCAGTTTGTAGCTTTTATTATCCACATAATTTTCAAGATAAATTAATAAAAATAAGTCCTATAATGCAGCTTCTATACACCTAATAGCCCTCTTCCTCTAACTATGCAGCAAACTTTAGATACTACCAATAGCCACCAAAGGAATCACATGGTGAATTTTTGCAGTCCCCACACTACCTGTTATATCTGTAAAGGGGAACAAATCAAGCTGCAAATCATGTCAGATTACCACCATACCAATTCGCTAATTGAAAATAGTGAATCGACTGCTGAGTGAAAGCAAACATTGTCTACGTCACGATCCTTTCCTATTCCCTAATATGACATCTAACGACACTTACTACATTTCCACATATTTTTAATCTTCCCCATACACATATTTTATCCTGTTTTCAGGGTTCATCATGAATTCCTGAAAATGCGTGATGAAGACTGCTAGTATTTTTACCAAAATAAATTCTTTTTTTTCCCCTTAGTAACAGAATTCTCATTTAATTCAGGTAGCGAAATAAACAGCTTTAAGAAGTTTTCCCAGGTTACTTTATAGATTGATATGGCCATGTAAGAAGTCTTGCCAATATGTTAAAAAAAAAAAAATAGCACATATTACCTGATGATCTTGTTTAAGCAACTTAGAATCTTGAATATAGCTCATATATATACTTTTTTGCCCTACCCACTAATTGCTTTCCTGCTTAGAATTGAGAAGAATATGAGGCAAATTTGAAAATGGAAGTGTGGGCTATCAGTGGTGGAACAAAACAGAATATTTGTCCTTGGTAAACAAGGAACTGTTATATCAGATCTCAATTCATATTTCTGGATTTCTTCTATTTAAGACATTTAATACATTCTATATGAGAGGAATCGATTAGTATAAAGTTCATGTTTTTTTCTGTTGTTACTATAAGGTAAAAATAATTCCTGTTAGATACACAGACTGATTTTTTTAAAATTAGACAATCTAATTTAAAATATCAATTATTTTGTTTTTATTTTAGGAAGTATTTTTGCCCTCTCTAAATTGATTTAAACTACTTTCTCACTCCCCAAAATGTATTTTCTCTTAATATTTACTGGGAAAAGTATTTTTAAAATAATATTGTGCAATCCTAAAACATATGAAATATAAAGCCTTCCCAGATGTGTCTCAACCACTCAAAGCCACAATTACAATGAACTCCTCTGCTTTACTCTCAATTTCACCACTTGCTGCTATAAACTGATTAGTTTTTGAATGTGTGAATTGTGTGAGAATTTGTAAGATGTAAAGCATGTTATTTTTTATTTTATATCTCTGAAGACATAACAGGTATCAATTCATATCATCCATACTACATAATACGTTCAGGCTCAACATGAAATTCTTATTATTTAATGTCGGTTATCTAGAGAAACACTTGTAGTGTGCCACTGATATCTACACTATATTTTTTCTATCTATCTATCCATCTCCCATCTCCATACTATGCTATATCTATCTGTCTATGACATCATTCCTGCCCCTGAAAAGAACCAAGGTTTTTGGTGAGAATCTCAAAATAATAATACATAATCATAGCTTATTCACTTTAAATCATTCCTAAATTTGAACCAAACATATTTAAAATGCTAATTAGCCACCTAGACAATTCATCTGGTTAACCACCTCAGTTTAAAAATGACATTTAATCAAGGGAAATGTGAAAGAAAAATAGCATTTGAGTATATTTCTTTCCAGTGTTTTTCTATCCTGCATAGTAAAGTACTTAAGGAAATTTACACATGAATTAATTCACTGGTAATTTTCCAAGACCCAGCTGATAAACATTTCCATATGAAACTCATCCAAAGAGCTCACCAGTTCAAGCCGAAATTGACATTAAATTCTCCCAAACTAGCTCATCTTCCTTTTCTTAGTTTTTGTACATCATTGTTTCAAATTCCTAGCCTAAAACATGATGAAATATCAGTTTTCTTTGTTACCTAATCAACATTGTCGAGCACATCAGTCTTCCATACCTACCTATATCTTAGCTTCTGCTTCCACTGTCGCCATATTGGTCCATGGCCTCTGTTATTGCACTATACCAATTTAATGATACTGGCTTTCTGTCATATGACATGACCTAGAATTTACCTAAAGATAAAGTCTCTCTGGTTTAAAAAGCCTCCATAATTTCTTCCATGTAATTTGTCACCATCTGCTAGTACACACCTTCTACTGAAATCAGTACAGTGAAAGCATCTGAAAATTTAATGTGACTTTTTTTGAGCCCCAAATGTGTATGTTGCTATATGCTGTGGTTTAAAGCTCCATACATTTTCTCTTAGGTCCGTTTGTCCTTCCAATGAGGATTTCAGATCTTCTTGTTTTCTTAAGTTCTTCCTACTCCTTAGGCACACATATACATATTTAATGTTAAGAGTGGCCCTTCATTGTCTTCAGCCTTTCCTCACTGCTTCTAATCAGTTACCTCACTATGTAGATAATGGCAGGTGAGTGGCTTCCTATCTCTTTAATGGAACTTAACCTGTAGATTTTGTGGGCCTCTCATTTAGAGACTGTTGGCTCTCAGTGCTTGTCTGGTTGTTGCGCTGTGCCCTTCAATTGCCTGCTTGGAAACTGTTAGAGGTCTAAACACTTATTTAGAAGAGAATGTCAGTGTCAATTCAAGATGAAAAATTATATTACTAAACAATAGAAATATGAATCATATTAAATTTTTGAGCATATATTTAGTGGTGGTATTATTCACAAGAACCTTTAATATTATCTAATAAAATCTTCACAGTGATGATTGAAAATAGGTATCAGAATCTTATATTTACAAAAGGGAAAACTGAAATTGTTTTTCAGAGGTCACCTCCTCTGCAAACAGCAGCACAGAAATATATACTCAAGTCTACCCAGCCTGAAAGCCCATTTTATTCACACAACAAAGTTTCAAGGTCTTAGCAGTGAGAAAAGATTTTTGTTTAAAAATAAGAGAAATCTTTTGAAAGTCATGTTGAAGAAGTTGTTTTATCATATCACTGTGGAAGCGCAATAACTGGAAATCCTAGAAAAGAGCAACATGAAATACTCTATATTTAATATAACAAATAGATCAAAAGGAAGTATGTGCACCAGAATTCTCAAGGAGATGAATTTTCAAGGAGATTCTCAGTCTCTCCCTCTCAGTTTTGGAAGAAATAGCAGAGCCTAATAAGCTGTTCTGTGGATATGGTAGCAGCTTTATAAAGAATAGAAATTTCTCATTTGTTTCAAAGTAATAATGCCCCAAATCCTTTAATTCTTTATGGACAATTTAGAAATATGATGAAAATAGGATCACTGCATAATTAATTTGTTTTGTGGCTAATAGACACTGGGTTGATTGTACTTACAAAGTCAATCACAAATAATAAGATAACCCTTTTGTAATTAACCCAGTACAAATGCAAGGTTTAATCAATCCTTCCTATCACTGACAGGCTTGTTTGAAAAAAAAAAAAAATCTCGCATGAAGAACCAAACAACAAAAGAGAGCATGAAGAGAAAGGTACTAATTCTATTGCTTTTTAAGTCTTTCTTTCTTTTTTTAATGGCTACACTGTGCTAATGGCATATATAATTTCCTGGGCCAGGGATTGAATTGGAGCTGCAGTTGCCGCATAGATCACAATTTTGAAGCAAGGCCAGATCCTTTAATCCATTGCACTGGTCTGGGGGTATTGAACCTGCACCTCCACGGCAACCCGAGCAGCAGTAGTCAGATCCTTAACCCACTGTACCTCTGTGGGAACTCCTGTGAAGTTATTTTGAAATGACCCACATAATATAGTATAAATCAAAATATTTAAAATTTTCTGTTTTGTCTGTTGTTGGTATTCTGATGGGATGTTTGGATTCTTACCAAATGATTAATAAAATTTTATGTCATAAAATATGAAAATATTAGTCATTGCATTAGTATTAAATTTATAATTGGATTTACATTAAACCTCAGTTATGTTGGAGGGTACTGTGAGTCATTTACCTGTGTGGGTAAAGTCAGAATTGGAAGAGAGATCCACACGTGGGGATATGGGTAGTATCACTGATTTATGGAAACACCTACTTACACATATCTTTTTATTTTATTACATGTAAGTAGAGTCAAAAAGAAAATTTAACTGGAAGTACAGCTAAATTTACACTTAAATGACTCCTTTACAATCTCATTCCCTGGCCTAATTGCCAGCCTTTAGAAATGAAAAAAAAAAAAAAAGGAAAATGCACATAGAATGTAAAAATCATCACTGACATTTTTAGGGCTTGTATCTGATCAGTCATAAGTACAGTCATCATCACTAATGATTCGCTCATGAAGAAAAATATTCTATATGTATAAAAACAGATGTCAATGCCTTTCGATGAGTTAAATACAGTTCAAGTCAAAAGTAAACACAATGGGAAGAGGATGAACAAAACACATAGAAATGTGTTTCTGTTGATAACATTTACTACTTTTAATTTAGCTCTGATACATGTATAAACGTGTTAACTGTTAGAAAAAGCAAGGTTATTTTCCAAATTTTCCTTACAGTTATTTAAATCTAATTGCCTCGCTCAACGCTGCAACTAAATTAACTTTAACCTGTTGTAATCAAATCACGTTCAGTGTGGGATGTCCAAACTACTATAGAAAACAGGGGTATATAGTAAATAACAAAAGTTGAAAGTCAGAAGTCTCTGAGAAATCATGTAGTACAAACTTCCATTATGAATGTGACAATATCCTAGAAAAGTTAAGTACTCTGACTAAGGTCACAAAACTGTTCATTGTCCTAAAACAGATTCTCCTAATTCTTTTTACTTTGTTCTCTCCGTAACAACATGCTGCTTACTGAAACTATCTGTTATTAGGTTGTGATTAGTCTACAGTAACCCTGTAGTTTAAGTATTTTGATTTGCAAAGTCTCAACTAGAAGCAACTATTCCAGTTTCTGGCAACATATATCTGTATATCTAAAGGCATAGTCAAGTCCTGAGGACGCTACCTCATTATGAAGTGTGCTAGAGTAAGAGTGATTCAGAATAGGAAAGGAAGAAAACTGTAAAACCCAATATGTTTTTAAACAATGTGGGTTTTTTTTGTTAGGTGTGTTTTTTGATGGACACAGCATGTCAGATTATATCATTTTTGGGCTTGCTGTAATATATTTTAGAATATATTAAATTAAGATGCTGATACCTATTTAGAGACATTATAAATTGCTGTCAACACCCACCCTATTCATGTCATTAATCTCATTATACTAATTGATAAGAATTTTTCCCCTTTTGTAACAAAAAAATCAATTAAGCTACTCTTAAATTGTTACCTATAGAAAAATATAGTGCAATTTTGTGTCAGTATGATAAAATGTGAAGTATATCTTCGATTAGAAAAAAAAATGTTGGTAGTCATATAGTCTAAAACTTTTTACCACTCAAATTAGAAAATATTTACTTCTGCACCCTAAGTAACATTTTTTATCTGGAAAATATATGCACAATCAGATATTAGAAATCTTTCTAATTTATTTCATTTTTTTTTTAAATAGAGTGGCAAGGAGAAATAATCAGAGATGATATCATATCGCCGGAAAACCCGTAACCGCTCTGTATACTATTGTGAACGCAGGGGAATGATTCAAATAGACTCAATCCAAAAGGAAACACTTCATTTCAGGGATATGTAATTCATGAGCATTATCACTAGCACTTGTATAACAGCAGCCTGAGTATATCCAAATCATTATATCAGCAAATATCTTTTAAACAAAAAATGCATACTTAAGAACAAGGCAGGAGTTCCCGTCGTGGCTCAGTGGTTAATGAATCCGACTAGGAACCATGAGGTTGCGGGTTCCATCCCTGGCCTGGCTCAGGGGGTTAAGGATCCGGCGTTGCCGTGAGCTGTGGTGTAGGTTGCAGATGCGGCTCGGATCCCGCGTTGCTGTGGCTGTGGCGAAGGCCGGCAGCTACAGCTCCTGTTGGACCCCTAGCCTGGGAGCCTCCATATGCAGCGGGTGCGGCCCTAGATAAAGCAAAAAGACAAAAAATAAAAATAAATAAAAGAACAAGGCATACAACAAAACATTCTTTTGTTCATTAGACCAGTGTAGAAAAGAAAGTAAACTGATTTTGGAGTATTGGCATAAATACTGTTGTTGACATAAATTACTTAAGTTTTTAACATGATGGTTACTGTCAGCAGGAGATTGATAAGTGTTAAGTTATACACAATTAAAATTTTATTTTCCAGTACTCTTAGCACATTTTCTGCATGAGTACATCTTTGGAAGTTTATCTAAAAGCTAAACTTCGGCTGTCATTTATCTGTAGTGAATACACAAATCTGATTATTGTGGTAATCTTGAAATACATTAAATATCATCACATTTAGGTGAAAGGCAGACAAAAAATTTCTTGAGATATGTTGATAATAAACTTGCCCTGTAATACACAATTCTATTCAAAGATGTGGTTCCTCGGTATCTCAAAATATTGTGGTTTCTAATGGTTATTCCCTAGCATTAGAAGATAGCATTTATCTATAATTCAAAACTCACAAGATAATCAAATAAAATTAAGAACATTAATCTTTAAAACGATATTCATTTATCTCATACTTAGTGATTTTTAAGTGATCAAAGCAAATTGCTTCATTTTCAACTTAAAATTAGAGATTTGCATTAAATCCATGGAGGTTGAAGCCAAGGGTTAGTAGCAGAAAGGTCTTCCCTAGATTACTCTGTTTGAAAGAAGAAACTAAGTTTTGATAATCAGATTTTTGAATCATGACACACTTCCAAATACTCCTAAACAATATACTTCTTTGTGAACGTTAGCATTAAAAAAAAAAAATCAGCAACAGTCAACTTCATTGATATAAAATTATTACGCCTAGAGAAAGGACTTGGATCAGATATTATGGTTCTTTTAAATTTTAGCATAGTTAGATTTCTTGGAATATATTTATTTCATCCCCAAACTATCAAAAATTTAGACTCCTTCAAATAGAAATAAATTCAAATTAAAATTTGTCTGGTTATTATTGCTTTATCACTGCTGTTTTATTAAATAGGAAAAGTCTTAGAGTTGAAATGTAAAAATGCAAGATTCTGAGAAAATTGTTAGGGAGATAGTCTAGATCTAGATTATGACAGGCATTGCATGCTATACTGAAGAACTGGAACTTTGTCCCTAAAGCCTTAACGTAATAGTGAATGATTCCAAGCATCAAATCAATGTATTAATGCAATCAGATTTCATTTTCTAGTTTTTTAAAAAAAATTTGCTTATAATGTAACTTGAAGGAAGCCAAAACATAGAATAAAGTTTACCTATTTCCCTTCAAAACAGAAACACATTTTTATGAAAGCTTATGTAGATAATCATGTATCTTAATAATAATTAAAATTATAATATTAATGATAATAACTAACATAGTTTACTTGGTTATATCTGCCAAACCCTGAGGTAAGTCCTTGATCTCAATGTATATCCTTTTAATTGTTACAATCACCCTAGAAAAGACCTCTCAGAAGTTAGTCCTACTGTATTTTATAGTGGCTAAAATGAAAACATAGTTTTTCCTCAAGATTAATGCCTTCCTATATAACTGGATATTCTATAGAACATAATTGCTTCACTTATATATTAGTTGACTCTTTTCATCCTTCAGTTCCAATGGACCATTCAGTCCCTGGCTCATTCTTTTTTTATGATATACATTGCTAAGAAAGCCAGGGGTCCAGTGGAGTCACATGAAAGCATTTATTTATATGCTTGTTAGGTGAAAAAAAGAGAGCCAAAAGATGGGTTGAATTCTCCCCTCTTCCTGGAACAATAACAAATTTTGTATTTTTGTTGCCATCACTCAGAATGTTGCTAATACCTGGAACTTTCTGTCATCTTACTTTAACTTTCACTTACTTTAGATTTTGTCATGTTGTACTGTAATTCAATATTTCATATGTTAAATTGTTACTTACCCATCCTTTTATACAGTGCAACCATTCACACCTTATATTTTTCTGTAATGTCCAGAGTTTTAAAGCAAATGCCAAGGGTTAGTGGAGTAAGGAAGCAATGATCTATGGAAACATGATTTTAGACCTTGCGCCTTACATGTGCAAGCAGAAAATCTGAATGTGAAGCCTTCGAAACAGTTCTTTCTATGGGTACGAACACCCTCCATTTCCCTAAACTGAGCCCTTCTCTATGCTATCTTCATTTGTGATTTTATCCTCACAGTTCCTCATTTACCTCTAGTTCATATTTCTTTCAACCCAGACCTGACTATCTAAATGCCCTTAGACATTGAAAGCCTTTTTTTTTTTAGGAGAGTAATTCATTCTTTACTCATGATATTTCTTTATATATATATACACAAAATCCATTAGTAGGAAAACTTCTGACATTGTTCCACATTTTACTCCATCACAAAGAAAATAAAGCAATTTATCTGATGGGTAAACCCGGGGTGAAGACAGTGATGTACAGGCTAGATCCAGCTTCCTTCCTATTGGAACCCAGGAATCATTCGGGAGCATATTTTCTATTTTGCTCCACACCTAGTCCTTCACTGTGTTCTCTTGTCATTGCCACACAATGCTATAGAGGGTACAGTTTAATATCATTTATAGGAGTTCTCATATTGGCTCAGCGGAAACTAATCTGACTAGCATCCACGAGGATGCAATTTCAATCCCTGGTCTCGCTCACTGGGTTAAGGATCTGGCACTGCTGTGAGCTGTGGTGTAGGTCACAGATGTAGCATGGGTCTCAGGTTGCTGTGCTTGTGGAGTAGGCCAGCAGATATAGCTCCAAATCGACCCCTAGCCTGGGAACCTCCATATGGAGTTGGATTGGGTGCTAAGACAGTAAATAAGTAAATAAATAAATAAATAAATTCATATATAGCAAAAGAATAGAAAAAAATAGGCTACAATGTGCTTAAAAATTCAACAATCACAGAGAAGCAAAAAAAAACTTGCATAAAAGGTACACATTTTAAAATTCAATGAACTTCTGTCATCAATATGATTCAACAGACATTATAAAATAATGCATTTGGCTTTCAAAAGGTTAATGCTAACTAGACATTAATTGATTGAATGAGGATGAACTAAGATAAATTAAAAGTTTACCCTTAGCCATGATATTAAGTCCTTCTCAACCTGACCTATCCCTCATTTCTCATTTCTGTAAAATGCACTCTCAGAAGTAGAGAATACGTTTCCAAAGTTAGCTTTAACAATAAGCGTCAGAATTGCATTCTAAAGATTTTAAAACCACAAGGATACAAAAGTATTTCAAGGGCATAACATTCCCCACAGGAGATTTAATTAGTTGCTTGTGGTCATCCTGAGCATTCTACTGAATACATCTGTCCTCCTAGATGTCCAATATCTCTCCATCTGCTTTGTCAGCTACATTCTTAAGGGCACAACATGAAATATTGAAATCAGCATATTAAAAGCTTGGGTCTTAAATAGAAAATTCAGAGAACAGAATGAAATGGTATGAAAAGGTGAGAAAGAGCTCTAATCAATGAGGTATTAAAAAGATTATGAGTTAACCATCAAAAGCATAAGCTGATTACATTCAAACGTTACCAAAAAACAAAAAAGGAAAGAAAAAAGCTAACAGAAAAAATATGCTCAAGATCAAAGTTCCATAAAGCAACAGAGGATGTGAACAGTGGCTGAATTGTAATATTTTATTTAAAAAAAAAGGTAATAAACTAATGTAATGCGATAGTTTCTATGTCACTGGTTTTGTTGACTAGAATTCTAGTCTTACTATTTTAATTCCATTAGCAGTCAAATTCTGATCCAATGCTACATTTTCTCTTTAGTACTACAAAAGAGAAAAATATTGTGCCAAATTGTAGTACAGTATATGAAGTCTCCTTTCTCATACTGTTCATCCTGCCAACGAAACACTCTGTCCAATCAATAAGTAAATAATTCCAAGAAAATATAGTTGGAAATGAATTGAAACAGAGTTAAAGTGTAGAGGACAAAAATAAATCCTTTCACAATACTGAGAGTTTTCTGTGTTATTTCAATCACAGAATGTACCTTCATATAACTCATTTAAAACTGTGGCATTTGTGAATCATAGATCTTTCACACATCTGAGATATTAGTAAAAAATGCCCATACTTTATTTTATTTCCTTCTCCTTTTAAGAATTCTTTAAAAAATAAATTGGAATTGTCTGAATTTTCTGTTGCTTTAAAAAAAAATCTATCCACAACAACATTACACAAGACACACATTTAAGAAATGGAGGTGAGAATGCAAGGTTTTTCAGGTGTTTTTGTAAAACTTTTTGAAGAGATAATGAGACCTCTTGAAAGGATCACATGAAACACACTTTAAAGTCTTCTCTATAATTTATAGCTAAGTAAGGAGTTGTTGATGCATTCCTCTGATTGATGAAGATCCGACACATTTTACAGAGAGAAAAAGAAGAAGGGAGAAAATAAATTTTTATTTAATAAGTAAGTATATCAAACAGTTTTTTGTATTTAATAACTGCTTTAATAGGAGATGTTATTAAAAGCCAATTGAGAAAGGTTAGAATAAATAGTGGAAATCTATAGAGAACTTAAATGAATTGAATTGTGTCCTACATAAAATTATGACTAAATCTTCTAGTAGAGGATTTTTTACTGGAAATTTTGAAGTGCACATCAGCATAGGTATGATAATAAAATTGTAATCTAGGTCACTGTCCAGATTACCTAAATGAGATTGACAAATTAGTCCAAGACTGAAGGAAGTCCACATACTAACATACTTTTCCTAAGGAATGACCCTGTAGGGAAATATAAGTTACGACCTTAAAATGACTCTTTGACATGCTAATTATTTCAAGTTAATTTCCAAAGTCCAAAAGATTCAGTAAGAAACTTTGACCTTTCCCTTGTTTCTCTAAATAGTTTAGATAGAGGACTTATTACAGAAAGAGAACTATCACTGTAGATAACTATTGTAGAACCAGATGTCCTTGACAAGAAGGAACTTAGAAAAATTGGTTAAAATTCCTTGCAATGTCTTGCTGTCTCTGCCTGGCCCAGGAAATATCTACTTACCAGAGGACATTAATCTTTCCATATTCCTGTGAATTCCTTTCTTCCTTTCAAGTCTCAAACCCAACCCCCACAAGATCCTCTTTTGTCTTTAACTGAAAATGGCTTTTAAATTGGGAGTTACTACCATTTTGAGTAGTTCTTCAGTTTTTCTGGGTTTCTCCCATGTAATGCATGTTATTCAACTCTTGGATTTTCTCCTATTAAATTGTTTCTTGTTGATACTGGAAAGATGATACCAGAATCCAAGTTCTTGCTCATGGCAGTTGAAGAACGAACTCTGTGAACACACAGGCAGCAAGCAAGCAAAGTTTTTAATAAAGGAAAGCAAAAAGCTCCTAGGGCTTCCTGGAGGTGGGAGAAGAGCTCCCTTCTTAAAGATGGGGGGGTACCAACATGGGGTCCAGAAAGATGTGTTTTTCTCCCATTGGCCTTGTTCAATTACCTCTATCAGTCCTTGTCCAATAGGGCCTTAGGGGTGGAAATGTCCCCATAAGTTTGATGGCTTCTTTGTCCTTCTCTTTCCTTGGACTAGGTCACCATTTCTCTCATTCCTTTTCTACCAGTTGAGGAGTGGGTTAGAGATTATGGTCTGTTTGGGGAAGGCACATTTTCTGTAGAAAACAAGGCCTGTGAGGAATTACTCTTTGGAGCCCTTAAACCATAAATGTTAATGAAAGGCCATAAAGAATGCATCGAAGCCCATGCTCCTACACTGACCACCTGAGTTACTATTCTGCCTCACTGTCTATTTAAATATTAAGTCAGTTAGGAGAACTCAGAAGGATAAAGGAAGGAATATTTCTTCCTCCTCAACTTTTGCTACCAATAAATTAAAACAAAATTTGTGTTTAACTAGAAAAAAATTTCCTGAGACGACAACAACAAAAAAACCCAGGAAGCCTATAGAACTCTAATATTTCATTCTGTACTGTAAGTATGGTATAATTTTGAAACAGGAAAGCAGGGGGCAGGGTACAACCTTTAAAAGAATAACATTGACATTGAGGATACAACAAAAACTGATTAGAACCAGCTATGTTCAAGATGACAAAAGATTTCACTTTTAGTAGAACTTGAGCCTCATTATGTGCTCAGTATGATACATTAGCTAATGACACAATCACAGGCACCATGACTGGTCCAAGGCCAACCATAAAAAGCCAAAAGTGGGCAGTTGGCCATTATCTGAAAGTCACTACCTCTTCCTCAAAACAATCCTCCTACTCATTAGCCTATAAAATTTCCCAGCAGATAAAAACTCATTGTTCCATATTTTGGGTTCTCTTGACTTCCTTAATCAACTGCCCTCTGTCTATAAACTGTGGATCTTTGAGGCTGCTATCATCTTCTGTGATGGCCCAGATTATGCCACTCTCAATAAGTCTACTTCTTACCTATAACTTTGTCTCTCACTGAGTTCTTTCTGTACTGAGACATTGAGAAACTGAACTTGAGTTTGATAATGTGATGTCATTAGGCAGGTAAAAAAATCCAGGAAGCCTATAGAACCCTAATATTTTTTTTAATGTGATTTTAATAAAAAAAAAAGGTGGGTTCAAGTACCAAAGAGAATTGTGGGGTTTCACTTCTGTTATTACAGCATTTAATGAATTCTTAATAACTAAAAGTATTTATGTATAAAACTGAGAAAGACCATGTGATACCCTCATTGTTACCAAAGTCCCCCACCCCTTGTCTCCATTTCCTGTTTGTAGAAAAAAGGCTTCAGCCTCCTGGACCTTTCCTGAGTTACCAGGAAGGGAAGATTCAAACAGTTACCAATTAAGGAAGTGAGGGAATGCAGAAACAGAGGAAAACACAGTCAAGAAATAATAGTGCAGTGATAAACAGAGTCCTAGTTTCTCTTCAAGGGATCTATATAACAATCTGATATAGATCTCTGAGTTCTTCTAAAAAAGCTGGGGCCTCCACTGAGATGGAAGATAACTTCAGACTGCGCACAAGCACCAGAAACTCCCCCCATGCACCGGACTGGTTGGAAAAAAAAAAAGGCTGATGATTGAGATTCCAGAACAGCACCCTCTGCCCTAACCATCAACCAATCAAAAGACAGTCACACACCCGTCTTACCCCAAATTTTGTCTTTAATAACTCTTCCTTGAAAATCTTTGGGGAGTTTGGGTCTTTTGAGTACATCTCCTGTTCTCTTTGCTTGGCCCTTAAAATAAAAATTTCTTTGCTCCAAGCTCTGATGTTTTGTTTTGGCCTCACTGTATGTTGGGGACATGAACTTGGACTCAACAACATAGGCACTCAACAGAAAACAATGTAATACTATTATCCTTCAAACTGATAAAAAGGCCTTGTGAAAAATTAATAATTTATATAGGCATTTCAAAAATTGTAGGGAGTTCCCATTGTGGCTCAGTGCATTAATATCTTTCATAATGTTCAATTTTTGCTTATTATGATATGGTATTATGTATGCCAAATGTTGGAACTCTCAGAATTTATTCCAATATTATACTTAGATATCAAACTGGAAACTTTTTTTTTTATAATTTTAAAGTGCTATCTCAATTGCTACTTTAGAATTTATGTGTTTCTTTAATGTTCCTGCATTTTCATTAAAAAATAACTGAAGAATAGATAGCAACCACTTATTTTAATGTCTATCTTTACCCGCATAATGACATCACATTATCAAAGTCGTATTTGGATGTTAAATCCTATACGATAACTTCGATGAGTTAATGCTTTTATTTAGTTTGTTTTATTCACTTCCAATGAATTGAAGCAAGCCTAGAATATATATTTACAAAATATGTATTTTGTAAAGAATTGATGAGAAATGCCTTGTGTGCATCTTGCTGTGTGCCAATGTGAAAAACACTTTGTTTAAAAATCTGCATTTTACCATGTAAAAATAAATTTGGTGGTATACCTTGTAATACATGTTTTTGATAGGCCAGTAGTTCAAGATATATCTTAGTTTAAACCTATTTTCTTCATTCTTTTTGTGGAAAATTTAGGATATCCATTTTTGTGTATATATGTGTGAAAGTCTGTGTGTGTGTGTGTGTGTGTGTGTTGGTAACTAGACTTTAGAATTTGCTTGAGGGCATTAGTTTGAATAAATATTTATTAAGGGTAAACTACTTCAACTGATACTTGTTTGCATAAGTTGTTCCTTAGGGGTTAGGTGCTTAAAGTCTCCTTCAGGGATATTGCTTTGCATAAGCTGTTTGCATTTAGATTCCCTTTAGGAGATGTTAATTGCTTGAGCTGTCATTAAAGAGTGGAGATTTAAATTCTGTTAAAGTAATACCCTGGAGTGTGACTGAAAGGAACTGCTGAGGTGAATTTAAATATATTTTAATCCTAGAGGTTTGCTTTAGAATGGATAAGCCAAGGAGTGAACAGTCTTACTGCACCACTCAAAAGTAAGCACCATGCAAGCAGGAATTTTGTCTTGTCATTGATATATTTGAGTGTCTTGAGAATACACCTATGGAATCCACTTAATTATCCATTAGATAATTGAAGAAATAGATACACTTTGGTCAAGAGCTATTTATCGCCTGGCTGCTATTTATGAAATAAAGATGTCCTTAATAGCAGAGATTATATACTTGAAATATTCTTTATACTCCGAAGGGCGTATTGGATCTTCTGGTATCTCCATGGTTCTGTGTTATGACAGGTATACTCATCTTCCCCCCCATATGTATTACTGTGATATTATATATCAGTTATATATCAGTTGACTAGGCTACAGATTTTGGTCAAACATCAGTGTGGATGACCTATGGAGATAGTTTGCTTGTTTGTTTTTTGAAGATATGATTAACATATAAATCAATAAATTTTAAGGAGAGTACGGTCCTTTATGTGATTGAGCCTCATTCAATTGACATCTTTCAAGAAAAGACTATGGTCCCTTGAAAAGGAAGGAATTCTGCCTCTAGACTGCCTTTGGACTTAGCACTGGCATATCAAGTCCTGTGCTTCCCCCTGCTAATTTCACACGTGGTAGCCTCCACAATTATTTAAGCCAGTACTTTAACACCACATGACCTTGCCTCCACTATTAGCTGTTTTACTGGAGAACTCTGACTAATACAGTTTCCTTAAGTGATTTTTTGGCAGTTGAATTGACCTATATAGGAAAGGTGAGCATATTGAAGTATTTAGTCTCCATTTTTTTTTTCAGAAAAGAGTAATTTAATCTATATTGTAGACTAAGTTTGACAAGGCTTAAGGAGATGCTAGAACACATTTCTATCCGCCCATGACAATCTTGTACACCCCTTTTATCACAAATAATCATGATAAAATCCAGGACAAGGTCAAGGCCAGGTGGTTTTATCTCTACCACCTACTTCACAAATCTAGTCAGGTTTCTCTTTTATCAGTTAGTGACTTAGCAATTTAGTAATACATTGGGGTCAAACTACATTAAAATTTCAAAATGTGAAAAATGAGAAATACTTATCATAATAATGATAATTACGGTAAATTGAATAATGTCCCCCAGAGTTATCTACATTGTAATCCTTGCAACCTGTGTAGATGTTGCCTTACAAGGAAAATCAATTTAAATTTGCAGATTGAATTAAGTTTGCTTGTCTGTTGTGGCTCAGGTCTTTAAACAGGGCATCTTTTCTGATTTACCTCCATGGGTAGAGTGTAGTCACGTGGGTCCTTAAAATATGAAAGAGTGAAAATTGGGATAAAAGTGATATGATATGGGAAATGGGAAGGATTCAACCAGTCATTGCTGACTTTGAATATGGAGGAAGATGTCACAAGCCAAGAAATAAGATATACTTAAAAGTAGGATCATAAATTAGTGCTGTTTTGATCCACTAAGTTTGTATAGATGAAAGAAAAGAAGTAACAGAAAAATAATACAATAACTATGCTTTAAAAAGTCATTACTATAGTAAAATGAATATATGCTATACTTTTGACTGCATACCACTTACTGAGCCTATTTTAATATCATATGAGGAAAAGTATCTTTACAGTCCACTTATATCCCCACACTACTCATTAAACTTTATCTTAATGTCAGCATCCCTTCTTTGGGGGATAAGATTAAGTAAGTTGCTATATACTTCAATCAATAGGAACTGTTTTTCACTTCTTTCTAAACAACTGCTGGTTGGTCATAGCAGTTTCTTACAATTTACAGATATCTGATAGTCTAGATGCTGTAGAATTCTATTATTTCCTATAATATAATGTAGGGATAGTGGTTATCTCTTGATTTACCGTAACCTAACACACATTGTTCCACTACACCTGCACCTATCCTTAGTGTTAAGACTTTCAGTTCTTCTATGAAGTGCACTCCACTATAAAATGTATGCTGGATATTTTTCTTCCTGTGTAAATATGTGTGTATGTATGTATGTTATCATCTATCTATCCACCAGTTCATCACTTCAATATATGTTGTATTACTTTTATATGCATTTTGCTATTTTTTATTCATCTATTTATTCATTTATTAATTCAAGAAATGTTTATTGAGGATTCCATGTGGTCCAGGCAAATTCCAACTGTTGAAGACAGTAGTATAGAAAGGAAGCAATATCTCTATACTCATAAGATTAATATTCTAGTAAAAGAAACAGGTGGAGTTCCCATCGTGGCTCAATGGTTAACGAATCTGACTAGGAACCATGAGGTTGAGGGTTCAATCCCTGGCCTTGCTCAGTGGGTTGCTGTGAGCTGTGGTGTAGGTTGCAGACGCAGCTCAGATCCCACGTTGCTATGGCTGTGGTGAAGGCCGGCAGCTACAGCTCCTGTTAGACCCCTAGCCTGGGAACCTCCATATGCCATGGGTGCGGCCCTAGATAAGGCAAGAAGACAAAAAAAAAAAGAGGAGAAAAAGAATTTATTGCTATGAAGAAAATAAAACTATGTAATGAGTAAGAATAGGTTAGTGTAGTTGAGGAGATAAGAATATAATATTTTAAAAGGACAAGGTAATGAAGTAAAATACATTGTTTTCTGTAAAATTTTGGTTCCAATTAGTCTCAACAACTATTCTTATTATCAGTTAAGGGATTCCTTTTGTTATTACCATAGAGAGACTCCAGAATTTCATGATTCCTATCTGTTGCAAAGAAGTGACAAGGCAATTATATTGTTAATTGCTACTTGTTTTTATAGTATTTGAATCTACTCATCCTTAGACCTTAAGCATGCTTGGATAACCAGTATAATTACTGCCATTGCTGTTTTTAAACCATCCGTAGGGGACACTCTTAATTGCTCTACCTGACACTTTTCATCGTACTTAATATTTCCTTAGTTTTTTGTCGATGTCCAACTTGTGCTGAAAGAGTCTGGATGCTTCAGTGTGAACAGATCTAGCACACCCTCAGAGGTTGTTTTCCTTCATCTAAGACTAATTACATCTCCACGGCACATGACTTATTCTAGAATGTAGACCTAAGGCATGGAGGCCACAGATGACTGCTGGCTGGCAAAAAAAATCCAATATATCCTTCCATCCTGGGTACATGGCTAAATTACATTTCCAAACTTCAATTATAGTTGTATTCATGTGATTAAAGTTTTGTCAGTGATACTGAAGAAGACATAGGTGTAATTCCATTATTTTTGAAGAGTCTACTGTACAAAAGTAAAAATTCTTTTACAAGAGTTGTCCCAAAATCCTAATAAGCAGTCAATTTTGGGAAATACGTCTTCTGAGATCAGATGAGATTGGATGCATTCAGGATGGTATGGCTGTGGGAACCACATCTTCAAGACTAGATCAGATTACACAATTACTTTTGTTAGTGTTTAGTATTTTCATATATTAATAACATTTGCAATAATTTAATTTCTTTTGTTTCAGATTTATTGAGGAATAATTGACAAAGTTGTAGTATACTTTAAGTGTACGATGTGATGATTCAATGTATGTATGAAGGGGTTCCCTCACTGAGTTAATTAATGCATGCATCACCTACATATTTACTTTGTGTTTTTCATTTTTGGTGAGAATACTTAAGTTGTACTTTCTTAGCAAATTTCAATTACACAATGCAGTGTTATCAACTGTAGTCTTCTTCTCATATGTTAGACTCTTAGACCTTATTCATTTTATAACTGGATGTTTGCATTCTTTTACTATTCTCTTGTTAGTCCCCCAATTATCTAATAATTACTGTTATAATTTACTTAATAATATTAATATACTGGAATTTTTAAACCTATGGGAATATTTACTTATTATTTTATTTTATTATTTTTTTTTAGGGCTGCACCCACAGCACATGAACGTTCCCAAGTCAGGGGTTGGATCAGAGCTACAGCTGCCGACCTACACCACAGCTCGCTGCAATGCTGGATCCTTAACCCACTGAGTGAGGCCAGGAATCGAATGCCCATCCTCATGGATACTAGTTGGGTTTGCTAACTGCTGAGCCAAGTCAGGAATTCCAAGAATATTCATAAGAGTAAAGGAAGTATATATGTATTTTGACTATTGATTTTTTAAACTTTTATATTTAAAAGTTTTTTTAATACACTACTGTTATTTAACTTATTTTTGCACAAATTGAGACTTTTTGACTAGTGGAAACCTTTTCAAATTGGATCACGAGTCTTCTTATTTTTATTTACTTATATTTTTTGCTTTTTAGGGCCGCACCTATGGCATGTGGAGGTTCCCAGGCTAGGGGTCTAATCACAGCTACAGGTGCCGGCCTACACCACAGCCACAGCAATGCAGGAGCCACGCAGTGTCTGTGACCTACACCAGCAACGCTGGATCCTTAACCCACTGAGCAAGGCCAGGGATTGAACCTGCTCATGGTTCCTGGTCGGATTCATTTGTGCTGTGCCACCATGGGAACTCCCTAAAAGTTTTTTGTATTAAGATACTTTAATTATTGGATCAGATATTTTGGGAGTGTTTCAGTTCCCAATATATGATAATACATTTTTTCCTACAATGCATTAGTTGATGATGTGTCATTAAGTATCGATATATGAGTTGTGAAAACCGTCGGAAAGAGCACTAATGGCTCCCCATCCTTGTTTTCTTTTTCCTCAGTGTTAGAACCCCTGGTATTTACTTCGACACATTTCAGATAGTCACTAAGAATAAAGACACCAGTTCCCAGATCACTTTGCATCCCATTGTGACCTTATAACCAAGTTTTTGCCAATGAGATTTAAATAGGAGTGCTGTATACATTATCTTATTTAAAAAAAAATAATAAAGCATAAGCTTTCTCTCCATTTTTTCCTGCTTTATGGAATTTGTTCAAGATACCTAAAACTTCAAATCATAAGATTTATGCCATGTGTTAGGGAGGGCAAAACAGGAAGATCAAAGGAATCTTTATCCCTGAGAATTACTCTATCCTTTGTTCTTATGAAATTGGATTTATATCAGATATAAGCAATATTTAATTGAGGTTTCCTAATTTTTCAGCCAAATGTGGCTTCTGTATCACATACCTCTAAGCTCAACATTATGATACTGAGGTCTATAGAGTCTCACACCCCCCGCCCCAGTGGATGGTATTTAGATGAACTCCAGTATGAAGATGTTCCTTAAAGTTTTGCATTACAGAGACCCTATTGCCAAGTCAAATTTTAAAATCATTAAACCATCATTATCAGTTTTATCTCATTATGTGGTAACATATTGGACATTAATCAAGATTTGTTAAACTCCAAGAACTCATCAATCCTTTAAAATTTTTAGTGATTGAATTCCATGATAAAAATAACTCGGAAACTTGATACATTATACTCTGTGTTTCACTGTCATTACTGACCTGTAATTGTTACTAAGATACAATTTGCTCTTCTTCAAGTGACCTGAGACCTAGAATAGCCATTAGTGAATACTTCAGCACCATCTCCATCCCCAGTATTGATCTGCTGTTGGCAGGTTCACTTTACTAACAGAACACATCATATAGGTTCTGTGTTCTGTTTGTCATAAGAAAAAGCACCAACACTCTACACACATATTGCTTTGACAGAAACTCTTTTCCGGTATATCAGATGGCATGAGTGTCAATGATTTCTCGATGATTCTGTTTTCTACTCCAAGAGTATGAATGTTACTAATGTAAAATAATTTAAAAAAATAAAGAAGCTCTTCCTGGGAAACTCATGAATAGAAAATCATCCAACCTGTTCACTGAGAAAATTGAGAGATTATTCAATTACACATTCATTTCCTAGTCCCTATTTGTAATTTCAGCTCACTGTGATTTTAATTTCTTGCAATCACTGCTTATTGTGAAATGATATTTCAATAATGTGACCTTTGCTGTTTTGTTTTTATGCAAACATATTTTTAACAAAGATTAGGTAGAAAAACTTTAATAATTAAAATTTATGAGGAAGAGACACATCAAAATTTTCCTCCTTTAGAATATAAAATAAGTGTTTGGAACTTGATATCTTCAAAACTTTTCTTCAAAACTTTCATCAGTCTTCAATCCCTGGTATCAGAAAAAAAATTGGCATTCATTCAGTTCTGTTTTTTCAGATAGATTTTTCTCATAGCCTATGATTTCTCTACACTCTTTTAAATAACACATTATGGCCATTATTCCCAAAATAAGTTAGAGAATTTAATAAGTCTACAGAAAGAATACTTTGTTTAATAAAGTGCCTATTATTTCTCAAGCTCTGAATTTAGCACTTTGCACTCCTTATGTGAATTATCTTTCAAAAAATACTATGTGGTTCATATTTTTCTTAGTATCATTGCTTAGGTAAAGAGAAGGATAGCCTAAAGTAAATACATACAAGCCTGAGGTCAGATTTTTATAAAGTTTTAGTGTTGGATTGAATCTAGACTGTTGAACTCCAGGTCCTTCTTATAAATCCCTATATCAACAATCAGGAACAATCTGGAAACTCAGCAGAATGGTTAGTAGAAAGATTATTATTATTTTTTAATCTCATTAAGCAACTTAGTGGTTTTGTTGACTATGCAAGTAATGTATATGTTTTACAGAATAGATTACCATAGAGAATTAATTCACATATATCAGCGGTTAGCAAAATATGGCCCCAGGGAAAAATCTGGCCTCTTGCCTGTTTGTATAAATAAAATTTTAGTAGAACACAGACACGTTCATTAATGTAAGTATTATCTATGGCCATGTTTGTACCACAAGGGCGGAATTTAGTAGTTGTGGCAGAGAACATATGGGTCACAAAGTCTAAAATGTTTGCTATCTGCTTTATGAAAAATGTTTGCAAGCATCTGATGTAGATCATTATTTTTCAAGTCACAAAGACTTCAAAGAAGCTATTTGCTTTCTACTGTAAGTTGTAAAACTAAAGACATCTTTCTAAACTACCAATTATTTAAAAACTTTGAACAGTCGTATTAAAGGAATGAATTGTCTGTCTTATTTTCCTATGGAAAGTTTTGTCATACAAAGAGATAAGAAGAGATGTAGTCAGGATGTAAGAAATATGTTGTGTAGATATACCCAGAAGTTAAATCTTTAAAGTGTAATCTTTCAGGATTTATGTTTATTTGTTTATATTATGCTTTTCCCACGCAATCTGGAAGGTGAACTCCAAGACAGCAGACTTTGTTGTCCTTATTTAACGTTTACATACATCTGTCATTTTTTAAGTAAGCACTTGGCACATAAAAGATGCTAATGAAAGTTGTTCATAAACAAATATGCTTATTTAAATGATCATTCTCCAATGCATTCTTTTTTTTTGAAGTGCTGTCAATTTACAATATTTCTGTTGTACAGCAAAGTGATTCAGTTGTATATAATGCATATATACATATATATTTATATTCTTTTCCATTATGTCTTATCACAGAATAGTGACTCTGGTTCTCTGTGCTATACTGTGAAACTTTGTGCTTATCCATTCTATATATAATAGTTTGTATCCACTAACCCCAAACTCCCACTCCATTCCTTCCCCTCCTCACTTGGCAACCACGCATCTGTTCTTTATGCCTGTGAGTATATTTCTATTTTGAAGATAAGTTCATTTGTGTCATATTTTAGATTCTGCATATAAGTGATAACATATGGTATTTGCCTTTCTCTTTGTGACTTGCTTCACTTACTATGATAATTTCTATGTCTAACTATGTGGCTGCAAATGGCATTATTTCATTCTTTTTTATGGCTGAGTAGTACTCTTTTGTACATATGTACCACATCTCCTTTATCCATTCATCCATGGATGGACATTTAGGTTTTTTTCCATGTGCCTTGGCTATTGTGAATAGTGCTGGCTATTAATATAGGAGTGCATGTATCTTTTTGAGTTGTAATTTTGTGTAGATACATGCCCGGGGCAGGCGGGGGGGGGGGTTTCATAGCTCCACCATATTCTTATATAGAATAAATAAAAATAATGATTTATCCAGAAAAGTTTAGGCACTACCAACTAATTTATAATAAAAAAAATTCCAAAAGAGTGAAGAAGTTAAGAAAAATAAATTCCAGTACTATAGTCGGCTGAAGCTACAAAAATTAGGGAAAAGAGGGAGAAGAAGGGAATCCCTATAAAGAAGGTAATTTGAAGTAATAGATTAAACAAAGAAAAATATAAAGGCAAAGCAGCACAGACCTAGGAACAACAGAATCAGATGAGGAAAGCCATTGAAGGATGAGATCTCACTTGAAATATAAAAGTCATATCTTTATTTTCCACATAAAATGTAGATATTGAACAGTTATCCAAGGAGCTCATAGAGGTATCTCAGATAATAATAATAATCATAGTACCTTTGCAAAAATAAAAATTGTCTTTCTCCAATAGGCACAAATAATCAGGGGTATAGTAAGGAATCCTCCATAAAGCCACACCTCACAGGACAAAAACATTTGAGAATATGCATGTGTATATGTACATTTGTATAGAGAGGTAAATGAATTTAGAAATGAGAAGTTTTACTAGAACATAGATGCAGGTTAATAGTCCATATAAACTTGAATATAGGGAAATGTGTTTCTATAACTACCTAAATTTCTTATTTCTCTTTGACTCTGAGAGAGTCTCAGAGTCCAAACTATATTTAGGTCATTGATTTTGAATGATTCAAGAAGAAAAATAAATGAGTTCTGATTCAGCTCTTACCTGGTCACCCATCTAAACCATAACTAAAGTGAGTTAAAATTTAATCAAAATGATTATGAGATATAATCAGATCCTTTCCAATTGTAACAAGGTTAGAAAAATCTGAGGAGCATTTAAAAGGATAACTTTTCCCCTAAGGAAATAGTAAAATGAAGAAGAAGATTTAAAAAAACAAAAAGAAAAACAAAAAAATGTATTTTATTTCTTTATCTTTGGTGTTTTAAACCTATATCCCCAATAGACAAACTCCTCCACTGCACTAATTAATGACATTTTAAGCATCAATGAAAATGCAACAATTTGTTTGAGGAACCAGTAAAAACCCCAGCATAATTACAGTTAGTTATAAATTATTCTTTATGCTTGATATTAGATTTTCTGGTACTGAAACATTTCGTATTGAGCTCCTAAATTTTGTCCCATAAAGATATTGACATTATGCATTTCATCTATATAGCTAGATAAATAGGTATAGATATATTTTCCCCACAAATAATGTTAAGTGATCCTTTGTATAAGCAATATGGCTCTCTATAATTTCAATGCTTGATTCAGATGGTAATATATATTTTCCCTGAAAAGGTGAAAGAATTATTACAGTAGATACAACTTTTAGATCAGAAAAAATACTAAGTGAAATATTCAAAATTACCAAAGCCTTGTTTTATCTGTAAAAATTTCCTATTCAGAAACAAGTTTTGTCCTCTTTCTTACATAATACTAATATTTTTAGTTGCAATTTCAGTATCATACTAACTACATCATGGAAAAGAGCAGGTACTCTAGTTTTTGATGAATCATAGAAGGGTACTAAGCTTTACCATTTCAGTGAATTTCCTTGAGGCTTTTATTGACATCTCAATGTGTTTAAGAATGAGTTGCCTCTAGGAGTTCCCACTTCACTGGGACGCAGTCTCAAAGCCCGGCTGGGCACAGTGGCTTAAGGATCCACTTGCCATAGCTGTGGTGTAGGTTGCAACTGTGTCTCAGATCTGATCCCTGGCCCAGGAACTCCATATGCTGCAGGGCAGCCAGAAATGGAAAAAAAAAAAGAATGAGTTGCTTCTCCCCAAGCCTCTGTTATGAAGGCACTGTAGATGGTGTCAGATTAACCAAAGTTGTATTTTAGGTTATCACACTGAATGTAGTAAACCTGGGTTTACATTACATAACAGTTTTAAACCTTGCATTCCTTACCTATTAAAGGAGTTATCAGATGTAGCAAAATTTACAAAGCTCAATCAATTCATGACACCATTAAGTATAAAATATTATTTATTATTTTTTTAGAGTACCTGGTCTGCTGTCATGTTAACCCTAAAGTCCACTTAAAATTAACTTTTATTTAATAGAAAATATAAAGCAGTAAACTAGTTTTTAATTAACCTTCACTTTTTCCATGGAATTAACTCAAAGGAAGTTTGGATATTACTTTCATTCATAATTATCCTTTATTTTTTGCATGGAATTAACTCAAAAGAAAGTTCAGATTTTGATTTCAGATTACTAACGTAGTTCTAGATTTATGAGTTAGTACACTGAAAAGGGATAACAACACTATCTTCCTTGTTTGACTCTCTGAAGGCATGAATAAAAAATAAATGGAAACCTGTTTAAATAAATGATCTCAAAATTTGATTTTTACTGAAACTAGACACAGATGAACATTATACTTTCCACCAGTGGCTCTGGAGTCAAACAGCCAGAGGTCAAATCCAAGGTCTTCTACTTCCTAGTTCTGTAACCGGCTGAGTTCTCCACTGCTGTATTCAGCAACATTTTCTTCTGCAAAAAATATGACCTCAAAATCTCAATGGCTCACAGACACAAGTCTTGCTTCTTCTACACGTGGGCTTTGTCTATGGCTCTTCTCAGCAAGGTTCAACTGTGCTTCACTCTGACATCTGTATTTTGTGTGTTTTACATACATTTTTTTAAATACATTTTTTTATATACATTTTTTTTCTGGACCTCAGACTGAGAGCAAGAGTTCGAGAGTATCAAGGAGATACAGGTGATGTTATTTAAAGCCTCAGTTCGGAACTGGCACACTATCATTCTTTCCCACATATTACTGGTTAAAAGAATCACACAGCCCAACTCAAAGTCAATGGATGTAGAAATATACTACACTTCTCCACTGGGGAGTGTTAAAATGTCCCAAGTCAAAGCATGTGGATGTGTATTCATACTGCAAGGAAGGGGAAGAATAGTCCAATCTTCAACACTACTTTGGTTGATTTTTCTCCCTGATTATGTTTAAAAAGTCACTGAATTAATAGGCTTATTGTGAGAATTGAGGTAATATACTTACATTATATAACACAGAAATGAAATGGAATGTTAATAATTCCTATTAGTACTATGCTTTATTGTTCTGTGGCCTCAGCATATCGTGTATTTGGCTCACATAATTACTACAGTTTCTAAACTTTGGGGTTTGTGGTATGCAGTATCTAAGATGACCTCCATGATTCCTGCCTTCTGATAGCCATGTCCATGTTAGAAGGAGAAATGATTTAGACTGTATTGACAGCTTTTAGCCTATCTGATAAAAGAAGGTGACAAAAATCTCCCAGTAGTATAACAAAATGAAGTATACATTCACTTAATCTTTACCAACTTCATTTATAACTTTTAAAACATAAATGCTGTCAGGAGGAAATATTATTGGAATATATGTCATAACCACATGCTATATCCAACAGTATTTAATGTATGATATTCCATAACCACATCTATTTCGTATATTTATAAAAGCCAACAATTCTAGATCCCAAGAGTTTTTAATAAAAAGAAAGACCAACAGTATTTAAATCTATACAAAACCATTTTCTCTTTCCATCTACACTGAGCAAATCGCTCATTTCACAACTCTACTTTTCAAGGATTTCCTATGATTTATAGATTTCTCAGCGTTCTAAAGGCCCTTAGAGTTCATATCCTCCAAACTTGCAGACAGATGACTAATTATTTTTGAATATTGAAATATCCAGAGTTGATCAAGAAAAGATTGATTCCTATAGTGGGGCCCCAGTTAAAGGTTTCTTTAGGTAAAACTTCACAGTTCATTTAGAAATTAAAGTCTTCCTCACAGTCTTATACTCCATTGAGGAGCTTTGCTAATTTTGTCCTTCTCTCTTTGGAATAAATTCTTTTCTACAGAAGCGTATAATGATCTTTCTGTGCTCTGATGAGTAAAGTTTCTTTTGAATAATTCTTCATTTTGTTTTTTGAGGACATTTTATTTTCACAGCCTTTTTTTTTTTTTTTTTTTGTCTTTTTAGGACCACACCCAAGGCATATGGAGGTTCCCAGGCTAGGGGTTGAATTGCAGGTGTGGCCACTGGCCTATGCCACAGCCGCATCAATGCCAGATCTGAGCTATGTCTGCTATCTACACTGCAGCTCATGGACAACACCAGATCCTTAACCCACTGAATGAGGCCAGGGATTGAACCTGTGTCCTCATGGATACTATTCAGATTCATTTCCACTGAGTCACAAAGGAAACTCCTACTTTCAGTCTTCACCAAAGTTTTGAGAGAGTAAATATAGCATCTTTTATAGTTTCATTTTCTCTGGAGAGCTACTTCCTTAACACTTTTTTTTTTCAGTTTTACTCTAAAGGTTGTATTTGTTCCCATTAACAGTGCCATGACAATTGTTTCTGAGTGTCCTTCTGAAAGTGGGAAAGAAGTGGAGCTTCCCCGACTTCCTATGGCCTCCGCCCTACATTCTGAATGCCTTTGGTCTTTGTTTCATCTGTAAAAATTATTTCTGAGATGAAGAATAGCTTTTATTCTGGTTACCCAGCTTCCAATAGAGTGAGGATAACTGGCAGGAGTGAGAAGCCATATATATCCATGAAGAAGTTCTGAATATTAATCCTCAAAATAAAGTATAAGCAAAATGCTGTTTTTTTTTTCTCAGTCAAATTACGACATCTGAGTCACTATTCTGTGGAAATGATGAAAAACGGCATATTGGTTTCTTCTTTAAGTTTCTATTTTTCAGCCCAACTCTACCCTCCAGCACTATATCATGCTCCAAGAAAAATATTTCATACCAGGAATATGGAGAAGCATGTGAACTTCTGCCTGTATATGCTAATGAGTTTTTATTCATTGCTCACCCTATGGTTGCTTTTTCGTGCATGCTAAAACCATAGGAAAATTTGTATGCCTACTTCTATTCCCATAAACATTGACTTATCACCTTACGTCTTTTGTTCCTCCATTTTTAAAAGTTTTATTGAAGTATAGTTGATTTACAATGTTATGATAATTTTTGCTATACAACAAAGTGATTCATTTATATATGTATGCACATCCATTCTCTTTCAGAGTCTTTTCGCATGTAGATTATCACAGAATATTGGGTAGGGTTCTCTGTGCTATACAGCAGGTCCCCATTAGTCAATCATTCTGTATACCTCAGTGTGCATATATGCCAATCCCAAACCCCTAATCCATCCCTCCCCTGCACCCACCTCCCCCATCCCAAACTATCCTTTTGGTAACCATAAATTGTTTTTTTTTTTTTCCAAAGTCTGTGAGTCTGTTTCTGTTCTACAAATATGTTGATTTGTATCTTTTTTTGTAGCATCTTCCTACTTTACTGGATCTGTTCTCCTTCTAGAACCACACCTTTCACTCTCTTCTTCCAAGTCTGAGGGAATCTCCTTTTCCAAATGAAGAGATACTGTATTTCATCCTTCAAGGGTTTAACCTTGCACCTTCTCTTTCTTACCTACCCATCAAAAATTCCATCTTAGCTCTCCAACTTCTGATGAGTCAGAAATCATTAAAGACTACTTTAATTTTCCAGTCTGACACCTTTCGCCCTGCCAATTTGATATCAAATGATTCCTTGCATAAATTGTGGGAGCGAAGAGTAGCAGGTTAGGAGAAATGGGAAGTTCAGTACAAAAATTGACTACAAATATATATTTCAAAGTTATATCCTTACTTTCAAAAGAATCTAATATTGCCTTTATTTTGAATTCTTTTTGGAAATTTACTTTCAAATATCTTGCCCTCTCATATACACCTCCCTTTCTCCCTTGTCAGTGCTCCTTGAATACCCCCGTCTTAAATAGTTCGACTCATAAAGATATTTCATTCACTGACCTTCTCTTGTACATTTTTTTCCTTAGTTTTTGTCTCAAGCTTCATTAGTGTAATCACTCATTTGAAAATATTCACAAAATCTTTGTCTCTTTTTCCATTGGATTCAACTGGTAATCTCAATATTTTTTGAACTGAACTATTCTTTGACAGTCGCTTAACCACCGCTTTTTTTCTTTTTTTTTCTTTCTTTCTTTCTTCTTTTTTTTTTTTTTTTTTTTTTTTTTTTTTTTTTTTTTTTTTTTTTTTTTTTTTTTTTTTTTTTTTTTTTTTTTTTTTTTTTTTTTTTTGCTTTTTGAGGCGGCACCTGTGGCATATGGAAGTTCGCAGACTAGGGACTGAATCTGAGCTGCAAGTGACCACCTGCTACACAGCCACAGCAACACGGAATCCAGGCTGCATCTGTGACCTACACTACAGTTTACAATAATGCCAAATCCTTAACCCACTGAGGGATTGAACCTGCATCACCTCATGGACACTAGTCAGGTTCGTTACCTGCTGAGCCACAGAGGGAACTCCCTTAAAATCCTTTTATTAATCACCACCCTCAAATGATTATATTGCCACATCTTTTCACCGTCAGATGGTAAACTAATATAATTTCACTCATTTGTTCCTATTCTCTTTTGTTAAAATGGATCAAATGTCCTTCCTCTTATTACAAGTCAGTTCCTTTATTCTTTCTTTTATATATTCAGTTGCATATTTGCATTTTCCCCTACATTTTCAATCTTTACTGGAGCCCACATCTCAGCATGCAAACATGAAATCACTACTGATAAGTAAACAAATACTTAGAAGGCATAAATCAATAAACCCTCTTTTGACCTCACCTTCCCTTCCACCTGTAAGCTTGTATCATTTTTCACTCATAACTAGAGTCCCTGAAAGAATTGTCTACCCTTATTTCTGCACTTCCTCATTTTTTTTCACTCTTCAATCTTTTGCAGTTAGACTTTCATCATGAATGTTCCTCCAGAGCTGTTCTCCTTCAAGTCACAAATAGTAATCACACATCCAAATGTAAAGGTCAAAAGTATTCAAATTCGATAAACTCTTCTCAAGACTTCCTAACCTCTTCCCTTCTGTATTTTTCTTCTTGGAACTTAACACTATCTCTCATGCCATATGTTTTACATATTTCATATTTTTCTCGTGCCTAGTGTGTCTCTCTTCTCCAGAATACCATCTCTATAATTTCAGAAATGTTTGCCCACTCTGTTTCTCTGCTGCCTGAAGAATCTCTAGCATAGAATATATTTTAAGTTCATATTTCTCTATGTAATGACTGAATAAAGGCACATTACTCTACTCGTCTTTAAATAACTAGCTTCTTAGATTCACTGACTACTATTGAAACAGTGTTCTCCCTCTTGGCTTCTAAGATGATACCCCATTCAATTTCCTAACTCACAGAGTTTCCAGTGTCCTTTGCTAAGTTATTGCTCTCCTATTCTCTTTCAAGTTTTATGGCTACGATGTAGATACTATTTTTTATACATTTTATCCCTAGTAATATTATTTGTGTCTATGCTCATAAATGCTGATGATTTTAAATTAACGTTCCCATCCCAGACAGTTCTTGAATTTTTCAAACTAAAGTATCCATCTGCATACTTGAGGACTCTACTTAGATGCTTTCTGGTCCCCTCAAATTTAGCATGACCATGTTCGAAATTTCAATTTCCTTCTTTTCAAACTATTATTCATCCAGCATTTGTCATCAGAGTAAACAATATCACCATTCATCTAGTCACAAAAAAACCCAAAAAACAAAGAAACAGAAGTCTTGGAGTCCTCTGTGATTATGCATATATTTTCTGATCTACCTGGTCCATTATCAAAACACATAGTGTGATATATGTCAAGCGTCTACTTGTTCTACCCCAAAAGTATTTGAAATGTGTGCACTTCTCTCCATCTTAACTGTCATTTTGCTAAGTCAAACTACACACCTTTAGTCCTGAACCACTCTATCACTATTCCCTTATCCTACTCTTTCTTTAGTGAGAAGTTAAGGATATGTTAAAAAATAACTATAGGGATAATTTATGCAATCTCCACAATTAAATAGCTCTGCACAGAACTTGAAAAAATATAAAAATTATTTGTGAAGTTTGTGAGATATTCTTTGATCTGGTCTGTGCATTCTTACTCAACATCTTGTATCCCCTTCTGTACCTGATTCAGGTATGCTATTTCCCCAGCAGTTCTTAGAAGGCAGAAATTTTGAGGGTGGGAGCTTCAGGGAACTTGAACTTGTCTTTCCATATGGCTGTAAATCTCCATGTTCTAAACTTTATGTATTTGACTTTTCATTCCACCAGATTAAATATATTATCCTTGAAAATCCTTGATGGCAAATCTATTAAAAAAAAAAAAACAGGGTTCCTATTAGTTTTTCTATGCAGTAGCATTCTTACTTCCTAGGACATCAAAAACTATAAATTTATTAAGTGATTTTCTCTATTTCCCACAGCCAAATATCATGTCAGTTCCATTTTGGCCTGACTATAACTTTCCCATGTATAGTGGAAATCTCTAGCACCTAAGCTTATCCTAGCATAAATCATAGATCACTCATTATTTGTTAAGTGAAATAATAATAAAAAATCTTATAATAATGTCTTTTAATAACAGCCTTACAATAATGATTTAGAAGCCATTTAATAGCCTCTGCCCAGATAATTTATATTTCTGAAATATTTAACAATCCTAGAGACGATACCTGTTCAGCCATGTCCTACATTATAGAATAAGTCTCAAAAAGATTCAGTTAATAGCATTCAGGAAGAAAATGGTCCAACATGGTACAAATTCAAAGGCTTATGGTGTGGTGTAGAATTATAATCTTAAATTTCAAATCTCCACCTCCACAACAGTTAATATTTATTGAAAGAATTTTGTCTTTCATTCTACCTCACATCTCTATTCTTTCCTTTTTACAGTCACATTAAAAGCAAGTTTTTTATGCCATGATATTTCCTGATATTCCTTGATATTTGAGGATTGTTATAAATATTTAAAGATGCTAAATTAGGACTTTGAAAAATATTCTATGGCAAAACGTGATGTACTGCTTATATCAAAGCACTGTTATAACTTGATTATTCAGCATGTTAGATGAAACTGAAATGGTACTTAATCAAATGTTCTAGTTAAAGTTTATTCATGTTGCTGTAAATGGTTCTGTTTTTCACTGTACTAAAGCCTTCAAAATAAAAGAAACTACTTGGAAGAATGCAAATTAATGGTTTTGTATGTCCCTAAGGCTTTTGCAACAGACATTTCTCCCACTTCTCAACATATATGAGCATACAACAAAAAACATTGGAATCTAGACATTTCATAGTTCTCCCTAAAAATAAACTTATTTTTAAAAATAAAGTTAGTTTCTTTTCTCTGATAATCTTGTCAATCAGTTCCAGATGTTATGGTGAAGATCTGTATTGTGGTAAATTACAGGACAGTTTCTGTAGAAACTGAAACATCGTAAGATGAAGGGATCTAAGGATATTTGTTTTATTCCTACACCCAGTGACGGATTTACCTCTGAAATAAACCTTGCATGTAAATATTCAATTTCTATTTGAGATCTTCAGTGCAGAGATATTTTACAATTGAAAGACAGTAATAAGGATTTCCTGTCATGGCTCAGTGGGTTAACAAACTCATCTAGCGTCCATGAGGACATGGGTTCAATCCCTACCCTCACTCAGTGTGTTATGGACCCAGCGTTACATTGGACTGTGTTGTAGGTCACAGACGTGGCTCAGATACCACCTTGCTGTGTCTGTGGCATAGGCTGGCAGCTATAGCTCTGACTCAACCCTTGGCCAGGGAATCTCCTTATGTCACAGGTGCAGGCCTAAAAAACAAAAAAAAGAAAGAAAACAGAAAGACAGTAACAGTAGTTTTCAATTGTGTTAATGAATTATTGTAACATCCCAAGAAGGTAAATATGATTACTACATTTTGCACATTAAGAAGTTCATTTCCCAATATCTCATTTCCTAGTTCTTAGCTGAAACTTAGAATTCATGTTTGTGTTGAGGTTTTCAAAATATGGTTAGGTAGCATCTTTAGGATTTTCTAGGTATAGTATCATGTCATCTGCAAATAGTGATAGTTTGACTTCTTTCTTTACAGTTTGGATTCCTTATATTTTTTACTTCACTGCCATGGCTAGGACTTCCAAAACTATTAGTAGTGGCAAGAGTGGACATCTTTGTCTTGTTCCTGATCTCACTGGGAATTCTCTCAGCTTTTCACCATTGAGAATGATGTTAGCTCTGGGTTTGTCATAGATGGCCTTAATTATATTGAGGTAGGTTCCCCCATGCCCACTTTCTGAAGGGTTATTATAAGAAATGGATGTTGGATTTTGTCAAAGGATTTTTCTGCATCTATTGAGAGGATTATATGGTTTTCAGAAAACTGTTAGAGCTCATCTATGAATCTGGCAAAGTTTCAGGAAACAAAATTAATACACAGAAATTGACTGTATTTCTATATACTAACAACAAACAATCAGAAAAAGAAATTAGGGAAAAAATGTCATTTACTGTCACATCCAAAAGAATAAAATACTTAGGAATAAACCTACCTAAGGAGACAAAAGACCTGTACTCTGAAAAAAAATAAGAAGCTGATGAAAGAAATCAAAGATGACACAAACAGATGGAAAGACATAGCATGCTCTTGGATTGGAAGAGTCAATATTTTCAAAATGACTGTACTACCCAAGGCAATTACAGATTCAATGCAATCCCAATCAAATCACCAAGGACATTTCTCACAGAAATAGAAGAAAATATCTTAAAATTTGCTTGCATGCATAGAAGACCCAGAATAACCAAAGTCATCCTGAGAAAAAAAAGGAGCTAGAGTAATCAGGGTTTCTGAATTCAGAGTATACTACAAAGCTACAGTTATCAAAACTTTATGGTACTGACACAGAGACAGAAATATAGATCAATGGATCAGGATAGAGAGCCCAGAATTAAATTGATACACTTATAGTCAACCGATCTATGACAAAGGAATCAAGAATATAAAATGGAGAAAAGACAGCCCCTTCAATAAGTGGTGCTGGGGAAACTGTACAGCCACATGCAAAAGAATGAAATTAGAACATTTCTTAATACCATAAACAAAAGTAAACTCAAAATGGATTAAAGACCTAAATATAAGACTGGATACTATAAAAATCTTAGAGGAAAACACAGGCCAAGCACTCTGACATAAACCACAGCAACATATCAGATCCACCTCCTAGAGTAATGACAATAAAAACAAAAATAAACAAATGGGACTTAATTAAACTTAAAAGTTTCTGCACAGCAAAGGAACCCTAAACAAAATGAAAAGACAACACACATAATGGGAGAAAATATTTGCAAAAGAAGTGACTGATAAGGGATTAATCTCCAAAATTTATAAACACCTTCTATAGCTCAATATGAAAAAACAAACAACCCCATCAAAAAATGGGTCAAAGATCTAAACAGATAATTCTACAAAGAAGACAAACAGATGGCCAAAAAGTGCATGAAAAGATGTTCAACATCACTTATTAGAGAAATGCAAATCAAAACCACTATGTGGTACCACTTTACACTGGCCAGAATGGCCATCATCAAAAAGTCTGCAGACATTAAATGCTGGAGAGGGAATGGAAAAAAGGAAACTGTTGATGGGAATGTAAATTGGTACAACCACTGTGGAAAGCAGTATGGAGATTCCATAGAAAACTAAAAGTAGAATTACCGTTTGATCCAGGAATCCCACTGCTGGGCATCTATCCAGAGAAAATCATTACTTGAAAGGACACAGGAACTCCAATGATCATTGCAGCACTCTATACAATAATCAAGACGTGGAAACAACCTAAATGTCCATCGACAGAAGAGTAGATAGAGAAGTGGTACATGTACACAATGGAATATTACTCAGCCATTAAAAGGAAGGAAATAATGGCACTTGCAGCAACATGAATGGACCTAGAAATTATCATACTAAGTGAAGATAGTCAGACATTGAGACACCCACATAATATGCTATCACTTACATGTGGAATCTAAAAAAAGGATGCAATGAACTTCTTTGTAGAACAGATACTGACTCACAGACTTTGAAAAATTTATGTTTTCCAAGTAAGTCAGGTTGGGAGGTGAGGGGATGAGATGCAGGTTTGGGATGGAAATACTATAAAACTGGGTTGTGATAATCGTTGTACAACTATGTATGTAATAAAATTCATTGAGTAATAAAAAATGGTTAAGTAAACCAAAATATTCTAGTAAAATGCATGCAATAAATATTTCTTAGATACAAAATAATGAGATTATGATCAGTTAGGTTATTGCTGAACACAGATTTTCACTGATATTATTGATGTGCTCTCTGATTTTACTAATATGAATTTTGAGAAAAAAATAGAAGATACTGAGGTGGTCTGCCATAAGACTGAAGACCTGAAAATTTCTGTCTTTTCTCTGTCTTAACAGTCCATAAGTAAAAGAATATAAAGACAGAAAGAATTGGGAGATAGTACCATCAACAGACAACAGATTTTAATGACTGTTGATGATTAATAAATAATGACATAGGAAAAGAAAGATGATTAAATTGTAGGTCAGAGGGATAAAGGCATAAATAGAAGCACATCATCCCTATAGAATCCTGTATTAATCAGATCTTAAGAAACTATATGTATATAGAAGTAGGTGTGTGAAATGGAGAAGAATAAAAGAAGATTTATCCAAAGATTCTCTACACCCAAACACACAAAAACATGCACATTCACACGAGACAGTCTTTCTTTAATCATTTATTGTCCCCCACATGGTTGGTTGTTAACAAAGTTAAATCCTTAAAAAAAAATAAAATAAAAAATTGACTAGGAAAACTTGAGCACCTACTGTTTTAGAATGAATTCTTCTGTATTTAGGCATTGAGGCATTCCAATATTGAACTACTGATTCTCTCCTTTTTCATACTAAGAGGTAAAGGAAGTCTCCCAGTTGAAAAGCCCAATCATGTGACTTTGGCTCATAATCAGCTAAGATTGCCTTACCTAAACATAAATGAGCAAGCCATGCTCATCATATATTTGAATAAGCCCAGTAATAAGAACAAGAACAGTGGGATAAACAAAGAGAAAAAGAAAAAAAAATACAAATATGACCCACCAGAGAAGAGGTAATTTAAGGAATAGAGTCCATTTAATAATAAACCAGAAACACTCGAATGGAATAATAATACAAAAATAGAAAGCTACATTAAAGAAATAGTCAAGGAATAGCAACAGGCTTTTGGAAATATAAAAATTAGTATAATGCTTGAAAGAAAAATGAAGGAAAATATAGCAAAGTGGGGAAGTAATATAAAAGGATAAGATCTGAGGGAAAAAATCAAAGAAGACTAAGTGATAATAACAGAGAATATGCATGCTAGGAAACTATAACTGACAAATACTTATAAAAAAATTCAAGACCAGATTGAAAGTTTCACTCAGCACATATGTTAGAAAAAAAAATCCAATTCAAGATGAATCCTTTTGAAATTAAGAGAAGCAAGGATAAAGATGTTCTCCCAAACCCAGAAAGAATATATCCTAACCTTTATGAACACAAGGAAATAAGAACAACAATGAAATATTTTCTTATAAAGGAATTAAAATAGGACTGACATTATATCTCTAATGAGCTTTGCCATGCACTAATGACTGCGACTGTGGCAGTGTTATTCTTACAATTTATTTTGGACATGTTCTGATAAAATATGAAAATTCACCAGAAAAGAGGGAAGATTTTAGAAAATATCAAAATACAAAGAGTAGTTTAAGAAATCTGTTCAGTAGCATGAGACAGGATTAAGATGGCAGAATAGAAGGACTGGAGCTCAACTTGTCTCATATAAACAACAAAATTACAAGCAAATGCCAAGCAAGCTTCAACCAAATGGACTGGAAACTTTCAAAATGATATTCTACTCCAGAAGACAAAGAGGAGACCACATCAAGAGGTAGGAGGGATGATTACACGATATGGGAAACCTCATACCTCCCAGATGTGAAGCCCTACAGACTGGAAGGTAACGGTATCACAGAGACTCAGCTATAGGGCTGAGAGTTCTGAGTCCCATGTCAAATCCCCATGCCTGCGGATCTGGCACAGGAAGAAAGAGCCCCCAGAGCATCTGGCATTGAAGGCCAGTGGGGCTTGTGCATAGGAGCTCCAGGGGACTGAGGAAAATGGAGACCACATACTTGAAAGGAGTGCATAGACTTTCATACGCACTGGCTCCCAGGGCAAAGCAAAAGCTTCATAGGAATCTGGGTTGAACCTGACCACAGTTCTTGGAAGATCTCCTGGGAAAACAGGGGTGACTCTGGCTTTTTGTGGGGGAAGGGCATTGGAGGCAAAATTCTTAGGAACATTCATCAGCCTGAATTTCTCTGGAGGTGGCCATTTTAGGAAAATCTGGCCTCGCCCATCAGCACTGAGAAGCTCCAGGCCAAACAATAATCCAGGTGGGATCACAACCCCACCCACCAGTAAATAGGCTGCCTAAAGACACTTCAGGCACACAGATGCCTCTAATCTTACCCAGAGACAAAGCCCCATCCAGAGGGATAGGAATCAGCCCCACCTAATATTGGGTAGGCACCAGTCCCTCCCATAGCGAAGCCTACAGCAAGCCCCCCTGCCCCAAATCAAATTCAGCCACAAGGGAAGCAAACACCAGAAGTAAGAGAGGATACAACTCTATTTTTTGCAAAAAGGTCACCACACCAAAAACCTATAAAAATGAAAAGACAGAAAACTCTAAGATAAGGGAAAAATAAAACAAACCAGAAAAACAGCTCAGTGATGAATATATTATCAGACTCCTGGAAAAAGACTTTAGACTGCTGATGCTGAAGATGATGCAAGACATTGGAAATAGACTGAAGGCAAAGACTGATAATTTACAGGAAACACTGAGCAAAGAAATACAAGATATAAAAATTAAGGAAGAAGAGATGCAAAATACAATAACTTAAATAAAACATTCATTAGAAGCAGCCAACAGTTGAATACAGGAGGCAGAAGAACGAATCAGTGAGGTGGAGGACAGATTAGTGGAAATCACTAATGCAGAAGAGAAAAGAGATAAAAGATTGAAAGGAAGTGAGGAGAGTCTCAGAGAATTCTGGGATAACATTAAATGCACCAACGTCTGTATTATAGGGGTGCCAGAGGGAGAAGAGAGAAAGGAACAGAAAAAATATTCAAAGAGATAATAGCCAAAAACTTACCTTCCATGGGAAAGGAACCACTCACTCAAATCCAGGAAGAGCAATGAGTACCATATAAAATAAACCCAAGGAGGAACACCCCGAGATGCATATTAATCAAAATGACCAAAATTAAAGACAAAGAGAAAATACTGAAAGCAGAGAGGGAAAAGAAACAAATGACATACAAGGGAACCCTGATAAGGTTATCAGTAGGATTTTCATCTGAAACTCTGCAGGCCAGAAGGGAGTGGCGTGATATACTTAACGTGATGAAAGGAAAAAACTTTCAACCAAGATTACTTTACCCAGCAAGGCTCTCACTCAGATTTGAAGGAGAAATCAAAGCCTTTACAGATAAGCAAAAGCTAAGAGAATTCTGCAACACTAAACCAACTTTACAACAAATACTAAAGGAACTTTTCTAGGCAGCAAAGAAAATACCACAATCACAATGCTACATGACTGGAAATCAACAACAAGAAAAAAATGGCAAAAAACACAAAAATGTGGAGACTAAACAACATGCTACTAAACAACCAATGGAAATCTGAAGAAATCAAAGAGGAAATTAAAAAATACCTAGAAGCAAATGGCAACAAAAATACGAGACTCCAAAACCTATGGGATGCAGCAAAAGCAGTTCTAAGAGGAAAGTTTATAGCAGTACAAGCCTATCTCAGGAAACAAGATTAAGCTCAAATAAGCAACCTAATTTTACATCTAAAGCAACTAGAGAGGGAAGAACAGACAAGACCTAAAGTTACTGGAGAAAAGAAATCACAAAGATCAGAGCAGAAGTCAATGAAATAGAAATGAAGAAAACCATAGAAAAGATCAGTGAAACTAAAAGCTGATTCTTTGAAAAGATCAACAAAATTGATAAACCCTTAGCCAGACTTATCAAGAAAAAAAGAGAGAGGACACATATCAATAAAATTAGAAATGAAAAAGGAGAAGTAACAACGAACATCAAAAACATACAAAGGATCATAAGAGAACACTATGTGCAATATATGGCAATAAAATGGAAAACCTAGAAGAAATGGACAAATTCTTAGAAAAGTACAATCGTCCAAGAGTAAACCAAGATGAAATAGAAAATATGAATAAGTCAATCACAAGTTCTGAAATTGAAACTGTGATTAAAAAACTTCCAACAAACAAAAGTCAAGGACCAGATGGCTTCACAGGTGAATTCTATCAAACACTTAAAGAAGAGCTAACACCTATCCTTCTGAAACTCTTCCAAAAAATTGCAGAGGAGGGGACACTCCCAAACTCATTCTATGAGGCAACCATCACCCTGATACCAAAACCGGACAAAGATACCACAAAAAAAGAAAATTGCAGGCCAATTTCACTGATGAACACGGATGCAAAAATCTTCAACAAAATACTAGCCAGCCAAATCCAACAATACATTAAAAGGATTGTACATCATGATCAAGTGGGATTTATCCCAGTGATGCAAGGATTCTTCAATATCTGCAAATCAGTCAGTGTGGTACACCACATTAACAAACTGAAGAATAAAAACTATATGATCCTCTCAAGAGATGCAGAAAAAGCCTTTGACAAAATCCAACACCTATTTATGATAAAAACCCTTCAGAAATTGGGCATGGGGGAACCTACCTCAACATAATAAAGGCCATCTATGTCAAACACAGAGCTAACATCATTCTCAATGGTGAAAAGCTGAAAGAATTCTTGCTAAGATCGGGAACAAGACAAGGATGTCCTCTCAAGCCACTACTATTCAACATAGTTTTGGAAGCCCTAGCCACAGCAATTAGAGAAGTAAAAGTAATAAAAGGAATCCAAATTGGAAAGGAAGAAGAAGTAAAACTATCACTATTTTCAGACGACATGATACTATACCTAGAGAATCCTAAAGATTCTACCGGAAAATTGTTAGAGCCCATCAATGAATTTGGCAAAGTCACTGGATACAAAATTAATACACAGAAATCAACAGTATTTCTATATACTAACAATGGAAGATCAGAAAGAGAAATTAGGGAGCCAATCCCATTTACCATCACATCAAAAAGAATCAAATACTTAGGAATCAACCTACCTAAAGAGACAAAAGACCTGTACTCTGAAAACTATAAGACACTGATGAAAGAAATAAAGGACAACATGAACAGAGGGAAAGACATACCATGCTCTTGGATTGAAAGAGTCAATATTATCAAAATGACTTATACTACCCAAGTCAATCTATAGATTCAATGCAATCCTTATCAAATTACCGAGGACCTTTTTCACAGAACTAGAACAAAATATTTTAAAGTTTGTTTGGAAGCACAACAGACCCAGTACAGCCATTTTGAAAAACAAAAATGGAACTGGAGGAATCAGGCTCCCTGACTTCAGACTATACTACAAAGCTACAGTCATCAAAACCATATGGTACTGGCACAAAGACAGAAATATAGATCAGTGGATCAGGATAGAAAGCCCAGAATTAAACCCACACATCTATAGTCAACTAATCAATGATAAAGGAGGCAAGAATGTACAATGGAGAAAAGACAGCCTTTTCAATAAGTGGTGCTCGGAAAACTGGACATCCACATGTAACAAAATGAAATTAGAACACTTCCTAGCACCATACACAAAAATAAACTCAAAATGGATTAAACACCTAAATATAAGACCAGTTACTCTTAGAGGAAAAATAGGCCAAACACTCTCCAACATAAATGACAGGAACATCTTCTCATATCCACCTGTTACAGTAATGATAATAAAAAGGCAAATAAACAAATTAGACCATTAAATTTAAAAGTTTCTGCACAGGAAAGGAAACTATAAACAAAACGAAAGGACAATCCACAGAATGGGAGAAAATATTTGCAAATGATTCAACTGACAAGGGATTAATCTCCAAAATTTATAAATACCTTCTACAGCTCTACACCAAAAAAAAAAAAAAATCAAAAAGTGGGCAGAAGATTTAAACAGACAATTCTCCAAAGAAGACACGCAGATGGCCAAAAAATAACATGAAAATATTTTCAACATCACTTTTTATTAGAGAAATTCAAATCAAAACCTCTATAAGTTACCACCTTACACCAGCCAGAATGGCCATCATCAAAATGTCTACAAACAATAAGTTCTGGAGAGGGTGTGGAGAAAAAGGAACCCGGTACACTGTTGGGAATGTAAATTGGTACAACCACTGTGGAAAAAAATATGGAGATCCCTCAGAAATTTAAAAATAGAATTACCATTTGATCCAGTAACCCCACTCCTGGGCATCTATCCAGAGAAAACCATGACTTGAAAAGACATATGTACTCCAATGTTCATTGCAGCACTCTAGACAATAGCCAGGTCATGGAAACAACCTAAATGTCCATCAACAGAGGAGTGGCTAAAGAAGATGTGGTACAAATACACCATGGAAATATTACTCAGCCAGTAAAAGGAACAAAATAACTGCATTAGTAGCAACATGGATGGACCTAGAAATTATCATGCAAAGTGAAGTCAGTCAGACAGTGAGACACCACATCAAATTCTACCACTTACATGTGGAATTTAAGAAAGAGGACACAATGAACTTCTTTGCAGATCAGATACTGACTCACAGACTTTGAAAAACTTATGGTTTCCAAATGGGACAAGTTGGGGGTTGGGGAGATGCACTGAGGGTTTGGGATGGAAATGCTCTAAAATTTGGTTGTGTGATTTTTGTATACCTATAAATGTAATAAAATTCATTAAGTAATTAAAAGAGATAAGAAAGAATCTTTTCAGTAGGTCATAAAACAATCAGTGAAGATGAGTTTAACAAAGTAGAATTGACTGGATAAAGGTTGTGAAAACAAGGATAATTCCAGAAATTTGGGGGCAAATTTGGAATAATAACCAAAACATAAAGTGGTAAAAGAAAAGGAATTAATCACAGTACATTAACTGGCTCCCAAGTAAACACATGAACCTAATGTAAAGTGAAAGGAAGCCAGAATTTCACCCCAAAACAAGGCACTTTGGCATCAATATTATTTTGAGCTAAAAGCACTTATAGAAAAAAAAGCAGGAGCTGTAAGAAATGATTCTGACTCTACCCTTTTTTTTTTTACTTGAAATATATTTTATTTAAAATATCATTAGTTTCAGGTGTATAGCCTAGTGATTCAGCATTTTCGTAGATTATACTCCATTAAAACTTATTATAGGATAATATCTAAGATTCCCTGTGTTATACATAATATCCTTATAGCTTATCTATTTCATATAAAGTAGTTTATATCACTTAATACTATATGCTTGAGTGTCTTTTCCTCCATTTCTGTCCTTCCTCGTAACAACTAGTTTGCTTTCTGTATCTGTGAATCTGTTTCTGTTTTACTATATACAATCCTTTGTATTACTTTTTAAATTCCACATATAAGTAATATCATAGGCCACATAATTATCTTTTCTAACTTCACTAAGAGAATATCATTCTCTGGGTCCATCCATATTGCTGTAAGTGGTAGAAATTCATCCATTTTTATGTCAAATATGTATAATATATACACTATATATAGTAATATGTAATATATAGTAATATATAATACATAGCAATGTAGTAACACATAATGATATTTATTATGTTATTAGTTTTTTATCCATTCATCCATTGATGGACACTTGAGGATGTGAGTGACAAGGGATTAAATACATAAACAGCTCATACAACTCAATATCAAACAACCCAATTAAGAAATGAGCAGAAGACTTGAATAGATATTTTTCCAAAGATGGCTAACAAGGCACATGAAAAGATGCTTAACATTACTGATTATTAGAGAAATCAAAATCAAAACAACAATTAGATATCACCACACCTGTCAGAATGGCTGTCACTGAAGTCTACAAATAGCAAGTGCTGCCAAGGATGTGGAGAAAAGGAACACTTGTCACTATTAATGGGGATATAAATTGGTGCAACCATCACGGAAAAGAGTATGGATCTTCAAAAAAACTAAAAATAGGCTTACTATAGGAGCCAGAATTTCCACTTCTGTGTTTTTAACTGGAAAAAACAAAAACATTTGAAACGATACATGAGCCCCTATGATCATACCACCACTGTTTACAATAGCCAAGATATGGAAGCGCAGCCTCCCCGTTGTTTTTGGAAAGTGAGTTTTGTATGGAAGAGGTCCTCCTTATATTAGAAGGAAAAAAATCTTTTTAACAAGGACTGGAAGCTGACACACATAATTCTGTACAGACAGGACTTGTTAAAATATTTCTGGTCATCTTTTAGCCTCACCACATAGTTTCTGCATTTCCACACTATAGCACTCTTTGTTCAGTCTGGTATAAAGCATTTAGGGTTTTTATTCATTATAACAGCTCCTGTGTCATGTAAAATTTATACTAAATAAATCTGTATGCTTTTCTTTTGTTGATCTGTCTTATGTCAATTTAATTCTTACGCTCAGTCAAACCTTAAAAGTGTAGAGGTAAAATTTTGCCTCCCTTTCTTACAATACTAGGCAGCATAATTTTATTTTCAGCTTTTGGAAGCACACAATATGAATAAGGCTGAAACCAGTTGCCTAAGAGAAAGATTCCATTGAAAATGTGAAATTTCGTTATTAGGGCACTTACAATTTTAATTCTTGAGATATTGCATGTAAAATATATTGTTTCCAAACTACGTTAAAAAAATCAAAAGAAATGAATTCATCTTTCTGTATGTCAAAAATAGACTGCAATAAAGCAACAGTTATTCCTTTTTGATAAAATTTGCCTTTCTCAGTTTTTTATAGTTCACACACTATTTGTTCCCTGTAAGAGAGGTAAAATGAAAAATTTTATTTAATATTAGGCTTAGTTTTATATTTTTCAATGAAATACTTATAATTGTTATGTAGTGAAAAACCGATTGGACAAGATGCCCTAAATACTCTACATTCTGATACATATAGATTTTCAGAAGTAGTTAAATCTTCATGTAGATTGATCAAAATAAATATTAATATAGATCAAAGGTAAGCAAAAAAATAGCTCAAGGGCCAAATCCCAGATGCCCACAAAAAGTTTTACTGGAAGACAACCACACTAGTTTTCTCATACATTGTCTGTGGCTATTTTCCTGCTAAAACCGCAGAACTGACTAACAGCACACACAGCCCAAAAAGCCTAAAATACTTAGTACCTGGCCCTTTATGGAAACTGTTTGCCATCCCCTATTACAGATCAGTATTTTGCAAAACAGCTTTTTGATAAAATGGAAATACTCTATATCTGTACTCTCCAAAAATTTGCTACTAATCTCATGTGGCCCTTGAACATTTGCAATGTGGCTAGTGTAACTGAGGAACTGAATTTTTAATTTAACTTATTTAAATTAAATTTAAACAGCCACTAGTGGCTTATGGTTATGCTACCAGACAGTGAAGCTATAGATGGTATGCCAGCTGTGGAATACTGTATAATTTAAGTTAAGTAATTTAAATACAGCGTGGCAGCATTTTTTCAAAGATTCAGGTTACAGATACACTCGTTGCACTACTCACAAGTAATTATTTCATGCTAAAAAGTTAAAATTTGAATGAAAAGTCCTTGAACATAATAATTAACACAGTGTTACAGATCTTTAAATTGTCACAGAGATAGCAATGCTTTTTTAGGCATATTATATTTACAATATGTTTGATTATTAAAAAAGGATGGTGGTTTTAAATAATGTTGAAATAGCTGTTTTTTTTTGTTTTTTTTTTTTTTTCCCTGTCATCTGGTAAAAATACAGCTTTAGTTTACTGAAAAGTTGGCCTCAAAAATTAGGATTTTTTTTTTTACGTAAAATCTATCTAACAGTTTGAACATTTCCTATCAATTACCTCCAAGCATATACGAAAGTATATAATTCACTTTGCTCTTAGTGAAATGGTTTCTTTGGGAAACTCATTTGGTGAGGATTAATCTGACCTAGTTTCCTATGAAGATATAAGTTTTCAGAAATGAAAGTAATATTCTGAACTACATTCTTATAAATTGTGGTATTAAAGACTGGATTTTAGAAAATGTTCTCTGATTTGCTGCTTCATTAAAATGAACTAGAATTGTTCAATTCACCTCTCTCAATGAATATTGATGGTGTGAATGAAGAGTTTCAAGTGGAAGTTATTGAACTACAATAAAATTTGATACTGAAAATTAAATATGATTATGCTGGTATATTAGAACTTTACCAATACCTTGGGACATGTTACTATAAATATAAAAACCATTGTGAAAGTTTGTTTTCATCTTTGGAAGCACTTACAATGGTGAACAGCTGTATTCACCCATAAAACTGACTATAATTAAATATTCTTCCACATTAAATGATTCAAAGCCGACTTCTTATTGCATACTACAGCCCAAAGTATAAGAATGACACTGATATTTCTTGGTACAGAAAAAAAGGAGCTAGGTATCTGAATCTAAATAAAAGGAGTCACACTGATTTGAACAATAAAGTTATTAATATCAAATGCAAAATACAATATATTTAAAAAGCTGAATAATCAACAGGAAAATAGCAAAATATATATCCTGGAATCTGATAATTTTGATGCCTCGTCTTCTTGAAAATAAGCAAAAGTGGGGTGAACAGAAGTGTGTAGACATTTCCCCCATCATGGGCTCTTGCTTTTATTCTTAATTGTTACACGTATATTTGAAATATGCAAAATAAAACATCCTCTGGAACACTGTTTATCAATCACTCAGTACTCTAACCTTATGAAACTAAGATTTTTATTGGAAACACAATTGAAAATTAATGACATTAAGTTTAATAAGCATGTTCAGCAGGTTAAAGATACTGTGGACTTAGCGGCTTCAGTGTCTGATCTGGCCAGGGCCACATCAGGAAATGTTTAGTGGACAAAGCCATATTTCCCACTAAATGTCTTAGCAGAGAATTCCTGACTGAGGTGGCACATGTGTATGACAGAACATTATATCTGGAAGGTACTTGGAAATTCCAGATATATGATGACGGTAGTAACCCCCTCGAATAGTATTTGATAACCAAAGTAGAATTCATCTGTCTGTCAATGACCTTCAAGTGTGACTATCTGTACATTTGTAGGATCTTGATTAGTAAGGCCTCTGCTCTAGCAATTTATAGAAAATAAAACGTAAAATTCACACTAGCTGCAAATCTATTTTTTAGCACAAGATTATAAAGGAGTTAGGAAAAGCACAAATAATCGTGTTCCAGTAAGTTGTAGGCTTAATATCACACCAGCCCATAGTTGTTAGTGTATTTTTACTATGAACAAGATTATTCTACTGTTACAACAGAACAACCTTCAAAAATCTGAAAATGAGCATCCATACGTTACTACCACCTAAACCTCAGACTTCATTAAAATTTCCCAATTGTTATGCCAATATTTTGTAGGAAAGTAATTCATTATGGAATCATACACAGTAAATAGTTCATCCTGTCTTCATAATTCTCTTCAAGCACTTTTCAGTCTTCTCTTGTCTTAATGATCTTGACACTTTTGAATATTAGAGGTCAGTTATCTTATACGTTTCTCCTCAATCTGGGATTATCAAATGTTTCTTCATGTTTTGACTCGTACCTTTTACAAGGAGAGACACTGTGTTCTTTTTATTGCACCTGATGAGGTAACATACGATTTTAATTTGTGCAATTACTGATACTCATCTTAATTACTTGATTAAGGTTGTATTCGTCAGGCTTGTCTACCATGTGGTTGATACTATCTCCAAAGAAATTAATACGTATCCAGCGGTAGGTTACATTCATGCCTTATACATTTTACATTCCTAATCATAGTTCCAATGCATTTATTCATTTATTGATATCTGTATGGAGCTAATTTTTTAAATTTTATTTCATATTCTAGAATCTGTCAGTACCATTGCTTATTTAGATTTTAAAATTATTCCAGATTTGGTCAGTGGGAGGAGCTCTTGCAAATTGGCTCCTGTGTTCTTTTGAAATGTCCCCATAAATCTTTGACCACTTTATTTTTGAGGATAACAAGATGTTCTACATTCATTGTGTGCTTTCCATGGGACAATCTTAGAATCAGCCATTTCTGTAAGAAACTTTGGTTTCTTTCAATGGAAAATATTTAAAAATCAAGAACCATGTTTTTGTTATGCTCATGGTAAATGAGGTGTCAGTAAAAACAGGCTTCCCCATTAGAGAGATCTAAGGAATATACATAAGAATGTACATATGTGACAGAGAAGAACCCTGACCCTATATTGCATCTATTCCTTTAATTCTAACCATTTAGTTCTGTTGTGTAAGCTTAGTCATTGCTAGCTCTGTACCTTTTGTAAAAGAATACTGACTATGGCCTGAAATACGCAGGATATCCCATTCACAAGGCTCTCACCTTTAAAGATATAACAATTTCCATTTATATAGAGTTGCAGAACAGAGAATAATACCTGGTTTATTGGAGGTTTATAGGAATATTGTGACCCAGCCTACACAGACAGATGCAACAACAGCGAATGCCAGCACTAAGGAATTTTGCAACAATCAGCCACTTCCCTCCCACCTCCATCCCTGTAATATAAAAGAAGCCTGAATTCTAACTCAGGTAAATGGTTCTTTGGGACACTAATCTATCATCTTATCTGTCTGCTGGCTTTCTGAATAAAGTTACTATTTCTTGCCCCAATGACTCAGCTCTTAATTTATTGGCCCATTGTAGAGCAAGCAGTATAAGCCTGGACTCAACACACATACATGTATTTACACACAAAATTAAGTCTATGTTTGTCTGTCTGTCTGTCTGTCTGTCTGTCTGTCTGTCTATCTATCTATCTATCTATCTATCTACCTACCTATCCATCCATCCACCTATCTATCTACCTACCTACTCTAACTGTATGTTGAAACAGCAATCATAATTAGTTCTCTAAATCTACAAAATACAGATGACCTCATAACTGAGTTCTTATTTGCTGGTTGATATAATGTGTCCATGTACTTACCTAAGAGGTTGCATCCTTTTTGTGAGGGACTTTTGAAAGGCCTTTATGAGAACATATATAACTTTCATTCTAATAATGATTTCTTCAGGATAAACCAGGTAAAAAAATGTCTGCCAGTGCTCTGCAATCAATTAAATGTTTCTCAATGATCTTATAAAGAGTAACCTAAATAATGCAGGTTGAGCCTGATACATCTAGATTTCTTAGTTTAACAGAACACAGTACACAAAAGCGTTCATCGTGTACTCAGACCCGGGGGCACCTCTATGACTCCTAGTTTACAGCATTTTCACCACATGGTTTTTTGGTGGTTTGTTTTTGGTATTTTCCAACTTTGTAGACTAACAATTCTCCCTAGAACTTTCTTTTCTGGTGCCGAAACAACAAAGCTTCCATTCAAAGTGAAGCATCAAAACTCCATGAGTTTCTGTGTAGCTATGGGAAAGAGTCAATAAAAGTGGACAACCTTCCTTTCAGGGGGAAACAAAACATGAAACAGTGGATATTCTTTACTTTGTCAAATGCAAAAGGATTGACAAAAATCATTAAATGTGCCTTCTGGCTAGTTTGCTGGCAAATGCAAGCTGTTCTCCCCATTATTTCAGGCTTGTATTCCCCACAGGAGGCACATTCTATCTTTATTTTATGCTAAATTAATCTTTTCCCACTGAAGATAATACTGAGACACTGTGTTATAATATCCAAAAGATACTGATATATATGAGTATTATTAATTGCTATTTATTCAGGATCCACATATTTAACAGCTAAGAGTTATTAATATTATAGATAGTTTGGGTTTAAAATAGGCCCTTAAATTGTCTTCACATATATGAAAAAATATATGACACTGTTCTAGTACCTGTGTGTGTGGGTGTATGTGTGCAATTAAAATTAAAGCAGGTAAGAGTATTACTAAGATTCAGATTTCTTTGAAGGAATAGGTTTTTTGAGATGAACTGCTTGTGCAAATCCTTTGAACAGAAAATGCACATAATGGAATTCCCGTCGTGGCACAGTGGAAACGAATATGACTAGGAATCATGAGGTTGTGGGTTCAATCCCTGGCCTTGCTCAGTGGGTTAAGAATCGGGCATTGCCATGAGCTGTGCTGTAGGTCACAGACACAGCTCAGATCTGGTGTTGCTATGGCTGTGGTCTGGGAACTTCCATATGCTGCAGGTGCAGCCCTAAAAAATAAAAGGGAAAAAAGAAAATGTGCATAATCTGATGGGAAAGGACAGATTTTTGATCAAGCCACCCTAATTTCAAATTCCTGTTCTCTTCTAATTTTTTGTGTATTTTTTGAAAAAGGAATCACTTGATCAATTTGTGTTTCAACCCTCATCTATAAGATGATGATTAAAGAATGTCTGCATCACTGAGTTATGTGATTCAGTGTATATCTAGGCATAAAAGAGCCTGGCATAGAGTATATCAAATACAATTGATAGCTATTATTATTACAACATAATATTCTTTTATCATAGAAGATATTCATACTGTGTGCTCCTTGGAAATCTAAAATATAGTCCTTTACTAAATGTTCACCTTTCCCTGGAAATCTCTGTTTATGTTGAAGAATATTTGGAAACCAAATTCATCATTTCCAACTAATTACTTACATATGCTAGCCAAGTGAATGTTATCTAATTTGATTTCTCTGTTCTGTGTCGCCTGACTCTTTTTAATGAATCTCCCTCCAGCCAATTTGGATAAGAAAATTGTTAAGTGGTGAATACTTGAGTGAGGTTAGTAAAAGAAATACATAACTGTGGCTATCTGGGGAGAACAGCTTGCATTTGCCAGCAAACTAGCTAGAAGGCATATTTAACGATTTTTGTCAATCCTTTTGCATTTGACAAGTAAAGAATATCCACTGTTTCATGTTTTTTCTCCCCCCTGAAAAAAGGGTTGTCCACTTTTATTCACTCTTTCCCATAGCTATCTAAACACCTGAGCAATAACTATTTTCTCTTCTTCCTGCCCTGCGTGAACTACTCATCAATATCCATTTTTTTGTTCCCTCCAGTTTTGGAGGACAGGTGTCCTTGATTTGAGAAGACTAGTGCTGATTCCTAGTATCAAAGGCTCTTCCAACTATCTGTCTTCTTCAAAGACAATTCAAAGTAACCTTTCATCTCTCTTCCTTGTGGACCACCATTAATGAAACTTGCATTTTTAATGTCACTGTCCTGCTTGCCACTGCATCTGAAACCACGAGAATGACAGTGCATGCAAAACCTTATCCAGCTGTGCTTTTGCTCACAGCCTGTGAAACTGAGATCCAATGCAGAAACTCATGGAGTTTTGATGCTTCACTTTGAGTGGAAGCTTTGTTGTTTTGGCACCAGAAAAGAAAAGTCTAGGGAGAAATGCTAGTTTACAGACTTGGATAATACCACAATGCCAAAAAAAAGCCCAAAAATCTACATCGTGAAAATGCTGTAAACTAGGAGTCATAGAGGTGCCCCTGGGTCTGAGTACATGATGAATGCTTTTGTGTACTGTACTGCATTCTGTTAAACTAAGAAATCTAGATGTATCAGGCTCAACTGCATTATTTAGGTTACTCTTTATAAGATCATTGAGAACCATTTAATTGATTTCAGAGCACTGGCAGACATATTTTACCTGGTTTATCCAGATCAAATCATTATTAGAATGAAAGTTATATATGTTCTCATAAAGGCCTTTCAAAAGTCCCACACAAAAAGGATGCAATCTCTTAAGTAAGTGCATGGACACATTATATCAACCAGCAAATAAGAACTCAGTTATGAGTTCATCTATATTTTGTAGATTTAGAGATCTAATTATGATCATTGTACAGCTATAAATGTAATAAAATTCATTGAATAAAAAATTTTAGGAAATTGGGCAAATTTTCAAAATGAAATACTTAGTAAATGTAGACAGTAAAAAAGATATGATTGTTTCCTATGGTAGAATGACAGAATCATTTAAGGATAATTGGAAAAATATGTAATATTTTCTGCACAAAGGGCGATTTCAAAGCCATACCAATCTTTGAAGTATACTTCCTAATAAACATAAACTAATCCAAGCTCAGATTAAGGTATTCTTGTATATCATAGCAGTTAACAGCAAAATAAAAGAAAAAATGAAATATTATTCAGTAGTAATAGATGCCATGATTTGTGTTCATTTAATCAATAAATTTTAATTTGAATCTACATGTTCATACACTGTGCTGGACCCTTTGGATGCAACAGTTTTTAAAAAATATTCATTTAAAGAATATACATTCCACAGTGACACTGGATAAGTCACCTAAATTCTGAAAGTTAATGGCTTAGTATATAAAAAGAATTAATGAGTATCTCATCTAGTAGATAAAAATAAAAAAGATTATTTCCTTGCCCAAAATCAACAATGTTATCGATCATTATTGTCATCATTATCAATGTTATCAACATCATCATTGTCATCATCTTTGGAGTCCTAGGTAGATAAAATTATTACATGTGTCCTCTTCTGTCATAGCTAGCACATATGGTGATTACTGCATATATACTTAATGGTGGAAGGAGATTTACTTCTATTTTACAAAACAGTTCTAAAAGACAATTATTATTATTAGCTTTTTATTCATAGAGGAATTTTTCAGCCCAGTGTTTTTAGGTTGGTCTACAATTTCATGTTATCATCACTTCCTCATCCCTCCCCAAATTATGTACTTTTAGAAATGAAGTTTATCCACCATCCTCCATCCTTTTAATTGTATATTAGCTAATTCATTCAAGATATTTTGGGTTTTAAGTCCCCTACACTATCTTTGTAGAAGGGTACAAAGATCATTAAAATATGGTTGTGTCCTTGAAATAGAAATAGTACTGCTGGGAGACAGATATGTGTATCTATTTATATTGCTACAATTACATCAAATAAATTATTGTTTAAAATGTGTCCATTCTGCCACCTTACCTATATCTCTTTGTCACTCATTGCAGGAACTAGATAAATCATTCAATACAGCTGCTGGAATTTCAAATTTAGCTTTAGGCTGGTTTACTCTTCAATATCAGCTATGAATCCTCTACCTCAGTGGCTTCCTTTAAGATTAGACTTATATGGCTTATTATCCCTAAGTAGTTCCTTTGTTCGGTGTGATTTTATTGAATTTATTCTGAATTCTAAGGTTCATGTCTGGATTTGTATATGTTTATGTAACGCTCTGAGGGAATGGCTTTTCCCATATATTAGGTCTGAGTATGAGAGCACATGGCACCATCCATCCCAAGTATACAAGGGAATGGAGAGCAAAAACTATCAGGAATTACAGGGAAAAACTGATTGACATCTTACATGGGAGTTAAGTTCTTAGTTCTTAAGGAGTACTAAGGCAAGTGTACATGAGGCAAGAGTTAGGCTTAAAGAGGCCAAATTGGAGGTAAGCATATTGCATCTGTATGAGTTAAATACAAGGGATGCTTCCTCTGGCATTTGAACAGATTTAATGGCAGATGAAATGGCCAATGGTAATATTAATAGTAATAAAATAATACCACTGATATCTTTGTGCCATACATTCTGTTAAGCATGTACATATATTAATACATATAAATTTTCAATAACCTAAACAGACAGTTACCCCCACTCCCATTTTATAAATTAGGTGTGTTAGGCAGGGGTGGCTACACAGAAGTGTGATTTATGTTTGCAACATATTATCCAGGTATAGATGGGCTTTGAATATAAAGTAAGGGGATTTCTGCTTGTAAAATGTGGTCATATTCATCTAATTCCTCCATAACTGGGAGAGAATTAACTCTCGCACCACCATTAGTTAAATACAAGTTCTCTGGAATATGCCTTCCTGGGAACCAAGTGTAATTGTTTCAGCTGCTCTGTGGGAACTTAGACAAGTTATTTGACTTCTCTTGTGTCTATTTTCCTCATCTGAAAGTGATGTGAGAAATCAATTCATGTAAAACAGTTAAAATTATTCTTGGTAATTAATAAACATTCAATAAATGATATCTGCTATTGTTAATTATTATTTATTATTATGCATCTTTCTATAAGGATGGCAGGGGAAGTTTCCCATCTCAGTCTTCTGTAGGGCATTCCTTCATTCAGAACAATATTGTACTAAAACAATGACAAATTTTTGATTGTTAAATATTTACATTTTATTTTATTTATTTATTTATTTA